>CM075354.1:8204285-9407500 GCA_037693485.1 Kitagawia praeruptora | reverse complement strand
CAAAACAATTTTATAAAAAAGCATAAATAAGCAAAACATAAACGAATACTTATCCAATCCACGAGCACAAAACAAAATTTAAGGAAAATAATACGCAGACCTGCTTCTACCACGTGTTTTGAGTATGTCTCATCAAATGTCAAATCAGCAGGCAAGATTAGCGTGGCATAGCAATAAACATCTTTAATTATATGAAATAATGGTTTGATGCAAGTAAATCAAGCAAATTGACACACAAGGTTGCTGATGTTCACGTTTTAATTGAACGTTGCGGTGGCAACCCTTTAAGTTTAATGGAAAAACCTACTAAAAAGTCTAAAACATTTAGGTGTACAATCTGCCACTAAACCAACATTTTATCCTAGGATTTATACATGAAACATAAATCAAAATCCCCTACTTCTAGGAGCATCTCTTCTCCAGTTTCCAGGTGGTGGCTGGCCAGCCTGTGGCGTTGCCCCACCTTGGAACTGCCCTACATTAAGCTGACTTCCTAAACTATTCTGCTGAAAACCTGGTGGCTGTGCCACCCATCTCCCACCACCTTGCTGCCAAGATGGGTTATTGTTTGGAATCATGTTTATCGGAGGCATCGCAACTTGCGGTGTCAATACATGCTGTGCAGTTGCAGGTTGATTCACCATGTGAGGCTGCAGTGGTTGGTGAAAGCCTCGAGCAGGAGGACGAGTTGGTACTTGGGTCAGGGGAGCATCAGGTCGCCACTCTGGGATGTCATCGTCATCATCGTCATCCCATGCTTGTATTCCAATGCCAGCACTTCTTTTATCCTGCCAATTCTTAGTACTATCACTTTCTGCAGGTTTTCCATATTTTTGTATAAGCTCTCTAATTTTGTCCACTGGACGTGATGGGTGTGGTGGTTTTGAGGTCAGCCTTGAAGACTGAGGAGTTGGGTTAGAATTGCCAGCAAAACTAAATTCAGGCAAATCATCATCATCTCGGGAATTTCCCGGACCAAACCCAGGTGGAATGTCATCATCATCATTACCGGGTGGTAAAGCTACAGATCTAATAGGAGCTTGGGTTGAAGGTACAGGGGTCCTTGGTATCATATTCGCATTAACATTAGTGTTCTTTTCCTGTCTCCTAAAATTTTGTTGCTTTTTTGAGCTATGTTTATGGTGTGAAGTTGAGTTAGGTGAGATTGTAGAACTTGTATGAGCCTTACGCCATACAACTACACCAATTAAACCATTATCTGTAGAATTAATTAGCTCAGTCTGGTCCTTGGACAGATGCTTGCCAAGCAGTTCGAGTATTTTTGGGTGTGGCGGGCATAGATAAAGCTCCATTCCTGATGCAGGTTCTGCAAATCCTAGCCTCTCATCCAGAACATAGGAATCTATAACCTGTCCCCAGAAACAAACCAACCCAGATAATATTAGTAAAGAAAAACAACAATGGCTCTAATGGTATGAAAGCAGGATAGAAGGGTGTAAAGGTCACCTCGTGAAGACTTGCTCGGTCATCTGCAGACGACTCTGCCTTCAAGACAAAGTGTACTACCTGCAGCAAAGAAAAAAGATCTTAAATTGAAGTTTCCAGAAATCAGTTTGCAGCCAATACATAACATTAGCAGATGTTTAGATCTAGAAAATTATGAAATAACAGTTAGCTTTTTGCTACTTGTAGCCTAAAGAACAATTAGTTCACTTTTGCTAGTCAATAGGAAGAAAACTTAAAGCGTTATTGCACAGCAACTTTTATTCAGATGATGAGCTTTTTGTGTCTTTCTACCACAAAAGTACAAGTTTCCTATTAATTCATTGTGGTTCCCACTTATCATCTGAATAGTTCCATTAAACTGGATGATTCAAGTCATCATTAAATATGTTTACCCTTCCAAATTCGATTTTCCAAGCATCATATGAAATAAATTTGTAAACCCATTTTACTTGATACTCATTTACAAAAGAAAAAACAAATCTATATGTTTGCCAATTCACATCCAAAACCAAATGATCATCTCTGAAGTTCCAGAATCCAAGTCAAGGTACTCAGCAACTGTATATATAATCATGGATACCCCAGATCTCATCAGGCATGTCTGTAGTACCTCACATCCCAAATTAAAATGGCTCAAGGGAAGAAAACTGAAGTGTTCCTTTCATCCACTGGTGTGAGATTGAAGTTTTCATCTCACCGAGAACAATTTTGTGCAATGGTTTGATACACAGCCCATGGATCCAAGTAATGACACTATCAGATATTCACTTGAAAAAGATTGTAAAGAAATGAAAAGAAAGGTCAACAACTTTGGTTTTCTTATAATGTTATCAAAGACAGTTGTTGAAAATCTGTCATTTGCTCCACATATATGTTGCTTCACAATCATTACTCGATTGGTCCACATTAGCCTCAAACACAAGTCAATTGCCACCAGACGGAATGGCACCCTGTATTTCTATAAACAACATACTAATAAACAACCTAAGGAGACAACTTTGAAAACAATGAGATAGAACATAGAAGGAAACTTGATATACCATGACTGCACGACTTCGGGACATGGGAAGCTCTTGGAGAAATTTTTCAAATGCATCAAGTCTGACTCTTCCCTTTATCTCAAGGGAGCTTGGCCATTCCTTTGTAGACGTTTTTTCACCACTGAAAGAATGCAACAGATCGTCAAAACACTAAAAAGAAAGTGAATCAAGTAACAAATTAACACAAAGATATCACTGACGAAATAAAAACTGAAACGAAATTTGTCAAAAATGGAAACAATTGTTAGCTGGTGAGAGGAATGCAGGTGAAAATAAAATAGTAGCTACAGTAGATATTCGAGTTTCAAGATTTCAAGAGGAAAGAAGGCCAACACAAAATCTTTGTGTTTGTTGCCACTACGAGCCCATAACAGACCATCAAATCACTAATAAAAAAGTGAATCAAGTACCAAAATAATACAAAAGATTCCACCAACAAGAATATGCAACTAAATCTGTCAAAAGCAGGAACAACTATCAAACGGTGAGGAATTGAGGTGAACCAAAATAAAACAGTTGCTCCAATAAGTATTCAATTTTTTTAGATGTTACTAGGAGATAAGGCAACCACAATTTTTATGTAACCCAAGTTAAATCACAAAGTTTTTCATATCCACCAGCGAGATATCATTTAATTTTATTTTTATTTCCAAAGTAATCTAGCATTATTAAGACACGATAGACCCACAACCAACAATAAGGCAGCACCTCAACTGAATAAAAATTTAAGATCACCAAGAGAGTACAAAATTTTGAATGATCTAATGCAGTAGCAGGTAAAACAGAAGATAAGAGCAATGAAGAATTTTAACTAATGTCAAGATCCAGATAATTTGTCCAGCATAATTATACTCTGTAATTAACTTCATCTAAATGGGAAAGGAAGCTACAAAAGACATGTCTTGCATAATTATACTGTGAACAAGAAAATACCTCCTATACAAACCAACAACTGTAACAAGGGCAGAAATATGTAGCTGTAGTGCACCCTCCCATACACGTTCAGCCATTGATGTAATGTCAGGACTTAATTGTTTCTGTTCCTTCACATTGTCGCTAGACTTCTCTTCTGCATCCTGCTTTGTCATTTTGGAATCAATTTCCCTAGCTTTTCCTGCCCTGTTATCAACATCTTTGGAAGGTAGCTTTGAAGACCCCGATTTCTCACCAGTTTCAGATGACCCCTTCTCCAAGGAAGTTTTAGTTGTTTTAGTTGTTTTAGTTTGAGCGTCTGCTGCCAAATTGTCAAAGGGTGGCTCAGCATTTAGGGATTCCATAAATTCATCCAATGAGACAATCGGGGGAAGAAATTCTGCATCTTTAAATTCGTCCTCAATTAACCCTTGCATCAAATCGGTCCCATCAGCAGGAATAGTAAGACTATATGATGGATCCACGATTTCTGTACTACCTTTCTCGCTTTCCACATTTTTTGAGGCTTTAAGTTCATCGGTCTCGGATGAGGAAGGAGGTAGTTTCTCCTTAACATCACGTTGGAACTGTCCCAGAGTAGTTGCCCCAACAGATACCTCAACTGAAACTCCATCATCCTGCTCCACTTCAACTTGGTATTCCCCCTTGTGAGTTTTTTTAACCAGACGTCTTCTATCACCATCTTCAGGCAAGACTATCATTTGTGCCAGCTCTTCAGCCTTTGCAGTTCGCCACTCAGAAAGCTCCTTAGAGGCAAGTTCTTCTGCTGTCATGGAACACAACTTTTCAGGGGTAATGTCGCCAGACATAACTTTCTCACGTAGTTCTGGATTATTCTTATCTTTCAAATTAAACATAAGAGATCGGCCCTTTTCTTTGTACTTCTTATTCACACCGCCAAATAATTTGAATAGTTCTGCTTCAATTTCAAAAGCCAATTTTTCAGGAGTTTGTAGAGCATGAAAACTCTCATCCCTGCCAACACCTGCATGATTGGCAGCCTGATCGACCTTTTCATCAGTTTTCAAAGTCAAATTATCAGAACGTTTAACCTTTTGCTCAGCATCATGTCCCACCACATTAACGTCACTGGAAGCTTGAAGTTGCGCCTTTGTTTCCACCTCCATCCCGATTTCCCATTCCCAAGAAAGACCATGTCCCTGCAGAAGCTCGTCCTTAGCGAAGAAACTGTCTGTAAATGCAACTTCATCTTCTGGCAAAACAGCATTGTATAGGGAATCTGCTACAACATTTTTCCAAGTGTCGGGAAGATTTTCCATGCCTTCATGAGCTATATTCTCAGCAAATGTGTTTAGATGATGACCAGGTTTATCACCAGAGCTTATTTCTTTAGATTGCAAGGCATCCTTAATGTTTTCATGCACAACAGCAGCACCAACGGGTGCAGAAGTAGATTCAGCAAGTCTGACATCCTTGGTTACCACCTCCGGGCTGTTATCAACTTTGGGTAAAGGACTCTTCTCTTGCTTAGAAGAAGTGCTCTGGTTCTGATTGACCAAGGCTAATGCAGAAGCTAATGATTCCCTCATTTTGGACCTAACACCTTCAAATGACTCCGTCTGACGTGGTGTTGCTATCTGGACAGTACGACCCTTCGAGGTCTGTTGCCGCTGACTCCCAGGTTTATTCGAGTTCGAGTCATTCTTTGCCGTTTTTCTGTTTGATGTAGGTGTTTGGGACCCAGATACAGCTGAAACAGATTGCAGTTGCCCACCTTTTCTATTTGCACCAGAGTAATTAGGCGACTCATGTGAGGTTGATAGTGGTTCCATATGTGCTGCACGCTTGTTAGGCATGGATAACTGTCGTTGGACATTGTTATTAAACATCGGTTCTACTGCAGCCTTTCGCTTGTTTGGCTGAAACAACTTCTGGGAACCTGGATTACTTAACATAGCATCCATTTGTCCATCTTTCTGGTCTGGCCTTAGATTATGCAAACCCATGTTGTCCACCATGGATTCCATGTTTCCTAAATGACTATTAGACATAGTGAAGTTCTGTGGTACAGGAATGTAGGATAGAGGGTCTACATATTGCATTTGCTGATCTGACATTGGGAACTGATGCGATGCATACACATCTGAGATAGATCCCATCATGCCCATTTGCATATTTACTGACGAATCTACTTTTGCATAGGTAGGTTCCATCTGGCTCATGTCTGCATTCGATACAGATAGTTGTTGAGAAACAAGATTGTTTGACATTTTATTTTTTTGCTAAAATGTGTAGCCTATGAGAATTCGAATTCCAGCTACAAAATAATATCGTCTCTGTTCTCATTAACTGAGCTGTAAGAACATGACACAACTGCCGGTACACAGAAATCTGCAATCACGAAAGATAATCAATAAGTTAGTATGGTACTCCCTGAAGTGCAAGCCAAAACTAATGCTACTAGTAAAGCAACAAAGGGTTACATACTTAAAGGGATACAGGGATATCATATTAAATCAGGTAGGGAAGCACATATTAAAAGCAATAAAGCATAACAGGAAACCAAAACAATCATAGTATTAGCGCAACAAAAATAGGAAACAAAAACAAGAGATGTGATTTATTAACACATTTCTCAAAGTCCAACTACAAACAATGAACCGCATATTTATCTTAAAACAATATGCAAGTACAGCTACTTTTTTTGCCTTCACACCCGAATTTCAATTATATTAGTTATTAAATTCTATTAATAGTCCAATTCATATTTGTTTCTTCTTTTTGTGTATCCACCGCACAGAGGCGTAGACACCTTCCTCAAATACACCCAGTAGGTTCCACGTTGCACCTACTAAACAGCTTAGACCAATTATATTTATATCATTTACACACACCGACAAAGCAAGGTCATTAAACTAAATTCCAAACACACACACCGACAAAGCAAGGTCATTAAACAAATCTTAACTGTATTAGTTACATCACTCTATTCTAGTACAATTCATAAACACGAAAACATTTTTCTTATACTGTTTGTTTCTCACCACGCCTAGACACACTAGATCCTAATAAGGCTCCTAGTTTAGGCATCAACCTCGAAACACGCCAAATCAGTTTAATTCCTCTTCACTAAATTCAAACAGAATAGTAATCAAATTACACACACACCGAGAATCATTAAGTACGCAACCGACAAACAGACTGCCTATAAGTTAAAATTGAGCTATAAATTCATCGAAATTACAGCAAGCACAGATCAATTAATCTCCGAATCGGATGGTAAACAACACATACAATTACACACAACAAACTGTATAAAAAATCAACATATATACATAAATAAAACAATAATCCAAGCATCGAATCAAATTAATTAGAGCTAGATGCACACAAACAGCTAATTCAATTAATCGGAAAACATACATACACACATGTACAAAAGTAAACATATAGATACATGAATTGTAAGCTTATAGAGGAGAGAATCGAATACCTGAGAGAGAGAGAGCTGAAGAGTGAGACGGCTGGCTGTATGTATTGGTGTGTGTATAATTGAGCGAGAGCGAGAGCGAGAGATTTAATTAATTTTTTGATAAAATAGAAAAGAGGAGGAGAGGAAACCCTAGAAAGATCCGTATAAGGCTGTGACCGAAACCGCCTGTAATAGCGGCCTGTCACATATGACACGTGTGCGAGGATAATATCATAGCCCTTACGTGACAGCCCATTTTGCAGCACAAATTTATAGAGTATGAGTTTCTTTTTCTTTTTTTTTTACAAGTTTTTATCATTTTTTATGAGTTTATTAATACAAGTTTATAATTGGAAAATGAGTGGGATATTTTTGTCGACATTCATTTATTTATAAGTTTTTACTTTGTATTTTTAAATTTTTATTAGTATCTATTAATATATTTTGTTTCATGTAAATTGTATTGGTAATTTCAATTAATTGCGAGTAGTATAGATTATGGCACCGTTTGCCCTCCCTAAAAAATAAATTATAAGTTATTTATTCTGAAAAAAAATCATATTTACATACTATTTTTTAGAAAAAAAATGTGTACGAGAAGTTTAACATTCATTATTTTTCAAAAATAAGTTATTTATTTCAGAATAAAGTAAAAATTTATATATTTTTTTTTCAAAATAAGTAACTTGATAAATAAGATTTCCAAAACGGGATGTAGGTAAGTTGTATTGGTATCTTGAGGGTTGAGTGTAGATGAATTTGCTCGATTTTGGAAATTAGAAAACAAATTATAAGATTTTGTTGGTAAGGATTTCTATTGGGACCATGGTTGTAAAAATCGGTAATCGGTATAAATCGGTTGATGTACCGATTTAAGATTAATCGGGTAATCGGGGATTAATCGGAAGGATTAATCGGAATATTAATCGGATATTATAATAATATTTAATATATTAGTCTAATTTATAATTAAATATTTCATTTTAAATAAATTCACAGAATGGTGCTAAGATCAAAGTTTGGGTAAACTCTCACAAAAGAGAAGATCTAGATCTATGAGGAAAAACAGAGTAGAGCAGAGCAGAGAGAACGCCTATAGGAAGGAGAATGGAAGAGATCAATCTCGGACAAGAGGAAGAGGAAGTATTGGAAAAGGAAAGGGTCTATCAGCAAGCAAGGGTTGGGGTAAGAGCTCAGGACTCTATGGAAGGGAAGTAGATGAAGACTGGTGGAATAAAAACATTCCATCTCTTCAAGAGAGTAGGAAAAGATGGGAAAAGAAATTCAGTAACTGGGATGCGGAGTTCGGCAAAAAGTATGGCTCAAAAGGGGAGTTTATTTCTCAACAAACCAGACCAAGAGTAGTAGATTACAACTACAAAGGGGATGTTCGACTAAGATACAAAGATGATTCCCCATGGAATGACAAGAAAGAGGAGCAGCTGCTGAAAGAGGTGCTACTACAGAAAAAAGAGGAAGCTAAGGCAGAAGAAGAACACAAAAAAAGGGAGAAAGATATGAATGATAAGGAGGAGGTGATAAACTTTATTTTTCAGTATGCACAGTGGGTGTCGAATGACACACTACAGGGTGTGGTAGATAATGTTGATGTGGCTATCACGGAGGCACTAAAACAGATTCATGACCATAGCCTGGTAAGAAGTAGCAGCAAGAGGAATACGGATTGGACAATGGATAGTAAACAATCCTATGCAGAAGTAGTAAAGAGGGGAGATAAGGTGGCCCCTATAAAGCTGAAGGTGCAAGGAGTGCCAAAACGGAAAGTGTATACCGAAAAGAAAACTATTTTCTTCACTAATTTCGGGGAGTCGGTGGAAGTAAAGGATATATGGAGGTTCTTCAAACGAATATGTAAAGTAAAGGACATTATCATCCCAAAGAATAGAGATCGATTTAATAAAAGATATGGGTTTGTGGTGGCTGTAGATCATGAGGAAGCACAGAAAATTGTGGAGAACCCTAGAGGTTATGTTCTAGGAGGTGTTCCGTTAAAGGTGGACTGGGCAAGGGGAAAAAAGGTGAAAGAAAAGGTAGGAAGGGAAGCTCATTCAAATTTAAAGGATGAATACAAGAAAACAGAGAGTTTATCCAAGGAAGTTAACACAATGGATGAAAACGATAAAGTGCCAACGGGAAGAGAAGAGGGTGACCAAGAATGCATAAACATGGGTTTCAAGAAGGAATGGGAGGACGAGATAAGTAGAAGTTTCATTGTGCAAACACATCAAGACATTGGAGTTGATTCCCTTTATGAGATGTTATTTTCGGCAGGGCTTAGGGAGGTAGAAGTGAGAAAACTTGGATGGTCGAAGTTTGTCCTAACAGGAATGGACAAAATTTGGATGGAAGACTATGAATGGGAAACCCTATGTCCTGCTATTTGCATGTGGAAGAAAGCTGAATTAAAAGACTACATCATACCTCGTATTACCTGGATTAAGATAATGGGGCTACCAATTTTCGCACTAAATGAGACCACCATTAAACCTCTGATTTCTAAGTGGGGAATAATGATGGGTAGTGGTTTTAAATCTCTTCATCATGGGGTATTTATGAACCCTAGAATCTGCATATCAACAATAGAGAGCTCCCTCATTAAGGAGCAGGTTACAGTAAGTATGGGGAATCAGAATTTTATAGTCCAAATAGAAGAGGATTTGACGGTGATCCAAAAGTGTCAAGAGAATACAGAAGGAAGGTTTGAAAATTTTGTGCACAGGGAAGCTCTATCTAACAGTGACAATGATTCTGACAGTGAAAATGATTCTATTCAGTCAACAAAAGAAGGAAATACTACAGATATTCTAATAGATGAGGACTTTCAGGTGGCTAGCGTGCCTAAAGAGTGGGATCACATTAAGAAATCAGAGGGGGTTCACAGATCGCCACATGGAAGCCTAGATGGAGTGAATTCTGATTCAGTAGGTCGGTCGCCTGACTCTGGTAGCACGTTCACAGAGGCATGGATTGACCCAGTGTGGGAGGAACCTGTATACAGGGATGCTAGACTTCAAGATTGGAATAATGTTGGAGGGAGTGTGCTTCAAGAAGTGGAGGGAGTTAGAGTAAAGAGTTACTGGAATTCGGGAGAAAAGCACCAATTGCTGTGTGACGAAGAATGCCTATCGCGATCTATCCCTGAGAACAACATATTGGAAGAGTATCATGAAGAGACTTCGGGGAAAGAAAATGAAGGGGGTTTGAGTGGAGAAGTGGTCAACCTAAACGTTAAAAGGAAAACAAACAATGAGATAAGCAAGGCTAGCGGAATGACAATAATCCACGATACACTGTCCCAAGAGGAACAATTCGAGATGCCAGTGCACTCAATAGGGGTTGGTTCACAAGATGAGAAGCAGGTGGATTTGGCAAAGGAAATATTGGAGGTGGGATTGCAAATTGGTTTAATCATGTCGAATTCTCAAGATGAGGTCTTACTCCAGATTCGGAGGAGATTGTTGGAGGAAGCTTAAGTTTGAACCTCTTCGCCAATCTAGTGAATTTCTGTCTGGTTTACATGGAAGAGTTAAAATTGTTAAGTTGGAATGTAAGGGGTCTAGGGAATGATATTGCGAAACAAAATATTAAGAGGCTGTTATATGAAACTAAACCTTCGGTATTATTGATCCAGGAAACAAAAGCAAAGGAATGGTCAGATTATAATACTGAGTCCTTATTAGCCATGAATAATTATCAGTGGTGTGCTCAAAATGCTATTGGCCTTTCTGGGGGTCTTCTGGTGTGCTGGGATTCAAAGAAGCTAAGCTTGGAGCCAATTTGCAAGTCAGAGCATATGCTGTGGTGCAGGGGTCGAGTACTGGATTCTACAATTATAAATGTAGTGAACGTCTATGGCCCTCATGAGATAAAGGAGAAGAAGTCCTTCTGGGAAAATATGGGCATGTGGGTGAGGATGTTTGAAGAAGAATCAATTTGCTTGATAGGAGATTTCAACTGTATCAGAGACTCTTCAGAAGCAGAGGGCTGTGAATTTTCATTACGTGCTTCATCTATTCTTAATGATTTCATTTTGGATCATAACCTAATTGAAATCAAAGATGTGGGAGTCAAGTTCACGTGGTTTGGGCCAAAGAATAAGAAGAGTAAGCTTGATAGGGTTTTGATAAATGATCTCTGGAACAAGACAAACAGCTGGATAATCAAAGGATGGTCTAGACGTAGCTCTGATCACAAACCCATCTCACTACAAACTCATGAGATTGAGTGGGGGCCCAAGCCTTTCAAGGCGTTTAATGTGTGGCTTAAAGAAGAAAGCATGAGAAATTTGATAGAAGACTTACCAGTGACTGATAATAATGTGTTTTCAACTTTGAAAAGATTCAAGGGTACAATAAAGTTATGGAGTGTAGGCTTTAATCAGGGGATGAATAGAGACATAGCGCAGTTAGAGGCAAAGATTGATAAGATGGAGGTAAGCAAAACTGACAATATGGTGATTGCTCAATCCTCTAATCAGCTCCGATCTCTGTATGCGAAAAAATCGGCATATGTTAAACAGAAATCTCGACACATGTGGGATCGGTTTGGAGACTCAAACTCGAGGTACTTTCATCAGGTAGTTAAGAGTAGAGTGGCCTCAAACCATATAAAAAAGCTTGAATGGCAGGGAAATTTAATTGAGGATCCAGGAAAGGTTAAGCAGGTGTTCTATCAACATTTCAAAACTTTCTTTGAGAAAGGGGATGGTAAGTTGTTATTCAAATTTAATCATTTGCTTGATCAAAGACTAAGTCAAATGGTGAAGGTGTACTTAGAGAAACCATTCTCAATGGAGGAAATTGAAATAGCTTTGAAAGATAGCAATTCGGACAAGGCTCCAGGTCCGGATGGCTTTAATGCTGGATGGTTAAAGGCATTTTGG
The DNA here is from genome assembly GCA_037693485.1 of Kitagawia praeruptora. Lineage (NCBI taxonomy): Eukaryota > Viridiplantae > Streptophyta > Magnoliopsida > Apiales > Apiaceae > Kitagawia > Kitagawia praeruptora. Next base: position 9,395,724 of record CM075354.1, on the reverse strand, counting down.
AATCGAATTGCAATACGAGTAAAAGACTTCTTTGATAATTTCTATGAATCTGGTGTGATACCGAGGGGTGCTAATTCTTCCTTCATCGTTTTGGTCCCAAAGTCAAATAATCCGACTAAGATCTCTGATTTCCGTCCAATTAGCTTGATAAACTCGGTTTTTAAGCTTCTTCTTAAGGTTTTGGCAAGCAGACTGAAAGGCGAAATCAGTAACATCATCTCAGAAGAACAGTTTGCATTTATTAAAGGGAGGAACATCAGTCACAGTGTAATATTGGTGAATGAAGTTATCCACAGCCTGAGGAAGAAGGATGGAGCTGGCCTCATTCTAAAGATAGATTTTGCCAAGGCATATGATTCAGTAAACTGGGAATGTCTTCTTCATGTGATGGAAGGTTTAAATTTTGGATCGAAATGGATTATGTGGGTCAAATCAATTTTAGTATCATCAAGGATGGCTGTTATAGTGAATGGATCTCCTACAGGTGAATTTTCGCCTAGGAGAGGACTTCGACAAGGTGATCCGTTAGCCCCATATCTGTTCATCATGGTGGGCGAGATACTAAATCGTTTGCTAGTCAAATCAAGAGAGCAAGGATTTTTTGAAGGTATTTTCTTGCCTTACAATCCCCATATGTCGTCCCAGTTCCAGTACGCGGATGATACGGTGATATTCATAAAGAATAATACAAAGTCGGTACTTGGAATCAAGAAAGTTCTACTGCTGTTCCAGGTTCTCACTGGGTTGTCTGTCAACTTTAACAAAAGCCAATTATTTGACGTACAAGGAAATGAATTTGAGGTTCAGGAATGGGCAAAAATTCTGGGGTGTCAAGTAGGTACAGTCCCTTTTCTATATCTGGGGGAAATGGTAGGTCAATCCAGGAAGTCAACATCGATATGGAAGCCTCTAATTAAAAGAGTGTCTGCAAAATTAGCAGGGTGGAAATGCTCACAGGTGAATTTTGCGGGTAGGTTAATATTGGTTCGAAACTGCTTAGATAGTATTCCTAGTTATTGGTTTTCTGTCAATAGGATTCCTAAATTGGTTTGCAAGGAACTAGATGTTATAAGAAGGAAATTTCTTTGGGGGGAACTAAATGCGAATTTAGCCTATACTCGTAAACTGCATCTGGTGAAGTGGGAGAAAATTTGCTCTCCAAAAAACCAAGGCGGCTTGGAAATTAGGAAACTCGAAACAAATAATCAAGCATTCCTTGCAAAAGTGTGGTGGATGATCACAAAGGATAAGAGCAAGAAGTGGGTGCGGTTTCTCCTAAATAAATATGGCGAGGAGATACTATATGGGAATGCACATCTTGACCTAAGACAAGTGTCGTTGTTCATGAAGGATTTGCTGGCCTTAAGAAATTCTATGCAAGAAAAGGATCTAATTGGCCCAGAGAATTTCAAATGGGTGATTGGAAATGGTCATTCTGTTTCATTTTGGAAAGATGTTTGGTTAGGAGACAAGGCACTGAGAGTAACTCATCAAAGATTGTACAACTTATGCATTCTCAAAGAACATTCGGTAAGAGGCATAGTATCAATGGTGGAGGCCTCTGTCACAAATCCGCTATCGTTCTGGAGAAGGATGTTGAGAGGCTGGGAAGAGCAAAGTTGGGATTCACTAAAGGCTGTCTTGATGAATATCCGTTTTAATCAGTTCGAGGATTCTTTAACATGGAATAGAGGGAAAGGAAAGTTCACAATCAGTCACTGTTATTCAATCCTAGACGATAGAAATGTGAATGTAGGTCCATGGTCAACTATTTGGGAACTGAAAGTACCAAACAAGGTTAAGATATTGCTATGGAAAATATGCCACAAAATACTTCCTACAAAGGAGCTGCTTGCGATCAGACTAAAGAGAGATAACCAAATGTGTCTTTTCTGTCATGCAGGGTCTGAAAGTATTGATCACCTATTTTGGACGTGCCCTAAAACAAAAGTTTTATGGGTTGATTTTTGCAGGTGGTGGTCCATTTGCTTGACAAGTTTTCAGGTTCCTCACTTCAATTTGCAATATATTCTGAATTTCAAGATTAACTTAGGTTGCAAGGTAGCATGGAAAATATCGATAGCAGCTCTGCTGTGGAGTATATGGATTCAAAGAAATGAGAGTATTTTCAACAATGCCAATTTTAATCATAATGGTATTGTTCTTAATACAAAAAGAAGGGCACATGACTGGGGTATTACAGCTAATTGTATCTCCGACAGCATGAGCACCTTATGGTTTTGTGATCCAGAAGCGGCAATATCGAGTTACTTAAAAACGACAAAACTTAACTTCTTATCAAAAGCTTTTTCTAAATATGAGTATGTGGCGTTTGTTGATGGATCTTGGAGTAATAAGATTGGAGTTCAGTCTGATGGTGGTATAGGTGGTGTGGTGCTCAAAAAAAACATGCAGGTTTGCTATATCTTCTCGGGCCCCTGTGTATCACTCAGTGCATTCCAGACAGAATTGAAGGCTGTAATACATGTTGGAGAGATATTGGAAATTCTTGGTACTGAGTATCTTGTTTGTGTTGATTCCCAGATAGTGGAGGACTTTGTGCTCAGAGTTAAGGCCAGTAGAATAGACATGGATCAAGGTGATGTTTATTCTATAAATAAATGTAGAAATTTCAAAAATATGAGGGTGGTGTATGTCAAAAGGGAATGGAATATATCTGCAGATCGCCTGGCAAAGGAAGGAAGGGACAGAGGGAGTTTGGTTGCAGGCTGGGTGTGAGTCCCTCTACAGTTGTATTTTTAAGATAGATACCCATCCAATAGCAGTTATGGTGTTTAATCTATTGCCTCCTCCATTTGCATGGCAACGTTCTTCAATATCATTGGATATTGCAAAAGTCTCTCTGCACAGCCGTATTTTTCCCTCTTCAGTCTTATGGTAGTGTGGGAAGATGAACTGCTGCTGGAAGCTGATGACGACCTCTTTGAAATTTTCTAAATATGTCTCCAGGATCTTTCTGAGTCTGGATTTTCCATTATGTAGTTTTATGTTTTGCTTGTTTACCTTTGTTTTTGTCTCCGGGCCTTGAACTAGTTTACTCTAAGTTCTGGCCTGTGTGTTTGTGTTCTCCTACTACAACTGGAGCTTTGTTTTTTAATCAATTTGCTTTTCAAAAAAAAAAAATAAATAAATAAATTCACAGGATTAATCGGATTTTAAAAATCGAATCGGTTGGTTACCTTACAGAGGATTAATCGGGTATTAATCGGTTAAATCGGAAATTTTTAGAAGCATGATTGGGACTCGTTCCATGATTTTGGGTACGATTTTTGCTTACCCGCGAAATTTATTAGAATAAATATGTAAGATATATAAGTCTAAATATACAATAAAGAGATTGAAATAAGTACAAGATTAGAATTGATAAAAAAATGACCACATAAATTCATTTCAAACAATTCCATTGCAATCGTTTTATTTTAAACTTGATTAACAATAAGAACTCAACTATTCACCAACAACTTTTACATATCTCACAAATAGATCCAAGATTTTTTTTTTTTTACTATCTTGAAGCAATGAAACAAGAGTAAGAGAAATTAGAATTAAAAGTTTATGATGCGAAAGTTACAACTCAATATTACATGGTTTTTTTTTTTTTGAAAGTGAATATTACATGGTTAAAAAAAAAACTCAACAACGTGAGTTTTCTATATAATTAAAATTTACGAAAAATTAAAATTAACAATCAATCTTTGCGAGTTTTCAATACGTACTATGTCTATATAATTTGAATAAAGCATAGAATTGCATCACATTTAATTCAATCTAGCACTTTAGTGATTGAAATTTCAAATTTGCAATATATCATCCATATAATGCTTTTTGAATGATAAAATAATATTCATCATATTACAAATTTATAATTTCAATCATCAAAAGGTTAAATGGGTAAAGTTTAATCACATGTTTGTAATTAAAAAATAAATAAATATATACATAATAATCGTTACCCTCTCTCTTTTTTCTCTCCACAGCCACTTTTCCCTTCTTTTCTTCCTAATCGTCGGGGCTTCCATCGGTTTTCACCGATGAAAAGCCCCAAATCTTTTAATTTTCTTTGTTTTTATTCTTGTTTTTCAATAATATCCCTTCTTGTTGAGAGTTTTCCCAATTTATTTGGGTCTAGTTTATCTCTCCTTGTGAGAGTTTGGTGTGTTCTTTGTGTGTTTGGTGTGTTTTAATATCCGGGATTTCAGATCTACAGGATTTCTTTGGTTTTGATGGATATTTATGGTTTTGATTTTGTTATTCGCTTCTTAATTGTGAGCTGGGGTCTTGATTTAGTGATGAAGTTTTGTATGAGATTTGCAGCTTTGGTCGATAGGTCAAACGATAACTCCATCGGAGCATGATGGAAAAGGTACCAGTAATACAACGAGGATGCACGAAGTGGGTACTTGTATTTGTATATACTTTATCTTCAAAATATCGCCTAACTGTCTCTTCATGAGAACATGCGATTGCATATTTCTGTTTGTTCGACTCGATCGTTGGTGTAGATACCATATGACTTTTCATTTTTTTTTATTGAATTAATACATTTATTTCAAAAAAAAAAAAGAAAAATAGCTTGACAGGTTTTTAGCAAAAAAAAAAAGTTGTGTATACATTTTATAATCCCTAACTTAATTGATAACTAGCACGGATTTTTTTTAATATGTAATTAATTTTATTTTATTTTATAATTATATTTTTATATAATTATTATTTTTAATAATTAATTTTAATTTTAACTTAAATAATTTAATATATATTTCATTAGTGATATGTATGGTTTATAACTTATATTTTAAAATTCTAAATAAATATGTCATTGACGAAATTTGAACTTTGAAATTTTAGTAAAATTATTTAATCATATAATATATCTAAATATTAGATCTAATGGTTCTAATATTTTTTACTAAAAATCTAGCGATCACTATTATTTGTATACGGATTTTTATTATATTTTGTTAGTGATTAGAAGATATGGTATAATATTTTTGGATATATATTAATTATTGCAAAATTATGTTTTAAATTAAAAGTTAACGTGTTTTATTTAGAAAAGAATATTATTAATTAGAAGATACGATATTTTAGGTGTTTATAAAAGATAATATCATCAATTAAAAGTAAACATCTTTTAATTAAAAAGGCAATCGACTAATTATCATTAATTATATTATTTTATTAGTGATTATAATATTAGTTTTAAATAAAAAAAGTGAACATGTTTTAATTAGAAAGAAAATATTAATGATCGGAAGATATGGTACAATTTATGTTTTTAGATTTTTATAAAAAATGATATCTTCAACTAAAAGTAAATGTGAAAAAGATAATCGACTGATTACCATTAATAATATAATATTTTTGTTTATTTTAATAATTTGGATAATCAAATCAACAAAATTTCAATGTTCGATTTTAATATAATAGTATATACATATGTCGTACGTATTTTACTGAATTCTTTTTAGTGGGTAAAACTTTGCTCGACCTTCTCAATTGGTTCAGACTTCAGATAATCCGATTTGGGAAAAAAAAAAGGGCCCTAATTTAAACAAATTTAAATTGAATCATAAATTAATATTAAATAAAATAAAATAGTGATGTTCATGTAACATTTAAGATCGTCAATTAATCATGCTAAAATAAAAAAGCTTGTGTAGATTCTTTTTATTTTAGCACATGTATATAATAAATGGACTTATGATAATATTGAAATCTATGATAATATTGAAAATATAAATTGCCTGCATGCGAGGTTGATTTTGAGGATTTACTAAATATAATTTGGAATAAGTTTTCTCATATACCTCAAAATGGTATTTTGTTTCATTTAAAAGCCCTATTACAGAAAATGTGTTGTGGCTTATAAGTTTCAAGAAAGCGCGGCCGTTAAAATATTAAAATTTCATTGGAACAGAATGATATAAATTTCATGCATATGATATGATACCAAAAACAAATAAATGTGAAATAGCCAGCCCAGCCCTAAATAATGGAAAGTCAGTACCGTGACGCAATCCGACTTACAGTAATTGGGCTTCGGCCTGTGTGTTAAACAAATTTTATACACCTTTTTCTCCACTTTTGATGAAAATATATGAAATTAAGAAATTTGATTTTCGTTCATTCAAAAACTTGTTTAAAAAAAATAAAGACTTTTCTATGAACTTATAAACTTACTAAAAAAAGATCAAGCTAGCTCTAATTTAAATTGATATGGCCTTATTTTATGTTATACAAGATTAAAAGTTGGAATACCCTCCATTATAGGATAATGTTGGGAATGAGACTTGTACCTCAAAAGATGGTGTTGAGAAACTATTAGAGCATCTCCGGGTGTAAAATCCTTAGCTAAATTATCTACATGACATCTAATTGTCATCTAGTGGCATTATTGAGAAAATATGTAAAAATTTGAGCTCTCCAACCATTAATCCCTTAGCAAAAAAATATAGATAATGATATTTGGTGAGCTATATTTGTTGAATCAATAAAGCCTTTATATGTAATTTTACATGACCATAATTATAGATAATCCCCTTGGAGCACACATGTCCACCCTTAACAAAAATTTTACATTATGATTATAGCTAATGATTATAGCTAATCATTTTACATAATACCCTTGGAAATGCTCTTAAGGTAAATTGTATGGTCTCCATGCTAATTTGTTCGTTCGAGTTATTGATTTGCTATGAAAAACGTATAGCGATGCAGAACTAAAACATGTGAATTTATCTAGTATAAGGTGAAGTTTGTACCAAAAAAACTTGTTATTGGTTGTAAAAATCGGTAATCTATGGAGGTATCAATTTAAAATTAATCGAGTAATCGAGAATTAATCGAAATATTAATCGGATATTATAATAATATTTAATATATTAGTCTAATTTATAATTAAATATATCATTTTAAATAAATTCACAGGATTAATTAAATTTCAAAAATCGAATCAATTGGTTACCATACGAGGATTAATCGAAGATTGATCGGGTGAATCGGGGATTTTTAGAACCATGATTTTTATTAACTAGCTTAAAATTCGTACGACGCATGAATTTTTTTAAATATTATATAATTTTTTTGTTAAGTATTTTTTTCTTTAATTTAAATTGAACTATTTAATGTGTTTTTAAACTTTTGAAGAATAGATAATTTATTTTTATAATTTAAAATTGATACAATGAATAAATAATTAAAAATATTACATGAATAGTATGAATAATCTTACTTCATAATATTATCTTCGGTATTATTAATTCAAAATTTTTTAAATATAGTATTGATTTTTAATATTTATTAATTCATATTTAAGAGAATTAGAAAAATAAATTGAGACGATTTGGGAGGCACCACCTCACAGTTCCCGTCTTATTCTTTATATAATAATATTGACATTGATTTTTTAAGACATTAAATGTGTAGGTTTAAATTTTTAAATGATTTGATTTGATAATAGTTATATAAATATTATCCGTGATATTTATAAAAAAGGAGAGGTTTTAGTTAAAAAAATATTGAATAGATGAAATGTTTTAGACTTTTAGTTGAAAAGAGTAATTGGTTAACTATTAGTAATTATTATTTTATTATATTAAATAGAACCGCTCATGATATATTTGGAAAATGAGAAATTTTAGTTAGAGAAATGGATAAGGTACCGTATTTTGGTTGAAGAGGGCAACTATTTAGTTGATAGCAATTATAATATAATTATTTATTTTATCAAAAACAATTGTCCGTATTATTTTTAGAAAATGAGAAATTTTAGTTAAATAAATTTAAAAGATACTGTATTTTTTACCCGAAAAATAAAATTAATTATTTATTAAACAAATAAAAAATAATATTTTTAACCTGAAAAAGTAATTTGATTAGTTATTAGGATAATTTATGTGTAACTAAATAAGGGTAATTAAGGAAAAATAAGATATACGAAATATAAAATTTATTAGTTATTAACAAATGGAAAAAAAATAATATGTTTAATTTAAAAAAATTTGATTGATTATTAGGATGAATTTTATGTGTAATTAATTAAGATTGATTAAATAAATTTTACAAAAATTATTAAATAAAAATAACAGGTACATTACCTAGAGATATCAAACTTTTAATGTTGGGATTATTATAGTAGTAACATAAAAATATAGATATTATAGATTGTGACTGTATTTGCGATTACCGTTAAAAATTGTTGCTGTTGGAAAAAATGTTTTTTCTAAAAATAGTATTTCAACCAAAATTACTTTTCAAAAAGAGAAAAATGGGGGAATTTCCTAAAGTTAACACATCAAAACAACGTAATTTTGATGAATTTTTTTATTTAAAAAGGTCCCAAGCAACATTATTGATTGTGCATATGTATCATAATCTTAATGATCAATTTTAGAAAAATTTCTTAAAATTAACTATAGGAACATATTATCCTTTCAAAAAAGCTATTTTCAAAATTTTCCAAACATCTTTTCACTTTTTTTTTTAAAAAACTCAAACATCTTTTCACTTACATTTCGTAAATATCCTGCGATTGATGTTTACATCCTCAATACTAGACGACGCCAACATAAAATTATTATTAGCAAATTAATTCCACAATTCTGGGTACAAATCACACACTCACTTTTTTTTGCCACATTAATTCTATTATTTTAGTATCTGTTCTGATACATGCGATAGGGGAGAAAATCGAATCTTGGTGGTTCGACAAGGCATAGTCCTCATTTACCACATTAACTACACCAATACACCATCACCCCTACACACTGACTTTTTTGTTTAATGGTAAATGGTTTATAAAATTCTGCTGATTTCAACCATGCTGTCTCTCGGATTGGTAAAAAAATATTTGAAGCATTCACTTTAATATACTACTAGATAATATCACCGTCACAGTCATAATAAACCAAACCAAACCAAACATACCCAGTATATCCCGCTCATGGCAGGGTCTGGGGAGGGTAAGTTGTACGCAGACCATGCCCCGGCTTTTTAAGGCGGAGAGGCTGTTTCCGTGAAGACCCCCGGCTATGTGCACGACAGATATGTGTGATAAAGTCACAGGAATCTTAAAGGTACGAGAATGTTTAAAGCAATACCTGAGCCCATGGCGTTCTCCACATGGGACCTACCCGCCTGCTTGGAAATCTGATATTCTGATAACTGAGGTCCTGATGTTCTCCACTTTTTCAACTTGTGAGAATATCTTCGGTCGGGTCCCCTGCAAAATACACCACAAGCAAACGACAGCAGACCAAACCAACCGAGTCATACAAGAATACACCGGTCCAAGGCAATCAGAAGAAAATAAAAACGAAAAATGCAAAATTAGAAAGCTGGACTTCTAAGATAAAGCTAATCGAGACAATCCAACTCTGAGGCTCTCCACAATGGAGCCGCTCCCTAAAAGGGAATCTACCACTCTAATATGACGCCTCCACGAGCACCTGTCAGCTGTCATGGTCTCATTCAAGTTCAAGGCCTTCAGATCCAACTTAAGTTGTTCTTCCCACGACCTCCTCGGTCTGCCTCTCCTCCTCACCCCATCCACCGAAAGACTCTCGACCCTCCTCACTGGGGCTCCAGCCAACCTCCTACGGACGTGTTCTAAAAAGCGGTAAGCGGTTCTAAGCGGTGGAAGGACCTTTTAGCGCTTAAGCGGTTAAGAAGACACCTAGGCAGAATTTTAAGTGGGTCATTAAGCGGATTGTGAATATATACATATTTATTTTAATTATTTTAATTATATATGTTTATTATATATATTAATTTATAATATAAAATTTGAAAAATATGTAAAGAAAAAATTTAAAAAATAATTAAAGGGTCAAAATTTGGTCAAACCCGCTTAATCCCCGCCTAAATCCCCCATAAATCTGCTTAATCCCGCCTAAACCCGCTTAATCCCCTGAAAAATGCTTAATTTTCCGATTTTGTACTAATTGAAGCGGTTAGACCTTCAAAACCGCCTAGGCGGCCGCTTAGGCCGCTTTTTAGAATAGAGGTCATAATTGGTTAAAATCAAAGGAACCTTTTTTGGTTTTTTTTTGGATCCTCTGTCTCCTTCTCTATGTTCCCTTCTGTGTCCCTTGTATAAAAAGAGTGTCCCTATATTAAAAAATATATATTTTTTTTAATATAGGGTCCGCCAGGGACATCCAATCTATCAAAAAGATGGACACAATCAAATCCATTTCTCGATTCAATAGAAACCCAAAGAGGTGAATGGGTTCCAAATAACGAGAGATATGTAAAAAGCAGGTCTGATTCCTACGCCTATTCCTAATCCTAAATGTAATGTAACGACGTAGGGATCCATATGTAAATAGAGTATCTATTTAGATACGCTCAAATGACCCCTTCTCATAATGAGAATGTATATAACCCTATTCCGGTCTGGTCCGGTACGGAATGAACTTATAGTGTATTAAAAAATATTTTTATTTTTATTTTCTAATACAGGGCCCGCCAGGGGCAGTCTTTTTTATAAGGGATACAGAAGGAGGCATGAAGACATGAAGAAGGGACAGAGGATCCTCACCCTGATTATATATATCTTTTCTTATTGGAACACAAGCGTAAACCGAATGGTAAAATTGGCACTCACTTTGTGATGTGCTTTACAAGCAATAATTATTTTTCAATAATATATTTATGTTTACAATTATGAGTAAATTTTATATTTCGATATTACACATTACATCATTTAACATCTAAAATTAGTGAGTAAAAAAAATAAAATAAAGGAAAAAAATTACTTCCAGTTAAGAAATTTTCGATTTTATCAAATTGAAGAGTAAGTTTATAGTAGACATTTTCTTCCAATTTTACAAAAATCAATTGATAAATTGTTAAACTAAATTAATCCGAACAATGAGTCGAATAACTACCAATCATTTAACGATAAATAATGTCATTAATAATTGGGCACAAATAAACTTATAAAATTAGAAAAGAGTTTTAAAATTTATATTCCAATCAATATTTTTAAAAAAATCTAATTTTCAGGTCATCCAAATATGTCAACTGTGAATACATATTATTTCGAAACTCGAAATTTTAGGGATAAAAAATTTTGCGAGATCGATATAACTCATCACTAATTTTAAATAAAGTTTTCTCTTATATCTCAAATTTTATACTCTTACCAAGTACTTTGTGTTGTGTTTTTTTTTGGGAAAAAACTTTGTGTTTTCGTATGGGGAAAGCGTAAATGGGAGTCAAAATGTTAAACTTCATAAATCATTGAAGCAACGTGACATGTATTTATCATTTTTATCATATAAAAGTGAATAAATGTGATCAAGTTTACGATGTGAAAATTAATGGGAATTTGTATCAGTGGTTGTATCATGTCTGGCCTTATGACTTATTCTAATATAATCTTTGCCTATAAAAAAAAATGTTTGAATAATAGTATCATCCACCTAATTTGAAATTTGGATTGTTACTTAAATTTTGGGTTAATTGGCAAATCCATAACTGGACTGGTACTCAACTTGTAATTGGGTAACTGAATTCAAAAAACTTGCATTAACGTTATCAGACTAATTAAACCTTGCAATCTCATAATTTAACTATTAAAAGTTTGCACGACCGTTAACTTTTGTTGATTTTTAACAGAATCCGTTAATTTTATATACATAAACTGTTACATAGACTTTTTTCTTTTCTCACATTTGACAAATCAGCTGCCACATAGACCCATTTATTCATTTCATTAATAAATTATTATGTTTACAAATTAATGATTACAATTTACAAATACATAGACATATTGATAATGAAAATAATTTATAAGTAAAAAAAAAATTTATTTCCTTACCCACCCACCCCCCTCCCTTGGGTACAACCCCCCTCTCTCACCGCCTCTCTCCCTCTTCCCGTACTGTTGCCGTCAGTCACCACCGTTTGAAGATTTGGGAGTCCAAACGGAGCAGTGAAACCATCAAAATGAATCTTTCACTGTCCTCAATCCATTTTGGTCAACAAAATTGAATTTGGGGGTAAGGAAATTGCATATACGGTAAAAAAATATTCGAAGCATTCACTTTAATATACTACTAGATAATATCACCGTCACAGTCATAATCAGTGTTCTAAAAAGCGGTAAGCGGTTCTAAGCGGTGGAAGGACCTTTTAGCGCTTAAGCGGTTAAGCGGACACCTAGGCGGAATTTTAAGTGGGTCATTAAGCGGATTGTGAATATATACATATTTATTTTAATTATTTTAATTATATATTTTTATTATATATATTAATTTATAATATAAAATTTGAAAAATATGTAAAGAAAAAATTAAAAAAATAATTAAAGGGTCAAAATTTGGTCAAACCCGCTTAATCCCCGCCTAAATCCCCCTTAAATCCGCTTAATCCCGCCTAAACCCGCTAAATCCCCTGAAAAATGCTTAATTTTCCAATTTTGTACTAATCGAAGCGGTTAGACCTTCAAAACCGCCTAGGCGGCCGCTTAGGCCGCTTTTTAGAACAGAGGTCATAATTGGTTAAAATCAAAGGAACTTTTTTAGGTTTTTTTTTGGATCCTCTATCTCCTTCTCTATGTTCCCTTCTGTGTCCCTTGTATAAAAAGAGTGCCCCTGTATTAAAAAATATTTTTTTTAATATAGGGTCCGCCAGGGACATCCAATCTATCAAAAAGATGGACACAATCAAATCCATTTCTCGATTCAATAGAAGCCCAAAGAGGTGAATGGGTTCCAAATAACGAGAGATATGTAAAAAGCAGGTCCGATTCCTACGCCTATTCCTAATCCTAAATGTAATGTAACGACGTAGGGATCCATATGTAAATAGAGTATCTATTTAGATACGCTCAAATGACCCCTTCTCATAATGAGAATGTATATAACCCTATTCCGGTCTGGTCCGGTACGGAATGAACTTATAGTGTATTAAAAAATATTTTTATTTTTATTTTCTAATATAGGGCCCGCCAAGGGCAGTCTTTTTTATAAGGGACACAGAAGGGGGCATGAAGGCATGAAGACATGAAGAAGGGACAGAGGATCCTCACCCTGATTATATATATCTTTTCTTATTGGAACACAAGCGTAAACCGAATGGTAAAACTGTCACTCACTTTGTGATGTGCTTTACAAGCAATAATTATTTTTCAATAAAATATTTATGTTTTCAATTATGAATAAATTTTATATTTCGATATTACACATTACATCATTTAACATCTAAAATTATTGAGTAAAAAAAATTAAATAAAGGAAAAAAATTACTTCCAGTTAAGAAATTTTCGATTTTATCAAATTGAAGAGTAAGTTTATAGTAGACATTTTCTTCCATTTTTACAAAAATCAATTGATAAATTGTTAAACTAAATTAATCCGAACAATGAGTCGAACAACTACCAATCATTTAACGATAAATAATGTCATTAATAGTTGGGCACAAATAAACTTAGAAAATTAGAAAAGAGTTTTAAAATTTATATTCCAATCAATAGTTTTAAAAAAAATCTAATTTTCAGGTCATCCAAATATGTCAACTGTGAATACATATTATTTTGAAACTCAAAATTTTAGGGATAAAAAATTCTGCGAGATCGATATAACTCATCACTAATTTTAAATAAAGTTTTCTCTTATATCTCAAATTTTATACTCTTACCAACTACCTTGTGTTGTGTTTTTTTTCGGAAAAAAAACTTTGTGTTTTCGTATGGGGAAAGCGTAAATGGGAGTCAAAATTTTAAACTTCATAAATCATTGAAGCAACGTGACATGTTGTTAGACAATCTGCGATAAATACAAATAGTATAATATTTGTGCTTGTGTGAGTAACAGTTATGTGTATAATTAAAATAGACAAAAGAGGAGACAAGGAACGAAAAACCCGAGTCCAGTGCGTGACTGTCTCCTTAAAGCGTATTAGTCCCCCACCGTATGTGCGAGCGAAACGCCTCCCAGGATAAAACGGATTGCAGTGAGGCTACAGATGAGCGTCACTCTCAGCGAGCTTGAGACGAGCAAAAACTATCACCAGAGGAAGAGAAGAGGCTGTATAAAAGAGAAGGATGTGTGTTTTCGAGTGAATAATCCTAAGGTTCTATATGAGTATTTATAGGATAGGAAAACTTGTGCGCTACACAATTGCCTTAATTAATTAGCCGCGCTAATCAATTAAATCGGTGGCAATTTCCTTAACACAATTGCCTTAATTAATTAGCCGCGCTAATCAATTAAATCAGTGGCAATTTCCTTAATTAATTAACCTTGTTAATTAATTATGTTAAGGAGGTGGCAAAAAATCCGTAGTAAAAACGAAATTGATTTTACCGAATCAATGAATTCAAATTATAATCGAATCAATATTCCAACAATCCCCCACATGGATGAGATTGATATCATAGTAGCACACACCAGACAGACACAGAATTTGATTTGGTGATAGATTCTTCGATCAAATATAGCATACGATAGGTAGAGGTTTGCTCCTTGAACCTTCGCTTGAGTAAGCATACCGACCTTACTGGTAGACAGTGGAGGTTTGCTCTTTGAACTGTTCGACTGTTTGTGTAAGCGATGATATACTTATCACTATATCCTTTATGACTCGTTCAGCTCTCATGATTATGTCCATTTTGGCCATGGAACATCGTCCTGGTTCTGCAGGAGTTTCTAAAGAATTGTGCCTCGCAATTCTCCTTTGAAGCGGCCCCACTTCTCTCCCACATAGGTGATCTTTATACTTAAAAAGTAACCCGCGTTTACTCAACTGAATTCCATGCGTTCTAACCTTGAACTCCATGTATTCACCGAAAGATCATTAAAAACTCGAAAGCTTACCCTCGTACCTTACGGGTCTCACTGTTTCTCATCATAGGAACAGGCCAGGGGTTACCCCCACAGTGATTTGGCCATCATGATTTAGTTGGCCCATTGAACCAAGTTCTTGGGACCTCCAGTCAGCAATGGTTGGGTGTCCACCATGACGCCGTTACGCAATAGGCTTAAGGCCCATCCCTCTCGATGATTTTACAACTATCTCTCAGTATAAAAGTTTTCCTATCCTATAAATACTCATATAGAACCTTAGGATTATTCACTCGAAAACACACATCCTTCTCTTTTATACAGCCTCTTCTCTTCCTCTGGTGATAGTTTTTGCTCGTCTCAAGCTCGCTGAGATGATGCTCATCTGTAGCCTCACTACAATCCGTTTTATCCTGGGAGGCGTTTCGCTCGCACATACGGTGGGGGGCTAATACGCTTTAAGGAGACAGTCACGCACTGGACTCGGGTTTTTCGTTCCTTGTCTCCTCTTTTGTCTATTTTAATTATACACATAACTGTTACTCACACAAGCACAAATATTATACTATTTGTATTTATCGCATATTGTCTAACACATGTATTTATCATTTTTATCATATGAAAGTGAATAAATGTGATCAAATTTACGATGTGAAAATTAATGGGAATTTGTATCAGTGGTTGTATCATGTCTGGCCTTATGATTTATTCTAATATAATCTTTGCCTATCAAAAAAAAAATGTTTGAATAATAGTATCGTCCACCTAATTTGAAATTTGGATTGTTACTTAAATTTTGGGTTAATTGGCAAATTCATAACTGGACTGGTACTCAACTTGTAATTGGGTAATTGAATTAAAAAAACTTGCATTAACGTTATCATACTAATTAAACCTTGCAATCTCATAATTTAACTATTAAAAGTTTGCACGACCGTTAACTTTTGTTGACTTTTAACAGAATCCGTTAATTTTATATACATAAACTGTTATATAGACTTTTTTCTTTTCTCACATTTGACAAATCAGCTGCCACATAGACCCATTTATTCATTTCATTAATAAATTATTATGTTTACAAATTACTAATTACAATTTACAAATACATATACATATTGATAATGAAAATAATTTATAAGTAAAAAAAACTTTTATTTCCTTACCCACCCACCCCCTCCCTTGCGTACAACCCCCTCTCCCACCGCCTCTCTCCCTCTTCCCGTACTGTTGCCGTCTGCCACCACCGTTTAAAGATTTGGGAGTCCAAACGGAGCAGTGAAACCATCAAAATGAATCTTTCACTGTCCTCAATCCATTTTGGTCAACAAAATTGAATTTGGGGATAAAATTTTTGATGTCTATGAAATTGGGGGTTTTACTTTTAGGTTTGATTTTGATGATTATGCTCTATTTTAGTATTTAATCGTTGGGTACGAATTGTGTGTGGTGTAATTGGTTCTGCCTGTTGAGAACTCGAGTTTTTTTTGACATAGTTGTTATTCGTTGAAAATTTTGGAGTGGTCGAAGTTATGTTTAGTTGACTATTAATTGATTCTGATACTAGAAGATTATAAATCGTTTAAAGTAGAGCACGGTTCATATTTTTCTTTAATTTTTTCGGTTGACTTTTCGGTTCTTCGGAAAAAATTGATGTTACAGGCTGGGTTGTTGCAGGCGGTGATGTCGGCACGAGTTGAAGGAGAAAGGCAATGGTGGTAGTTAGTCGGAGGAGAAGGGTGGTTGAGGAGGTGGGTGGACAGGAAGGAGGGGAAGCAAAGAGGTGCTGGTGTGGTGGGTTTGAATGAAAGGGTGTCGCCGGAATCAAGAAAAATTAAGAACAAGGAGAGAGATTTTACAGGGAAGAGAGACGAGAGATTGTGAGAAAGAGGAAAGAGAGAGAAAAAGAAATAAAGAAACTATTTATATTTATACCAAAATGTTTCTTTATTTAAGTAAAATTCTTGTTTTTTAATGAACCAAACCACCTCAGCGAATAATGTGTTTAATTTTTAACACATAAGTATGCCACGTCAGATTTCCGTCAGGAACGTTACAGGAAGTTAATGGTGATTAGTCAATTGCAAGTTTTAATTACTTTGATGAGTTGACTGCAAGTTTTTTGAGTTTAGTTACCCAACTGCAAGTTGGGCACGAGTTCAATTATGAAATAGCCAATTAACCCCTTAAATTTTATACATTGGAATACTATATTGTAACTTTTCGTGTTACTAATTTTCTTTGAACTAGTGAATAATTTAAATTAATTTTGTTATATTCTAAATATAATTAGAGCAATTGATATTCAAAATCCGATCCGATTATTCATTAAACTAAATAGATTGGATATGAATCAGCTTCTAAAATATTTGAGGTGTGATCGATCCGATCCGAATCCGCTAATATTAAATGAATTTGGATATAGATTTAGGTTGATCCGAACCGAATCCGACAGACCTATTTACAAGATATAATTATTTTTTAATAATATATTTTTGTTTACAATTATGAGTAAATTTTAAATTTCCATATTACACATTACATCATATAAAATTTAAAATTTGTGACTAAACAAAATTAAAATAAAGGAAAAAAGTACTTCCAGTTAAGAAAAATTCGATTTTATCAAATTGAAGAGTAAGTTTATAGTAGACATTTTCTTCCAATTTTAAAAAGGAAAAAGAGTTTCTACTTGATACTGTAGAAAACTTTTCTACAGTATCGTCTTAAATTAAATCTGGGCCATACATTAATCTAATCCAATGGCCCCGCTAGGGGCACCACACACAAATTGAATACACCCTCACACACACAATCCCACCTAATTTCCTCCTTTTTTAATTTGATTTTTCCCTTCAATTATTGATTTTTTTTTGAAATCTGACTTCACTGTATTTTTCTCCATCTCTCAACGATCAATTTGCATATCATATGTGCAGCAAAATCGTGATTTTTAGGCGACACTGTAGAAAAATTTCCTACGGTGTCAGGTAGAACTTTTAAAAAATCAATTGATAACTTGTTAAACTATATTAATCCGACCAATGAGTCAAACAAATAACAATTAATTTATGATAAATATTTTCATTAATAGTAGGGCACAAATGAACTTAGAAAATTAGTAAAGAGTTTAACATTCATATTCCAATTAATATTTTTTTTAAAATCTAATTTGAATATGAAAAAAAAAAGTTGATTTGATCTTTTCACGTCATCATCGATACTAAATGCATCTAGGAGTGGAGGTTACAAAGTAGAGAGTTTGCCTCAATACATATTATTATTTCGAAACTCGAAACTTTAGGGATAAGAAATTCTGCTAGATCCATATAATTCATCACTAATTTTAAATAAAGTTTTCTCTTATATCTCAAATTTTATACTCTTACCAACTACTTGTTCTGTATTTTTTGAGAAAAAAGTACTTTGTGTTTTCGTATGGGGAAAGCGTAAATGGGAAACAAAATGTTAAATTTCATAAATCATTGTTTCAAAAAAAAAAAAAACTTCATAAATCATTGAAGCAACGTGACATGTATTTATCATTTTTATCATATGAAAGTCAGAGCCGGTCCTGAGATTTTGGATGCCCTGTGCAAAACAAAAAAAAGTGCCATAATATTAATAATTTTTTTTATAACGAATACATAAAATATTAAGAAATTTGTAAAAAATATAATAAGTTCATAAAATAACTTTAAAACATAAAAAAAAATAACTGAAAATTGTAAAAAAAATTGTAACAAGTACATAAATAGTACAAATTAATCTAAAGTAAATAAATTATACATGTAAAATAATAATATATTATGTTTAAATGAAAGAATAAAAAGTAATAATAAATAAAAACAAATACAATACTAAAATAGAAAATCTCATTTTTATGTATTTAAATTAATATATAAGTATTTCATAATTTATTTTTAGTTTTAAATTGTCTTGGTTCATTTAATATGTAAATTAATTAAAACATATATGATTTCAAATCACTTAATCACCTATAAAATGAATAATTGATAAACTAAAATGTTACATTGTAATTGCAAAAATATACTTATGTATAAGTTGTCAACAAAAAACATTTAATCAACTTTAATGAGTTTACACGGTTAACAACAAAAGTAATTAGTATTACTAGAAATTTGAAAGCAAAACTGTATGTAAGTATAATATTTTTTTATTTTGCTCAATATAATAATTTTTTAATTATTTTAACAACACAATTTTCAACCCTTTTCTCATTTACATTTTTTTTAACCTTTAAAATTAAACTTAATTTTTTTATTTTTCAAATATAATATACATACATATGTACACCTACCTAAACAAATGTGTCCTACTAGAATGGAGTGCCCTGTGCGATCGAACATGTCGCACATGTTCAGGACCGGCTCCGATGAAAGTGAATAATGTGATCAAGTTTACGATGTGAAAATGCAGGAAGGGGAGGATTGTAGGTAGACTTTGGCTATTGCCTATTGGCTTATGGGGTTTTGTGTTTTTTACGATTCCTCACTTTTGAGTGATATTAAAGAATTAAAAAATATTTTCTAAAATTTATTCCAAATGATATGACAAATATATAATGAGTATTAATTTATAAATACATATGCATAGATGCGAGATCCTATGTTAAACTAAAATCAATAACTAATGTTAAAATAAATTAACACCCAAATAATGGAAATTTGAAGAAGTGCTTATGACATAAATTTGTAGAAAGTTGGGCTTAAGGAGCTCAAACAATGGAAAGTTAGTAGAGTGAGAAGACCTGAGTTTATTGGGCTTTTAGCCTTTGTGTTGTTAAACCAATTTTATTACCCCTTCTCCATATATATTATGAGTAATGTCATATATCGAAAATTAGATCCAAAATATGCTCTTAAATAAAATTTATTATATTTTTTATATGAAATTTATACATTTTTTAAGGATGAAATTCATTATTATTTACGAAGGACTAGGTAACTTAGCCGCGCTTCGCGCGGTAAACAAAATTTTATTTTTAGGTACTAAAAATTGATAAACTAATTTAAAAATTAATAAATGTTTTAAAAATTTCCTAAAAAAGTGTTTTAAAACAGTTTGTATGAGTTATTAGTTGGAATAATACTCTCATTATATATATAAAAAAAATAATCTTAAATATATTATAAACATGAAAAATAGAAATTACAGTATTAAATATAACTAAATAACGTTTTCAAAAAAAAAAAAACGTTTTTAAAGCCGACACCCCTCTTATAATATACATGCTCAGTAATAGTATAAGAATTTATATTTAGAATATTAATTAATTTTGACACAATATTAGGCAATTTATTCGCGCTTCGCGCGGTTTATAAATTTTTATTTTAAAGTACTGAAAATTGATAAATCAATTCATATTGTATATCTAAATATGAACAATCTTTTTTGAAATTATCACAAACATATAAAAAAACAATTTACAATACGAACGTAATCTTTACGATCAAAAGTTACAAATATTGAATATAATTTTGTAACTTTTTTTAAAGCCGACGTCCATCTCATAATATAATGTTCATAATAGAGTAAGAATTTATTTAATTAGAATACTAATTTATTCTGACATAATATAATAAAACAACGGGTGTATAAATTTTTTATCGATTTAATATCCCGATAAAATGGTTGGGTTTGTTCAATTAAATTAGTTTGGTCATAACCCATGTATAATTTATTCATGTGCAAAAGTAAAAATTTGTCTGTATTATTTGTATACAAATTTCAAATATTAAGGGTGTGTTTGGTATTGCTGTTGCAGACAGCAACAACAGTTTTTTTCTAAAAAGCAGCTGAAAAAGTGTTTGGTAAAATTTAAAAGCAGCTTTTAGAAAGCAGGTCCCCATGCTTTTGAAAAAAACTTCTTTTCAGCTTTGGCGAAAAACAATTGTTGATTTCAACATCAAACCTCACCAAAAATATAATTTTTACTATATTTTTACATCAAAACATACACATATAAAAAATGATACCAAACAGTCTTCAGCTTTTTACAACAGCACTTTTTTCACCAGCACTTTTTCTAACAGTACAACAATTTTTAACAGCAATCCCAAACAGAGCCTAAGTAAAAAACTACGCACTTCCATAATTTATTACAACTTCCACAATAATTGATGATAAAGATTGCTTGAGAAGTTAAGGTTAATAACGTTTTTGAAAGACAACATCCCTCTCATAATATACATATTCACTAATAGTGCAAGAATTTATTTACTTAGAATATTAATATATTTCGATACAATATGATGAAACAATGGGTGTCTAGCATTTTTATCGATTTTATCTTATGATAAAATGATTGGATTTGTTAAATTTAATCGATGATAGACCCATATGTAATTTATTCATGTGCAAAATTAAAAATTTGTCTATATTGTTTGCATACAAATTACAGATATTAAGTAAAGATCTTGTAGTTCCATAATTTATTACGACCGTCATTGATAATAAAAATTGCTTGAAAAGTTAAAGTCGTATACTTCTGAAAATAAATTACATTGATCTTGAATAGGGAATAAAAAAGAACGCAATAAAAATAATTTTTAGTCGTCATTTTACCTAAAATAAACTTAACTATATGTAATTAATATTTAATATTGAAATAATAACTATAATGTTCAAATAAAGTTTGCTAATTTTTAAACAAATTTAAAGGAGTAAACTTAATATATGTTTAATAGATGTAATTAATGACTAATTAAAATATCATTAATAGCTATTTAATGCAAGAAAAGAATTTTAATAAAAAAAGTCAAAAAATGAAAATTCAAGAAAAATACCTTAAAACTCTTATGGTGAATTCAAGAAAAATTCAGGATATATAGATACCGTTTTTTAATGCTGACCTCTTAAAACATACATGCTCAGTAATAGTATATGCATTTATTTAATTAGAATATTAATTTATTTTTACCCAATATAATTAAACAATGTGTGTATAACTTTTTATCAATTTAATCGATTGATAAAATGGTTATGTTTATTTTGTGCCAAAGTAAAAACTTGTTAGTATTATTTGTATATAAATTCTAGATTTTAACCAAAAGTTTTATATGCTTACAAAACTTATAAATAAGAAAAGTAAAGGTCGTATGTCCCATAATCGTCCGAAAAGAAAATGACAACGATCTTGAATATGTAATAGAAAATGATGCAATGTTAATAATTTATATATATATATATATATATATATATATAATATTTTATAATTAAAATAATAATTATGATGCTCAAATAAAATTTGCTAATCTTTTGTATAAATAAATAAAATAAATTTTATATAAATTTAACATGTGTAATTAATGACTAATTAAGATGTCATTAACATGCTACTTAATGCGATACAATTTTTTTAATAAAAAAATCAAAAAAGAGAAAATTCAAGAAAAATATCTTAAACTCTTCTGGTGCGTTTCCAGTCTCCTGGCATTGTTGGTCTCGATCGCATATACGCAGCGGAAACAGTAAATAAAAATCGAAACCATGCCCGGATCCATGTATAATTTATATGATAATCACGGTAGATAGAAACGATTACCTTATCAAAGCTTTACGATTAAAACGATGGAGATGCAATCACAGAGCTTCCTCTTCGAAAACTCCTCTACGGTATCCACACGAACACCTTCAAGAACGTCTCACGATCTTGTCCGGAAGTGAGGTACTAGCCTCTAATGAAAAATATGGTTTAGGGTTAGGTTTTGTGTCTGCGGCTTCTTCTGTATTTTTCACGTACCTTATAATCTTCACCCCATATCTTTATATATAGGATAGTATAAAGCCAAAGAGCCCTTATCAAAAACCTAGCCCAAATATGATTTGTTTAAATAATAAAATCTAATTCTATTATTCAAATAAATAATAATTAAGTCAAACTTAATTATTAAAATCATATCTCATATATCTTTGTATTTTATTATATCTTAATTAAGTCACACTTAATTAAAATAATAAAATCCAACTTATCATTAATTAATTTAAATTCATAATTTAAATTAATTCTTCCTTTAAAATGTTCTATGTGTGTGACCCTGTAGGTTATTATTTATTTTGGCAATAATTTTATTCTCCAATAAAATTATAAATAATGAGCGGTATCTAGTAATACATCATTGCTACCCAATTAAATAATAATTAAATCATGATTCAATAAACCTTTTGTGATTAATGTTCCCGTGTAATATAATCCCTTTAACCAAATATTATAGATTAAACTCGAGGCATGTTTATTGTCATCCTCTTCATAATTTAATCCGGGTTTACTTGATCCATGAGTAGACTATTAATAACAAATCATTATTTGAGCACGGCCATGCATTTTATAGTCTCACTCAATCAAGAGGCCAATAATATCTCTCCTATTTTATAGGAGGGTTAAATCCTTTATCTATCATTCATATTTCTCATACGATTCACAATATACCCGATGTCCACTTTTATCATTACCCGGTCAAAGGTAACTTTTAATGTAGTCAAAATATATTATCCTCGTATAGAAATATAATGATCTCAAGTCAAAGGATCATTACACCATTATCACTGTGAGTCTTTCTTATGACTTAATTAACATGAAGAATCTCACGGTGGGTCTGTCCAGTACCATGTACCCTACATGTACCTATGTATTGACTTTAGTATCTCCATACTTATAACCAATGAGATGTGGTTATCAGTCAAAAACATACTAGTCTATTTATGTATTATTATTGTCCTGTATAATAATACTCGACTAGGGACCTTTAAGAATATGATATATATTATATAATCTCAAATTCAAGTTATAAACTTAAACTATATAATGTGTATCATTATTCTAAGGACATTTATTATGCTAACAAATATCGCAGTAATTAGAGTCATAATAAATCCATTTATTTAATAATCAAATGACATAAGATTTATTCGAGAAACAATGTATTGCCTCTAGGGCACCTACACTAACAATCTCCCACTTGCACTAGAGCCAATCACCCATGTATCTAATACCCATGGAACTAGTGTGACCGTCGTGCTTCTGCTGCGACAGGCCTTTGGTCAGTGGGTCTGCAATGTTATCATTTGTATGCACTTTACATATATGTATTTCACCCCTTTCATTAATCTCTCGTATGAGGTGATATCTTCTGAGTATATGTTTGGATCGGGAGTGCGATCTAGGCTCTCTAGCCTGTGCAATGGCCCCATTATTATCGCAGTATAGATCAATGGGATCTGCAATCGATGGAACCACTTCCAAATCAGAAATGAATTTTCGAATCCAAACTGCCTCCTTAGCCGCTTCACAAGCTGCAATGTACTCAGCCTCCATTGTAGAATCAGCTACTGTTTCTTGCTTTGAACTCTTCCAGCTTACAGCACCTCCATTTAGACAAAACACAAAACCAGACTGTGATACAGTATCATCCCTGTCTGTTTGGAAACTCGCATCGGTGTAACCCTTTACAACCAGTTTCTCCTCTCCTCCATACACCAAGAATGAATCTTTAGTCCTTTTCAGGTACTTTAGAATATTCTTGACTGCCGTCCAGTGACCTTCACCTGGATTAGACTGGTATCTGCTCGTCATGCTCAAAGCATACGAAACATCGGGGCGAGTACATACCATTGCATACATGATAGATCCAATTGCTGATGCATATGGAACTTTATTCATGTGGTCCTTCTCATCTAATGATTTCGGACACTGGTCTTTAGAAATCGTTATTCCTTGAGACACAGGGACATATCCCCTTTTAGCATTTTTCATACCAAAACGATGCAAAACCTTATCAATGTATGTACTCTGACTTAGACCGATCATCCTTTTAGATCTATCTCTATAGATCCTCATTCCTAGAATGTAGGTTGCCTCTACTAAGTCTTTCATAGAGAAATTGCTCCCTAACCAAGTCTTAACAGCCTTTAGAGAAGGTATGTCATTCCCCATTAGTAGTATGTCATCAACATACAGTACTATGAATGCCACATGGCTCCCACTAACCTTCTTGTAAACACAAGGTTCATCCTCATTTTGAATAAAGCCATACTCCTTGACTATTTCATCAAAACGAATATTCCATCTCCTAGAGGCTTGCTTCAATCCATAAATGGATCGACGTAATTTACATACCTTGCCAACATTCCTTGGATCGACAAAACCTTCAGGTTGTGTCATGTACACATCCTCTTCAAGGCTCCCATTAAGGAAAGCTGTTTTGACATCCATTTGCCAGATTTCGTAATCATGGAATGCTGCAATTGCAAGCAAAATCCGTATGGACTTGACCATGGCAACTGGTGAGAAAGTTTCATCATAGTCAATACCATGAATTTGTTTGAACCCTTTCGCAACCAGTCTTGCTTTATAGGTCTGAACATTTCCCTCCATGTCAGTTTTCTTCTTGAAAACCCACTTGCACCCTACGGGTTTTACCCCTTCAGGTGGATCAACCAAATCCCAAACTTGGTTTTCGTACATGTAATCCATCTCGGATTTCATGGCTTCAAGCCATCTCTTAGAGTCTGGACTGTTCATAGCATCTTGGTATGTGAGAGGCTCATCCTCATTTATGAGCATCAAATCCCCACATTGAGTCAAAAGAAATCCATATCTCTCTGGCTCATGGCGAATTCTACCAGATCTACGAACAACCTGTGTTTCTTGAGCATTATCATTATTCTGCTCTTGTTCCACCTCAGGTTCAATGCTATTTTGTGGTTCTCGATCTTCATCGAGATCTATAGTTCTCCCACTGTCTCTTTTGGAAACAAAATCTCTTTCCATGAAGACAGCATCTCGAGCAATGAACACTTTCTGCTCAGAAGGACTATAAAAATAATACGCCTTTGTTTCTTTAGGGTATCCCACAAAATTGCACTCTTCGGATTTAGGTCCAAGCTTGTCAGATACTTGACGTTTTACAAACGCCTTGCATCCCCAAACTTTCATAAAGTTCATGCTTGACCGTTTCTCCTCCCATATCTCATATGGAGTCTTTTGAACCTTCTTGGTTGGAACACGGTTAAGTGTGAAAGCCGCTGTTTCTAGAGCATAACCCCAGAAACTTATTGGAAGATCTGCATGACTCATCATCGATCGTACCATGTCCAACAGAGTACGATTTCTCCTCTCTGAAACTCCATTCCATTGAGGTGTACCTGGCGGAGTGAGTTGTGATACAATACCACACTCCTTTAAATACTCTTTAAATTCGGTGCTTAAGTATTCACCCCCACGATCGGATCGTAAGATTTTAATACTTGCACCTCCGCCTATTTGCTTCTCTACTTCAGCCTTGTATTCTTTGAATTTTTCAAAAGAATCGGATTTGTTCTTCATAAGATATACATATCCATATCTACTGAAGTCATCAGTAAATGTTATGAAGTAGTAGTAGCCTCCTCTAGCCATCACACGCATTGGGCCACATACATCACTATGTATTAGCTCCAAACGTTCAGTGGCCCTTTGACCCTTACCAGTAAAAGGGGCTTTAGTCATCTTACCAAGCAAACAAGATTCGTATTTTTCGTATGATTCAAAATCAAACTTATCCAAGTATCCATCCTTATGTAATTTGGATATGCGTTTCTCATTTATATGACCTAGACGACAATGCCAGAGGTATGTTTGATTTGAGTCATTAACTTTAAGTCGTTTGTTTTCTATGTTACAGACAGGATTATCAAAATCAAGAACATATAAACCATTAAATAAACGCGCAACACCATAGGTTAAATCATTTAAAGCAAAAGAGCAACTATTGTTCTTTATTATAAACGAAAAACCTTTCTTGTCCAAACAAGAAACAGAAATAATGTTTCTGCGAATCGCAGGCACGTAATAACAGTCTTCAAGTTCTAAAACAAGCCCAGAGGGCAAAGATAGATAATAAGTTCCTACGGCTAAAGCAGCAACTCTTGCTCCATTGCCTACTCGTAGGTCCACTTCTCCCTTAGCCAAAGTCCTACTTCTCTGCAGTTCCTGCACATTTATACAAATGTGAGAAGCACATCCAGTATCCAATACCCAAGATGTAGAAGTAGACAGATTGACTTCTATAACATATATTCCTGAAGTAGAAGCTTGTTGAGCCTTCTTCTTCTTCAGATCCTCCTTCAATCTATCCTTCTCAAGGATTGATCGAACGGATAGAGAGTTTGTGTTGTTTGTCATTATTTAGTATCTACAATGTTAAAAGCACATAATAAACATTAGATTGTCTGAGTTATCATTATTATGTTCAAATGATTATGATATATTCATAATATATCTCCCACTATTTTTATCAAATTAATAGCCCTTACTATTAAATCGGAAAGAATATCCCATAAGTCTTTCTAGTGAGCCAAGATCCATATTTCGTCATATCCTAAGTCAACCACTGGTAGTCCTTAAAACATGATTATTTAGGTAGACAACATTTGTCAATTATATCATATATAATTCTTGGATAGTTTGGTGAACAACAATTGTTCTTGTCTATCTAATAGATTTTGAACCAAACTCCATGCTTCTAAGTTCATAATAATTGAATATAACCGTTTATTTTCACCTTATTATGACGACTCAGTTAAGTTAAACCCAATGATACAACGGTCGAATATAACCGCTTATATTCGTCACATCTCACCACGATAGACAGGAGTCCCCTGCCACTGGCAGTCATTCCCCTTATCGATCTAGGATTCAATGAGTGTTCATTCATTGGAAAGCATCCGATTAAAACTTAATATTTTTGTTAAGGGGTTTCAAAATTAAAACGACCATGATCCCATCATAAAGAGATTCCCAATTTTTCCTTGAATTAAATACTTCAAATCAATATTCATCAATAGTTTGATTTCCAGGTTGTTGGAGGAGTCACAAGTGGCCTCACTTAATACCCAACTTCCTTACAGGTAAAACCTGTTTTTGACAAAATCTCCCCATATCTAAATAATTGAAAATTCGTATTTAATTCCGTGTTTCATAAACACAGAAATCTCATGATCGTTTGTTCATTTTTAAAATCTCGAATCGTTACAGATTTTATCTTGTTTAGCATGGCAAGCATGGCATGGGTGACGTATCTAATACATGCATACATCATTAATCTAATTAAAACATGCATACATTTGCTACTCTACACATGTAAAGTGCATCACATAAAATAATATGCTATGATTATGGCCCAATCCTATGCGATTTTTCCAAGCTAATGGAAAAATCAAGGTCAATCTATGGTGGTAATAACTAATTATTACAAAATCTCTTGCTTCACTTCCAAAGCTGCCTTGATTGCCTCCAAGCTCCTTTTGAAACATTTTACAAAAGAACTCGAGTTGCATTCGAGATAAAATAATTACAAAAAGAAAAACGACATGCAAGTCGTATTTAATTATTACAAACCATAAATTAAAATTAATAAAATAAATTGAAAACTAGGTCTTGGGGCCATAACCATGCATCATGCTTACATAGCAATTAAAAGCATCACATATTGTATAAACACAATTTTATACAACATAAATTAAATATGATCAAATCATAAATAATAAAATTAACGCACTTTAATTAAAAATTAATCTAGTAATCAAAATTACTAATTAATAAAATTTTGCATACTCCAAGTTAAACATTAACAATTATTATTTAATCTAGCATGCAAAACCTGGATGAAAAAAAAAAAAAAATTTTATTTTTTATTTTTTTATTTTTTTTATTTAAAATTACCAGATACGCATCTACAGTATGCGTTTATGGCCTAATCTGTTAATTTTATTAGACACGCATTCCTGGAATGCGTGTATGACTTATACTCAGACCGATACGCATACTCAGTATGCGCATCACCTGTACTATCAGTTTTCTGCAGATTTCCAGAAGACCCAGTACGATCGGGTGATCTTGGTTAGTCGCGATTTGGATTCCAGACTTTATATATTGACCCACAAACACTTTAGCAGCAACAATACAATCATATATCATAGATACTGGAACGTTTTAAAATCTAAACCTAGTGAATAGTCGCGGTTCATAAATTTTATTTTAAAATATTGAAAATATATGATTTATATTTAAAAATTTATTGGGCTCTTAAATTTTTTTACAAAAAATTGAATCAAAACAATTTACTTGAATTATAAGTTTGAAAATACTCTCTTTATATATCTAAAATTTTCATAATTTCAAAAATATCATAAACATAAAAAGTAATAATTATAATACAAACGTAACCAAAAGTTAAAAATATTATATGTAATAATACTTTTTAAAGCCGACGCCCCTCTCATAACATACATGTTCAATAGTTGTGTAAGAATTTATTTAAATTGAATGTTAATAATTTATTTCAACACAACATAATGAACAACAGGTATATAACTTTTTTAACTATTTAATCTATCAATAAAGTTGGGTTTTTTCAATTAAATTGCTTTGGTCATAACCCATGTGTAATTTATTCATGTGTAAAAATAAAAACTCTTTGTATTATTTTTATTATAGGTGTTAAGCGAAAATTTATATACTTCTATAATTTATTACGATCATAATTACTAATATTGAAGATTGCTTGAGAAGTTAAGGGTATCTGTATTACAATTATTCGGAAAAAAATTGGAGTGTTATTCGACAGAAAATAAAAAAGACGCAATGTAAATAATTTTCAGTCGTCATTTTACCTAAAAATAAACTTAATTATAAATGTAATTACTTTTACTATTAAAATAATAAATATAATGCTCAAATAAAGTTTTATAATTGTTTAATAAAATAAAATAAAATAAAATAATTATATATTTATTAGGTATAATTAATTACAAATTAATATGTCATTAAGAGCTATTTAATGCAGGAAAATAATTTTAATAAAAAAAATTAAAAAAACCAAAATTCAAGAAAGCCATTTTGAACGTTTCTATTAACTTTCCGATCTCCAGGCATTGTAATCCGCGCTTCGCGCGGTTTATAAACTTATATTTGAAAATATTGAAGTTAGATAAAATAATTTTTATTATTTTTAAAAATTTATTGATCTCTTAAGAATTTCCTCAAAAATTGATTTAAAACAATTTATATAAATTATTAATTAGAAAACTACTCTCATCGTATAAATAAAATTTTGATAAACTTAAAAATAGAATAAGCATAAAAATTAGCAATGATAATACGAACGTAATCTTTCCGATTAAAATTATAAATATTAAATAGAATAACATTTTTTAAAGCCGACACCCCTCCCATCACAAAAATATTCAATATTAGAGTAAGAATTTATTTAATTAGAATATTAATTTATTTCGACACAATATAATGAACAACAGGCGTAACTTTTTTATCCATTAATCCGCTGAAAAAATAGTTTGGTTGGTTCAATTTAATCGGTTTGGTCATACTCCATGTATAACTTATTAATGTGCCAAAATAATAATAGTTTGTATTTTTTTTTATACAAATTTCAAATGTTAAGCGAAAATCTATATATTTTCATAATTTATTACGATTTCTAAATGAGTTATAATCAAAATTGTTTGAGAAGTTAAGATCATATTTACTACTTACGATCGTTCGAAAAGAAATTAATGTAGTCTTATAGGGAATGAAAAAGAATGAGATATAAATAATTTTCGGTCATTATTTTACCTAAAAATACACTTAATTGTAATTATATATATATATAATGTTGAAATAATAGTTATATGCTCAAACAAAGTTTTTAAAATTTTTAAAAATGTGAAATAAAGTAAATTTTATATAGATTTAATAGGTGTAATTAATGACTAATTAAAAGGTCATTAAGAGTTATTTAATGCAAGAACATATTTTTAATAAAAAATCAAAAAATTGAAAATTCAAGAAAAATATTTAAAATGTTTCTGGTGCATTTCTGATCTCCTGGCATTATAATATATATAGATATATAATGTTGAAATAATAGTTATATGCTCAAACAAAGTTTTCTAAATTTTTAAAAATGTGAAATAAAGTAAATTTTATATAGATTTAATAGGTGTAATTAATGACTAATTAAAAGGTCATTAAGAGTTATTTAATGCAAGAACATATTTTTAATAAAAAATCAAAAAATTGAAAATTCAAGAAAAATATTTAAAACGTTTCTGGTGCATTTCTGATCTCCTGGCATTATAATATATATAGATATAGATCGGTCATCTCATTTTTGAGAGAATATTTAATAAAATGTTAAAACTTATCATTCAGAAATCATTTTGAAACAATTTTGGACTCAGTATCATTTCTTATATATTATTTACATTTGTATGGCTCGAAGAAATATATATTTCATATTTCAAAAAACTCGGAGTAGGAAAAAAAATTATTAAATTTATTTTACGGTATTGTTCGATCTTCTCTCCTAGTTTTAAAATCACTTGTTCCGACATTTGGATAATCACTTCATGTTTGTCGACTAATATAAAATATTTACATGGATAATCAGTTACTGGGCTAAACCTAGCATCCAAAATGACACGAAAGGATGATCATGATGACAGATACTGATGTTATTTTATTGAAATTATAGGTATCTAATTTTACAATTTCGGATACGAATACAAACGATTTTTAGTGGTAAATGTTTACCTGTAACTGTAAGGCTGTAAGTCTGTAACATACTAACATGTAGTCTGCTGATTTCAACCATGTTGTCTCTCTCAGATTGGTAAAAAAATATTCGACTTTCCTCGTCGATGTGCCATCACTTAGTTATTTTAGTAAATTATTACCGTCTCAATCCCGTAAGTAAATAAAGGAAGTTGTTTATATACTTTTATGGCTGCACCCACGTATTCATCATTTTCTCTATGTGATAAGCAAAGTTTATTAAAAAGAAGCAAGATTGGGGTCTTGCTTTAATGGCTGCACCCACGTATACAACACTGCAAACAGCAAACAAAAGACCTAGAAGGGAAGTTGAAACAACAAGGAAAACTAAAGGAGCCATGCACCCTGACCCTTTCTTCTCTGCTAATGCAGATTCGCAGTGATATTTCTGGGAACTAGATTGGTTCTTTTCTGAATTTGGTGATTTGTGGCGTATTGTATTCAATAATTCTTAAGAAAATAAATAATAAAACTAGTAAAAATTGAATAATTTCGGTTTGATTTATAATTTGAAATATAATACTCATAAATATAGGTTTTAATATTGATGGAATTAGGAACTTAAATGCTTGGAATTAAAATAGATTTATGCATGTAATAAATTATCTGGAAAAATGGCGTATACAATTTATTACCAAATAATTTAAAGGGTCTTTTTAAAAAATATCCAATTTACAATTTTTTTTTCAAAAATAAAGTTACAACATTTGCAGGTTTGCAACCCCATTGCAAACTATATATAGTGGTTGTAACTTACAACCATGATTGTAAAAATCGGTAATCGGTCGGTATAAATCGGTTGACGTACCGATTTAAGATTAATCGGGTAATTGGGGATTAATCGGAAGGATTAATCGGAGTATTAATCGGATATTATAATAATATTTAATATATTAATCTAATTTATAATTAAACATAACATTTTAATTAAATTCACAGGATTAATCGAATTTTAAAAATCGAATCCGTTGATTATCTGTGTAAGGATTAATCGAGGATTAATCGGTTAAATCGGAAATTTTTAGAACCATGCTTACAACCACTATAGTTACTTCAACATTATTTCGTTTCTTCTCATTTTATTGTTGTTACACGCGTACATAAATTTATACTTACAACTTCCCGTTGATTTCGAGTATTTTGTCTTTATTCAATCGATGAAAAATTAAATATTTCGTTGTCGATCGGCTGCGACTTCCTTATTTGTTTAGCATTGTTGCCTCAATTATTTTCTATATACAGTATATTCCTTTTACTAATGTTTGGTAACTACACGGAGCCTACACGCATATGCTGCACACTTTTTCCAATGCGTTTGATAGGAGTAATATATATGTCAACTGACTTATTTTACATTTTGTTTTGCTATTTTATAATTTTAAGTTAAAATTTGTGTGCGACGTGGATTGAAGCAATAAAAGTACGAAAAAAAACAGGATGAACGGATTAAGGGTTTGTAAATATCTTATAACCTAAGAATAATATTTTAATTTATTTGTAAGCACAAATGATTCCCAACAGTAGGAGTAAATTAGTATGGAATGAATAGTATGGATAAAAGGAATACGCTCCCCTCAAAACATATATTAACGTGAAAACAGTGAAAAGTGAAAACACAATAATTCTGTAGTAGAATAATATAATAATGAAAATGTGCAAAATATGAAAAATAATGTTCTGCATTTTTTAAAAGAATGTAGAATAATTGTCTTCATTGTTCTCTATTATGCCCGAATTTGACATAAGTCCTAAGCAGGCCAAATGGGCTGGAATAATAGTACATCACATATAGGCCTCGTTTGTTTATGCAATTTTGGAGTTACACAGTAACTTAAAAATCCTTGGAATAAGATACCGAGTTTAAGTTCCCTGGATAATTGAAAATCAATGTTTGGTTAATCATTATGAAACTTCAAGTTACATAGTTATTTTTATTTGAATTATCTATTAACAAATTCATTTTTTGTATAAATACTAATTTTCTTGTAAAAAATAAATAAATAAGTTAATTATAAACTTATCTTAAAAATTTCTATAAAAAATAAAACTAGAAATATTATAATATTCTATAGAAAAAAAACATATATCTATTACAGATTATAGTAAAAATAAATAAAATTATTTTAATTATAATAAAAATAAATAATTTTAAATATAATTTATTACATGATTGTTATATAGAAAAAATATATTTATTATACAAATTAAAATTTTTAAATGTTCTTTTAACAATTTACCTCAACCAAATCAAGCAACCCAATTTGTAAAATTAAATTTTACAAGAAAATTAAAAAGTTAACATAGTTAATCATAAAAAAAATATAGAGCATACTAAAAATATTTCACTAAATAAAAATTAAAATAGTTACTCAAATTAAGGAAAAATAATTACCTATTAAAAAGTGGATGTGTAATTATGAATACAAAACAATAATAAAAAAAGAAGTTAAACATATTTACTACGTAACTCACGGTGACCACCCCTCTGCTAGGTAACTAGGTTCCACCATTTTGTAGTAACTCATAGTACCTTGGAAGTTTAGGTTACATAGTTCATTTCAAAAATCACACAACCAAACACTGTAACTTGTTAAAGTTCCATGGTACTTGAAGTTACGTCGTTGAGTTACATCCAAACAAACGAGGCCATAATGGACCTAGAAATGAAGAATGGGTCACTAAAAGTCTGCCATCATGGATCAGTGCGTCGTTGTACTACAGGTTGGGTTCGCCAGCGAGGCCTTAAGAGATGCACTACGTATGGCGAAGAGATGGGATCACAGTCAGCTAGGTCTAGCAAGACCTAGAGGTCCAGCGTGGCCTAGGGTATTTATTATGAAGGCTTACGGTCAGGCCCAGCGAGGCCGCGTGGGTACGGATATCTCCATACAGTGTGGATCGCCTCACATGACTTGCCCAGCGAGGTCGCATGCGAGGTCATCTAGTCATCTTCACCAGTAATGATAATTATAGCATCATGTTAGCCATGGGTACCCTTTAATGGGCCGTGGGTCATGAGCAAGACAAATGGGTAAAATATATCAACCCAAGGAGACGTCTAGTGGATTTGGGCCAAGCCGAGCCCATAGAAACCCTAGCCCGTCTAGATAACTTCTTCTCTAAGAGAACTGCGTATGGCTTGATCCCTATAAATAGGGTACGTAGGCATCTTGTAAAGGATGAAAAACAGTTCACCACTGAATATCAATAGACAAGATCAGCCACAAACAGTTACAAATCTCCTCCGTGTTCTTCGTGTTCTTAGCAGAATATCCGTATTTTGCTCCATAAATCCAGCAACCTCCAAAATATTGTTATACAATATTCTCCCTATAACATTTGGCGCTAGAAGGAGGGGGAGTCGTTGAGTTGGGAGAACAATGACTAAATCGAACAAGAAGAAAAATGGAGTGGGGGAAACCCCGGGGTCGCATAAGAGAGACAGAGATGACCCCCAGAGGAAGGATCGACCAGAAAGCGAGACGGTGGAAGATGGGACCAAGGAAGGGTTCGAGAAGGAGAAAACACCCCCTGTCCAACAAGTGGGCTTGGCTGGAGAAGTTATGTCATTTCTGAAGGGCCTCGATGATCAAATGATCGAGGTACAGGGTAGGATGGCTAAGATGGAGAAGCGACAAAGCTCTAGAGGGTTCAAGAGGAATGCGAGGACAGGGGGTCGAACTCATCAAGTAGAGGGTAGTAAAAGCCCCACCAAGCAGTTAATAGGGGACTTTGATGACGTAGTAACAGACCAAACGAACCCTGATTGGAGCAAGGAGGAGGCTACTATGGAGAAGGGGGGTCGAAGGAGAAGCCCGCCTCATCTGAATGAAGGTCCGTTAGTGTCTTTGACCGAGTTGGAAAGAAACTCAACGAGCATGATCTCCGCCTCAAACTAGAGAAACTTAAAGCTAGTAAGGATGGAGGGTCTAAAAACAAAAGCAAGGGCTCTCCTCAGCCTTTATCCCCTCGAAGAGATCGTGAGCGGTCGCACCGTCGCAATGACAAACCCTCTTCTCCTCGTAGAGAGCGTGAGCGGTCCCATCATCGCGATGACAGACCCCCTTTCCATCGAGAGCGTGAACGATCCCACCACCGCGAGGAAGAGCACAAAAAGAAGGATCGTAGAAATGATCAAGAGGAGTCTAGTGCCCCAAAAAAGACTCAATCTCATCATGAGAGTACTGGAGAGAAGAAAAAGGAAGATAAGGAAGCTAAGATCGGTGATTATAAGCTGGAAGAGCTAAAAAAGGCCTTGGATGCGATGAATAATGAGAAAGGGATTTTCAGTACTATGGGCTCGTCCTCTCCCTTCACTCATGAAATTCGAACTGCTCCACTTCCTGCCGTGTTTCGAGGCCATCACTCAGATATGACCTATAATGGAGAAACTGACCCAGTTGAGTTTGTTATTCGGTTCAATAATGAGATGGATGTCTATCAGGTCTCGCAGCTGGCGAGGTGCAGGTTGATTGCAGCCTCGCTGAGAGGGAGCGCTCAGCAATGGTTTTCGAAGCTAGGAGCACTAGTCACCATTGATTCCTGGGTGCAATTTGTGGACATCTTCATTAAGCAATTTCAATCCTCGATGCTCTATGCACCCCATGTGTCTACTCTAGCCAACATAAAGCAAAGGAGGGAGAAAGTCTACAGGACTACTTCAAAAGGTTTAATACTGGGGTCCCTAGGGTGCGAGGCGCAAACGATGAGGCCGTTAAGAACTTTCTAACCGTTGGGTTAAGAGAAGGCACAAAATTCTGGAAGCATCTACAAGCCCACACACCTAATACCCTTGCTGAATTCTATAAGGAGGCTGAGCCTTTCAAGTGGGTAGAAAAATCAATGGAGGGCCTCAAGAAGAATACTGGGTCTGGCAGTAATGGAAGTAAAGGCAAAGGGGTAAAGAGGAAGGATTCTAGAAGCCCCAGGCGAAGACAAGATCGTAGCCCAAGCCCGAAGAGAAGGGATCGCGATCCCCCAAGACGATCCCCACCTCGGGGCCGTCCAGCTAGAGAGGAAGACAAGTTCGTTCCATTAGTGGCTTCAGTTGATCATATTTATGTTGTCAATGCTAACAAAGGGATGTTCACAAAACCTCCTGCCATGGGTGCACAGGGAACTTGGAACACTACGAAGTATTGTGATTTTCATGAACAAAAGGGGCATGTTACCGCGGACTGCTGGCACCTTAAAGAACAAATTGATCGATTAATTCGAGAAGGGAAGTTAACTGAGTGGGCGGTTCGAGAAGTGAAAAAACATCAAGGAAACTCTGGCAAGTCAGGGCTGGGGTATAATGTTGTGCCTCACACGGGCCAGAATACAGAACCTCGCAAGGAAAGGGAAGAGCGAGGCAATAGCATCCATGTAATCATTGGAGGGCCACATATTGGAGGAGATAGCAACAAGGCAAGAGAGAGGTATGCTCGCGAGGCTAGGGAGCGACCCCTCACCAATGTGCATCATTTGCAGGAAAGACCCCCAAAGCTTTTTAAGGGGGAAGACACAAATATCATGTTTACCGAGGAGGATGCGAAATGGGTACACCATCCTCACTCTGATGCCCTAGTGGTTCGAGTTCGCATTGGATCACAGAATATCTACAGAGTGCTAGTGGATAATGGAAGTGCTGTGAATGTTTTGATGTACGATGTCTATAAGAAAATGGGATATGTAGACAAAGACCTCATTCGTACAGTAGGTCACCTTTATGGGTTCACTGGGGCTTCTGTCAGTGTGAAAGGCCTTATCAGGCTCCCCATTACTTTGGGGGACGAGCCCTGCATCACTACTCAGGTCGCTGATTTCATGGTCGTGGATCAACCATCTGCTTATAATGCTATTGTGGGGAGACCTATCTTGAAGAAAATGAGGGTGGTGACTTCTATCTATCACCTCTCGATGAAGTTCCCTACCCCGCAAGGTGTAGGGTGTGTTAGAGGAATTCAGCATGAGTCTCGAGAATGCTATAATCAGGCCCTTAAGTCAGCAGAAAGGGGGAGAAGTTATATGGAATGCGAAGAGGAAGAAAGGGCTCGCAAATCGGCCTCGCAACCCTCAGTTGGTTGCAATATAATATCTATCGAGGAGTTGCCTGATGATTATTCTGACAGCTTGGGTATACAAGTAGAGCCAGTACCAGGGGCTATTATGATGGAGGCCTCGCAGCCCGTGTTGGTTCTACAAGAAGGAATTGTTGAGGAGGCTAGTGATGACGAGGAGAGCCCAGAATAGGCAGCTGTGCGAGCCCGTAAGGGGAAATGGGTTCGCAAGGAGACATCAACACTGGTAGACCTGCCTAATGGACTCACGCGAGAAACAACAGTCGTGACTGAGTATGGCCATGTTGGAGTGACCCCTACCTATGTATCAGGAGTCACGAGGCAGGATGAAGCAGAGTCTAGTAGGGCTCGTGATGTTGAAATTGATCTAGATCCTCGCATTCCTGAACATGTGGAGCGGGCTGGAGCCGCAGAAGATACGATCTCCGTTCTTGTTAATACTAAGGATTCAACTAAGGTGTTGAAGATCGGGTCGCAGCTGAGCCCTGATCTTAGGGGGAGGCTCGTGGAGTTTCTTAAAGCTAATTTGGATGTATTTGCATGGTCTCACGAAGACATGATTGGGATTGATCCTAATGTGATGTGTCACAAACTTAATCTTGATCCTAGCAAAAAGGGAGTAAGGCAGAAAAGAAGGCCAATAAGTGGAGAGCGAGCCGAGGCTCTCAAAGAAGAGGTGGACAGGCTTCTAGAGGTCGGGCTCGTTAGGGAATCATTCTACCATGATTGGCTCGCTAATCCTGTCCTAGTGAAAAAACCAAATGGCAAGTGGAGGACATGTGTGGATTTTACTGATCTTAACAAACATTGCCCAAAGGATAGTTTCCCGCTTCTGAGGATTGATCAGTGGGTAGATGCAACAGCGGGCCATGCACTCCTAAGTTTCATGGATGCCTATTCTGGGTACAATCAGATACCCATGTATGACCCCGATCAGGAGCACACTTCGTTTATCACAGACAGAGGTCTCTACTGCTATATTGGGATGCCCTTTGGCCTCCTCAATGCAGGTGCCACCTATCAAAGGCTCGTCGATATGATGTTTGAGAAGCAAATTGGGAAAACAATGGAAGTCTATGTGGATGACATGCTTGTAAAGTCTAAGGAAGCTGGGGATCATGTAGCCCACCTCGCAGAAATGTTTAATATACTGAGGAAGTACAGAATGAAGCTCAACCCCCAGAAGTGTGTTTTTGGGGTCGAGTCTGGGAAATTCTTGGGGTTTATTGTTAACCACAGAGGGATTGAGGCTAATCCAGTCAAGATAAAAGCTTTAATGGAGATGAGGTCGCCTAGAAGTGTCAAGGAGGTACAAAGTCTAACTGGAAGGATCACAGCACTTAACCGGTTTGTTTCCAAGTCATCAGACAAGTGTTATGAGTTCTTTAAAGCGATCAAGAAGGTGGGTAAAAATTTTGAATGGACCCCTGAGTGCGATGAGGCTTTTCAAAGAATAAAGGAGCATCTGGGTTCGCCCCCACTACTCTCTAAGCCTAAGGAATGAGAAATTCTTATTGTTTACCTGGCAGTTTCAGAATATGCAATCAGTGCTGTCCTCGTTCGCGAGTAGGAAAAGGTTCAGTTCCCCGTTTATTATGTCAGTAAGAGGTTACTAGATGCTGAGACTCGCTATACCAGCATGGAGAAGCTCGCCTATGCTTTGATTTTGGCTTCGTGAAAGTTGAGGCCTTACTTTCAAGCTCATAGCATTCAGGTTCGCACTGCATATCCCCTGAGGCAAGTAATGCACAAACCCGAGGCCTCGGGCCGACTTTTAAAGTGGACCATAGAGCTAAGCCAGTTTGATATCGAGTACAAGCCTTGAGGTGCAATAAAGGGGCAAGCTTTAGCGGATTTCATATTGGAATTTCCTTCCCAATCCGAGGAAGATGCCTGGGCTCTCGTAGCGATCCCAGAAGTAATTGACCCCAAAATTAAAAGTGAAAATTCAGCCTCGTGGTGGGAATTATATGTTGATGGGGCATCTAACAAGGAAGGAGCCGGAGCCGGGATCGAGCTCGTTACACCTGAGGGTCGCAAGTTAAGCAGCGCTGTGCACTTCGCCTTTGAGGCCTCTAATAATGCAGCTGAGTACGAGGCTCTCATCATTGGCCTCAAGCTCGCAATAGAAATGAAGGTGGAGAATCTCAATGCATACATCGATTCTATGTTAGTTACAGGGCATGTCGTATGTGGATGGCAATCTAGGGGACCTCAGATCGAGCTATATTTAAAATGTGTTCAAAGGCTTATGAAGTCATTCAAGCAAGTGAAGGTAGAGTTTATCAGAAGGGTAAAAAATCAAGGAGCGGATGCCCTCGCAAAAATAGGCTCGTGCCGCGAGTCCACTCTACTTGGGATAATTCCATTAGAGGTTCAAAGTAAAACTAGTATTCCAGAAGAATTTATTGTGGAAATAGTTAGCCAGGGGTCGACATGGATGACCCCATATGGGAGTATATCAAGAATGGGGCTCTACCTCAAGAAAAGAAAGAAGCAAGGAAGATCAAGTATCAGGCAGCTCGCTATGTGATCTATGATGAAGTGCTATACCGAAGAGGATTTAACACCCCACTCTTGAGGTGTGTAGATGGTGAAGAGTGCAACTACATTTTGAGGGAGGTCCATGAGGGAATATGTGGCAATCACTCGGGGGTAGTTCCCTAGCTCAAAAAATTCTGCGACAAGGGTATTTCTGGCCCACATTAAAAAGAGATGCCTTTGAGTTCGCTAGGAGATGTGACAAATGTCAGAGAAATGCAAATTTCAGTAATGCTCCAGTTGCCTACCTCACCTCGCTGATGAGCCCTTGGCCCTTTGCCATGTGAGGAATAGATCTTATTGGCGAACTCCCCAAAGCTAAGGGAGGAGTAAAGTATGCAGTCGTGGCCGTGGACTATTTTACTAAGTGGGCCGAGGCCGAGCCCCTTGCTACTATCACGGCCAAAAAATTAAAGGACTTCGTGTACAGGGCGATTGTGTGTCGCTATGGGATCCCATATCAGCTCATTTCAGATCCATGTATACATTAGTTGTAATTTAATTAAATATATAATGGAATTCACCTCAGATTGTGTTTGGATACGAGCAATTCATTTCAATTATCTACTAAAACCCTAGCCCGTCTAGGTAACTTCTTCTCTAAGAACTACGTACGGCTTGATCCCTATAAATAGAGTATGTAGGCATCTTGTAACGGATGATTGACAATTCCGATGCTTGTCCTCAAGCATAAACAACTAACAATACCTAATTAGTACCACTTCCGTAGGTGATCACGGTTGCATTTGGCATATGCAACAAGCCCTTTAAACCCCTAGACAGCCCTAGTGGACGAGTAAGGTCTCGTGAGGGCCTATAGCGAATGTACCCACAAAATCTATCTAACTAAACAATGCAAAAACAATGCAATGCATGAATGCAACTAATATGAAAATGCAAAAATCCCCTTCAAACTAACCAAAACCAACTAGCAAGCAAATATCTCAAAGAATGCAAATAAATCCAAATAGAGCTCGACTAAGTCCCCGTACTCTAACAATACATGAAAGAAACGTGCGTGTGTGGTATGCTTATCAGAAATACTCCCAAAACTAAGTCAAAAATCATACATGTCCTTCGCCAAGACAATCACAAGTTTATAAATAGAATAGACTGTAAACACTTCATAACCTAAGAACACCTCCATCCTCATCCAAGTTAGCTAGGAATTCATGCTTTATTACTACTACAAATAATACAATACGCATGCTTATTTAACCGTGCAATAAGTGAGACCCCAAAAGGCTTATTCAATAATACTCATGTAGCGAGTGTTAGGTCAGCAATCCCAAACCACAAGGGCTTTAGGTTACTAGGACTAAGTCCCCTCAGACTTAATTACTCGAGTATTAAAGAGCTCACTCGTGGTTAATTTTGCATATAAACCATTAAACTATTGACTCTTTTTTTTTCTTCTTTTTTTTTTCTTTTGATTTTTTTTATATATATATGCAATCTGGAATGAGCCTTTCCCATTTCCAACCCTAGACTACTCATATAAATATGAGCCGACTACTAGCCATTTGACACATAGCCATTATTGACAATTAATTACAACTAGCATGAAATCCCTTGTTTCCCCCAAACTTAGACTTTAATGCTCCTACGCCATCAAGGGAATAACGAAAATTCTAAATATAATCAGGTGATTAAATCTCAAAGCATCCAAACAAGCATGACCCTAACCGAGCCCAAAAGCACCCAATGAGTTTGTGAAAAAGTTTTGTTCCCGTAACATGCAAGTCAATTTTATAAGAACTATAAATCAACCCTCTACTCATCATCACCACACTCAATTAAACATCTACCTATCAATCAGAATCAGCTCGTCCTAAGGGATCATGAAATATGCATGCCATGCAAATGCACTAAAATGAACTCACATGGTATC
Source organism: Kitagawia praeruptora (assembly GCA_037693485.1). Lineage (NCBI taxonomy): Eukaryota > Viridiplantae > Streptophyta > Magnoliopsida > Apiales > Apiaceae > Kitagawia > Kitagawia praeruptora. The sequence continues at coordinate 9,353,808 of CM075354.1, read as the reverse complement.
CGAAAAATAAAAAAAATAGAATGTCCTATATGAAACCAACATAGATAACACGAACATACATGCATGAATTACTACTAATATGCAAAATATAATATCCTACATGAACACAATGACTCACAATAAAAAATAACTACCTATACACTACTCATCCCCCAGACCACCCCCAAACTTGAGATTCAATGGAAGGTAATATAAAGGATAGTAGGAACATACCTAAATAAAAATGCCGAAAAGCGTGGGTTGCCTCCCACGAAGCGCTCGTTTAATGTCAATAGCTTGACTACGTCCAAGCCTCCGCTAAGGATGATAATAGTTGGCCTGGTTATCTTTTCGCGAGACTTCATCGTCATCACGACGACACACTTTCTGCCCTTTCTCCTCGCTTGGCCTATTCGTGTAACAACTATGTCCTATTCCAATGCCTTCATCTGTTGACCCAAAATCTGTCAATTTGTAGAACAACACACACTCGCGGGCTTCGCTTGAATATAATGGAGGAGGGTAAATGTAAGTTGCTGAAACCTTTGGTTCCTCAAAGAGAACTTCCTCCATTGGCTCTAATGCGCTACCTCCATCTTTAAACTCTGAGACAAGTTGAAGACCTGCATCTTTCCCATGTTCTTCAGCCTCTTGGTACGCATATACCGATTTTTGAAATTTGTGTAGCTCATCAGTGTCTATCCCAAATAGTGCCCTTTCCAAATCATCCACCATCCTAACATGATCAAATTCCTCACATGGCTTGCGAATGCTCACCTCACCTTGGAATTTGTCTTCCTCAATTAAGCATGCAGTACCTTGCTCCAAGTCACCGTTACTTTCTGGTGTTGCCTCTAGTATGAATTGTTGTTTCTCTTGTTCCACAGCACTCACAACTCGAGCAACTAGTATCTCCAAAGATTTGATAGACTCCTCATTACTCTTTATAAGCATCATAAGCTCCTCCATAGCATCAACCTAATCTGACTGAAAAGTAGGAGTAGGTTGCTGATGTCGAAACTCTTCACTATCAAAGAAATATGACATATTTGGAACATCTTGCTGGTACTGTTGAGGATGGTATTGAAAATATGGTTGTTCCTCATAAGTGACATATGGATCAACTCCTTCGTAGTAACAATATTGTGAGGGATCATGAACGCCCAAACACTGCTCACATTGCTGAGGCATGGATGTCCTCGAATATGCCCACCATGGCAACTCCTCGCTTGCCATCTTCAAACAGTCAAGTACCTGAAACACACCGAACTAAACAAGATAGGTAAGAAAAAATATGAGTCAGTGAACTCTAATGACCACTATTGATAAGCACATAAACCAAAAATAAACACCGTTGATCCCCGACATCGGCGCCAAAAACTTGTTTGCACTAAATCACGCAAGCGTACGTGGTCACAAGTAATATAGATATAAGTCGAGTTCATTCCCACAGAGATCTGGTTAAGTTTTAATCAGAAAATATGCCTATGCAACAATGTATGGTTTTGATTCACTGCTAAGAAAAGTAACAAATTTGGGTTTAATAAACTAAATTAACTAAGAAGTAAATTAACAAACTAAGAATTAACTAACTAACAAGAATTAGAATCGAATTACTTCTGCAAGAGAAAACATGGGATCCTAACTTCATTAAATACTTTGCTTAGATCTGACGCCTTTAATCACTATATGCAATGGTTATGATATCTGATCAGACAACACGAAACAAGTATACGCTACCTCTCAGTATACGAATACCAAACTAAACATACATCCACAAAAGAGATAGAAGATGAATAGACACCAATTATGCTTAGACCCTATATCTCTATAAGATTTGAAAACATAACGGTTGAAGAACAAGTTGTCCATTAAGATCACATAGGGCAGCATAATATCTCTATTTACGCTACAAATCATGATGTTAAAACATCAACCTATCCTATGCTAGCATGGCAAGTTCTAAATCTCAAGATCCGCTCTCGCTTCAAAAGAGATTAACAAATTAGATGTTCATGACGCATCTATCAATTAAGCATAACCATACGAGGATATCAATTATACACCACACACAGATCTTTAAAGCATCAAGATACTAAAGCTCCATAAATAAATCCGTTAGAATCCCATGACAACGATTAGTTCATAATTGAACCTCTCATCATCATGGGATCTGATGAAACCATGATAAAAAACAAGGTATGAAAAGATACAAATAAACCTAAGTAATTGATATGTAATGGTGATACAAATTACAATGGTAGAATGTGTTTATATAGGCTCTAAAAGTCTTGCCCAGCAAAAAAACAACCTACAATACAATTAGAAATAGGTTTGGATACCAAAAATACAACTAGAATTCTAAATAGGGGCAAAACGGACATTTTCAGGAATTTCCAGCGATTTTATGCGCTCCAGGCGCATGCTACGCGCTGCAGGCGCGCGAATTTACTGTTCTATGCGCTCCTGGCGCATGTTTATGCGTTGCAGGCACACAAACATTCTACCGAAATATTTTAGACTTCAAGAAAATCTCCCAAGCTTCGCGTGGACAGTAAGATCGTCCAAAACGGACTTCTAGAACTCCAGATATGGCCAAAAAAATGTAGACTGCGCAACCATCCGAATTTTCTAAAATTTGCTCATTCCTCATCCGTTTTCTCTTCCGATTCTTTTGCCACTTCCCTTTCTTCAATTCTTGAGCATGAATCCTCATGGGAGCCTAGGGAAATTCACCATCCTTCATTCCAATGCTCAAATTTAACTCCAAGATTGACGAAAACATTAACCCTAGTTGACATTCTTGCAAACCTGCACACTTAAACAAAACACATCAAAACTACAACAAACTTGAGTCCAAGACAATCAATTTAAACTGATATGGAACGCCCAAGTGGATATAAAATTCACTTATCAGGAATAGATCTTATTGGCGAACTCCCCAAAGCTAAGGGAGGAGTAAAGTATGCAGTCGTGGCCGTGGACTATTTTACTAAGTGGGCCGAGGCCGAGCCCCTTGCTACTATCACGGCCAAAAAATTAAAGGACTTCGTGTACAGGGCGATTGTGTGTCGCTATGGGATCCCATATAAGCTCATTTCAGATCCATGTATACATTAGTTGTAATTTAATTTAATATATAATGGAATTCACCTCAGATTATGTTTGGATATGAGCAATTCATTTCAATTATCTACTAAAACCCTAGCCCATCTAGGTAACTTCTTCTCTAAGAACTACGTACGGCTTGATCCCTATAAATAGGGTACGTAGGCATCTTGTAACGGATGATTGACAGTTCACCCCTGAAAACACCATACAAGATCAGCCACAAAAAATAACCAATCTCCTTCCGTGTTCTTCGTGTTCTTAGCGAAATATTCGTATTTTGCTCCATGTTCTAAATTTCAATTTTATGAATGTGACTGTATTAGGGGATTAGGTTTTATGAAAAAAGAGGGGGCTGGACTTGGCAGGTGTCTCGATTTGTCTCGTGTATCGGTCGCCATATGCCAAGATGCCTACGTACCTATGTTTATATAGGATCAAGCCCACGTAGTTCTGTGTAATTGATTTGTGTCTATCCCTTAGAGACTTTATGGATAAACTTCATTAATCTGGGTGATTACTGATTTTATTTGATTTAATCTTATCGTTGATTTGATAGCAAAGAGATGAAAGAATTCTGTGAAAATTTGGGAATTAAGAAAAGTTTCTCTACTGTAAGCCACCCTCAGACAAATGGACAAACCGAGGCCATCAACAAGATAATCAAACATACCCTAAAAGCTAAATTGGAGGAGAGCAAGGGTAGTTGGCCCGAGGAGTTGCCAAAGGTCTTGTGGTCATACAACACGACACCAAAGTCCACTACAGGAGAGACTCCATTTTCTCTGACTTATGGGTTCGAGGCCATGGTGCCCATTGAGGTAGGTTCGGGCTCGTTCAGAAGAGAACACTATGACCCTGAGGCAAACGAGGTCAATCACAAGCTCTACTTAGACATGATACAAGAGTCAAGGGAAGATGCTCAGTTGAGGCTCGCAACTTATCAAAGAAGGGTGTGAGGTACTATAATGGAAAGGTTCGTGTGCCACATCTTCGCGTGGGGGACTTGGTGCTTAGGAGAGTGATGCCTAACACTAAGGTCTCGTCTCATGGGGTCTTTGGAGCCAATTGGGAAGGGCCCTATAAGGTCTATGGTGTCATCAACGAAGGGACCTATTATCTAACTGATATGGATGATAAGGTCATGCCACGAGCTTGGAATGCAGAACACTTAAGGAAATAATACCAGTTTAGGCCTCGCCTCTGGTAGCCTTTATCTATTACTACTTAGCATGAATAAATTCATACAAAGTACTCGGGGGGTAGTGATCATATAGACACCTCATCGTTATGATGTATTGAAAGTTGGGCTTCGTCCCTAGTATTTATATATGAAGTTTGTTCTCCAAAAAGTTGTGCAATTTTATTCTTTGTCAGTATTTTAAAATTTTCAGGACTAGGCCAGCACAGCGTATGCGAGGCCGAACACCCCTTAGGTCAATGAGGTCGCGAGCGTGCACTTACTGCGACCTGAGGGAATGTCTTAAATGTTTAGTTAAAAAGAAGCATATCTCCTTAAAGAAGTTCAAAGTTTAAAGTAAAAGAAGTCAAGGTGCGACCTCCATCTCCTGATCGTGTTTGCGACCTCACAAGGAAGGCATCGCATGTCTTCATTCCAAAGAGATGGGGTACACCTTGAAGCTAAGCAAATTCAAAAGGAAAAGCTACAAGTTCAACAAGGGAAGCTTCGCAGCTGCGAGGTCAATCTACTTGATAATATTTCAAATACATAAAGAATGGAAGCATTAATTCAATGAAGTTAAAACAAGCATGAGAATGCAGAAACGAAGACAAGTAATTATCAGAATGATATGACTATTATCAGAATTCAGCAATTACTGGGTCGCCATTCAAGCCCAACGGAGTTATCACAACAGTTATCAAAAGAATATTACAGCTTGCGAGACATTCAAGGGGTGTCCGCAACCCCAGTTCAAAATATCCGAATAAAAAAGATCATGCAGCAGTCTCATTAGGTTTTTCCTGATTAGCATCATTCGCATTGGCAGCCTCGCTAGCGAGCCTGGCAGCCTCCTTGGCATCTCTTTCTTCGATTTCCTTGCGGAGATCGACAGGGAATTAGGCATTGCCAGGTCCGAGCCGTGACCAGTCAAAATCAGGAACCTTCCTTATGAAGCCCTTCATAAACTCAGTCTGCGCGGCCTCCTCTACAGCCTCGCGATCAGACCCAGCAACAACGAGCTCCACTTTCAGCTTGTTCAACTCCTCCTCGTGCTTCTTCTTCAGCTCCTCCTCATGCTGCTCTGCCTCCATCAAGGATTTGTGGAGCGCTGTCTTTTCATTATTAACCTTTTTCAGCTTGGAGCGGAGGCTGGCTGTCTCAGTTTCCAGGGCTCGCTTGTGGGTGTCCATCAACGACCTCCTTTCTTCTTCAGCTTTGAGCTTAAGGGACTTCACCTCCTTTTCCAGCTTGTCATTAGCAGAGATGACGCACTTCAACTCTCTTAGATGCGAGGCTTGGCGGATGAACGCTTCGGCCAGGCATTTGGAGACTGATTCAGAGTTTTCTATCAGCTCGGCACCCACCCACTTAGTGCATTCTTCTTCAGTAGCATGAGTGTACCCATGCTTTGCGTAAAGATGATGGATAGGCATCGTTACTGCAGGCTTAGTTACCTGAGGCAGTGGACCGTCCTTCTTGTGTTTCTTGGAGACATGCTGTTCGGGGTTGCCCTGGGATGGCTGATGTGGGATCTCGGTATTAGTTGATGGTGGTGGAGGAGGCAGGAGTTCATTATTTTTCTTTGGAGGAGGAGTGGCAACTGGATTTGCAATAGGGATGTCTTTGCTCTTAAAAAATGGAGGTCTGCGACCTTTGCTTGACATGCCTACAAAATAGGAGTAGAAAGCAGTTAGAGATAATAATTATGAAAGGTGAAAATATGAAGGCAATAAAGACAGTTAATATAAAGAAGTTATTGGACTACTACGACAGTAAAAATATTCTCACTTTCTGCGACCACTACTCTAGAGGACGAGGCTTCCCCTCGCATTTTTCTTTTTTGCGAAGCCTTCTTCGCACCTGAAGGCCCCGCTTCAGAGGGAAGCTCGATCCCTTCTTTTAGGAATTCGCATTCAATTAAATTTTCTAAAGTAAGGAGGGTTCGAAGGTTCCTATCCTCACGTGAAGTTTTTAAGACATCGTTAGCACGTGTCTTCTCCTCGCCCTTAAGGACGGTTCGCACTTGACCAATTGCGATCTCATAGGTGATGAGTCAGAGTATGGATATAAAAAAAAAAAGAAGTGAAGTGGAATTGTAGGGACAACTTTATACCTGGGAGGTAGTTAAAGGAAGTATTGATTCGGGGCACCTCGTGGACATACAAATAAGGTCCTTTCCACGAGCCCGCATTGCTCGGACCGCCATGGTAGAGTTATTTCTTGTTGAATTCTGGCCAGACCGAGAAATAAACATATCCAAAGTCGGATGGCCCGCATCTCTTCAATTGCAGAAAATATCCCATAGTTCTCGCATCGAGTTTGGGGTATCCTAATTTGTGGTAGAGAATGTAAATGGCTATCATTGCTATGTACCCGTTGGGATTAATCTGGATGAGAGCAAGGTGGTAGGTCTCGCATACGTCTCTGATAAAGGGATGGAGAGGCGAAGAGACACCGTTTTTCATCATCGCAGACGACAACACCATTCGAGGCTCTCTCCCTCCGTTTTCTGTATAGTTAAAGCGATAGCATTGCATCGAAGCCTTTGGTAGAATAATCTTGCCCTCCGGTCTGTATGTATCAACTGCCTTTTTCAAGGATTCAGTATCAAGATATGTGGATAAGTCTCTACATCCTAGGATGCGAGGTTGACCTGGCTTCACTTTCGAGCCCTCTTCAATGTCCTCAGGGCGAGGTCCCCCAACGTAAATAACGCCCTCCAGCTCAGGTTGAGGGGTCGGTATGTAGGGCCGAGGGGAAGCCTCAGGAATATAGTTGTAATCTTCAAAATTAACAACTCTAGCCACTTCGTCAAGGCCGCCATCATCAGAGGAAGGTTCCTCATAATCAGAATCATCGGAGTTCGCTTCATTGTCAGCTCCACCTTCGGCCTCGTAGTATGCATGGCCTAGTGAGTTTGGTGAAGAGCTGCTAGAAAGCAATATAGGGCTTGCAGGAAGGAGATGTTTGTCCAGAGGAGAAAGAAGTTTGGGGACGTTAGCAAAGAATTCTTGCCCTTTCTTCAGTAGTTTGTCAACTTCACCTTGAACAGAAGAGGGGGGAACAGTTGTGGATGGCAGATTTAACGAGCCCGAGGGAATATCAACAGATTTGCTTTGCGAGCTTGAGGGTCGCCTGGTTCTCCATGTAGTCAGAGGGGTCTCTCTGGTGAAATCCTCTTGCGACCATTGAGGGTCCATATATAATTTGAACGAGTTGTCACTCATGCTGGTAGCTTTAACAATGTTTGCAGCCGCTTGCTCGCTGATAGATATGTGTGGAAGAGGCGAGGGGGTCCTTGAGCTATCGCTATTAGACATCTGAAAAGATTGTGGAGTATTAGTGTGTGCACTTACAGAATATCAAAGGAGATAAAGGAAGAAAAGCTTTAATGAATAGAGAGGCTCTAAGTGTTCTCACTTCGCACACGAGGTACAGGGGGGTCGCGCAACTACTCTAAATTTGGGGTCGTATATCTACTCACTAAAGGGATCGCGTTCTCTAGTCTAGCGAGGCAAGGCTCGCAGCGTGAAATTAAGTGTGTGGGGTCATAGTTAATCAGGCTCGCATCACATATAATTATCATCAAATATTTACGAAATTATAAGCTACACATATATTCAAATGAAGAACAAGAGAGAGAAACTTACTTTTTGGTGAAGAAAATTTGAAGATCTTGAGGAAACTTGGGGTCGTTCTTTATTGAAAGCGAGCTGGGTCTATGTTTGATCTGGGAGCAAATTTGTAGCACTTCGGTACGATGTTAATAAGGAAAGTGACAAATGATCGAAAATTTGGAGATTATATAGTGGTAAGGAGAGAGAAGGATACGTGACACGTGTCATCATCTCAGCAGCCATGAACAGATCTCGAGACGCAAAAGCTGTTAGAAACTATTCGAGTCTATTGGGCCTGCGAAGAGAGCCCAAAGGAGTAATTGATAATGGGCCTTGGCCTCGCATTAAAGTTTCTGGGAAGATATTCTTTGAGTCCACATCGCATTTTTAATTGCAATATGGACTCGGGGGGTAGTTGTTATGCCCGAATTTGGCATAAGTCCTAAGCAGGCCTAATGAGCTAGAATAATAGTACATCACATATAATGGGACTAGAAATGAAGAATGGGTCACTAAAAGTCCGCCATCATGGATCAGTGCGTCGTTGTACTACAGGTTGGGTTCGCCAGTGAGGCCTTAAGAGATGCACTACGTATGACGAAGAGATGGGATCGCAGCAGCGAGGTCTAGCAAGACCTAGAGGTCCAGCGTGGCCTAGGGTATTTATAATGAAGGCTTACGGTCAGGCCCAGCGAGGTCGCGTGGGTGCAGATATCTCCATACAGTGTGGATCGCCTCGCATGACTAGCCTAGCGAGGTCGCATGCGAGGTCATCTAGTGAGCTTCACCAGTAATGATAATTATAGCATCATGTTAGCCATGAGAACCCTTTAATGGGCCGTGGGTCATGAGACGTACGAGGAGATATACAAGCGCTTAGACACCAAGGAAGGAGCTAATGCTATCTTTAAACTGGCGAAAGCTAAGGAGGGAGGGCGGCGCGATCTGGGTCAGGTTCGATTTGTTAAGGATGATTTGGGCCGTGTTTTGGTGAACGACGAGGCTATTAAGGAGAGGTAGAATGGGTATTTTTCTGAGCTTTTCAATGGTTCAAGGGGGAGCATTTCAGAAGGGGTGCAAGGTGTTATTCAATCTTCTACTCAATCTTTAGGGGACTGGGAGCGTATCAGCATAGAAGAAGTCAAAGGCGCCCTTCTAAAGATGGGTAGAGCCAAGGCGGTTGGCCCGGACCAAATACCTATTGAGGTGTGGATTTGTCTGGGGGAGGTAGGTGTTCAATGGTTAGCAGATTTGTTCAACATTCTTCTCAGAGATGCTAAGATGCCGGAGGAGTGGAGGCGCAATATTGTGGTGCCTTTTTTCAAGAACAAAGGTGATGCTCAGAGTTGTAGTAGCTATCGGGGTATTAAACTACTCAGTCATACTATGAAACTGTGGGAGAGAGTGGTTGAAGGCAGGGTGAGAAGAATGGTAGAGATATCAGAGAACCAATTTGGTTTCATGCCTGGGAGATCGACGACCGAGGCTATTCATCTCGTCCGTCGCCTGATGGAGAAGTTTAGAGAAAGGCGTAAGGACCTGCATATGGTGTTCATTGACCTTGAGAAAGCGTATGATAGCATCCCACGTGATGTTATTTGGAGGAGCCTAGAAGAGAGGAGGGTGTCAACATTGTACGTTAGGGCGATCCAAGACATGTACTCTCAAGCTATGACTTGCGTTAGGACACCAGTGGGTGATACCCACTATTTCCCGGTTGGGATAGGGTTATACCAGGGGTCGGCCCTAAGCCCGCTCATTTTCGCTCTAATATTAGATGTCATTTCGCGGGGGATCCAAGATGACGTCCCTTGGTGCATGCTTTTTGCTGATGACATTGTGTTGGTGGCGGAGTCGAGGGGGGAGGTGAATGCAAAGTTGGAATTATGGAGATCTAATTTGGAATCCCAAGGCCTGCGTGTGAGCCGGTCTAAGACCGAATATCTCTGGTGTAACTTCAGTGGTGAGTCCATCGAGGAAGGGGTTGAGGTTATGATTGGAGATCAGATTGTTCCTCGCACGGACAAGTTCAAGTATTTGGGTTCTATCATTCAGAAGGAAGGAGAGGTGGAGGGTGACGTAACCCATCGTATCAAGGCTGTGTGGCTAAGATGGAGAGCAGCGTCAGGAGTGCTGTGCGACAGGAAAATTCCTTTAAAATTGAAGGGTAAATTCTATAGAGCTGCGATCAGACCGGCGATGTTGTCTGGTTCTGAATGCTGGGCGGGGAAGAAGGCGCTGGAGAGCAAGTTGGAAGCGGCTGAAATGAGAATGTTGCGTTGGTCGTGTGACCGCACTATGATGGATAGAATTCCGAATGTTGTTTTTCGGAATGAGTTAGAAGTTGCGCCTATTTCTCAGAAAGTTCGGGAAGGGAGATTGAGATGGTTCGGTCACGTCCGCAGGAGGCAGGCTACGGCTCCACTGAGGAGGGTAGAGAGTATTTCGGTCGTAGGGGTGAGAAGGAGAGGTAGACCGAGGAGAACTTGGGAGAAGCAACTAAGGTTAGATTTGAAGGACTTAAACCTAAACGAGACCATGACAGCTGACAGGTCCACCTGGAGGCGTCGTATCAGAGTGGTGGATTCTCTTTTAGGGAGTGGTTCTGTTGTTGAGAGTCTGAGAGTTGGGTTGTCCCGTTTAGCTTTGTCATAGAGTTGGGTTGTTCCATTTAGCTTTTTATATTTAACTGTTTGTTGCTTGTGGTTTAGTCTTTTTTGGCAGGGTGTGTTGCTCGGAGCCGACATATATCAGGAGAGGAGTTTCCAATGACCGCTTAGGTAAGTCCCATGAGGTCCAGGCCATGGGCCAAGGTTCGACTGAGTACTTTCCCATTTGAAATCATCTTTCTATAAGAACACACTCTATTTTGTTGCGCACTAAGCCGGGGGTCTTCACGGAAACAGCCTCTCTATCGTAAAAAGTAGAGGTATGGTCTGCGTACATCTCACCCTCCCCAGACCCTGCTCCAAGCGGGATACACTGGATATGTTTGATTTGGTTTGGTTTGGTTTGGGTTTGGTCATGAGCAAGACAAGTGGGTAAAATATATCAACCCAAGGAGACGTCTAGTGGATTTGGGCCAAGCCGAGCCCATAGAAACCCTAGCCCATCTAGATAACTTCTTCTCTAAGTGAACTACATATGGCTTGATCCCTATAAATAGGGTACGTAGGCATCTTGTAAAGGATGAGAAACAGTTCACCACTGAATATCAATAGACAAGATCAGCCACAAACAGTTACAAATTTCCTCCGTGTTCTTCGTGTTCTTAGCAGAATATCCGTATTTTGCTCCATAAATCCAGCAACCTCCAAAATATTGTTATGCAATATTCTCGCTATAACATTCTCATATAAAAAACTATTCTCACCTGAATCATGTCCATCTAAAATTTTTTTAGATTAATTTTCTAAAAAAATCCGCAAATCCTATTCATAATCAACTAAAATTATACGAGTAGAGAATGTTGCGTTTGGACATATAATGAGTCACATTTCTAAATGTACCAATGTGGACAACCTTTGTTATATTACCAATATTTCCATGGAGAAAAGAACAAGATGTATCATGTATGTGTTTTGTTTCCATTCTTGCTCACTGAAAATTACTCTTTAGGTATGTTCCAATTTTTTTTAGCAGGCTTTCAAATTCGTTTCCCGGAAAAAGCAAAGCAAGGGGACACAAATAAACTTTTTTTAAGAGATCTTTTTAAAGATTTATGAGATTAAAAATGGTTGAAAACGTGCGGTAACGTGTATACCTAGGAGGAAACTAAAGTAATGAATTATTACTACTATAAAATAGGAGGAAACTAAACTAATGAATTATTACTACTATATAATTATGGTCAAACTCAGATCGTTACACGTATCCGAATTGTGTTAGGAAATCAAGATATCTACTACGGAGTATCATCTATTCGTAAAAAAGACAAAAATAAAAATTAAGGTGCTATGCAGTACTACAACCTATTTATACTTCAAACAATTAAACCTGTGTTTTTTGAAGTGTGTAATTAGATATTTATATATAACAACTACACTTTATTAATTACTACCTCCGTCCCGTCCATTTATTACATTTTAAAATAGGGTGTTTAACACGCATTTTAAGGATAGTTGCATAACTTATTTTTGAAATTTTTATTTTTTGTATAAAAATAGAAGAATCCTATTTTTATACAATTTTTTTTAAAAAAAATAAGTTATGAAACCATCCTTAAAATTCACCTTAAAATGTGTGTCACAAAATTACAAAAAAAGTGTTAAGAATTGGGTGGGACGGAGGGAGTAATATTTAAAAATATATATTTTTTTAAAAATTAAGCTTATATGAAAGATAAGTATCAAAATGTCTCGATTACAGAAGTTTGGCCCTCACCTAAGCCAATCACGATTAATTGTCTACCGTAGCTACTAATTTTTTTTTGAGTAGTGCTACAGACCCCAAATTGGGTACCAAATTTTGACACCAAATGATGTGGCATTAATTAATTGGCATTTTGGAATATTTTAATTGGATGGCCCTGGCGGGCCCATCATAATTATAACCAATAATTATTTGCCATGTCATTTGGAAAAGGAATTTGGGGTACCAATTTGGGGTACCTAGCATTTTCCAAATTTACAAAAGACACGTTATTTTGTGTATTGTCTCTAGTATAGTAGTATTTACTACATTACTCTATGTTCCGTGTCTTCCGAACATGACATATGATGTATTGTGTATCATTGTTGATCAGGATTTCGCAGTGACAGACAAAAATAATTACGGTAAATCATCTTCCATATTATTTGTAATGCATTACACATAACACAGTAATTTGTTACTGTACACGAAATGCCATGACAAGTTGTTGCTGCACACAAAATACAGTGTTCGGAAAATGGGGCATTTTAAGACCATCATCCCTTATATGATTTACAATACAAATTTGTGACCTATCTAATAATTGATCATATATTCCTACAATACAAATTTTTATTCGTCTCTCTCACAAGTAATGTCATATAATATATAATATTAAATCAAAGAAACTAACTTGAAAATAATCAATCAATAATACAAAGAGGAGTTGACAATTAGTTGCGTTGAAATTCGTACGGAAATTATTAGTTATTTTATATTCTAAAAATTAATATTATTTTCCGAAATAATTGAACGCATGTGTAGGCAACAAAAGAGATCTAGCTAAGTGAGTAGTATCTTATTTTGCTTTGAAGGCTTCAAAAACTTAGGATGTAATTAAAAGTAAAATATATTGATTAATTAATAATACTAAATATTTTTAAGGTTCAATGCTAGCTTAAGCAGCTTAGTACACATTATCTGAAGTCTTAAACAATATTTAGTCTTAAACAATATTTATGCATATACGTAGGTAGACTAGATGTGCTTTTAAAATAATCCAATAATTGATGATGAACCATACAGTACTACTGGTAACATATTTTATACTAATTAGGTACATGCACTAATCTCTGACTTTTGTGCCTATAAAATTACAATGACAAAATGCAAATGAAGACACACTAACACAGAGTTGCACAGTTCTTGAGCTGAACTAGCAAATCTTCATCAAACTTTTTACAAAGTTTCGAAGAAGAAATGGCAGATCAGTTGTCGGAACCGGTGGAAGCCAATGGTCCTGCCATCACGACTGACAACAGCGAAACGTTGAAGGGACGAAAAATGTCGTGGGCGAAGCTCAGGAGAGTTGATTCACTTAACATGGAAGCTGGAAGAGTTTCTTTTACTTCCACTCATGCCAATCCCTCTCAGGTTATGCTTAAACTGAGTTTCTTTGTCTAAGAATGTTTATATATTAATTTGTCTTGTAACAAATTGTAGCATAACTACTCAGAAACGATTTTGCCAAAAATGGTCCAGAATACCATAGATTTGCTAACGTATGTATCAGGTGAAAGAAGAAGATATGATCTTAAAAACACACATCTCCATATTTTCTGTAACATTTTCACATGATATGCATGTTATTAATAAGTATTCCAAGAACTGTGGTATCTTCGATAAAGATTTTTAAAATGAAAACGTGATAAAAGGGCGAAGATTCTTTTCAGAGAGCTTGCTCTGAAATTACCTAATTAATATGAAACTAAAGAAATTCAATATGTCATGTGCAGGCAAGTTGGGGCAGGACACTGAGCTTGGCATTTCAGTGCTTAGGAGTGATATATGGAGATGTTGGAACATCTCCACTTTACGTATATTCCAGCACTTTTACAGAGGGTATTAAAGATAATCAAGATCTGCTTGGTGTGCTCTCCTTGATTATTTATACCATAATCCTCTCCCCTCTCATCAAGTACGCCTTCATCGTTCTTCGAGCCAACGACAATGGCAACGGTAATTTATTACTACTATATATATATATTTTTTTTGCAGAAATTCTGAAATATAATCACTAATAGTTGCAGAATCAAGTAAACTCCTAATTTATGCTAATGGCATTTGCTGAGGCCTGAGTTTGCACTTTTTTTAATAGCTCAATTGGATTCTATATATGGCTAAATTACAAAGGCTAAAGTTTTTGGTTAAGCTATTTATGCACAAGACTATTCAGACATGCATGAATGCAGACTAAAACCTATACACAAACAATGCAGGTGGAACATTTGCACTATATTCTTTGATCTCCAGGCATAATAATATGAGGTTAATTCCGAATAATCAACCGGAGGATAAGGAGTTGTCCAACTACAGACTTAACGCCCCATCCAGCCAGTTTCAACGGGCTGAGAAGATTAAAAGCAAGCTTTCCAAGAGTATGCCTGCTAAAATCATGCTTGTGTTGGTCACCATACTTGGATGTTCCATGGTCATTGGTGATGGTATTCTAACACCCAGTATTTCAGGTACGTGAATTATATACTCCTCTGTCAGTTTCGATAAAAACTAACACAATCTAAATAATTTTAGCAAAATCTGCTGATCCTATTAAAATAAAATACAGTAAGTTATTAGTATTGAATACACTCCGCTTGCGAACAAGAAGTTTTACTTATTTTAAAATCAAGTTCTAATCTCGATTCTCTACAGTCTTATCGGCAGTGGGAGGAATCAAGAACAAAGTGGACTCACTTGACCAAAGTACTTGCTCAACTCATCCTCATATTTAATAGATTTGATCTTAAATTTAATACAAATAGCTAGTTATATTTAATTTTAATATTGGATATTGCGCGCAGATGCTGTTGTTGGAATTTCAATAGCTATACTGGTGATGCTGTTCTCGGCTCAACGATTTGGGAGTGATAGGGTGGGATACACTTTCGCTCCAATCATTGTTGTCTGGTTTGCATTCATCGGTGGCATTGGCTTTTACAACTTATTCAAACATGATGTAACTGTTTTGCGTGCATTCAATCCAAAGTATATCATAGATTACTTCAAAAGAAATGGGTCGAAAGGATGGAAGTCACTTGGTGGAGTTGTTATGTGCATTACAGGTACGATATATCGACGGAGATATATTAGTAGGCTGCTCCTTACATGGCTAGCTAGCTAGTTTGTACTAGTTTAAACTTTACATATGAAATTGCAGGCACTGAAGCCATGTTTGCTGACATCGGCCATTTCAGCGTATTAGCAGTCCAGGTAATGTCACACACATTTTATATACGTTCCACTTCCCTGGTCGAACCTACACAATCTGGCTGAATATATCAGAAGAACCTACACAAAAGTTAATCTGTAATCTTTTTCTCTATCATCCTGACCTGTGGCCATTTGATTATCACAGCTTAGCTTTAGTTCGGTTGTACTACCTGCATTAATAGCTACGTATATTGGTCAAGCAGCATATCTCTCCAAAAATCCCAATGATGTGCTTGATACTTTCTATGCTTCTATTCCAGGTTGGTACTATAACTCAAAAACCATATACTGTAAATATATAGGTACCCTTGAACTTTTAATTCCTTACACTAATTACAACACAAAATTGGATTTATTCATGCAGAAACGATTTACTGGCCAATGTTTGTAGTTGCGGTTGCTGCTGCCATTATAGCCAGCCAAGCTATGATATCTGGAGCTTTTGCAATTATTTCTCAGGCGTTAAGTCTAGGTTGTTTTCCTAGGGTGAAAGTAGTTCATACCTCTGCAAAGTACGAGGGTCAGGTTTACATCCCAGAGCTCAACTACATGATTATGATTTGCTCCATTTTCGTGACTTTTACTTTCAAGACCACTGAAAAGATTGGCAATGCCTATGGTGAGTACTAGAAATTAGTTGAAACTCTGGTAGAGTCACAAACTGAGATTAAAATGTTACTATTAATAAATTATTGAGAATAAATATAATTAATATTATTTAAATATGTACTTGTACAGAAATTGAATCTCAATCCCGAGGTGAAGCTAAAAAAATTAAATTAAATAAATCTGATATAATTATGTAGTTGTAAGGAATCGAACCCGAATCGAACCCGAGTTTAGTGAAAACCAAATTTAGTACTTTGGTAACATTTTTCCTCAATAATAAAGAGTATAGATAGATTGAACTGGAGCTGATATAAATAATTATACATTCATGCAGGGATCGCTGTGGTAGGTGTTATGTTCATCTCCACATGTTTGGTCAGTCTTATTATGCTTACAATATGGAAGGTGAAATTATGGTGGATCGTGCTATTCTTTACAGTGTTTGGTACTATGGAGGGTCTATACCTGTCCGCTGTCCTATCCAAATTCGTACAAGGGGGCTATCTTCCCATTGCATTTTCACTTATCTTAATGACAATAATGGGGATATGGCACTACGTATACGTTCAAAGGTACAAGTTTGAGCTCGATAACAAGGTTTCTACCAGTTACATACAGGAGTTGGCAACAAACCCAAACATAAACAGAGTTCCTGGGATCGGGCTACTATACTCCGAGCTTGTCCAGGGAATTCCACCGATATTTCCTCATTTTATTGAAAATATACCATCTATTCACTCGGTTCTGGTTTTTGTATCCCTGAAGTTTATTCCTGTCACTACTGTGATGCTTGAGGAGCGCTTTTTGTTCAGACAGGTTGAACCAAGAGAGTACAGGATGTTCCGTTGTGTGGTAAGATATGGATACAAGGATAAGATTGAGGAGCCCAAGGAGTTTGAAAACCAGCTTGTGGAAAACTTGAAGGAGTTCATGAGACATGAACAATACATTGTTGAAGCTAGTAATGGAATAACCAAGGATGAATTGATGGCGCCTGAGCCCCTTCAAGACAGAGATATGATACAGGAATCAGCAGACAAAATTGAGAAGGTAAATGGAAGAATCAGCTCTTCTACAATTCACACTGAGGAGTCATTGCCACAACTGAAGGACTCGCCACGCATTTCTTCTTCAGGCTCCATCAAATCATTCCGAGTTGTCAAGTCACCCAATACTTCAAGCAAAATTATCACTGGACCTATCTTAGGAGTTGGAGAAGAGTTGCAATTTGTACAAAATGCAAAGGAAAAAGGAGTAGTTTATCTTCTTGGAGAAGCAGAGGTTATAGCCAAACAAGATTCCTCGTGGTTCAACAAAATTATCGTCAACTATGCCTACAGCTTCCTCAGGAAAAATTTCAGGCAAGGGGAAAAGACAATGCAGATTCCTCAGACTAGGCTTCTGCGAGTTGGAATGACGTATGAAATATAATTTGCAATGAGTGACGAAATTTTTGGAGTTCAAATAAGATGGGAGTTCGCATGCCTTGATAGGAAAGAGATGAGCTTTTATATGCTTCCATCCGACTGGTCTACTTAATGGTATCTAATAATTTGTGGAATTGTATGATATAAACAGTATAACATATTGCAGATTGACTAATATCCGCCGGAGTCCGCATTTGATAGCAAAATCTTTATATATGTACATGGATTTGAATATAATGTCTTATGGATTTTTAATATGATAAATGTAAAGAGTGAAGTTTTAAGTGTTATATTCCTTTGTTCAAACTTCTTAAAGTGTATTTACTTATCCCAAGTGTAATATTCTTCTGTTCTGAATTCTCAAATAATTTTGCTTATCCGGTCTGTTATTTTGTATCCTCCAATAGTTTCAGTATCTTCTTCTTACACTCAATTATCTTTCCCATTATCTTCTTCTTCTTTCTATTAGAACAACCTTTTAGAACAGTTCTATGAAATATTACATCAACCTATACAACCTATGAAAAATTTATCTACAATTCAGCCACATAACTACTTTTTCTATTTACTCTGATCAACTATGAAAAGGGAGCTCCCTAATCAACCTCGATATGGAGCGAATCCTAACCTGATCACACATTAAACTATCTTTAAACTGCATCCCTTCTCCAACTGCTAGAATAGGTCCAGTGATAATTTGAAATTCTTCAGCTTGTTACTAGTGCTCATTTCTTTGGCATAGTTTATCCACATTTTTGTAACCAGAACATTTGAGATTAATGAATAAACATAATTAAATGAAGACACTTTAGTTAAGCTAAACCTGAAAGTGATTAGTATGGGTGGAAGTACAAGAACCTCTTCCAACTTTCAAGTTAAGGTAATCAACTTGACGGAGCTTTACCCATGACAGCTTTCGTCCTTTCATCATTTTCAGTTGCGGTGGCAGAAGATTTGCTATTTCAGTTAAAGAACTGCAGCTTTTTGTTTGTCTTCATCATGATCATTCAACTTCAATTTAGATGCACTTGTTCATCTACAAATTGATATGGAGTGCATCATACATGTATTCATACTCGTGTGCAGGTAAGTTGTGGCAGGACACTGAGCTTGGCATTTCAGTGCTTGGAAGTGATATATCAACTTATGGATCAAATTCAACATACATTAGGAAAGATAATACTGTACAACAGATTTGATCAAAGATAATCACAATTCAAAATGAAAACCGGTCCCATTAATATTACAAAGTTGAGCATTCAGAACTTTTTTTTTTTTTGCAACTCAAGTAATTTAAATTTATTCTACTCACTGAAGCTCAGACCTAACGCCATTCTAATTTTTACTCTGCTCTTGTTTTTAGACAAAAACTGGCTCGATCAACCTGACTCTTTGGTGGTTTTTTTTAGCTTCGTTATCCAGAAATGCTAAATTTACAGTTTTAGATAAGTTGTTTATATAACATGGTACTCCCTCCGTCCCGGTGGTTTCTTTACGTTGTGTTTGAGCACGGAGACCAAGGATAGTGGGTGTAATATTGCTAAAATAAATGAAGTAGTAGGTGTAATAGTGATTTTATTGTTAAAATAAGAGTAGTAGTGGGTGTAATAGTGTAAAGTGTTGAAAAAGTAGAGTAGTAGTGGGTGTAATAGTGTAAAGTGTAATGTATTTTATTGTTAAAAGTTACTATTTTGGGTAATGTAAAGAATCCATGGGACGTCCCAAATTAGTAACTGTAAAGAATCCATTGGGACGGAGGGAGTATCAAATCTCAGGCACGTAGAGGTTCCAGGTTCGACTCTCTGCAACTCTCAATATTCTCAATATTATTATGGATACGAAAAGCAAATTAATGCCCCAAAGATGGGCGTCCGTGATCCACTCTCGACCCACGTGATCCACTCTCGACCCAAAAATGGCTTTCGAATGAGGGGAGTGTTAGAATATAATATAAAGATCCGGTTGGATCTTTCTCTAATATCTTAAGGTTTTAAATTAATTGGTTACTTAACAATAACAGAGGACCACAATAGTAATGCTAAACTGGCCATCGATATACTTATTCTACATCTTTGATTTTTGACTAAATTGTAAAATGCATACCTTTGATTCAAACCAAAATCACTGTAGTATTCATACTTTTGATAATTGCACATTGCATTCCAGACAAGTTTTGGCGCTGCATTATGCACCCCTTTCATATTTTTTAATATTGGAGCAATGCTAGGTTCCGGATTCCCCAAATTCTTCCCCAAAATTTTTAACGAATGATGTAGCATGTGTTGTGGGAGGATTTTAGCACAACAAATTATGAGGCCTCGTGCTGGAATAGCGCCAATAATCAAGGAATCGTCCAACCACCCGGAAAGGCTCGTGGTTGAAGATCTACGGCTAGCCGCCCGGGAAGGCACACGACTAGGGTTACCGAAGAACACGGGATGTGGTTCCTCGGAAGGATCGGACTGAATCTACGGGATGAGAGCTCAAGGACCAAATGTTGGCCAGCCAAGAACCCTAGTTTGACTGTGTCACACAAGAGTGCACGTGCTCTAGCTACTCAAGGAGTGTAAAGTGTCGAAGAAGATCCCGTAAACTGCCTACATACCACTATTTATAGTGGATCAAGCCCGAATGTAGTTCTTGAATGATATGATTGTTTGTTCATGATGAGTTATCCTCTCTCCAGTGGGATAATGACTGTTATTTCTGATAATAATCGAGTGTGATGTATAAAATCAGGTTACCAAGCAGTTTAGGTAACATAGAATGATTATCTCTTGTATTTATCTTGATTTTTGTATCATTTATCAAGTATATATGACATATATCCTCAAATAACTGAATGTTTATCTGTTTGAGAGTGTTTTTAGATGATATAGACGTATTCCTAAAAAATAGGAGGCGTGCCTTATCTGTATTGGCAGCCTAATCAGGCTTCCGGCGGAAGCTGGGGGTACCGCCCGGTAGCCTGGCTCCGGTACCCCCTCCGGTAACCCCTATCACGGGAGCTACTCTGGAAGCTCTACTGGATGACTGGTAATAGTTATAGGTTATCCTCAAGGGGATGCCTTGAGACCCTTAGCCATGTGTTCCCGTGCGACAGCGTACATGGTAACCCCTAGGGCTACCGTAGGCCTCCGGAAACCTGACAGATTACTCATTCTTTTCATGGATCTGGACCCTAATCCTCTAGTGGGCCTAAATCTAACCCATGCAAGATTTTGGTCACAACAACTACCCCCCGGTTCCCTGAAGTACGTAGTGCAAGGGGAACCAATTATTCACAGGGTGCCGGTTGCTAAGAAAATTCGTCTTTTTGCTATCTTGCTAAATTAACACCACATGTCAACATTGAAAACTCTTAATCATGAAATTGGGGCTAATTCTGATGTTTATAATTGGTAGCTCTCGTAATTGTGCTACAGAAGCTCGAATCAGGATAGAAGCGGAAGCCTCGTATTTTACGCCTCTGAGGGTAAGTTAATTTTAATTCTCTAGAAATAAAATAAAAATTATTGAGGAGGGAAAAACAGGCTGGGACTCTACCGTTTCTCTTGAGATAATTGCAAGAGATAAACAATTTTCCATGCAAAAGACGTTTCCCACCCCGTCTCGTTTTCTGTGCCACATTCATTGGCCAAGGCAAACACGCCTCTTTGACCCCCTTCTCTATATACCATCTAATATCTTAGCCTTTTCACTTTTCTTCTTATCCTCGCTCAACACTTCCTTTCTTGTAAGCAAAGGATTTCTTAAGGCTTCCAGCGAAAGCATCTCCGGCGAAGGCTAAGTCGCCCATATACTCACTCCCTCAACTTACTTAAGTTAGTACTCAATCTCCATGACTTACCTTCTTTAATTAATGCGGTCACCGTGTATAGAAATCTCATGCAAATATCTGATTGTGCCTTCTGTATGTCTGTTTCTGTATGTTCTCATTTGTTCATGTTCTTGAATGACGGCCGATCTATGACTTCGGTAGTCACTGCATGTCATTTTATTTTTATTTATCTGAATCGAATACTTCCAATTGCAGATTCTTGCTATTTCTCTTAATTTTTGAATCGTATCTAGATTAGATCCATATGCTTTATCCTCAATAATAGAACGCATGTATGAATCTCTATTTACGACATATGTGAAAAAAGAATTTGAGGTAACTCATACTTTGGTTGCCCCTTTGATCACTCTTTTATATGCTTGTAACATGTTTGATACTTGCCCTCACCGGATCGTGCTGTTTTATGCCTATCTTGTCAACTGATTATATATACTTCGTCGATTTGGGCATGTTAACAATACTTCCGAGTCAACACCTTTCTTTTTGTACTGGTTGGATAACCTTGTCACCATAGTATTTGGTTAGTAGACCGGTAGCTACCCCCCCGAGCCCTGACTTACTCTTAATTTAACCTGGCACCCCAGGGGTTACCATGGGTGTCCCCGAGTCGATTGTTGATAATCTTTACTTTTTCCAACCTTTAGTGATTCAATCACGAACCTTCCTTCTAATCTGCTTCCTCCCTGTGGTTGCAGATGTCTACCTCGTCCATCTCGGGAGGCTCATCACGTCATGTGGGAAACTTGTCGCCCGTTTCTGGTGAGCCTTCAGATTCTGAGTCAACCCACCTTAACGATGTGCTCTTACACCAACCCTTGTTGCAATCCAAGCTATCCGTTAGTTCTCGGACACGTTCCCGAGTTGAAGTCATAAATCCACTTGAGGCTGAGATTATAAGTAGGCATCTCGACCCCTCCCTAGAGGCTGGTTCGTCAAACTTTAATAATGAGGGTATTGATAGGATTTATCTGAGTTCAAACACGGATGAGGAAGAAAAATTTGATGGGGGATTCGGGAATGAGGCTGAGCAGCCATCTTTTCATAACACAGACTTACAGGATGAAGAAGAGAAATTTGATGAGGGATTGGTGATGGAGATTGAACGGAAGCCCCATGTCCCTGCAGGCTTCGTTCCATCCTGTGAAAATTTAGATTCTACTATGAACACTGATAGACTTGCTAGGCTGCTTGAGTTGTGCAACCCGGGGTGTGGCCTGGTGATACCCAGTGATGGTGAAAGGTGCCACAGGTTTGATAACTTCGAACCTGACCAATCTATACCCTGTGCAGTCCTATCCGCTTCGTTCTTTAAGCTTGGGTTCTCTTTTCCCCTGCATCCATTTATTGTTGAGTTGCTCGCCTTCTATGAAATTGCACCTATGCAGCTGACCCCCAATTCTTTTAGGGTGGCAGCCTGTATGTACATCCTTTATGACCAAGTTTTTTCTGTTCCTCTCACTGCCCGGGAACTGGGGTATTTTTATCAATTGAAGGGTGTGGGGAGGAAGATAGGTATCTTTTACCTTACCTCCTGGAATGACAAGCAAGGGGGATGTATTAAGGGAAATAAACGTGGGATGTATGACTGGCTGGAGATGTTTTTATATTGTTATGAGTGTGAAGAAGTGAGAAAAGAGTGGAATCTAACTCCGGGTAAACACTCGGTACCCTCGTACATTACTGGTAACCTTTATCTGGTTGAATCTTGATATAACCCTTTTCTCCTTTTTATTGTTTATTATATCATTTAGGGATCCCAACACAAACTTCTCTCGAGGGGATTGAGGAGCAGAGGGCTAGGAAAATTATGAGGTTAGCCGCCGACTTAGGAGATGGTGAAAGTCTGCTGACCCCGGATACCCTGGTGAGGTTAGGGTTCTCAATGCCCATGGCTCCCTCATCCCCGGTCCAAGGGGTGAAGGTTGAGGACGGGTCTGGCACAGAACTTGAGGCACAGGGTACTAGCCGAAAGAAAAAGAGGGTTTCCCACCACTCTAGCCCTGGTAACCCAGGCTCCTGCTTTCTATATCCGCAATTTCCGTGTGTCTTTGTATCTTTAATGCCTTACTTATATTTTTTTGTTACCCACAGTCTTATGGGTTTCCATGCGTATGTTAGTTGCATAGTAATTACTGTTTATCATGTAATTAGGCACTTTATCCATGTTTTTCTGTATACATGTGCATTGCTATTTATGACATTTCGAATATTCTGTCATTTCAGGTATGTCTGGCACCGTTCCGTCCTTCGTACAGCCTTCGGAGAAGTACGAGGATCTGTTCCCAGAAGACGAACTGATGGCACTTGATCCACCAATTAACGCCACCCCTATTTCTCAGGCCAAGGCTCCTTCTTCAGGCAAAACTGGGTCTACTCCTGCCGACAAGCGAAGATTCTCACAGGCTACCGGTAGTTTGGCTTCCACCCCTGAGACCAGGTCTACTAAAAGAGCCAAAGTGCCTCAGCCGGCCGGCATCTCTCAAGAGGTTCAACAATTCCACAAGCTGACAGATGGGCAAATACCTCTAGAGGTTATCTCTGGCTGGTCCAAACTCAAGACCTCGGATGCTGGGCGTGCCATGCTGTTCTCTTCGGGAGAAAGCTTATTCCACCAATTGCGAATCGGTGGCCAGCTGGTGGCGGCTACCCGGGGGGATATGAAACTGAAGGAAGAATTGAAGCAGATGAATTTTGATCTTGATGTCGCAACAGAAGAAAAGAAAAAACTGGTTGATGTTACCAAGAAATTGAAGGGTGAAGTTTCAGCTATCACAAAGGAGAAGAACAAGCTGGGAAGGTTGGTTTTCGAGCAAGATAAGGATAAAGAGGGGATGGTGGCATCCCATGCCACCGAGGTTGCGGAGCTGCAGCTACAAGTGGATACCCTCCAGGCCTCTGTAAAGAAGTTAAAAGAGGTGCTTCCCGAGAGGTACAAGCTGGGGTTTGCTAAGGGGGTTCAGGATTACATGAAATCTACTTGGAAGGTGATGCCGAACCTGGATTGGACCCTTCTGGGCGAGGATGCCGTGAAGCAGGTGGAGAGGTTTAAAGCGGAAGCTGTCAAGCCTTAGCCCTCCGCAGCGAAGGTGACCCCCACACCGTCCGATATTCTGAAAGATATGGCTAAGGATACTCAGGATACCAGGGTTGATGCTCCCGCAGAGGCGGTCGAGGTGGCTCCAGGTGATTCTACCAAAAAGGTGGACCCTGTTGAGGATTCCCCTAGTTCCGAGGCTATTAAAGATCCCTCATCTTCCTAAATCATCTTTCTCCAATTACCTTGATCTTTCTATTATACCGGTTTATGAACATTTGGTTTTAATCAAGGGGGTGGGCTCCTATAACGCTCCACAGATGTAAGGATTTAGCTCTTTAACTCTGTTCGTCGTATGGCCTCGATATCTTTGAACTTGTTCTGTCAACGCAATGCATGTTTGTTTTATTACCTAGTTTTTTATGTAGTAGGTTTGATTATCGCATCACTTCTGATTGTGCAACGAGAACCAACTTAGACTTAATAATCCTTACTCATCGAACCCCCATAGTACTCATTCTCTAGGGTACCAATATGCTAAGTAAGAAAGGTACTACGGTAACTTAAAACAGTGCATAACTAGACGCCACCATCGAATTATATTCAGTAAAAATGACTTTCCTGACTAATCCTAAAACAAGTTTGTACAAGTTTTCAGAGGATATATGTCATATATATGTTGATTAAATAGATATTAAATCATGAATCAAGATAAGAACGATAGAATGGTATCGCAGTGTAGAAGAGTACAAGAGTAAATATGGCAACACATACCTGGATAGGTGGCCATAGAACTGATAGACTACTTGTACCTTTGTCTGCTTGGTTGTCACTGTGGGTGTGGGGGTACCGTCCGGTATCCCTATAGCATTTGGAAGCCCGAAGGCAGGAACCTGACTCCGGGAGCCCCGTGGCCGGTAGCCCCTATCCGGTAGCCTGGGTACCGGAGGCTTAGCCTGGAAACCTTTGTTCCGGGAGTCCCAGTCATTTAATAAATCATGTGTGGTGATGCCATGTAGGCCAATCCTGCAAAGATGTCTTGTAATGAAGGGATCCAAGTGGGTCGACCAGGGTACCACACAAGCCCAAATAGTAAAGGGAACCATGTATGCCGAACAGGGTTCCATACATGCCCTGATAACCAAGTAAGCCATGTGAACCACTCAAGGTTCCGTACATGTCTGGTATTGAAGGGATCCAAGTGTGCCAATCAGGTTACCACACAAGCCCAAGTAATGAAGGGAACCATGTATGCCGAACAGGGTTCCATACATGCCCTGATAACCAAGTAAGCCATGTGAACCACTCAAGGTTCCGTACATGTCTGGTATTGAAGGGATCCAAGTGTGCCAATCAGGTTACCACACAAGCCCAAGTAATGAAGGGAACCATGTATGCCGAACAGGGTTCCATACATGCCCTGATAACCAAGTAAGCCATGTGAACCACTCAAGGTTCCGTACATGTCTGGTATTGAAGGGATCCAAGTGTGCCAATCAGGTTACCACACAAGCCCAAGTAATGAAGGGAACCATGTATGCCGAACAGGGTTCCATACATGCCCTGATAACCAAGTAAGCCATGTGAACCACTCAAGGTTCCGTACATGTCTGGAAATGGCAAAAATTTGAAATTCTGATAATTTCAACTTGTTAAGCTGAGAGGTGTATCCACTACTACCCCCCTAGTTCTGGATGGTAGCCTAGCTGCCATGTAGAACTATGCTTGTAGGTCTTACATATATTTCTGAAAATATTTATAAGTGGTAAATGTAAAAGAAAACAATCAACTTCTACTTTTACTGAAAATCAAATAGTACGAATACATCAAATTTCATCCAGACGGGGTGTGCATCCACTACCCCCGGGCATCTATTGAAAATCATGAAATCCTAAGAACTGAAAGGGAAATGGTGCAACCACAACTAGTAGGTTGCCTTTATTCATCCTAAGCCTGAAAGAGGCCTACGTTTGCTCTGAAAAGAGTCTTACTGATAGTACTTTTTTAGGTGCTCGGCATTCCAAGCACGGGGGATAGTGTTCCCATCCATGTCTTCAAGGTGGTAAGTGCCTTCCCAAAAGATAGACTTTATTTTGTAAGGCCCTTCCCAGTTTGCTCCAAAGGCTCCGTGCCCGGGAACCCGCATATTGGGCATCATTCTTCTCAGTACTAGGTCGCTAACCTTGAGGGGTCGAGGGCGTACCTTGTTGTTGTAGTATTTGCGGGTCCTCTGTTGGTAAGCCGCAAGTTTCAGCTGGGCGGTAGCCCGGTTTTCCTCTACCATGTCTAGGGCCAACCTCTGATGTATTTCATTTGATTCTTGACTGAAATTATCCCTCCGGTAGGACCCTGTCCCGACTTCCACTGGGACCATAGCTTCACAGCCATAGGTTAGAACAAAGGGAGACTCTCCGGTTGTGGACCTGGGAGTGGTGTTGTAAGACCACAAGACCATTGGAAGCTCCTCTGGCCAATTTCCCTTTTTATCTTCCAACTTGGCTTTCAGAGTGTGCTTGATGATCTTATTCACAGCTTCCGTCTGCCCATTGCTTTGGGGGTGGCAAACGGCTGAAAAATCTTTCTTTATTTCCAAGTCCTCACATAGACTTCTCATTTCTCTACTATCAAATTGCTTGCCATTGTCTGAGATCAGCTTGTACGGTACCCCGTATCTACATATAATGGCTCGCTTAACAAATTCCTTCAGCTTACCGGCAGTGATGGTAGCTAGGGGTTCCGCCTCTGCCCACTTGGTAAAGTAGTCAACGGCTACCACGGCATATTTCACACCACCTCTGCCTTTGGGAAGCTCCCCAATCAGGTCAATCCCCCAAATTGCAAAGGGCCAGGGGCTTCCAATGGGTCTTAGTTCCACAGCTGGGTTGCTATTGAAGTTAGCAAACCTTTGGCATTGATCACAAGCTTTAGCAAAGTCATAAGCATCAGTTTTCATGGTAGGCCAGTAATAGCCCTGTCGGAGAATTTTGTGGGCCAGGGAGGTACCCCCCGAGTGGTTGCCACAAATGCCTTCATGAATTTCCCTTAGGATGTATTCACATTCATTTCCAGATATGCACTTAAGTAGAGGTTGACTGAATCCCCTCTTGTATAGGATGCCATCATAGATCACATAACGGGCAGCCTTATATTTGAGTTTCCAAGCTTCATCTTTGTCCTCCGGAAGTGTCCCTTTGGTGATATACTCACGTATTGGGGTTGTCCATTGGCTTTCCATTGAAGAATCTATTTCCATGGTCTCCACTCGATGGATACTTGGTTGGAGTTGCACTTCAAGAGGTATTACCCCTAACAGGACAGCTTCTTTTTGGGATCCCAACTTGGCAAGGGCATCAGCATTGGCATTTTCCACCATTGGGATTTGATTTAGATTTAGCAATTTGAACCTACTGATAAGTTCTTGGGCATACCTCATGTAGAGTTCAGTGCGGGGGCCCCGACTCTGGAAGCTTCCTTTAATTTGCCACACAATCAGCATGGAGTCACTAAACACATTTAGGTATTCTACCTTCATTTCCAGAGCCAGTTTCAAGCCAGCAATCAGGGCCTCATACTCTGCATCATTGTTGGTAGCCCTGAAGCCAAAGTGTATGGCACTCTGAATTCGGTGCCCCTCTGGGCTTACCAACTCTATTCCTGCACCTCCCCCATTATTATTTACTGCACCATCAACATACAGATTCCACTATAATTGGGGGCTTTCGGCATCCCCTCCGGTAACTGGGGATACCGGGGTATGATCTTCTCCGGTAACCTCAAAATCAGGAGGAAACTCCAGTAAGAAATCGGCCAGTGCTTGACCTTTGATAGCAGTTCGGGGCTTGTAATCTATTTCAAACTGTCCTAGCTCGACAGCCCATTTCATCATCCTACCGGAGGCTTCCGGCTTGTGCATCACTTGTCTTAGCGGGAAGGATGTTCTAACTTCAATTTTATGGGCCTGAAAGTAAGGCCTTAGCTTCCTGGAAGCCAATGTTAGAGCATATGCTAGCTTTTCCATGCTGGGATACCGGGTTTCCGCATCAAGCAACCTTTTGCTCACATAGTATACCGGGTATTGTACTTGTTCTTCCTCCCGGATCAACACAGCACTTATAGAGTATTCGGAAACAGCTAAATATAAAATGAGTGCCTCACCTTCCAAGGGTTTGGAGAGCAATGGTGGGCTTCCCAGCTGTTCTTTTAGTTTCTTGAAGGCTTCCTCACATTCCGGGGTCCATTCAAAGTTTTGACCCTTCTTGATAGCCTTGAAAAACTCCTTGCATTTGTCGGAAGACCGAGATACGAATCTATTTAGGGCTGCTACCCTTCCGGTAAGCCCTTGGACTTCTTTTACATTCCTTGGGGACCTCAGTTCCAGCAATGCTTTGATTTTGGCAGGGTTTGCCTCAATCCCTCTGTGGTTCACAATGAATCCAAGAAATTTTCCAGACTCCACCCCAAAAACACACTTTTGGGGGTTCAGCTTCATCCGGTACTTCCTTAGGATATCAAACATCTCAGATAGGTGCAACACATGGTCGGCTGCCACCTTTGATTTGACCAACATATCATCAACATAGACTTCCATAGTCTTACCAATCTGTTCCTTAAACATCATGTTTACCAGCCTCTGATAGGTAGCCCCGGCATTCAATAGCCCAAACGGCATCCCCACATAACAGTACAGTCCCCTATCAGTTATGAAGCTGGTATGCTCCTGGTCCGGTTCAAACATCGGTATCTGGTTATATCCGGAGTAGGCATCCATGAAACTTAGCAAAGCATGGCCTGCCGTGGCATCTACCAGTTGATCAATTCTGGGTAGTGGGAAGCTATCCTTAGGGCATGCCTTATTTAGATCAGTAAAGTCAACACATGTCCTCCATTTCCCATTAGGCTTTCGGACCAGTACTGGGTTTGCTAGCCATGTTGGATAGAAGGATTCTTTGATCAAACCAGCCTTCAATAACCGGTCTACTTCTTCCTGGAGGGCGGTAGCCCTTTCACCACTGACAGGCCTTCTCTTCTGCCGGATACCCCTTCTCTCAGGGTCGATGTTCAAATGATGGCACATGACTTTCGGTTCAATCCCCACCATGTCAGAATGACACCATGCAAACACATCAAGGTTGCTTTTAAGGAAAGCAGTCAACCTTTCTCTTGTATTTTTATCTAGCTGTTGCCCGATTTTCAAGATTTTACTAGGATCTTCAGCATCCACTAGTATAGGGATAGTATCCTCGGCAGCCCCTGCCTTTTCCAGGGTACCGGGCATCCTGGGGTCAATGTCAATCTCAACCGGGAGTCCTCTCCCCGCTCCCTGGCTCTCGTTCTCTAGCATTTCTCCATCTAGATCATCATCTGAGGCACTTTTTACTATGCCTTCCAGTGAAATGTTATGAGTTTCATCATTTTTTTCGGCAGCTTCCAACAACAAGCTTTGTGGTGGTACTACCCCCCGAAAATTAGGAACCTCTTCAGTAGGTTCATCTGGCAATTCCACTATCATGATGGCATTACAAGATGCTCTTTCAAACTTCTGTGGCTCATGCCCATGGCTTCTCAATAAGGCTTCTCCATCAGCCTTTTCTTCAACTTGAATAGGTTTGTCTGCTTTCTCGGCAGCCTGAACAGCTCTGTTATAGCATTCCCTTGACTCATGTTGACATCCCTTCACGCACCCAATGCCATTTGGTGTAGGAAACTTCATTGAGAAGTGGTATATTGAGGTTACCACCCTCATATCTTTCAGTGTTGGTCTACCAAGAATTGCATTGTGGGATATGTCTTCATCTACCACCATGAATTCTGCCATTTGTGTGGCCTTGCAGGGATCCACACCTAATGTCAAGGGTAATTTGACTCTGCCCATGATTTGGACTGGGTTACCGGTAAACCCATATAGCTCATTATTGGTAGGCAGTAACTCTTTGTCCAGAAGTCCTAATTTCTGGAATGTGGTATATGCCAAGATATTTACTGAGCTTCCATTATCAACCAGCACTCTGTGCACATTCATTCCACCAATACTCACGGTCACCACCAAAGCATCATTATGAGGGTGGTGAACCCATTTAGCATCCTCCTCGGTAAAGGAAATATCAGCGGTTTCCCCTTTGAACAGCTTAGGGGGCCTTTCTGCAAGGTGGAACACATTAGTTAGGGGTTTGCCCCTGGCTTCCCGGGCATACCTATCTCTGGCATTCCGACTGGCACCCCCCAAGTAAGGGCCGCCAAAGATGGTATGGATGCTATTAGCTCGGGTAGTCCTTTCTTGGTTTCCAGGAGCTTTGTCCTTGTTATCTCTTCCTTCTTTATATTTTTTAGCCTCTTGGGCCACAAATTCAGTCAGGTATCCACCTCTAATCAACTCTTCAATTTGATCTTTCAAATGCCTGCAATCAGCAGTCTCGTGTCCATTTACTTCATGGAATGCACAGTACTTTCCTTGATCTTTCACTCCTGGGGGCCCTGCCCGGTAGGGCCTCCGGAATAGCCCATTCTTCTTATTCACTTCGAGAATATGACTGATTTGGACAGTCAAAGGAGTATACTCTGAGTATTTCTAAAAATTCGCCTTTGGAGTGAGTCTGTCCTTGGCAGAAACTCTATCCTTAGTTGCATTAACAGCAGTAGGGGCAGTCTTGTCATCATACCGGGGGGCTCCTAAGCCGGCAGTACCACTCCCGGAAGCCCTCTTGTTCGAATCCCTTTTAGGGCTGTAAGAACGATTTCTTTTGTTCCTGCTCCAACCTCGAGAACTGGAGTCTTTGGACAATTTTGCCATGGATTCCTCAATTACTTTGTGGCGTTCTGCTTGTTGGTAAAATTCCGCCAGGGTTCCGGGCTCCTCAGTTTGCAATTCCTTCCAAAACTCGGTTCCAGGCCTTACCCCGGCTATCAGGAAGTTCTTCAGAGTTTCATCAGAGGCCTTCTTCACTTTTGGCACTTGCTCATTAAATCTTTTGAAATATTGTCTTAAAGACTCGTGAGTTTCTTGCTTGATATTAGCCAGAGTATTCACCGGTGGGGCGTAGGCCACGGTAGCCCTAAATTGAGAGATAAACTGATCTCCCATCCTCCTCCAGGATTTGATAGACCCTTCGGCTAGCCTTTTGAACCATTGGTGGGCATTTCCAGTCAGTGTAGATGCCAATAGCCTACACCTTGCTAAGTCCTCCACCTGGTATACATCCATTTCCGTATTAAAACGGCTCAAGTATTCAACTGGATCTGAGTTTCCATTGAATTTCAAGTCAGTATTCATCTTAAAGAACCTTGGCAAGGCTGCCTTTTTCACTTTCACAGAAAAGGGGGAACCGACAGTGATACCGGACTTAAACTTTTTCTCCTCCTTGATCTTTTCCAAGGCTTTTTTCCAGTCAGACATCCTGAACTGTCCATTTTCACCATCTGAAAGCGTATCGCTTTCAGAATCATCATCTTCATTGGCTGTCTTGCTTCTTCTAGGGACTGAACTTTGATGGGAGCCGGAATCCTGATCGGTACCCCCATCGGTAGGGACTCCGGTAGAGCGGGATCTCCTGTTTCTATGCCAAGAAGAGTGACTGCTTTGCCTATAATTCCTTCTGCCATTAGATCTGGATCTCCTGGAAATGCTTTTTGGGGGTACCGTTTGGGACCTCTCTCGGCGTTCTCGGGAACCCTGAGTTGTGGAACCCCCATTGCCATCTCTCTGATCTTTACTTCCAGTGTGAATCAGTTTGTGACGAAGGTCTTTGTTAGTCAGTTTTTTGCCAACTCGATCAAAAACACTTAGACTTCTGGTGGGTGAGCCTTCGGCACCCTGAGTTTCCGGGACATCAGATTGGTCACCCTCATATTCTTCTTCCAAAGGCTCTTCTGCATCTTCTTCAGATGGGACATGATCAGTGTTGTCCTCAATATTGTCCTCAGACTCGAAGTTCAGCCTTGTCGGAGTCACATTCTTCTTTTTTGACTTTGACTTGCACTTCCTTTGCCATTTTTTCATTTTCTCGGAACCTTTTTCCAAGTTGTTGACTCTTTCATTCATCGTCTTCAGATAGTCCATGATGTCCTTGTTACTAACATCATCACCACCTTTGTTTCGCCCATTACCATCCTGAGACGGTGTTTTATCACTTTCAGAATTGTCACTCGCCATATCTCCTCCAAATGACGATTTTTGAGGCCCCTCCTTCGGGCGCCAATTGTTGTGGGAGGATTTTAGCACAACAAATTATGAGGCCTCGTGCTGGAATAGCGCCAATAATCAAGGAATCGTCAAACCACCCGGAAAGGCTCGTGGTTGAAGATCTACGGCTAGCCGCCCGGGAAGGCACACGACTAGGGTTACCGAAGAACACGGGATGTGGTTCCTCGGAAGGATCGGACTGAATCTACGGGATGAGAGCTCAAGGACCAAATGTTGGCCAGCCAAGAACCCTAGTTTGACTGTGTCACACAAGAGTGCACGTGCTCTAGCTACTCAAGGAGTGTAAAGTGTCGAAGAAGATCCCGTAAACTGCCTACATACCACTATTTATAGTGGATCAAGCCCGAATGTAGTTCTTGAATGATATGATTGTTTGTTCATGATGAGTTATCCTCTCTCCAGTGGGATAATGACTGTTATTTCTGATAATAATCGAGTGTGATGTATAAAATCAGGTTACCAAGCAGTTTAGGTAACATAGAATGATTATCTCTTGTATTTATCTTGATTTTTGTATCATTTATCAAGTATATATGACATATATCCTCAAATAACTGAATGTTTATCTGTTTGAGAGTGTTTTTAGATGATATAGACGTATTCCTAAAAAATAGGAGGCGTGCCTTATCTGTATTGGCAGCCTAATCAGGCTTCCGGCGGAAGCTGGGGGTACCGCCCGGTAGCCTGGCTCCGGTACCCCCTCCGGTAACCCCTATCACGGGAGCTACTCTGGAAGCTCTACTGGATGACTGGTAATAGTTATAGGTTATCCTCAAGGGGATGCCTTGAGACCCTTAGCCATGTGTTCCCGTGCGACAGCGTACATGGTAACCCCTAGGGCTACCGTAGGCCTCCGGAAACCTGACAGATTACTCATTCTTTTCATGGATCTGGACCCTAATCCTCTAGTGGGCCTAAATCTAACCCATGCAAGATTTTGGTCACAACAACACATGATACATTTTAATTTGTGGCGCATATATATACACGCGGGTCCCAATTTATAGTTAGGAAAATTAACAATGATAGGCATGACACATAAACATTTGTGAAAATTTTTGGGGTATCTAGCATTTTCCTTTTTATTGTTAGTGTTAAAAAAACTTAGGGATCGCCTCTCGTATAACTCCCACCAAGGGATCGCTTCGCGTACGATTTCCCACAATGGGATCGCTTCGTCTCTATCATCACATCTACAAGCTAAGACGAGATCGCTATCTCATTCTCTACTAGAAGGCTCATAGCTAGACCCCTCGAGGTCATATGAGTATCTATACATACTTGGGTCCGCTTCACATGACTAGGCCCCTCGAGGTCGCATTCTAGGCCCTTGCTACTTCTCTACTAGCCTCGCTTGAGAGGCCTCAACTCTAGCCATGCGAGACCATCGGTTTCCTTTTTTGGGTCATGGATCATGGGCAGAATAAATGACTCATTGCCACGTCAGCCCTAAAACGAGTGGGCATGGGCTATGACTTATCTTCTAAAACCCTAGCCCGTCTAGGTAACTTTTTCTCCAAGAACTACGTACGGCTTGATCCCTATAAATAGGGTACGTAGGCACCTTATTATGGATGATTGACAGCTCACCCCTGAAATATCAACAAACAAGATCAGCCACAAAAAATCACCAATCTCCTTCCGTGTTCTTCGTGTTCTTAGCGAAATATCCGTATTTTGTTCCGTTAATCTAGCAAGCCTCCAAAATATTGTTATACAATATTCTCCCTACAACATTTGGCGCTAGAAGGAGGGGCAGTCATCATATTGGGAGAAGGATGACTGAGTCGGACAAGAAGAACGGAGGGAACAATAGTGAGACCCCGGGGTCTTACAAGACACCCAAATGCGACCCCTAGGAGCGACCCCCTAGGAGCGAGGCCACACCTAGCGATGCGAGGCCACACCTAGCGATGCGAGGCCATACCTAGCGTAGAGAGGCCGCACCTAGCATAGCGTGGCCAAGGCAAGGATCAAGGTTCTAGGAGATCCCCTTATTCTCATCGAGATCGTGACTGGTCCCATCATCGCGAAGACAGACCCCCATCTCCTCGTCGAGATCGTGAGCGGTCCCATCTTCGTGACGATAGACCCCATTCTCTACGTGAGATGCCTCTACGTGAGATGCCTCTTAACGAGATGCCTCTACGTGAGATGCCTCCTGGTGAGATGCCTCTATGTGAGATGCCTCCTAGTGAGATGCCTCGTAATGAGATGCCTGTACGTGAGATGCCTCTACGTGAGATGCCTCCTAGTGAGATGCCTCTTATGAGATGCCTCCTAGTGAGATGCCTCATAGTGAAATGCCTCTTAATGAGATGCCTCTACGTGAGATGCCTCTTAATGAGATGCCTCTACGTGAGATGCCTCTTAATGAGATGCCTCTACGTGAGATGCCTCTTAATGAGATGCCTCCTAGTGAGATGCTTCTTAATGAGATGCCTCTACGTGAGATGCCTCCTAGTGAGATGTCTCTACGTGAGTCGTGAGATGCCTCCTAGTGAGATGTCTCTACGTGAGATGCTTCCTAGTGAGATGCCTTTTAATGAGATGCCTCTACGTGAGATGCCTCCTATTGAGATGCCTCGCAGCCATCTTATTACATATGCAACATAGGGAAGCTTGTTATGACATTGAAGAATCCAAGTGCCCCGGGATAGCGTGATGAGGCCAAAGGCCCCGGGATAGCATGACGAGGCCAAGTACCCCGGGATAGCGCGATGAGGCCAAAGGCCCCGGGATAGCGTGATGAGGCCAAGTGCCCTGGGATAGCGATGATGAGGCCAAGTGCCCCGGGATAGCGTTATGAGTCCAAAGGCCCCGGGATAGCATGACGAAACCAAGTGCCCCGGGATAGCGTGATGAGGCCAAAGGCCCCGGGATAGCATGACGAGGCTAAGTGCCCTGGGATAGCGATGATGAGGCCAAGTGCCCCTGGATAGTGTGATGAGGCCAAGGGCCTCGGGATAGCATGACGAGGCCAAGGGCCTCGGGATAGCATGACGAGGTCAAGGGCCCCGGGATAACGTTGATGAGGCCAAGTGCCTTGGCACAACAATGAAGAGTACAAGTGCTCTGGGATAGCGTTGAAAAAGTCAAGGATGCTTGTAGCGGGATCACACCTAATTCTCTTCATTACAAATGGTGTCAACCTCTAATAATACAAGAAGGATGCTGAAACATGTTGATTCCTCTTCACATCTATAATGATAATGAGGACTCGGGGGGTAGTGGCATTACATAAACACCTCTTCCAACAAGACATTTAAATGATTACAATTCCAGCCTCTAGCAACGCGACATCTTGTGATGCGAGGCCTCTCGGCCCATAGGCATGATCGATAAGTCTATACTATGCAAAACTATCTCAACTCATATGCTAAGGTCAATCTTTCAGCGATCATGATCATTTGACGACCCCATCAACTATCCTAAAACACTTGGAAAAATTTAATAGATATGGAGAGGCGTTATGCAGGAATCTATACATGCTAAAATTATGCAACATGAGTCCCTTGTGCAAGCAGATTCGAGGCATATGGTACTTTGCAATATTATAAACATCAAATAAAGGAGCATCAATAAAGCAAGCCAATCCAGGTTCAAGTAGCATCCAAATAAGTAAAAGAAATTAAGTCTACAAGTGCGAGGCAAATAAAGGGAGTGCCCTCATCTCCACTGAGTCTAGCAGATAAAGGCATAAAAGGAAATCATGGGGATCTATTTGTCGCTTCCTCATTCATCTCCATCTTGAGGTTATCAGCAAACTTCCCAGTTTCTTCGCCCAACCGGTACCAATCAAAGTCATCAATCTTTTCTACAATCTACATACAAGGCACGCATCTAATTGTAAAGCAGGAGGAGGCCTCTCAAAATATGAGGCTGCAAGGAGGCCTCTCAACATATGAGGCTGCAAGGAGGCCTCTCAACATATGAGGCTGCGAGGAGGAGGCCTCTCAAAATATGAGGCTGCAAGGAGGCCTCTCAACATATGAGGTTGCGAGGAGGAGGCCTCTCAAAATATGAGGCTGCGCGGAGGAGGCCTCTCAACATATGAGGCTGCGAGGAGGAGGCCTCTCAACATATGAGGCTGCGAGGAGGAGATCTCTCAATATATGAGGCTGCAAGGAGTCCTCTTAACTTATGAGGAGTCCTCAACATAAAGGGAGTCTTCTAATCATATAAGGAGTCCTCTCATCATATTCTAAGAAGAACTTGAAGACATAAGTGGAAGCATGAGCTCATATATCAACTAAACAAAAGACATATTTCACAATTTATGACCGCAAGGCCCTATGCATGAGGTCGCCTCTCAAGTTCCCTGCAGGACCATATTGCGATTGGAAGGACCCTTCGGGGTCATCATCACTCACACATACTTGGTTTCGCATCAACTGGAAGACATCACTTGATTCCACATTGCATTTATAATGACAACATGGAATCGGGGGGTAGTTGTTATGCCCGAATCTGGGCACAAGCTCTAAATAGGCCCAATGGACTATACTAGGGGTCCATCTCTCTTAATAAGCTCGAATATCTCTTAATGGGCTCAAATATTGAAGAAGGATCAACAAGGCATGAGGCCCGATTAGGGATCGCCTCACCTCTATCTCATAAGACGATATTTTACCCCAAGGGTCACCTCACTATGACCTCCTGCTAATACTCAAGACGCCCTCTCATGCCAATAATAAAGGAAAATGGGCCTCACGCTAGGCCTCTAAGGGGTCTCACGCTAGGCCTCCAAGGGTCTCATTCTAGACCTCTAGGCGTCTCATGCTACCCGGTCTCAAGGTCGCATCTATAAGGATCGCCTCTCGTATAACTCCCACCAAGGGATCGCTTCGCGTACGATTTCCCTCCTTGGGATCGCTTCGTCTCTATCATCACATCTACAAGCTAAGACGAAATTGCTATCTCATTCTCTACTAGAAGGCTCATAGCTAGACCACTCGAGGTCATATGAGTATCTATACATACTTGGGTTCGCTTCACATGACTAGGCCCCTCGAGGTCGCATGCTAGGCCCTTGCTACTTCTCTACTAACCTCGCTTGAGAGGCCTCAACTCTAGCCATGCGAGACCATCGGTTTCCTTTTTTGGGCCATGGATCATGGGCGGAATAAATGACTCATTGCCACGTCAATCCTAAAACGAGTGGGCTTGGGCTATGACTTATCTTCTAAAACCCTAGCCCGTCTAGGTAACTTCTTCTCCAAGAACTACGTATGGCTTGATCCCTATTAATAGGGTACACAGCCACCTTGTTATGGATGATTGACAGCTCACCCCTGAAATATCAACAAACAAGATCAGCCACAAAAAATCACCAATCTCCTTCCATGTTCTTCGTGTTCTTAGCGAAATATCCGTATTTTGCTCTGTTAATCCAGCAAGCCTCCAAAATATTGTTATACAATATTCTCCCTACAACACATTACCTTATTGAGAACATTCTTCCTTTGTACAATCTCCTCTTCCCCTATTATACTTTTCATCAGTTGATGTGCTAGTATCTCATTCTTCTTCCTTCATTGTTGTAGCAATTACGTGTTTGAATTCCTTTATGAATAAAGTGGGAAATAAAAGCAAAAAGTAACAAGTAACAAGTTTTGCTGGCTTGTAGCAGCCCTCTCCCTGTAATTAAATGGTATTCCTGAAATTTGGTTTTCCTAATTTTGGTTCATTCCTCTGTACTTTTAATCAAACAGTAATGAGCATGAAGCAAGGTATAGAATGCAGTGCCAAACAACTTTTGTTACATTCAATTTCAGGGCAGAGCTATATCTAACAAAACAATGTCATCCTCAGATATTTTAGAGTTTGAAACATCTTTCATGTGCTTGAAATTTGATAGATTGAAATGTTGATCAGTATTAAGTGATACTACTTCCATGTACAGTTTAAAGTACATGCATGATAGTAGTACAGTAACTAATATGTATTTATCATTGCTACAACTACATTTAATTTGCATGTTCAAATATCATTTAATAATCGGATCGAACTTTTTTATGTTTGGGGCCATGTCCAAAGCTGCTATATAGCAGCAAAACTTGCTCCACAAAAGCATTCACAAACCTAATTTGACTTCTTTTGTCTACCTAATTGTAGGTTTATTACCTTTTTTTAGGTTGTTCCCATTGGAAATAAAACAAAAGGCTGAAAGAGCATGTCACAATAGTAAATGGAGTTAATTATCCTAGTACTTGTGCTGTTGTGCACTTGAATTGATATATCCAAGTCTTCCATCTAATTGAATATCTTCTATTGATATGAATGTTTTTGTAGGTTAAGGGGTTTGGATTATGAGCATTAACAACCCGACTCTTTGGTGGTTCTTTTTAGCTTCATTATCCAAAAATGCTAAATTTACAGTTAAACTCAGCAAGCACCACAAGGAGAGGCGGGGATAACAGAGTACCAGTGGAACATAAGACACTGACTTACATTTGACGAACAATTTTGGAGACACGATACATTGCTTGGTTTTTCCATCTAAAACATTTTCCCAGTGCCATCCTCCCGTGGCACAGATTCATGTACATCCATAGTTCGCCAATTTCCAATCAGCGGTGCCATCTCTTCAGTCTTGTCAAACAGACCAAGGAGTCCACCAGTGTGAATGAAAAGGACCCTTCTTCCTTCCCATTTGGTTGGATTCTCAGCCATCTGCTTCATCATTCCATAAGCAGCTTTTCCACTACAAGTAACATGTAACATAACCATGTCAACTAATAGAAGAAATTGAAATGAAATCTTAGCAACTAGCCATTAGTGAAACCATAGCTGCAACAATCTTTAACAAAAAAAATATTTTCATTTCTAAATTGTTAATATTAAATGGAGTAATGGACCACTCTTCACATACAAAATCTGAAGAATCATCTACAATGGTGAATTAGTTTACATTGGTGCTAATATTTAAAGTTTCTTCGACAGCTATATGATCTCTGTCCGGGCGACTTTGAACCTTTAAAATTTGACTTGCTTTTTTCTATCAAAACTAACAGGCCATTCTTTTCTTCACATTTCTATGTCAGCAAAATATGATTGCAAACTTCTAGGGATAAAAAAATTTGGCTTTGAGAACTTGTGAACTTTTATATGCAAATTTAACTTTTTATATGAGTATGACACCAGTGGCCTCAGCAACTTCTTTGACAAATTTAAGTTCCTCAGTTGTGCTAATTGTTGTAAATTTGACTTAGTTTGAAAATATAAATTATATAATGTAATAATTTGTGTGGTGTTACAAATCATGTTTGTGGGAGTTACAATATTTATTATTGTGGGAGTTACAATAATAAATATTGTAGGAGTTACAAATATTTTTTTATTACATGGAGAGAATCATGGGGCGGTTACATCTTGAAGGGGGTGGAAATATTGCTAAGCATGCCTATAAATATTGAGGTATTTCTCAATGAAAAAGCACACCAAACATTGCTTGTTCCTAGTTCTTATTGGAACCCCTTTCCTTAGCTTAAACATTTTCTTTGTAGTAAGTAACTTAAATATATTCATACACATTTCATATTACAGTGGTATTAGAGCTTGAAAGATCATTCGGAGAATTTTCTCCTCTGCATTTCTCTGTCAACACCCAGTTCCTTCTGTTACTGTCTTGTCTCATCTGTGCGAGTCTAATAATTTTATATGATTATGTGGTTTTGTAATGTTGTTGTTAGTACTTGTCATGTACATGATTATTATGTCAGGCAGTCTTCTTGTTGCTTTTCATTTTTGCATGTGCATCTCTTAGTCATTCTCCCTCTACTGCCTATTGCATGTATTGTTGTGCACATTAGTCTTTGACATGTTTGGTTTCTAAGTTTTATATTTTTTTAAATCTCGTATGCATAGTATCTTGTAAATGCAATCACTTCTGTTAAGGGTCACTGGTTTGTCATTTGTGATTTATAAATGTTTTATGTTTCCTAAGATGCTTGTGTTCTTGTTTTATATGTTGTAAATGTGTTTTTGTTTTTTTTCCCAGCAAGTGTCGCATGATTTTTTTAACAGCACGTATTTTCATTCTGCCATGCCTTCATTTTTTTTTCATGATTACTTTCCTCATGATATTTTGCTTTATATTCTCTAGAACATCTCGCTTCACCCTTACTGTTGTTCGTATTTTTTGGTTTTTTTGGAATTGCATGTGGTAAGATAGGTTGGACAACTTTTACTAACTAGCATAAAAACCCGTGCGAGGCACGGGTTGTTATTTTGAATTGTATTTTTAAATTAAATTGTACATGATCAGTGTCTTTCAAAGTACTTCATGGGATTGATTTTAATGGAATTTTGATTGTTAATAACACATATGTGATTATTGTGTACTTATTTAAGTATGTTCAAGTTTGTAATCTGAAAATTAATATGAGTAATATTGATAGTAGTCATGTTAGTTTTTATTTTTATGAGTCATATAATAGAATTCGAGTGTTTTATGGGCATCGTCTAATTAAGAGGATTTTTCAGAACACTTACAATACTAAACTGTTCTTCCACTTCTTTGAAAGTGATACATCCATTTAGTTCGATCTCCAATAATATTCAAGATACAAACTAAATAGGCTTCAAGATATTGCATTCTGCGAATATAGGTTTTACTCTTGATATTAATCAAAAACTTCGTAAATCTTCAAATATTCTACTCAGGCCTCGCGCTTTCACTTCTTAAAACTATCTTTCCAACTCTTTCATCTATTTTCTTCTAATTTCTTCATTTTAAGCATCATTTGCCCTTTACTATTCCTCTATCCGCTAGACTTTTAAAACACCAGATAATTCTAATTGACTGAGTAAATATATCTTGTGTAACTACAAGCTTATCACACTCTAGAATATTTTTTCATACTTTTATCATCATAAGTTGAAATTGCTCATATGCCTTATGTTCGTGCTTTAACAATGAATTAATCATTTCTTTTTTCAAATACAGTTTCATCCAAAGATCCTAATTGGAGTGAACAGATAGACCAAAGACTTGAATGAGTTTGTTGTTTATCTTAGCGAATTACGAGCCTCTAGCTAGATTTACTTATTTTCTAAAAATTTATTATAATTTTTTAATTGATATTTTAATTATTTAAAAAAATTCAAAATTTTTACCTTTAATCAATTGTGTCTTGGTAAATAAATATTTGATAAATCAATAAATTCGTCAAATAAATAATTTGTATAGTTCTATATATTGACATCGATAGAGAATAATATTAATAAATGATATAAGATAATATACTATAATCCGAATCAATAAATGTAAAAATAAAATATAGCCAAAAATTGTTAATATGTTACAATAATAAAAATATCAAAATTTGTTTCACTCAAGTAATGCATGCACACACATCTATAATGTGTATGATTTAAAACACATGAGACTAAGACCCGTTTGGCAACGGCTTTAAGCCGGAGCTTAAAGTTATTATTTACTTTAAATCAAAAAATGTCTGCTTGTGTAAGAAGTTAGAAATTGACTTAAAGTTCAAATAATAGCTTAAAGTCAAAAGCTGGTAGGAGGTTCTTTTTGGAATGACTTATTTTGTTTTGAGAATTTTATTTGATTAAAATTAATATCATCACTCAAATAGATAATTTATCAAATTTATTTTTATGTTTACATTTTTAACTATTCATAAGTCACTCATAATATGAAATTAGTCAAATAGATGTTGACTTAAAATTTTTACTTTTCACTATGATTTAGTGATAGAAAAATGTGTGAATTAAATCGGTGACCCAATGGATATTATGTTGATTATTATTATTATTATTATTATTATTATTATTATTATTATTATTATTTTAAAGTTTAATTTAGCTCCAAAATTATTTACAAATGTATTACTGTTAAGACATTCACATATTACTTGTATGATTTATAAACACATGTGACATTGTGGCGTAGTGGCAAGAGCATGCATAAGTTACTTGATAGATTCCCATGAACAACACTTTTTTTAATAAAAATGTATTGGTATTTTACC
Organism: Kitagawia praeruptora; assembly: GCA_037693485.1. Classification (NCBI taxonomy): domain Eukaryota; kingdom Viridiplantae; phylum Streptophyta; class Magnoliopsida; order Apiales; family Apiaceae; genus Kitagawia; species Kitagawia praeruptora. The sequence continues at coordinate 9,311,195 of CM075354.1, read as the reverse complement.
TAAGTTTAATTTAGCTCCATAGTTATTTACAAATCTATTACTCTTAAATGACATTCACTTATCATGTCTATGGTTTGAAAACACATGTGACATTGTAGTGTAGTGGTAAGAGCATGCCTAAGTTATTTGATAGACTCAAGTTCGATTCCCATGAACTAACACATTTTTTAATAAATATTAAACATGAGGGCAAATTGGTCTTTTCATGTGCATTAAAAAATCTCACATTTTATTCTTATGTTGGCCTATTATATATATATAATAGATAGATATGCATAAATTCATTTTATGTTTCATTATGTGCTCAATTTTTTTTAAATGCTTATTTTCAATTTGATTTTAGCCTTATCTTTCATTTTAATTCTGTTAGTATATGTGTCTTCTTTATTAACAAAAGATTTTTCTTATTTTTTTTGGTAGATTGAAATGACGAGCAAATTGATTGCATCTGAATTAGCAAATCGAAAGATTGAATGGCACAAATTATGATATGTGGAGCCGAAAAATCAGATATGGCTTGATTCATGATAATTTGGAAAGTGCCATTGAGAAAGATGGTCCTACTTTGGGAGAAAAATCTAGTGATGCTGAAAAAGAAGAGTATGAGCAATGGAAAATTTATGACAAAAAGGCAAAAAGTCTCATGTTGATGTTCATGGAAGACAACTTGATCAAGGTTTTTGAGACGTATGAAAGTGCCAAAAAGCTTTGGGATTCGCTCAAAGAAAAATACGATGCCATTTCTGATGTGAATGTGCAACTTCTTTTGCACAAGTACAATACTTGCAAGATGAATGAGAGCGATAATGTGATTGACCATTGCAACAAGATGCTAGTGATGGCCAAGGATTTGGCAGCAGCGGGAAATGAGCTTTCCGAGAATATGCAAATTGCTGGAATTTTGAATAGTCTACCAAGCTCACTTAACATGGCTGCAACAACTTTGAGGTTGAATGGAACTATCAAAAGTGCCTCTCAGCTTTTGGTTGCTTTGGCTATGGAACATGATTTGGTGAATAGCCGTAAGCGTTTGGAGTTGAACTTGGCTCAAGAAGAGGAGTTCAACCTGGCACATGCAAAGTTCAAATCAAGCTATCAAAATAAGGGGTAAGGAAGGTTAGGTCCCTCGAAAGGAAGAGTTTTTAAGCCACATCAGCAAAGGAAGAAGTTTTCACTTGGAAGTTGTTATAATTGTGGAAAGTATGGACATTTCAAAAATGAATGTCCCGAGAATCAAGAAGGAGATGAAGGCAAGGGTCAAGATCAAAAGGGACAAAACAAACATGAGTTTGTTGGGGTTATTGAATGCAATGCTAGTCATGTAGCCACGAACATTGATGGATGGTGGATTGATTCTGGAGCAACCCGCCATATTGCGAAAACTAAGCAAGGCTTGACCGAGTTCGAGGAGTTGAAAAAGGGTGAACAAAGAATTTTTATGGGGAATAACACCTACTTGGATGTTGTGGGAATTGGTTCTAATAGGTTGGATCTTGGGGATAGTGTGATGATCCTCAAGAATGTGATGTTTGCTCCTGGAATGAGGCGCAATCTTATTTCTGTTCCTGCATTGCTCAAGAATGGATTGGAAGTGCGATTTTTATAATAATCGAGTTTCGATCGGAAAGGATAAGAAGGTGTATGCTATGGGCAAGTATGAACCCGATCATGAGTTGTTTAATCTTTGAATATGTAATTTTAATTTATAAATAATGGGCGAGTGTCGGCCCGGTCATGAGTTGTTTTTAAGAATTAATTATGTTTTGAGTGTGTCAATAATGGGCATGTATGAGCCCATGAAATGTTTGAGATGTTTGAGGTTTTTGTTGAAGTATCATTAATGATAATAATATATGGATTTCTTGTTTGAATTTTTGTGTTATTTTACAAGTATATGTATGACTTGTAAGTTTGAGATGTTGTGAGAAAATAAATAAATTGTCGCCTATGTTAATAGTTTTAAGGTTGCAACCAAGAAGTTATATTTATTAAAGGCGAACAAGTTGTTTTAGGGGCTATGAAATCTCTATTTTTGTGAAAGTTTTTAATCGTTTGGGATGCAGAATTGCAGTCTGGCACCAATCTTGTTGATCATGGAAAATGATTAAGGTATTTCAATGTGAATCGTGAACTTAGAAGTTAAGTGTCTGTTAAGTGGCAAGATGAAAATGACATGTTTTATGTTATCACTAGTGATGTGTGTTTTAAATTGGTGAGAGAAATTTAAATCAAATTATATTTTAATATGTGAGAAAAGTGGGAGGTATATGTATATTTATCAAATAATCAAGTGGGAGATGTTGTAAATTTGACTTAGTTTGAAAATATAAATTATACAATGTAATAATTTGTGTGGAGTTACAAATATAATTATTGTAATATATTTGATTTGGGAGTTACAAATTATGTTTGTGGGAGTTACAATATTTATTATTGTGGGAGTTACAATAATAAATATTGTAGGAGTTACAAATATTTTTTTATTACATGGAGAGAATCATGGGGCGGTTACATCTTGAAGGGGGTGGAAATATTGCTAAGCATGCCTATAAATAGTGAGATATTTCTCAATGAAAAAGCACACCAAACATTGCTTGTTCCTAGTGTTAGATTAATTTTTATATAATCTAATAATAATTTATGGGCTTACAAATTAAAGACAATTATATTTAATGTTTATTCTATTTGGACTAATTAAGTGGTCTAAAATAAAGGGTCCAATAACATCTTATTCGATATGGTCTTTGTAATGTGTAATACCTAATAGTAATCTGATTAGAGTTAATGCGGTCTAATTAGAGTACTATATAAAGAACATAATAGGGTCTTGGTCCCCAAGGCTATTCACAACTTCTACTCCTCTATTCCCATCAATCAGAGTGAGAGACAGCTAGAGGCGAATCAAGTCTGTGGAAGATCAAGTCCCAAATCCCTATACATATTCTACCGTCATGGAATCAGGTACGCTTTCGTGCTACAGTTTTATCGTGTAACATTGATAATATCGCATAAGATGATCCATGGCTATTTATTTAGATCTAACAATTGGTATCAGAGCCTATCTTATGTTGAATTATTAGGGTTGATCATATATATTATATTTTATGATTGTTTTTTTTCGGTAAATTGAGGTTATAGTATGCATCACATAAGTATGCGGGAATGTTTGTACGTTTTTTTTCCGTAAATCGTGCCAGGTGAATTGTTCATGATATCTACATCTGCTTTCGTGCGATCATGCAGTAGTAGTATACTGGTAATTTTGTGTGTGTTTTATATATGACCTGGCTATGTTAAAGCATGATATTACATGAATCATTTTTTTTTTTTACATCTGGTTTAAACATGTATGGACTGGGGATGCATTCGTTTATGGCTGCCATGTAAACTTCATGTTAATTATAAAGTTTAGCTAAGTAACGATTGCTATATTCTATAGCAATTTTTTTGGGTTCATATATGGTACATGACCTTTTATGATGGAATCATGTGATTTTTTGTCGCTGGTTAATGCTATACGATATTTTTTTTTTAGTTGTAAAATATCATGTGCTTTTTTTTAGATATTTTTACAATATTACGGATTTGGGCACATTTTTTTTTAAAGAAAGGAAAAATATTTTTTTTCTTTTCCTTTTACTTCGTGAATAAGTAAGTTGAAGCAAAATATTGCCAAAGTGATATTTATGTGTAGATTTATTTATTTTGAAATAATAGGATGTGTATGTTTATTATTTATGCGTTATAATAATCGGCCCAAAGGAAGATTATTTAATGGCCAAATAATGAATGTACGTGCAGAAATAAATATATAATAATTATAAAATTTTCATGTGAGTAATAAACCGGCCAAAAGGAAGGTTATTACTTAACCGAATTTATTATTAATATTTGATTTCTGCGTGGAGAGTACCACTTGTAAGTTAATATTTCTGTCCAAAGACTAAATATTAATGTTGTGCTAGGTATCTTGTTTGAATGGGCCCACACACTATAGTATTTTAATTCATTTTTTTTTGTTTGCTATTATGTATGCATGTGACATGAATTTCCATTATGCGAGCTTATATTTTTTTTTTTGTTCTAAATTGCTAGTTAATACATCTGCTGCTAATATAACTGCCAACATGAACTCCATTCTTGTGCTTAACGGCACAAACTTTAAGAGCTAGAAAGAGAACGTTCTGTTAGTTCTTGGCTGCATGGATTTAGACTATGCTATAAGGAAAGAACAACTTTCTTCTCTTACGAATGAAAGTTCTAATACTGAGAAATTGAACTTTGAGAAGTGGGAGCGTTCTAATCGCTTAAGTCTAATGATGATTAAGCGTAGCATTCCTGAAGCATTCAGGGGCGGTATGTCTAATGACTCCGATGAGGTATCTGTTAAGGGTTTCCTTGATGAGCTTGAAAAGCGTTTTGCGAAAAACGAAAAGCCTGAGACAAGTAAGCTTTTGGCTGATCTTGTTCAGATGGGGTATAAAGCTAAAGGAAATATTCGTGAGTACATTATGGAGATGTCTAACATCACTTCAAAACTTAAGGCACTAAAGCTTGACTTGTCCGATGACTTGCTTGTGCATTTGGTACTCATCTCTCTTCCTGCACAATACGATCAATTTATAGTGAGTTATAATACTCAGAAGGATAAATGGACTCTGAATGAGCTCATTTCACATTGTGTGCAAGAGGAAGATAGATTGAAGCGTGAAAAGACTGAAAGAGCTCATGTTGCAACTACCTCAAAGGTTAATCACCGAAAGAGGACTAAAGATAAAGAGACTGCAGTGGGAAAATCACAGCCTAAGAAACAAAAGACTCATGATCAAGCTATTACTTGTTTCTTTTGTAAGAAATCTGGGCATGTGAAGAAGGATTGTCCCAAGTACGTCGCATGGCGTATAAAGAAAGGTAGACTTTTCACCTTTGTCTGTTCTGAAGTTAATTTGACTTCCGTGCCTAGTAATACATGGTGGGTAGATTCTGGTTCTACTACTCACACATGTATTTCTATGCAGGGTTGCATTTGGAGCCGGAAACCAAGTGATGCTGAAAGATTCATCTATGTGGGTGATGGCAATGCAGTTCCAGTTGAAGCTATTGGCACTTTTAGATTGTCTTTTGAGACTTGTCATTTTGTTGAATTAAGAGAGACTTATGTAGTACCATCATTTAGACGGAATTTGGTTTCTATTTCTGTTTTGGACAAATATGGTTACTCTTGTTCATTTGGAGATTGTTATGCCCAAATCTTGGCATAAGCCCTAAGCAGGCCTAATGGGCTTGAATAGAGGTCCATAACTCATAATGGGCCTAGAGATGAAGATTGGGTCACTAAAACCCACCACCGGGAGTCAGTCCAAGATACTATCAAGCACAATGTGGAAGTTTGCAACCCCAAGATACGGGTCTAGTTCACCAGCAAAGTCCCTAGTATGGGATAGCATCTATCATGTATGTCTCTCTATAAGGTCCAGCGTGGCCTAGAGGTCCAGCATGGCCTAGAATACTCTCTCTGCAAGGTCCAGCGAGGCCTAGAGCATATTTATTATGAAGGCTTACGGTCAGGCCCAGCGAGGTCACGTGAGTATAATTATCTCCGTACAGCGTGGACCACCTCGCATGACTAGCCCAGCGAGGTCATGCAGCTTCTCCATTCGCCTCGTTAGTGAGGCCAGTTGATTTAAGCATCATGCTAGCCCGGCCTCAAGGTCGCATCTACAGGGATCACCTCGCGTATGACTCCCGTCAAGGGATCGCCTCGCGTATGACTCCCGTCAAGGGATCGCCTCGCGTATGACTCCCGTTAAGGGATCGCTTCGTACTATCATCACATCCACATACTACACGAGATCGCTATCTCATTCTCTGCTGGAAGGCTCATGACGCAGCCCCTCGAGGTCGCATGAGTATCAATACACTTGGGTTCGCTTCGCATGACTCAACCCCTCGAGGTTGCATGCTACACCCTTGTTACTTCTCTATTTGCCTCGCCCAAGAGGTCCCGACTCTAGCCATGCGAGACCATTTGCTTCCTTCTTTGGACAATGGATCATGGATAGAATAAATGGGTAAAATATATCAGCCCAAGAAGACGTCTAGTGGATTTGGGCCTAGTCGAGCCCATAGAAACCCTAGCCCGTCTTAGTAACTTCTTCTCCAAGAGAACTACGTATGGCTTGATCCCTATAAATAGGGTACGTAGGCATCTTGTAAAGGATGATTGACAGCTCACCCCTGAAAACACCATACAAGATCAGCCACAAACGATCTCCAATCTCCTTCCGTGTTCTTCGTGTTCTTAGCAAAATATCCGTATTTTGCTCCGTGATTCCAGCAAACCTCCAAAATATTGTTATACAATATTCTCCCTATAACAGAGATAATAAATTTAGTCTATTTCTTAATTCTTCTTTGGTTGCGACTGGTTCTTTGATTGATAATTTATACATGCTAAATACAATTGCTTCACATAATGAAACCTTGCAAGTAACATCAAGGGGTACAAAACGAAAATTATCAAGAGAGAATTCTGCTATGTTATGGCATAAGCGCTTAGGACATATCTACTAAATTCTTAGAGGAATGCGGAATCATCCCACAATACATAATGCCATGGCAACCACGCATGAATGGTGTTGTTGAGAGACGAAACAAAACGCTTAAGGACATGGTAAAAAGTATGATTAGTCACTCTTCTTTACCAGAAGCACTCTGGGGAGATACACTTAAGATTGCAGCCTACATACTAAATAGAGTACCTAGCAAAGCAGTAGCTAAAACCCCTTATGAATTGTGGACTAAGAAACCACTTAGTCTCAATCATTTACATGTGTGGGGTTGTCCAGCTGAGGCAAGACCTTACAAGCCGCATGAAAATAAACTGGACTCAAGAACTGTTAGTTGTTATTTCGTTGGGTATCCTGAAAAAACAAAGGGTTTCAAGTTTTATGATCCTTTAACAAAGTCTTTTTTCGAAATGGGAAATGCTAGATTTCTTGAGGATGTTGAGTTTGAGGGGGAAGATAAAGTCAGGGATGTTGTCTTTGAGGAAGAATCAGTTTCTTTGCCTCATGTAGTTCAAGACAACAATGTGGATATACATGTACAGTTTTCTACTCAAAATCAAGATGATGCTCAAGAAGAGCAAACTCAACAAACTCAAGAGGAAATTTTCTTAGCTACCCGTATGTGGAATCACAAATTTCATCAAACCATTGTCTCATACAGTTTTAAGTCCAATGTTGTTGAAAAATGCATATATCACAAGTTCAGTGGGAGTAAATTTATATTCCTTGGGCTTTATGTCGATGATATACTATTGGCTTGCAACGATATAGGCTTATTGTACTACCTCTTTTGTATTAGGAATTAAGATACATCGAGACCGTTCTCGAGGTATCCTTGGGTTATCACAAAAGAGCTATATCGAAAAGGTGCTTTGCTAAGTTTTGGCATGAAAGATTGTGCACAAATAAGTACTCTTGTTGCTAAAGGAGACAAGTTTAGTCTCAAACAGTGCCCTAAGAATGATTATGAAGGAAAGGAGATGCAGAACATTCCATATGCTTCGGCTATTGGGAGTCTTATGTATGGTCAAGGTTAGTACCCGACAGGATTTGGCATTCATTATGGGTATGTTAAGCAGATATTCGAGTAACCCTTTTGAATAGATCATTGGATTGCAGTTAAACTGTAATATCCCGTAATTTTTAGAATAATAATAAAAAAGAATTAGAGAATAAAAAAGGATTAAAATTCGATAATAAATAGGATTTAAAATTGGATTAGAATAATGGGCTTAAAATATGGATCAGATTTTAAAACGGATTATTAGTAGGTTTGGGTTTAGGGTTTTGTACCGTTATATATACACCATATTCTCCTTCTTCGTCTTTATTATCAAAATTCGTAGGGTTTTATCCTCACAAAATCAGCAGTTTTATAAAATTCATAGTTAATTCATCGTAAGTCGAAATTCGTTGATTCTGGACTTTTCGAAAAGAGTTTTTCGTGCTCTACAACTTTCCTTCTTTGAGTTTTTCAAGAAAACATCATTTAGATGGTCAAAAATGTTAATTACAGATCTGGTCAGAGTGGTTACATGTTTTGGATTCTTGAGTTTCCGCGTAGAGGTAAGTTTCCGATTGATTTTGCTAGTGCTTTTAAAATTATGTATTATGTATATGGATTTGTTATGAAAACTTGGGCTAAGTGATTATATTTTGAAGTTATACGTGTATTATTGTATATGTGTTATGTGTAAGCAATAGTCTTGGGACACTGATTTATGCCATGGTTTGCGAAAATAAGAATAAGGACCGAGTCACCGGGTTGTAGTGATAGTTTTATAAAATTTAGGACCGTTATCACCGGGTTGTAGTGGTCGTGGTATGAATTGTGGGTATCAAGTTATTGTTGTTATGTGGTGTCGTATCGTATCGTATCGAATAAGAATATGTGTATCGAAAGTTATTGATTCGTGTATCGTATCATATTGTATTGATTATCTTGTATAATACGTGTGTACATGTTACTTGGCTTACTAGTTGGATCGATTGGTTACTTGCTGAGCTGTATAGCTCATTACTTACAATTTTCAGGTTCAATGTAAAATCAAGTGGATAGCATTGGTGTTCAAGGACCTTAGGTTCGAAGTAGATTGTCATTCTTAGCTGCGTTTTTGTAATGAGTACCTTTGTAATTGACTTTTGGTTTAATAAAATCAGTTTTATTTTAGTTTTCGATTTAGAATTAATAGTCCGAAAAGTCGGGCTGTTACAGTTGGTATCAAGAGCAGGTTGTCCTTTGGAGTGTATTAGATATGGGACTAGTACATTCTCTAGGATGTGATCCTTTAGACTATCGTTTAGGAGTAGACGTTTAGAATAGATGTGTCACGAACTTTAGGAGTGTAGGAGTTTGAGATTTTGGGGACCAAATTCTTTTTAAGGAGGGTAGTATGTAATATCCCGTAATTTTTAGAATAATAATAAAAAAGAATTAGAGAATAAAAAAGGATTAAAATTCGATAATAAATAGGATTTAAAATTGGATTAGAATAATGGGCTTAAAACATGGATCAGATTTTAAAACGGATTATTAGTAGGTTTGGGTTTAGGGTTTTGTACCGTTATATATACACCATATTCTCCTTCTTCGTCTTTATTATCAAAATTCGTAGGGTTTTATCCTCACAAAATCAGCAGTCTTCTAAAATTCATAGTTAATTCATCGTAAGTCAGAATTCGTTGATTCTGGACTTTTCGAAAAGAGTTTTTCGTGCTCTACAACTTTCCTTCTTTGAGTTTTTCAAGAAAACATCATTTAGATGGTCAAAAATGCTAATTACAGATCTGGTCAGAGTGGTTACATGTTTTGGATTCTTGAGTTTCCGCGTAGAGGTAAGTTTCCGATTGATTTTGCTAGTGCTTTTAAAATTATGTATTATGTGTACGGATTTGTTATGAAAACTTGGGCTAAGTGATTATATTTTGAAGTTATACGTGTATTATTGTATATGTGTTATGTGTAAGCAATAGTCTTGGGACACTGATTTATGCCATGGTTTGCGAAAATAAGAATAAGGACCGAGTCACCGGGTTGTAGTGATAGTTTTATAAAATTTAGGACCGTTATCACCGGGTTGTAGTGGTCGTGGTATGAATTGTGGGTATCAAGTTATTGTTGTTATGTGGTGTCGTATCGTATCGTATCGAATAAGAATATGTGTATCGAAAGTTATTGATTCGTGTATCGTATCATATTGTATTGATTATCTTGTATAATACGTGTGTACATGTTACTTGGCTTACTAGTTGGATCGATTGGTTACTTGCTGAGATGTATAGCTCATTACTTACAATTTTCAGGTTCAATGTAAGATCAAGTGGATAGCATTGGTGTTCAAGGACCTTAGGTTCGAAGTAGATTGTCATTCTTAGCTGCGTTTTTGTAATGAGTACCTTTGTAATTGACTTTTGGTTTAATAAAATCAGTTTTATTTTAGTTTTCGATTTAGAATTAATAGTCCGAAAAGTCGGGCTGTTACATAAACGGGTTATGAGGTACTTGTAAAGAACTAAAGATTACATGCTCGTTTTATCGGAATTTAGAAAATTTAGAGATCATTATGTATTCCGATTCTGATTTCTTTGGTTGTGTAGATGCAAGAAAATCTACTTCTGGTTAAGTTTTTTTGTTATGTCTAAACATATAGACATTAAATATCAAGTCATTATAGAGAGAATGCAATATCAATTAGTGTCTATTGAGTATATAAGAACAAATTCTATGCTAGCAGACCCACTTACTAAAGTTTTGACACCATAAAGTTTTTTCTTGGGCATACTGCTCATATGGGTGTTGTCTCATTGAAGGATATTCAGTTCTAGTGGGAGTTTTTTCTTGTATTGTTCTTATATTTGGTACTCAGGTTTTATTGACACTATGGTGATATTTGTGTTTTTGAGTATTCTGCAGAATAAAGTTATTTATTTTATTTTCTCTATTGCTCTATATGAGCTGTATCTTTCAATTGTGGTTTTGACATAAAGTTTGAAAGAATAAAGATTGATCTCACTAAGGTATTAAGGACCAATTGGAAATAGGCATGACTGAGATCACATTGCATGTAATTTCTAGTTACACATCCATACTTGATCTATGTCATTGAATATATTTATGTACGTGGTGATCATTGAGGATCGAGTTACGACAATGTAACGAAGGTCGCTTTGGTTTCATGTTTCTATATGAGATGGACCAGATTGACTAAGGAAGATATTTTTTAAAGAATAAACAATTTTGTGCGCACTTATGGTTATTGAATGTAATTGTTGTTTGGAACAATTTGTAGCCCAAGTGGGAGATTGTTAGATTATTTTTTTATAATCTAATAATAATTTATGGGCTTACAAATTAAAGACAATTATATTTAATGTTTATTCTATTTGGACTAATTAAGTGGTCTAAAATAAAGGGTCCAATAACATCTTATTCGATATGGGATTTGTAATGTGTAATACCCAATAGTAATCTAATTGGAGTTAATGGGGTCTAATTAGAGTACTATATAAAGAACATAATAGGGTCCCCAAGGCTATTCACAACCTCTACTCTATTCCCATCAATCAGAGTGAGATGCAGCTAGAGGCGAATCAAGTCTGTGGAAGATCAAGTCCCAAATCCGTTTACATATTCTACCGTCATGGAATCAGGTACGCTTTCGTGCTATAGTTTTATCTTGTAACCTTGATAATATCGCATAAGATGATCCATGGCTATTTATTTAGATCTAACACGTAGTTCTTATTGGAACCCCTTTCCTTAGCTTCAACATTTTCTTTGTAGTAAGTAACTTAAATATATTCATACACATTTCATATTACACTCATAGCATAGCCAACTCCTTTAGCCTGTGCAGCATTAAAATAAGATATATTGTTCATCATACGTCGCAACTTATATTATTGCAGTAGCTGCACACTTTTATTATATTAGATATATATTGACATCCGTACGGTTGAATCGTTCAAAAATATTTTTTAAAAAATAGAAACAATAATCCGTGACAAAGCACTAGTTACGAGTCATATTGAAAATAGTAGTGATCTACTAAGATTTCCAATGAAATTAATTTTTTATTTTCTGAAACTTTGGGAATATCATTATATTAGATATATATTGACATCCGTATGGTTGGATAGTTCAATTTGTTTTTTTTAAAAAAATAGAAATAATGATCTGTGACAAAGCACTAGTTACGAGTCATATTGAAAATAGCAGTGATCTACTAAGATCTCCAATCAAATTAATTTTTTATTTTCTGAAATTTTGGGAATATCATTATATTAGATATATATTGACATCCGTACGGTTGAATCGTTCAAAAATATTTTTTTAAAAATAGAAACAATAATCCGTGACAAAGCACTAGTTACGAGTCATATTGAAAATAGTAGTGATCTACTAAGATTTCCAATCAAATTAATTTTTTATTTTCTGAAACATTGGGAATATCATTACAGTAGATATATATTGACATCCGTACGGTTATCGTTCATTTTTTTTTAAAAAAAATAGAAATAATAATCCATGACAAAGCACTAGTTGCGAGTCATATTGAAAATAGTAGTGATCTACTAAGATCTCTAATCAAATTAATTTTTTATTTTCTGAAATTTGGGAATATCATTACTTTAGATATATATTGACATCCGTACGGTTGGATCGTTCAAAAATATTTTTTAAAAAATAGAAACAATAATCCGTGACAAAGCACTAGTTACGAGTCATATTGAAAATAGTAGTGATCTACTAAGATTTCCAATGAAATTAATTTTTTATTTTCTGAAACTTTGGGAATATCATTATATTAGATATATATTGACATCCGTATGGTTGGATAGTTCAATTTGTTTTTTAAAAAAAAATAGAAATAATGATCTGTGACAAAGCACTAGTTACGAGTAATATTGAAAATAGCAGTGATCTACTAAGATCTCCAATCAAATTAATTTTTTATTTTCTGAAATTTTGGGAATATCATTATATTAGATATATATTGACATCCGTACGGTTGAATCGTTCAAATTTTTTTTTTTAAAAATAGAAACAATAATCCGTGACAAAGCACTAGTTACGAGTCATATTGAAAATAGTAGTGATCTACTAAGATTTCCAATCAAATTAATTTTTTATTTTCTGAAACATTGGGAATATCATTACAGTATATATATATATTGACATCCGTACGGTTATCGTTCAATTTTTTTAAAAAAAAAATAGAAAAAATAATCCGTGACAAAACACTAGTTACGAGTCATATTGAAAATAGTAGTGATCTACTAAGATCTCTAATCAAATTAATTTTTTATTTTCTGAAATTTGGGAATATCATTACTCTAGATATATATTGACATCCGTACGGTTGGATCGTTCAAAAATATTTTTTAAAAAATAGAAACAATAATCCGTGACAAAGCACTAGTTACGAGTCATATTGAAAATAGTAGTGATCTACTAAGATTTCCAATGAAATTAATTTTTTATTTTCTGAAACTTTGGGAATATCATTATATTAGATATATATTGACATCCGTACGGTTGGATCGTTCAATTTTTTTTTAAATAGAAACAATAATCCGTGACAAATCACTAGTTACGAGTCATATTGAAAATAGTAATGATATACTAAGATCTCCAATATTAATTTTTTATTTTCTAAACTTTGGGAATATCATTATATTATATATATATTGACATCCGTACGGTTGGATCATTAAAAATATTTTTTAAAAAATAGAAACAATAATTCGTGACAAAGCACTAGTTACGAGTCATATTGAAAATAGTAGTGGTGATCTACTAAGATCTCCAATCAAATTAATTTTTTATTTTCTAAAACTTTGGGAATATCATTATATTATATATATTGACATCCGTACGGTTGGATCGTCGAGATTTTTTTTTTTTTTTTTTTTAAAATTTCAATCAATATGTTTATGTTTTCCAGACACAGCTCGCTGAAAGACAAGTTCATGTTTTCCGGACACGGCTTGCTAAAATATTCTTTTCTAGGCTACTTGTTTCCAGAAACAGCTTGGTGAATGAAACACAAAACTTGCTGAATGTTTATTTTCCGGTTTTATAAGTGAAACACATAGCTTGCCAATTTACACAAGTACATACATAAAATATAAAATATTATGAATAATACTTAATTATTTAATTAATTAATTAATTTTGGATACGGATATTTTCGAATACGGATACGCCTATATCCATATCCGTATCTTAAATGTTCGGACACGGATACTGATAATATCCGGTTGACTTTGGATACGGATAATATCTGATTTTTTTCCGGATATGAACTCGGATATTCGGATCGGATTTCAGATTTTTCGGATTTTTTTGACAGCCCTAGTTAATCCATTACAATTGATCAGTACAATCCCATCATAAACTTTTAAAATAAACTACTAGGCACTAACGAAGCAAATAACTTGCAAACTATTCCTTAAATTCTTAACAAAATACTAATATAATATATTAAAGAGATTGATGACCCTGAGGTCATCCTCAGGTACCAACCCTGAGATTAAACCAAAATACATACAAGGCCAGGGTTACTATTGTAAATACAAATGGAAGTGTTACATTATTACAAAATTACTATCAATTATTTTATACTAAAAATGACCTAACCTCAGGTACGATCCCTGAGGTCAACCTCAGGGGCATTATTCTCTATATTAAATATTATGGTACGGTATGATTTGAATCACATTTCAAAAAACTAAAACCGTAATCTGCGGTGCGCGGTTTATGATCGCCCCTGACAGGACGTACTCTTCCTAAATCCGTCTTTGCATGTTTCCAAGTGTATAAATGTGATTATCTTGCAAATCAAAATCACCTGAGGTTAACATGCATCCTTTTAAATCCACATGATTTTTTTTCAATTCTGTACAAAAATCATGCACATGATGCAGTTAAAGGAAGGAAGATATTCTGTTCAGTGTCATTATCAAGCGGTAACATGCATTATCAACCTTATAACCTGTTTGTTACGGAGTATATGTTAAAGTCATGTGCCACAAACTTAAGCACAAGATAATGATATGAAAAATTCTGATTTAGTTCTAATTCGTTTGGAACATAATAATTTGTCCATCCTAAATTCTGCATTGCTCATTTTGGTAACATAATATTCATTTTTCCTAATTTTTCCTAATTGATAACAATTTTTTCCTAATTGATATTAACATTTTTACAACTCACCACATGGGAGAAAAAACATTTTAAAGAAAAAACAAATAAATAAAGAAAAAATATATATAGAAAGAAAGTAATAATAGAAAAAACAACATATCTATCTATTCTATTATATTAAAACCGAAACATTAAAAGTTTGGTTGGTACCTATTGAATTTACCTAATTACCCTTACTCAATTACAGATCTATTAACTAATTAATTTCCTTTTTTCAGGTTACGCATATTATCTTTTCTATTTTCAAGAACTAAATAATTTCCTTTTCCAAGTAAAATACAATATCTTTTATATTTTATCTAACTAAAATTTCTCTTCTAACTAAAATTTCTCATTTATTAATCAATTTCC
This sequence comes from Kitagawia praeruptora, assembly GCA_037693485.1. NCBI lineage: Eukaryota > Viridiplantae > Streptophyta > Magnoliopsida > Apiales > Apiaceae > Kitagawia > Kitagawia praeruptora. The sequence goes on along the minus strand of CM075354.1, from coordinate 9,296,066 downwards.
TTTTTAAGTTTAAACATATAACCTTTTCTATTTTTCAATAAATAAATAATTTCCTTTTTCATTTAAAATAAAATATCTTTTACATTTTATCTAACTAAAATTTCTCCTTTTTAAAAACACTACGAGCAATTTTGTTTAAAAAAAATAACTTAATTATATATAATCGCTATTAACTAATCAATTACCTTTTTCAGTCAAAACACGTTACCTTTTCTATTTTTTCTAATTAAAATCTCTCTTTTTCCAATTATATTATGGATGGTTACCTTTTTCAGCAAAACACATTACCTTTTTTCTTTTTTCTTACTAAAACCTCCATTTTTCTAATTATATTACAGGCATTTCTATTTAATAAAAAAATATTATAATACTAATAATTAACCAATTACCATTTCAGCTAAAAAATAACATAATTATATATAATTATTATTAACTAATCAATTACCTTTTTCAATCAAAACACGTTACCTTTTCTCTTTTCTCTAACTAAAATATCTCTTTTTTCCAATTATATCATGGACGGTTACCTTTTTTCAGCAAAACACGTTACCTTTTTTCTTTATTCTTACTAAAACCTCCATTTTTCTAATTATATTACAGGCGTTTCTATTTAATACAAATAAAATAATAATATTATAATACTAATAATTAATCGATTACCTTTTCAGCTAAAATATATCATCTTTTCTATTTTTTCTAATTACATTCCCCTTTTTTTTCTAGAAATATAACGGGTAGCGTTAATTTCTCATTTTCTAAAAACTATAACAATTTTATTTCGTAAAATAACATAATTAAATTATAATTACTATAAACTAATCAATTACTTTTTCCACATAAATCATGCACGCTACCTTTCTATTTTCTCTAACTAATTTTTTTTAATTATATCACGGACGGTTCTATTTAATAAAATAAACTTATAAACTTATAATATTTTTAATTAACCGATTACCTTTTTGAGCTAAAACATATCATCTTTTCTATATTTTCTAACTAAAATCGACAATATTATTTTCTCATTTTCTAAAAACATTACGAGCAATTGTATTTAGTAAAATAACGTAATTCAATTATAATTACTATAAACTAATCAATTACCTTTTTCACCTAGAACACATAATCTTTTTAATTTTCACTAACTAAATTCTCTATTTTTCTAATCATACCACAGACATTCTATTTAATAAAATGAAGTAATAATTTTATAATTACTAATAATTAATTGATTATTCTTTTTAACTAAAACCTATCATCTTTTCTATATTTTCTAACTAAATCCCTCCTTTTCTAGAAATATCACGAATAACATTTATATAATTATTATCAAATCATCTCATATAAAAAAGTAAGCCTCCAAAATTCATGTTTTAAAAAAATTAATTTTAATTAATGAAATTTTTATATAATATAAAAAAAAATCCGTGCATCGCACGGGTTTTAGGCTAGTACTAATATATTAAAGTCGAAATATTGAAAGTTTGTCGGTTTGGTTATCTTAATTATTAAAATAAATAAAATATAATATAATTAATGGTAATTAGTCATTGCCATTTTCACATTTACTTTTAGTTGAATTTATTACCTTTTATAAAAACATCAATCATACCATATCTTCAAATCATTAATATTTCCATTCTAATTAAAATACGTTACATTTTTTATACTATTATATTAAAGTCGAAAGATTTAAAGTTTGTCGGTTTTCGATTTGGTTATCCTAATTATTTTAATATATTTTATTAATAATTAAAAATTGGTGTGATATTTTTGGGTATATATTAATGATTGTAAGATTAGTTTTAAAAAAAAAAGGTAAAATATTTTAATTAGAAAGGAAATATTAATGATTTGAACATATGGTACGATTGATTTGATGTTTTTATAAAAAGTAATATCTTCAACTAAATGTAAATGTGTAAATGGAAATGGCTAATTACCAATAATTATATTATGTCATTATTTATTTTAATAATTAGGATAACCAAATCGACAAACTATCAATCGTTCGGCTTTAATATAATAGTATAAAAAAGGTAACGTATTTTTATTAGAAAGGAAATATTAATGATTTGAAGATATGGTACGATTGATGTTTTTATAAAAAATAATATATTCAACTAAAAGTAAATGTGAAAAAGACAATCGCTAATTACCATTAATTATGTTATGTTATTATTTATTTTAATAATTTGGATAATCGTACTGAAAATCAAATGTTATTATTTATTTTAATAATTAGGATAACCGTATCAAAAATTAAATCGATAAATTTTCAATCTTTCGGCTTTATTTAGGATTTATTAAATGATTAGTGGCTTTGTTGGGTGATTAGACTTGTGAGTTGGGTGATGAAACTTGTGACGCTGGTGGTAATGAAATCTTGGAAGAAAATGGGTTGTCGAGTTGTAGAAGAAAGAGTATTTAAATTTGCAAGATATGTGCAATAAACTCGAGTGCTAATCTTGTTTAGTTGTTTTTAGCATGCATGTTGGTCAGTGTGGTGCCAAGGGTATGCTGCAACTAAACTAGATGAGAAAACTTTGTTACAAGCAATTAAGTTGGCATACAAAGTATGTGATTCAACAATTACATGTTTTTATATTCTACTACTATTTAGGCGTGTCTTAGGTATATCATAGTTGATTCCAACACATTAGCTATTGATAATCCTCACGGCCGATTAATGGCTTCCGATCACTGTTCCGGGGGTACTTCACCTGAGTTTGGGGTATCTGCAAAACAATGCTTGCCCGGGGGTGGTGGCCGTCAAGCACCTCCGGTGTAAGAATCAGTAATCGGAATAATAATAATCGAACTGGTAAGAATATATCTGTGTGAATATATAATTGTAAGCTTTTGTGTAAATATGTAATTGTAAGCTTTTGTGTGTCTGAGATTGCCTGTGTATATTTATGAGCTTGAGCGTATGAAAATTCCCCCTCTTCTCTTATGTGAGCAAAGACATGTATTTATAGGCTGAGCCTTTTGGCTACTGTACCAAATGCTTTATGCACGCAAGTGGGTATAAGATCTTTGTGGCATGCAAGTGGGTGATAGGATATTTGGTATGCAAGTGGGTGATAGGATATTTGTTGTCAAGTGGGTGATAGGATATTTGTTGTCAAGTGGGTGATAGGATATTTGTTGTCAAGTGGGTGATAGGATATTTAATATCTTATGACACGTGTATAGAAAAGCAAGTAATGTTTTTGGTTGGTCAACAGCGGGTGCCCGCTGTAAGCGCTTACAGCGGGTACCTATCATTGCCCCCCACTCCTTCTGTGCGCTTTAGCGGACAGGAGGAGGAGAAAACTAAAAAGGTCACACGCGGCATTGTTGAAAATTTTTTGAACAAGGTTACTTCGTGTGTCCCCCAAGTGTTGGCGGTCATCACTTGGGAGTTAGAAAAATTTTGCTAAATTTTGTGCTATTGGTGCCCCCCAAGTGTTGGCGGACAACACTTTAGCAGTTAGAAAAAATTTGTGAAAATATGCCCCCCAAGTGTTGGCGGACAACACTTTAGGAGTTAGAAAAAATTGGTGAAAATATGCCCCCCAAGTGTTGGCGGTCATCACTTGGGAGTTGGAAAATTTTTGCTAAATTTGTTGGACGGTCGTTTGGTGTAGCTGGATGTGGTGCTTGACGGGCTTGTAAGTTGAAACATTTTTGTTTAGTGTGCGCAATTTGTAGCATGAATTTATGGGAAGTGGTGTGGATATTATAGCTATAAAGATGATGCGATTACATAAGTAAAAATAAGATAAGCAGGTATGTGATAGCATCAGTGGATATAAATAGTGCTTTTAGTATTGAAAGGAAAACCTGTAGTTGTCGTAGTGATCCGGAGGTATGCTTGACGGAGTTTTTGTTACTTGCTTGCTTTTTTGCTTTTGTTGTGTGCTTGCTTTTGTTTGCCAAGTACGTGAGCTTTTGTAAGCAGCACTTCTTTGTTGATATTTGTTGCCCATCAAGGGACTTAGACTTTGTTGGTTGCTTTTGTAAGTAGCGGGATTTTTGTTGACAGCGGGCTTTTTGTTGACAGCGGGCTTTTTGTTGTAAGCGGGCTTTCCCCGAATCAAAGTTTATGGGGACTTAGAAAATTTTTCACATCTTGCACGTAGCACTTCTTTGTTGATATTCGATGCCCACCAGGGGACTTAGACAAATTTTGCACATCTTGTGATAGATAACTTCTTTGTTGATATTCGATGCCCACCAGGGGACTTAGACAAATTTTGCACATCTTGTGATAGATAACTTCTTTGTTGATATTTGTTGCCCGCTATGGGACTTTGCTAAGTTTGGGATTTGTAATTGTGTAAATGTCCGCAAAGGGACTTTGTAATGTGTAACTTGTGTAAATGTCCGCTGAGGGACTTTGTAATGTGTAACTTGTGTAAATGTCCGCTGAGGGACTTTGTAATGTGTAACTTGTGTAAATGTCCGCTGAGGGACTTTGTAATGTGTAACTTGTGTAAATGTCCGCTGAGGGACTTTGTAATGTGTAACTTGTGTAAATGTCCGCTGAGGGACTTTGTAATGTGTAACTTGTGTAAATGTCCGCTGAGGGACTTTGTAATGTGTAACTTGTGTAAATGTCCGCTGAGGGACTTTGTAATGTGTAACTTGTGTAAATGTCCGCTGAGGGACTTTGTAATGTGTAACTTGTGTAAATGTCCGCTGAGGGACTTTGTAATGTGTAACTTGTGTAAATGTCCGCTGAGGGACTTTGTAATGGTTGCAATTGTGTAATTGTGTAAGTGTCCACAGAGGGACTTTGTAATGGTTGCAATTGTGTAATTGTGTAAGTGTCCACAGAGGGACTTTGTAATTTGTGAATGGTTGCTGGCCCATTGGGACTTCTGTAATTTTGTAGTTGGTTGCTTCAGAGGACATTTCGTCAGAGGACATTTCGTCAGAGGACATTTCGTCAGAGGACATTTCGTCAGAAGACATTTCGTCAGAGGACATTTCGTCAGAAGACATTTTGTCAGAGGACATTTTTATTACAGCGGGTCCGTTTTTGACAGCGGACGTTTTTCTGACAGCGGGTCCGTTTTTGACAGCGGACGCAAGCATGTTGGTTTGCCCAGTGCTGAGATGGTAGAGCTGGTGGAGGCTTTTCTTAAAGAAAAAACGCCCTCCTTCTAGCGCCAAATGATAATCCTCACGGCCGATTAATGGCTTCCGATCACTGTTCCGGGGGTACTTCACCTGAGTTTGGGGTATCTGCAAAACAATGCTTGCCCGGGGGTGGTGGCCGTCAAGCACCTCCGGTGTAAGAATCAGTAATCGGAATAATAATAATCGAACTGGTAAGAATATATCTGTGTGAATATGTAATTGTAAGCTTTTGTGTAAATATGTAATTGTAAGCTTTTGTGTGTCTGAGATTGCCTGTGTATATTTATGAGCTTGAGCGTATGAAAATTCCCCCTCTTCTCTTATGTGAGCAAAGACATGTATTTATAGGCTGAGCCTTTTGGCTACTGTACCAAATGCTTTATGCACGCAAGTGGGTATAAGATCTTTGTGGCATGCAAGTGGGTGATAGGATATTTGGTATGCAAGTGGGTGATAGGATATTTGTTGTCAAGTGGGTGATAGGATATTTGTTGTCAAGTGGGTGATAGGATATTTGTTGTCAAGTGGGTGATAGGATATTTAATATCTTATGACACGTGTATAGAAAAGCAAGTAATGTTTTTGGTTGGTCAACAGCGGGTGCCCGCTGTAAGCGCTTACAGCGGGTGCCTATCAGCTATCACAACAAATATTATGAACTTCTTGAAAGAAGATAAATCAGCATTTTGAGTTTCAATCCAAGAAAATGGAAGTTGCAAGACAAAATGAAATAGAAGAAATATTATTAATTTAACATTTTAATCTCGGTTTGTGCACGATCCATGCACGTTTCTACACGGATCAACTAGTATTTGTATTTGAGCTATCAAAACATGAAGTGACGCTGCCAGAGTTTCAACAAGTTTCTAGTACTCACCATAGTCATTGCCAATCTTTTCGTTGGTCTTGAAAGTAAAAGTCACGAAAATGGAGCAATTCATAATCATGTAGTTGAGCTCCGGGATGTAAACCTGACCACTACTTTCACCCTTGGAAAACAACCTAGACTTAAAGCCTGAGAAATAATTGCAAAAGCTCCAGATATCATAGCTTAGCTAGCTATAATGGCAGCAGCAACCGCAACTACAAACATTGGCTAGTAAATCGTTTCTGCACGAATAAATCCATTTTTGTGTTGTAGTTAGTATAAGGAATTAAAAGTTCAAGGGTACCTATATATTTACTGTATGGTTTTGAGTTATAGTACTAACCTGGAATAGAAGCATAGAAAGTATCAAGCACATCATTGGGATTTTTGGAGAGATATGCAGCTTGGCCAATATACGTAGCTAATAATGTAGGTAGTATAACCAAACTAAAGCTAAGCTGTGATAATCAAATGACCACAGGTCAGGATGATAGAGGAAAAGATTACAGATTAACTTTTGTGTAGTTCTGATATATTCAGCCAGCTTGTGTAGGTTCGACTTCTCAGGGAAGTGGAACGTATATAAAATGTGTGACATATAGTGCATTACCTGGACTGCTAATACGCTGAAATGGCCGATGTCAGCAAACCTGGCTTCAGTGCCTGCAATTTCATATGTAAAGTTTAAACTAGTACAAACTAGCTAGCTAGTCATGTAAGGAGCAGCCTACTAATATATCCCCATCGATATATCTTACCTGAAATTCCACCGACATTTCCTCATTTTTTTGAAAATATACCATCTATTTGTGAATTAGTAAAACCCACCTTTGTGGACTTTCTCCACCATCCAAATCTCCACCGACCTTCAAGAATTCTAGATGGGCGGCACCAATTTCGGCCACCGACCGTTGAATTCCGGCCAACCAATCTTGAAGCTTCCGACAGACTTTGTTGAATTAAGAGGGGTGGTAGGTGAGGTTAAGGGCCATAAATAGAAGCTCCTTCAACCCATTTATGATGAAGTGAAGCAGGAAGTAAAGAGAGAGAGACAGTAGGAAGAAGAAGGAGAAGAGAGTGAATAGTAGTGAATATACATATTCCGTATATATATATATATATATATCTTCTAAATATCAGGGTCTCTCCTTTATAATATAAAGAGTGTTTTCTCCTACTATAAGAGAGAGCTTTGTCAATTGTACTCTCCTTATTTTAGAGAGAAGGTGGTGTAATTCTTTCTCTTAGTGAAACCCTCCTACTTTTGCCTGTGGTTTTTCCCCTTAATTTATTTAAAGGTTTTCCACGTAAAATTTGGTGTCCACTTATTTCCAGTTTTTCTCAATTTTACTTTTCTTGCGAGCCAGCTGCGCCTGATAAATTACTAACAGTGGCATCAGAGCTATAGGTTGCAGAGTACTATTCACGGATACGGTACTATTCATAAATACGGTACTATTCACGGATACGGTACTGTTCACGTACTGTGAAATACTGAAAATCAGTTCAAGTCCAAAAGTCGGAGCATCACTATGGCAGCAAAGTACGATATTGAGAAGTTCAATGGGAGCAATATCTCATTGTGGAAAATGAAGATTAAGGCTATTTTACGGAAGGATAATTGCTTGGAAGCAATTGGAGACAAGCCCACGACAATCACTGATGAAAAGTGGAAAGAGATAGATGGCAATGCAATTGCCAATCTACATTTAGCACTAGCCGATGGGGTATTGTCCAGTGTGGCAGAGAAAAAGACGACAAAAGAGATATGGGATACTCTAACAAGACTGTACGAGGCCAAGTCACTTCACAATAAGATATTCCTAAAGAGGAGGCTCTTGATAGAGTATATTTATATATATATTCTAGATGATTTTATTCTCATATTTATTGTGTTTTGCATTGATTTGGATTTTTATTTAATAGATTTTATTGTTTTATTGTAGGAAATAAAGAATTCATAACTTGGAAGGATTTGGAGCAAAAAGAGCTATTTTGGAGATAAAATAGGAGAAAATTCGTATTATTGGGCTACATGGGCTGTGCTACACTGTTTTGGCCATATCTTGAGTTCCAGAAGTCAGAATTTGACGATCTTACTGTCCACGCGAAGCTTGTGGAATTATCTTTAATTCAGAGGTGGTCCAATAAGCAAAATCCAACTGGAAGAGCCCAGAAACAGAGGAGAAAAAGAAGTGACGAATTTTAATTAAGGAATCCTATTCAGTTATGGAATCCTACTTGTAATTTATTTAGAGTATTAAAATACTTTTATTGGGCAAGACTTTTAGAGCCTATATAAACACATCTAGGGTATTATGTAGGAGAGGAGAATTAGGGATGTAATATTAGATCAGATAATATAGTTTAGAGTAGATTAGTATTATTAGTGGGAGATGTAGAGAAACACCATGACTCTTCTTTTGGGTGACAACATTGAAGTTTGAAGGTTTTGTTCTCTTAATCTTTTCTTTGTTCTTATTATTTTAATTATGTTTTCTTGTTTTACTAGTTGTTTTACTTGTTTAATTATTAGCGAGTAGTTATTTCTAGGGCTTAAAGGGAAGCCATGTTTGCACTAATATTGGCATGATTTTCATAGTGGTTTGATTGGTTATGGTTAATTCTGATTGATATGTTTTAATCATTAATTTGTGTAATTGGCCAATATCATGGATTAATTATATGCAAATAGGGGTATGGATCGAGAGATTTACTTACTAGAGGCACACATACGATTAGCAGAATTGAATTTGAGTGCGGAAGCATCATTGGATTTCTGAGAGCGTTAATTCTTGGAAGAGATTAACTTGACTCTAATTACCTGATTGATTGAATTACTAAAAGTGGTTAATTGTGTTGAATGTTTCGAGAGTGTTAATGCTTGAAAGAGATTAACATACTCTAGTTATAGGATCACATTGATTGCTTTAGCTTAAGAGCCAATTGTGTAAGCATGGTGGACCTGATTGCCCTAGGTTTTAAATAATTTGTTTATCATCTGTTTAATTAGTGTTAATTTAGTTTAATTAGTTAATTAATAATTTCACATATTCGTCTGACCCTTGAAACAATTAGAGATAACTGAAAAGGAATTAGTAGAACCTGTCTCCTTGTGGATTCGACCCGCTTGCCATCTGTACTAGTAATAGACACCGTGCGCTTGCGGTTAGACATAATTTAACACATCAAGTTTTTGGCGCCGCTGCCGGGGAGACAGCGAGTTTCTGTTGATTTTAATTTAGTTGTTTAGATTGTTTCCATTGTCTCATTGGAACTTTTGTTCCAATTGAGGCAGATTTTACGTTCTCTTGGCTTTGTTGAGAGTCTACAGGTTTGCAATGGGTGAAGTTGATACTTTTGCACTCTTATCTTCCCTAGTAGAGGCACATACTCGAGAGATTGCCATGTCGAAGACTACAGAGCCTACTATGCGTCCAATGAGTATCAATGAGATGTCACAAATGGCCCCTAAAACTTACAACTTCTGTCAAATTTGCGGTGTGCAGGGTCACTATGGTTTTGAATGCTCTTACAATTTCTATAATTCTCAGAATGCTCAGTTGGGACAAATGAATTCTTTTGAAGAAGTATATGGGTACAATCAGTATTCAAACACTTTTGATCAAGAATACGTGAATCAACCAGATTTCTACTACCAGGACAATGGTGCTCAAAATTTTTCATATCATAATCAGCAACAGTTTGAGCAACAATATTATCAGTCATATGAGCAGCCACCACAGCAAGAATATCAATATCCTCCTCTACAAGAAGATCTACATGTTTCTCAACCCAGTGTAGATGTGCAAGCTGATCAGACAAATGAGATGTGGGATATCTTGAATAAACTGCTAAAGAGTTCTGAAGAACAAGCCAAGAAGATCAAAGACTTAAAGACTCAAAGTTTGGCGATTGAATCTCAAATTGCACAGTTGGCTAACTCTTCTACTACAGGGCAGCTCGACTATTTACCATCATCATCTATCCGATCCGAAGAGGACCTGATTGCTATCAATCTCACAATCGATCAGGAATATGATAGTTTCTCCATGTATGTTGATGATGAGGCCATTGATAAAGAGAAGGAGCATGCCACCGATGACAAGATCAATGATGTTGCTGCTACCAAGGACAATGTGACTGATGATGAGGCTACAAAGGAAAGCAATACAGAGATGGTTGTTGTTTCTCTTCCACAACCTGTGCCTAAGCTACCATGTATTGATAAATTTGCTCTCGATCTAGCCTCTACTTACAAGGCTTCTTTGCTCAAGAACACTTATTTCAAGGTTGATGTGATAACAAATATTGTCCAAGATGATATTTCTCAAATTCTGGTTGAGGATCCATACAAAGTGGCTCATACGTTTCAAGCTCGAGGAGAGGGAGAAGATGGAAGTGTCGGCTTAATCTTTGATGTGATAAGCTAAGATGTCCGAATGGCTCCAGTGAAAGTGAGGAGTGAAGAAAAGCCACCACCAGAACCTCCACCTTATGTCAAGGGAGTTCAATATTTTCGTGGTGTCGAATTTTATCGCTGTTTTATCACAAATTTTTCCAAAACTGCACAAGCACTTAATTCTCTATTGCTTATTAATGACATATTTTATTTTGCTGATGCTTGTTTGGAGACTTTCTGCAGGATAAAGACAACCACAGATGTTATTGATACTTTTTGTGGTGGCGAGTTTATGATCGAGAAAGTGGATATTACGCCTTTTTCGGAGTATTTTTGAGGAGGTCGAGCCAATGATCTTAAATAAAAGAGCGCTTCTTGGGAGGCAACCCAAGTTTGTTGTAGTAATTTAAAAAAAAATATCTTTCTTTCAATTTTTTTTAGGTAGTATTTTCGTATTTTATTTTATTTTTACTCCCTCAAGGTGTCTTGATGATTTTTGTGTGAAGTGTTTCAGGATATAATTTTTTCGAATTTTGCAAAATTTCGGAAAATGAAAAAGAAAAAAAATTAAGTGAGCGACTTTCTAAAGGACACATCGCAGGAATACGGGCGGTTTGATTTTGTTATACCGGCATTTTGAGTCCCTGCTGATTTTTAATGAAAAAGGTACAAATCAATACTGGGGTTTATACTTCTCGAACCCGCGGTTTTAATTTCTGAGCGTTTCAACAACTTGCGCGTGCTCCGCGAATCAATCCTCGCGCTTCACTTCTTCTCACTTCTCCAGCGCGTGGTTTCTTGTTTGTCATCTCATTGTCCACAGCCCATCTGCATGTGTGGCCCGCATCTGTTGCTGTCCGAACCTGCAACCATGCCCCTCCCCTGGTCCCCTAACCACATGACTTGTATTAGTTGTATACACCACAGTACATTGCCCACGTATACTTATTTTGTATATAATTTATTTCATTTATTTCATTTTAATTTCTTTTTGTTTTTATGATTAATATATTTATGTTACAAATGTCTATGAATATTATTTATTGTTATTATTATTATTATTATTATTATTATTATTATTATTATTATTATTATAACATATGCATTCTATTTTTTTTTGTATTTATTATTTATGTATAATATGTTATATTATTTATACCTATTTTTTTATATATCTTCTGTACTAATATTTATGTAAGAAATCATTTGTATTATATGTATAATTATTTACTTGATTTTTCTATAAAAAAACAAAAACAAAGATATCTGTAACTAACTTAATTAATTACTTATGTTATGTTTAGTACTTTTGTAAATTAGGTTGACAGGGTTGAATGCAGTTACCAGGGATACCATTCTTTCTCGCCAACAGAAGAAGAGCAAAATCATGGTTGAATCCTAATACACCTTGATCTAGGGGAGTTTTCTTTCTTTTCTTTTTATTGTAATTTTATTTTGTTTTTAGTTGTAGTTTTGTATCTTGTTCATTAGTTCATTGGGGACAATGAACTGCTTAAGTGTGGGGAAGGGTTCTCAATGTTAAAAAAAAAAAATCCAAAAAAAAATTTAAAAAATTAAAAATACCAAAAATAATTCTAGCCATGCAATTTGATTAGTTGTTGTATTTTGCTTGATACACCCATGCATGCTTAGGAATCTTGTGTTTATGGATGCTTTTGTATGAGAAGTGACGTGCTTTGTTCTTGTGCACACACTTTCACTAGCAAGTTGAAGCTGATAGACTTAATTGGATGTTGTAAGTTATTAGAATGACATGAATATGTGCAAGATGACTTGGTTTACATGCTTTGAGTACAAGTAGGTGCGTTAGAGAGTCTTGTTACCTGGGATTGATTATGTTTTGTCACACCAAGTGAGTTTTGAGCCTATATGCATATCTTTTGCATGATTTTTCGTTTGCTTGAGTGTCCACATGTTGTTTACATTGCTAGTACTTACTTGAGATCTTTCTTGAAATGCATGATATTACTTGATGATGAGATGATAAAGGCACTTAGGTTTAACCTCGTATTTCCCATATTTCCACACCTTTTATACATGATCAATTAGTTAACCCTTTGAGCTTAATCCTATTCTTTCGGTGACACACCACATTACTTGCCATTATCCTTTTTATTCTATTGGCCTTACATTGAATTTGAACCTAAATTGTCAAAGTCCAGTATTGTGTTTAAGGGAGTAATAAGGTGTTAAGGGTTTTATTGTTGGTCATACTTTTGGGGAATTATTGATTTTGGTTGATGCTTGCTAGTCGAAATTCATAAAATATCTATGGATCATTGTGCTTATTCCTTGGCTCTCAGAAAAAAAAAGAAAAAAAATAGAAAGGAAAAAAAAGAAAAAAAATGAATAAATTCGAGAGCATTCTTATGTTTGTATGATCCTTCTTCATTCGACTAGTCAAGTTATTTATGTAAGGGTTATTGAAAAATCTTAAGTGTGGGGAAGATGGAAAGGGAATGGAATTATTTATATTGTTGGGTACTAGCTTTTGACATTTAGCCTGTTTTAGCTTTACTTGACATACCTGGTCCCTAGCCCACGCTACAACCCGAATAAAGACCTTTTGATTGTCATCAGTGATGTATGTTGTGTTGAGAGTGAGATTGATTGCGAGTGTCAAGTTGTGTTTATGATTTTGTTGGAATTGAGTGATACACTTAACCTTGTTCTTGAGTGAATATTCGTTTTTGAGTGAAAGGTGAGTTATTACTTGTTTTGGCATAGGAGATCCCGGGTTTAGACTTAAAGATGTATTTCTTGTGGGCCTAGCATGATTACCAACGATTTTTACACTTGACATGAATTTTTATGACCTTCTGCATGTTGGTTGAGTAGACTACGTGAATACTTGCACTTTCGACACCAAGACATCGTATGTTTGCTTTGATTCTTAAGTTGATGTGGCATGAGAGGACTTGTGTGTGTGGTGTTGTGTTAGCATTGATCTTTTGCATGGTTAGATGAATTTTGTGGGTATATTCACTATAAACCCTCACGAGACAACACTCGTCCTACTAGGGCTGCCTAGGGGTTTAACGGCTTGTTGCATATGCTCAATGCAATCGTGTCATCTACGAAAGTGATGTTTGTTAGGACTTAGTTTTTATTTCAATTATTTGCCCGAGGACGTGCAAATGCTTAGTGTGGGGATGTTTGATAGAGTATATTTATATATATATTCTAGATGATTTTATTCTCATATTTATTGTGTTTTGCATTGATTTGGATTTTTATTTAATAGATTTTATTGTTTTATTGTAGGAAATAAAGAATTCATAACTTGGAAGGATTTGGAGCAAAAAGAGCTATTTTGGAGATAAAATAGGAGAAAATTCGTATTATTGGGCTACATGGGCTGTGCTACACTGTTTTGGCCATATCTTGAGTTCCAGAAGTCAGAATTTGACGATCTTACTGTCCACGCGAAGCTTGTGGAATTATCTTTAATTCAGAGGTGGTCCAATAAGCAAAATCCAACTGGAAGAGCCCAGAAACAGAGGAGAAAAAGAAGTGACGAATTTTAATTAAGGAATCCTATTCAGTTATGGAATCCTACTTGTAATTTATTTAGAGTATTAAAATACTTTTATTGGGCAAGACTTTTAGAGCCTATATAAACACATCTAGGGTATTATGTAGGAGAGGAGAATTAGGGATGTAATATTAGATCAGATAATATAGTTTAGAGTAGATTAGTATTATTAGTGGGAGATGTAGAGAAACACCATGACTCTTCTTTTGGGTGACAACATTGAAGTTTGAAGGTTTTGTTCTCTTAATCTTTTCTTTGTTCTTATTAGTTTAATTATGTTTTCTTGTTTTACTTGTTTAATTATTAGCGAGTAGTTATTTCTAGGGCTTAAAGGGAAGCCATGTTTGCACTAATATTGGCATGATTTTCATAGTGGTTTGATTGGTTATGGTTAATTCTGATTGATATGTTTTAATCATTAATTTGTGTAATTGGCCAATATCATGGATTAATTATATGCAAATAGGGGTATGGATCGAGAGATTTACTTACTAGAGGCACACATACGATTAGCAGAATTGAATTTGAGTGCGGAAGCATCATTGGATTTCTGAGAGCGTTAATTCTTGGAAGAGATTAACTTGACTCTAATTACCTGATTGATTGAATTACTAAAAGTGGTTAATTGTGTTGAATGTTTCGAGAGTGTTAATGCTTGAAAGAGATTAACATACTCTAGTTATAGGATCACATTGATTGCTTTAGCTTAAGAGCCAATTGTGTAAGCATGGTGGACCTGATTGTCCTAGGTTTTAAATAATTTGTTTATCATCTGTTTAATTAGTGTTAATTTAGTTTAATTAGTTAATTAATAATTTCACATATTCGTCTGACCCTTGAAACAATTAGAGATAACTGAAAAGGAATTAGTAGAACCTGTCTCCTTGTGGATTCGACCCGCTTGCCATCTGTACTAGCAATAGACACCGTGCGCTTGCGGTTAGACATAATTTAACACATCAGCTCTACACTCTTCGAATGGCGGAATCCACTTCGGTTACCGACCATGTCAACACCTTAAATACTTTGTTTTCTCAGCTTACTACATTGGGGCATAAAATAGAAGAAATTGAGCGTGCTGAGATCTTACTTCAAAGTCTACCTGACACGTATGATCAACTCATCATCAACCTGACGAACAACATTCTTTCAGACTATCTAGTCTTCGATGATATTGCAGCTGCTGTTTTAGAAGAAGAAAATAGGCGCAAAAACAGGGAGGACAGACAGGCAAGTTCCCAGCAAGCAGAAGCTTTGATGGTGACACGAGGGAGATCAACGGAACGTGGCTCCAGTGGGAGTCAAAATCATGGTAGATCGAAGTCAAGAAGCAGGAAAAATATTAAATGCTATAATTGTGGTAAGAAGGGGCACTTCAAGAAGGATTGTTGGAACAAAAAGAAGAGCGGAGACCCTGAGTCACCAAATGCTCAAGGGAATGTAGCAAGTTTCTCGGAAAATGCCGAAGTTCTATTTAGCGAGGCAACAACAGATGAAAGTAAAAAGCAGTTCATGGATGTCTGGTTACTAGACTCAGGAGCAACATGGCACATGACATCTCGAAGAGAATGGTTCCATAAATATGAATCAATTCCAGGAGGTGCTGTACGCATGGGAAATGATCATGCTTTAAAGATCGTCGGTATTTGTACTATCAAAATAAAGATGTTTGATGGTACGGTTCGCAATATTCAGAATGTACGGCATGTGAAGGGCTTGAAGAAGAATCTATTGTCTGTAGGGCAAATAGATAGTCTTGGATGCAGGACCCATGTTGGAAATGGGATTATGAAAATTGTAAAAGGAGCACTTGTGATAATGAAGGCAGAAAAGATTGCAGCAAATCTATTCATGCTTGAAGGGGAAACACTATTGGAAGCTAATGCGTGCATTGTGTCAACCAATGAAGAAGAAGAATCAACAATGATGTGGCATAATAAACTAGGCCACATATCAGAACGGGGGTTGAAAATTCTCTCCGACAGAAAGTTGCTTCCAGGGCTCAAATCAGTAAACTTACCTTTCTGTGAGCATTGTGTTACAAGTAAGCAGCATAGATTGGCTTTTGGAAGATCTGTTGCTAGGAGTAAGCACATCTTAGACTTAATTCATTCTGATGTATGGGAATCATCAGAAATATCACTGGGAGGAGCAAAGTACTTGGTGTCTTTCATTGATGATTATTCCAGGAGATGTTGGGTATATCCAATCAAGAAGAAGTCAGATGTGTTTTCAATCTTTAAAGAATTCAAAGTGCTGGTGGAACTTGAATCTGGAAAAAGGATCAAGTGTTTGAGGACAGATAATGGAGGAGAGTACACAGATGGTGAGTTTCTTGCTCTTTGTAAGCGAGAAGGTATCAAACGGCAGTTCACAGTTGCATACACTCCACAGCAAAATGGAGTAGCAGAGCGGATGAACAGAACTCTTGCAGAACGAATTAGAGCTAT
This sequence comes from Kitagawia praeruptora, assembly GCA_037693485.1. Taxonomy (NCBI): domain Eukaryota; kingdom Viridiplantae; phylum Streptophyta; class Magnoliopsida; order Apiales; family Apiaceae; genus Kitagawia; species Kitagawia praeruptora. The sequence goes on along the minus strand of CM075354.1, from coordinate 9,279,663 downwards.
GTTAAGAACTGCGAGTCTACCTAACTCTTTTTGGGCAGAAGCAGCAATGACCACCTGTTATATTATAAATCGGTCGCCATCAACTGCAAATAACTTAAAGACGCCGATGGAAATGTGGACTGGTAAGCCAGCAGGTTACTCTTCTTTACATTCTTTTGGATGTCCAGCATATGTAATGTATAATTCCCAAGAAAGAACAAAATTGGATCCAAATTCCAGGAAGTGTATATTCTTAGGGTATGCTGAAGGAATAAAGGGGTATCGCCTATGGGATCCCACTACCCATAAGCTCATTATCAGCAGGGATGTGATTTTTGTAGAAAATCAATTACAACTTAAAGAAGAAAATGATAGCATGACAAAGAAAAGTTCAGAGACTACAACTGTACACGTGGAAAATAATCTAGAAGAAGAAGCATTAAATTCTTCTGAATCAGAATCAGAGCACGAGACAAACGAACCAGTCGAGTCTGAGGAAGTTCGCCGGTCTACTCGTGGAAGAAGGCCACCAGCTTGGCACTCAGAGTATGTTACAGAGAGCAATATTGCATACTGTCTTTTAACTGAGGATGGAGAACCTTCAAATATTCATGAAGCTTCTAACAGCCCAGATGCATCCATGTGGAAGACAGCAATGCAAGAAGAAATCGAAGCTCTACACAAGAACAAGACTTGGGAGCTCATACCATTACCACCTGGAAGAAAAGCCATTGGTAATAAATGGGTCTACAAGATCAAGCGGGACAGCAATGATCAAGTAGAACGGTATCGTGCAAGATTGGTAGTAAAAGGATATGCTCAGAAAGAAGGCATTGATTTTAATGAGATATTTTCTCCGGTAGTACGACTTACAACAATCAGAATAGTCCTGGCTATGTGTGCTACATTGGATTTACATTTGGAGCAATTGGATGTAAAAACTGCATTTCTTCATGGTGATCTCGAAGAGGAAATTTATATGCTCCAACCAGAAGGTTTTGCAGAAAAAGGCAAAGAGAACTTGGTTTGCAGATTGATCAAATCTCTATACGGTCTCAAACAGGCGCCGAGGTGTTGGTACAAGAGATTTGATTCCTTCATCATGAGCCTTGAATACAACAGACTTAGTGCAGACCATTGTACGTACTACAAAAGGTTTGAAGAGGATAATGACTTTATCATTCTATTGTTGTATGTGGATGACATGTTGATAGCAGGCCCCAACAAAGATCGAATCCAAGAATTAAAGGCACAGTTGGCTAGGGAGTTTGAAATGAAGGACCTTGGACCAGCAAACAAGATTCTAGGGATGCAAATTCACCGAGACAGAAATAATAGGAAGATTTGGCTATCTCAGGAAAATTACTTAAACAAGATCTTGCGTCGCTTCAACATGCAAGATTGTAAGCCAATTTCTACCCCACTTCCTGTTAATTTCAAGTTATCCTCAAGTATGTCACCTAGCAATGAAGCAGAGAGGAGGGAGATGTCTCGAGTACCGTATGCATCAGCAGTGAGAATTTTGATGTTCGCCATGATATGTACAAGACCAGATATTGCACAAGCAGTGGGAGCGGTTAGTCGGTATATGGCGAATCCTGGTAGAGAGCATTTGAATACAGTAAAGAGGATTCTGAGATACATCAAAGGAACCTCAAATGTTGCATTATGTTATGGAGGATCAGAATTGACCGTCAGAGGTTATGTGGATTCAGATTTTGCAGGAGATCTCGACAAAAGTAAATCCACTACAGGTTATGTGTATACACTTGCAGGAGGAGCTGCAAGCTGGATGTCTAAACTGCAGAGGGTTGTGGCTTTATCTACAACTGAAGCAGAATACATGGCAGCTACACAAGCTTGCAAGGAATCAATCCGGATACAAAGGTTATTGGAGGAACTTGGGCACAAACAAGAAAAGATCGTTCTGTTTTGTGACAGTCAAAGTGCTTTGTACATTGCAAAGAATCCAGCCTTTCATTCATGGACGAAGCACATAAGGGTACAATACCATTTTGTACGAGAAGTAGTGGAAGAAGGAACTGTGGATATGCAAAAGATTCACACTAATGAGAACCTAGCAGATGTTATGACCAAGCCGGTCAATACAGACAAATTCATACAGTGCCGATCTTCCATCGGCCTGACAGAAACATAAGCAACATGATATTGGCAAGAGAGGAAGGGTTGAAGATTGACCACAAAGTGGTTTTAAGTGGGAGAATGTGAATTAGTAAAACCCACCTTTGTGGACTTTCTCCACCAACCAAATCTCCACCGACCTTCAAGAATTCTAGACGGGCGGCACCAATTTCGGCCACCGACCGTTGAATTCCGGCCAACCAATCTTGAAGCTTCCGACAGACTTTGTTGAATTAAGAGGGGTGGTAGGTGAGGTTAAGGGCTATAAATAGAAGCTCCTTCAACCCATTTATGATGAAGTGAAGCAAGAAGTAAAGAGAGAGAGACAGTAGGAAGAAGAAGGAGAAGAGAGTGAATACTAGTGAATATACATATTCCGTATATATATATATATATCTTCTAAATATCAGGGTCTCTCCTTTATAATATAAAGAGTGTTTTCTCCTACTATAAGAGAGAGCTTTGTCAATTGTACTCTCTTTATTTTAGAGAGAAGGTGGTGTAATTCTTTCTCTTAGTGAAACCCTCTTACTTTTGCCTGTGGTTTTTCCCCTTAATTTATTTAAGGGTTTTCCACGTAAAATTTGGTGTCCACTTATTTTCAGTTTTTCTCAATTTTACTTTTCTTGCGAGCCAGCTGCGCCTGATAAATTACTAACACTATTCACTCGGTTCTGGTTTTTTTATCCCTGAAGTTCATTCCTGTCAGTACTGTGATGCTTGAGGAGCGCTTTTTGTTTAGACAAGTTGAACCAAGAGAATACAGGATGTTCCGTTGTGTGGTAAAATATGGATACAAGGATAAGATTGAGGAGCCTAAGGAGTTTGATAACCAGCTTGTGGAAAACTCGAAGGAGTTCATGAGACATGAACAATACATTGTTGAAGATAGTAATGGAATAACCAAGGATGAATTGATGGCGCCTGAGCCCCTTCAAGACAGAGATATGATACAGGAATCAGCAGACAAAATTGAGAAGGTAAATGGAAGAATCAGCTCTTCTACAATTCACACCGAGGAGTCATTGCCACAACTGAAGGACTCGTCACGTATTTCTTCTTCTAGCTCCACCAAATAATTCCGAGCAGCAAAGTCACCCAATACTTCAAGCAAAATTATCACTGGACCTACTCTAGGAGTTGGAGAAGAGATGCAGTTTGTACAGAATGCAAAGGAAAAAGGAGTAGTTTATCTTCTGGGAGAAGCAGAGGTTATAGCCAAAGAAGATTCCTCGTGGTTCAACAAAATTATCGTCAACTATGCCTACAGCTTCCTCAGGAAAAATTTCAGGCAAGGGGAAAAGACAATGCAGATTCCTCAAACTAGGCTTTTGCGAGTTGGAATGACGTATGAAATATAATTTGCGAGTTGGTTCTGTTAGCGGTTAGCAAATTTGATTATTTGTTTTGATTAGCGGATTAAGTTTGATTAGCAGATTAAGTTAGATGTTTTAGATGAAATTGGTTGGTAATTAGCGGTTTGTATATGGGTGATGGCCCTAACTACCCAGATTTGGGAAACAATGGCCCGATATGCCCATATCCAATCTGCACGGCCCTAAATACCGACCGAACACGCATCTTGTATCGGAGTGTCCGGACACGCATCTTGTATCGGAGTATTCTTCACAAAACTGAATTTTGTACGCATGAACAGTACTTGGATCACGCATTTTGAAAATGCGTGTCTTGAGACACGCATGTTCAACATGCGTGACCAAAGTACTGTTCACCGTCTTCTCCAGCTGCCGCCGTCGCGTTTTTGCCCATTTTTTCCAACCAATTCGTTCGTCCTCTACAGACAACTAGCACTCGCATATTGTACACCAAAATGATCGTCGTTTCATCCTCTACATTCCTATGTCCTTGGATTGTAGTTTCGTTCGCCGGATTAAGAATACCCAAATCGGAGCTTTTTTCCGATTTCGTTCGTCGATCTGTTCTTCCATGCCCCTGCGGGGCCTTAAATCAATAACTGAGTATGGTAAGTTGCAGAGGGAGATGTAGCGATCATTTTAATGTCCTCGGTTGTGATGGAAGTGGCCGGAATGTGTAATAACTGGTGGAGGCGAATTTTTGGCGATTTTAAGCTCCAGAGCACTCCGGCGATGCAATTGAAACAATGACGTCATATGACGTCATCACGCATCTCGGAGATGCGTGACACCTGATACGCAATTGTGAAATGCGTATCTCAGGTCACGCATTTCAGAGATGCGTGACTGGTGGGTATTTAGGGCCACTGCTCCCGCATATCAGCATTTCGGGCCATGTCCCTCCAAATCTAGGCATTTTGGGCATTTTCTCTTTGTATATTAAATTTGATGATGATTGTTAGGTATTTCTTTATTTTCTTTTTGTTTCAGTTGAATATATGTGGTTTAGAGAATACATTATAAAATTATACGAGGTGGATTGTTATTGATTAAAGACGGAATTATTAGTGTGATGTAGAATTTTGTGGATTTTAGATTGATATAAGATGCATCTTTTGTTTTCTTGTGTTGTGTATTTATGTATTATAGATATAGATATTTGCATATTTGCTTTCAGATGCGTATGTAGTATCAGTTGTACTCATGTGCCCATATGGATTAGTTTCAAGTTTCACTAGATAAAGATGTGCTCTGTTTAGCAGTGGTCCTTCTCAAATTGTTAAATTTAAGTATTAAGAGGTGAAATTATAAAAGCATGCTACACGGGTTTTTTTTAGCGCCGTCCTTGTTATCTAGATGAATTGCTGTTAGAACATCTCCAATGGTATTTTGTAAAAGTGATTAGCTAAATATTGATTATGTAAAATTTGCTGAACCTGTAACGTGTTTTACTCCAATGGAATTGACTATATTGGTTGGTTATATTTTAAAAAAGGTATGTTATTATTATTTTAAGTTGTTAAAAATAGAATATATTATTTAAATATGGTAATTGATGATGTGGAGTTTTACTACAGCTTGCTAAAGATTCGACAAATATAGCCAACCAACTGTGATCATCTAAATTTTTAGCTAAGAGTTTTGTTTGGAGTGGACAAAATTTTACAAAATCTATATAATTATTATTTAAGGTAATTTATCTTAATTTTTACCTAAGGACTCTACATGGTTGGAGATGCTCTTGCTTCCCTTTTCATTTTCCTTTTAAAGTCTTTTAAGCATTACCTTATTGAGAACATTCTTCCTTTGTACAATCTCCTCTTACCCTATTCTACTTTCCATCAGTATCTCATTCTTCTTCCTTCATTGTTGTAGCAATTACGTGTTTGAATTCCTTTATGAATAAAGTGGGAAATAAAAGCAAAAAGTAAAAAGTAACAAGTTTTGCTGGCTTGTAGCAGCCCTCTCCCTGTAATTAAATGGTATTCCTGAAAGTTGGTTTTTCTAATTTTGGTTCATTCCTCTGTACTTTTAATCAAACAGTAATGAGCATGAAGCAAGGTATAAAATGCAGCGCCAAACAACTTTTGTTACATTCAATTTCAGGGTAGAGCTATATCTAACAAAACAAGGTCATCCTCAGATATTTTAGAGTATGAAACATCTTTCCTGTGCTTAAAATCTGATAGATTGAAATGTTGATCAGTATTAAGTGATACTACTTCCATGTAGAGTTTAGAGTACATGCATGATAGTAGTAAATAATATGTATTTATCATTGCTACAACTAGATTTAATTTGCATGTTCAAATATCATTTAATAATCGGATCGAACTTTTTCATGTTTGGGGCCATGTCCAAAGCTGCTATATAGCAGCAAAACTTGCTCCAGAAAGGCACTCAGAAACCTAATTTGACTTCTTTTGTCTACCTAATTTGGCTTTGAGAACTTGTGAACTTTTATATGCAAATTTAACTTTTTACACCTGTAAACTGGGTCAAGTATAACACCAGTGGCCTCGGCAACTTCTTTGACAAATTTAAGTTCCTCAGTTGTGCTCATAGCATAGCCAACTCCTTTAGCCTGGGCAGCATTAAAATAAGATATATTGTTCATCATACGTCGCAACTTATATTATTGCAGTCGCTGCACACTTTTATTATAGCAGTAGCTGCACAAAAATGAAGTTTGTGATAAATGTAAAGACATGAATGATGAATACAACTAACTGATTTGTTCAAACTTTACATATGTAATAGTATCTAGTGTATCTGATCAGAAGGTTTGTTCCTTCACTTGGCCTAAAGATCTTTTTCTTTAGTTCCCATCCTATTTATCTGATTAGTTATGTCTCTGTCTTTTCTCATCTTTTAGAATATGAACTTCTTTAAAATTTTACTGTACATATGTGTTGTTTGACTAAATGTATTCTAACGTACATGCTTGATTCTGTGATCAAGGTAATTCTTTATCTGGAATATTCAGGACATAGTTCTGACTTGTTGGTCTAGCTAGCTTGATTTTAAGAAGATATGTTAGAGTGTTTCATCACCATCAGTCACAAATGCTGCATTGCTAGGTCTGTTTTGGAGTTATGACACAAAAATCAAGAGAACTAGAACCTTCAATATAAGGCTACAGATAGTAGTTCAGTCTTGAATCAGATTCAGTTGTAGTTTTCCTGATGATGTATATCAACGACGTTAGGTACTAAGGTACAATAATTTATATTTGTTTATGTAGTACAATATTTTGGATATAATTAAGACAATAATTAGTGGATATATAGAAGTATAGAACTAAGAAATCAATTTATAGTATGTCAAAAAAATCATTACAAATAAGCTAGCTAATTTGCTTGGCGGACATTGAGTTATAAACTGGTTGTACAGGCGTCTCAATGTTTCATGTCAGTGTTTTGCTATATAATTTGTATAGCTAAAGAATGTAATATTGTATCTTCGTCATGAGGGATATATAATCTGGGAAAATGAGTCTTCATTCGTTTCTTTATTGTATCTTCATGCGATTTGTACGATTATGGTTGGTGATTTTGTGATACATTTGTCAAGGCAAACGATTGTGATTGATGATTCTAATGAATAAACGTCAATTGTAGTAATTAAAGAAATCTAGAACATAGGAACGATCGCGATGCGGACAATGCGGTTTTTTCTTAAAATCGGGGATCAATCCGCGCATGCCGTTTGGTCAAATTTTCAAACTGTAACCGCACCGCATAAACCACACCGCGCGGTTTATGATCGCCCCTAACAGGACGTACTCTTCCTAAATCCGTCTTTGCATGTTTCCAAGTATATAAATGTGATTATCTTGCAAATCAAAATCACCTGAGGTTAACATCCTTTTAAATCCACATATGATTTTTTTTCAATTCTGTACAAAAATCATGCACATGATGCAGTTAAAGAAAGGAAGATATTCTGCCAACTATCAATGAATCTTGCATTGTACAACAATTTGATTGATGCAGTTTGGTAGAGGGCAAGATATAAGCATGATGGATGCATATGATGCAGTTAAAGAAAGAAAGATATTATGTTCAGTGTTATAATCAAGCGGTGCCGGTAAGGAAGATATTCTGTTCAATGTTATTATCAAAGCGCACACTTTTATTATTGCAGTAGCTGCACACTTTTATTATAGCAGTAGCTGCACAAAAACGAAGTTTGTGATAAATGTAAAGACATGAATGATGAATACAACTAACTGATTTGTTCAAACTTTACATATGTAATAGTATCCAGTGTATCTGATCAGAAGGTTTGTTCCTTCACTTGGCCTAAAGATCTTTTTCTTTAGTTCCCATCCTATTTATCTGATTAGTTATGTCTCTGTTTTTTCTCATCTTTTAGAATATGAACTTCTTTAAAATTTAACTGTACATTTGTGTTGTTTGACTAAATGTATTCTAACGTACATGCTTGATTCTGTGATCAAGGTAATTCTTTATCTGGAATATTCAGGACATAGTTCTGACTTGTTGGTCTAGCTAGCTTGATTTTAAGAAGATTTGTTAGAGTGTTTCATCACCATCAGTCACAAATGCTGCATTGCTAGGTTTGTTTTGGAGTTCTGACACAAAAATCAAGAGAACTATAAACCTTCAATATAAGGCTACAGATAGTAGTTCAGTCTTGAATCAGATTCAGTTGTACTTCTAGCCAATGATATTCAAATTTGATTAAGTATTCCTGATGATGATAAATTTTAAAACCGCATAAACCACACTGCGAAAATGCGGTGTGATGTGGTGCGGTTCATTGTGGCTTACACATTCGATTAAAATAATTATAAATTTTGAAATATTAATTTTCATACATGTGGAATTAATTTTCAAAATTCTTACCCAACCACATTTCTTATTTTATGAAGACCGTGACCTCCAGAGACATAATGAAATACAAACACTATATTATGAAATATTGTAATACTAAAATCACTACAAGAAAACAAGGCTAAATGTGACCAAATAAATTTGACCGCGGCTAAATATGACCGAATTCGGTCGACCATTTTTGGCCCGGCTAAATATGACCGAATTCGGTCGAATGCCGCGGTCGAATTTATTCGGTCGAATTTAGTACCAAATGTGACCGATTTTTTTTCGATCGAATTTAGTAGCTACTAAATTTGACCGATTTCTTTTCGGTCGAATTTAGTAGCTACTAAATTTGACCGATTTTTTTTCCAGTCAAATTTAGTAGCTACTAAATTTGATCGATTTTTTTTCGACCGAATTCGGTCATATTTAGTAGGGGAGCGGGAAAATTGCCGCCCAATTTTTTCCGAAATGTTGCCGAAATTTGGTCAAATTTATAAATATGACCGAATTCGGTAAAATATTAAATTCGACCAAATTTGGTCGAATTTACCCGCATTAAATTCAACCAAATTCGGTCGAATTTAATAATTGTGACCAAATTCGGTTGAATTTATTATTTTCAGAAATTGAAAATATATTATTAAATATTTAAATGTTTGTACACATCATGAACAAATATTTATAAATACAAGGATAACGTTATTTATATGTATAAATTTATTTTGCTCGTAAAAAATATTCATATGATAGGAGAAAGTTAAATTTTTATTTAGTAGATTTTTTAAATAAATTAAATAAGTATCTAATTAGTTTGAAAAATTATTATTAAATATTTAAATGTTTGTACACATCATTAAAAAATATTTATAAATACAAGGATAACATTATTCATATGTATAAATTTAGTTGAGTGTGAAAAATATTCATATGATAGGAGAAAGTTAAATTTTTATTTAGTAGATTTTTAAATAAATTAAATAAGTATCTAATTAGTTTGAAATTTTTTTATTAAATATTTAAATGTTTGTACTCAGCATTAAAAAATATTTATAAATACAAGGATAACATTATTCATATGTATAAATTTAGTTTTGTGTAAAAAATATTCATATGATAGGAGTAAGTTGAATTTTTATTTAGTAGATTGTCTAAATAAATTAAATAAATATCTATTTAGTTTGAAAAAATATTAAAAAAATTATGAGGGTATTGGAAATACATACGGTATATAAAGTAATTTTTTTAACAAAAAATAAAGAGCAAGTTCGACCAAATTTGGTCGAACGTAATAAATGTGCTTCGTCCCAGATTGTTGTTTCTATTTTTTAAAAAAATATTTCTCGACGATCCAACCGTACGAATGTCAAGATATATCTAATTTAGTGATATTCACAAATTTTAAAAAAATAAAAAATTAATTTGGTTCGAGATCTTAGTAGATCACTACTATTCTAACTACTACTAGTAACTAGTGCTTTGTCACTGATTGTTGTCTCTATTTTTAAAAAAATATTTCTCGACGATCCAACCGTACGGATGTCAAGATATATATAATTTAGTGATATTCCCAAATTTTGAAAAAATAAAAATTAATTTGGTTCGAGATCTTAGTAGATTACTACTATTCTAACTAGTACTAGTAATTAGTGCTTTGTCACTAATTGTTGTCTCTATTTTTTAAAAACTATTTCTCGATGATCCAACCGTACGGATGTAAAGATATATATAATTTAGTGATATTCCCAAATTTTCAAAAAATAAAAAATTATTTTGGTTGGAGATCTTAGTAGATCACTACTATTCTAACTGGTACTAGTAACTAGTGCTTTGTCACAGATTGTTGTCTCTATTTTTTAAAAAATGTTTCTCGACGATCCAACCGTACGGATGTCAAGATATATATAATTTAGTGATATTCCCAAATTTTCAAAAAATAAAAAATTAATTTGGTTCGAGATCTTAGTAGATCACTACTATTCTAACTAGTACTAGTAACTAGTGCTTTGTCACTAATTGTTGTCTCTATTTTTTAAAAAATATTTCTCGACGATCCAACCGTACGGATGTCAAGATATATATAATTTAATGATATTCCCAAATTTTCAAAAAATAAAAAATTATTTTGGTTGGAGATCTTAGTAGATCACTACTATTCTAACTGGTACTAGTAACTAGTGCTTTGTCACGGATTGTTGTCTCTATTTTTTAAAAAATGTTTCTCGACGATCCAACCGTACGGATGTCAAGATATATATAATTTAGTGATATTACCAAATTTTCAAAAAATAAAAAATTAATTTGGTTCGAGATCTTATTAGATCACTACTATTCTAACTAGTACTAGTAACTAGTGCTTTGTCACTGATTGTTGTCTTTATTTTTAAAAAAATATTTCTCTACGATCCAACCGTACGGTGGTCAAGATCTATCCTTTCTAATGTTATTTCCAAAATTTCAGAAAAAAAATAAATTAATTTGGTTCGGTAATTTAACGGTCAACTAGTAATTTGACTAGAACCCCTAAATAGGGTTTCGTCAGAGTTTAGTGTTTCGATTTTTTTAAAAATATTTCTTGATGACCCAACCGTACTGTGGTCAAGATCCATCATTTCTAATGTTATTGCCAAAATTTCAGAAAAAAATAAATTAATTTGGTTTGGTAATTTAAAAGTCAACTAGTAATTTTACTAGAACTCCTAAATAGGGTTTTGTCAAGGTTTAGTGTTTCGATTTTTTTAAAAATATTTCTCGATGACCCAACCACATGGTGGTCGAAATCCATCCTTTTTAATGTTATTGCCAAAATTTCAGAAAAAAATAAATTAATTTGGTTTGATAATTTAACAGTCAACTAATTTGGAAAATAAATTAAAAATAAAATAAAAATAGAAAATAAATCCAAAATTCAATTTAAAATTTATGCATACCAAAGTAGTCATACTCACTATTTGTGAGATGAATCTTACCCTACCTTCACTAATCTTCCATTTTTTTTTAATTTTTCCCCATTTTTTAACTAGTTTGTAAAATAAATTAAAAAATTAAATAAAAATAGAAAAAATGTCTATTTTTGAACATAAAATTTGGTTGTATGACTACGTGGGTGATTAAAAATTCTGGAAAAAAAATGCTTTTTTTCTATTTTATTTAATTTTTTGGCCTTTATTCCAATTTTTATTAATTTTTTAAATTAATCAATTCAACTGAATTTTGACCAAATATTAATTCGACCGAATTCGGTCGAGTTTAGCCGAGCTCCTAATTTCAACTATATTTGGTCGAATTTAGCTCCTAAATTCGACCATATTTGGTCAAATTTAGCCGTGTTATCATTATATTTGAATTTCTCAGTCATCGTCTACGTGGCTATCTCTCATTGGTCAATTTAGTATCACATGGATTGATGAGTCAAGCAATCTAGACCTTTAAATAAAATTAATCCTAGCCATACATTTTACTAACATACATATATATAATATATATACACACATAAAACTAAAACCCACCCCCCCCCCCCCACAACAATATGATCTACTGAACTCCCCCCCTCCCCCCGACCCCCAACCCCTGACGTCCGCCCCCCACCCCCGGCCGCCCCCCGGCCCCCATCAATTTATTTTTCTATTTTTTTATGTTCCTGAGTTTTCAAGAATCAAACCAACATTTGGAGGCGTTATCGGTGTCCGATTTCAACGCTCTTATAGTCGAATCGAAGCCCTCATCATCCTCTATCAAAAAACATGATCAGATTTTGGTGGGGTATAATTTATGAATTTCTCCTATTTTTTTAATTAAATTCGAATTACCTATTAAAATTATGAATTTTTGTAAACGTGTTTGGTTGCTGATTTTGATGTTACCATCGTGTAGAGTGTGTTTTTCTAGTCAATTTCATATATTATATGTTGAATTTCGAGTTCAATAATGTATAGAATTCGAAGTTTGATTTTCGTGTTCTTCGTGTTCTTGAGGATCGAAGCACTTTTGGAAGTGTTATTGAACTCCAATTTTGATGTTCTAGTTACCAGAATGAATCCCACATGATGTTCATGATGTTCAATTCTTGAGCAGCAGATTCTGCTGCTTTTTTTAAAAAAAATTATTGCACGTTAAATTAAATACGATCGAATTTGGTCACATTTAATATAAAAATACGACTATATTTGGTCGAATTTAGTGTAATAAACTCGACCAAATTCGGTCCAATTTAGTACACTTTGGGCGCCAAAATTTAAAATTTTGAATTTTTCGCCAAAATTTGAATTTTTCAAAATTTTGGAAATTTCGGTCGAATTTATAATTTGACCAAAATTGGTCGAATTTAATACTACTAATTTTGACCAAATTTGGTCAAATTTATCCTAAATTTGACCGCACTAATCGGTCAAATTTATCCTAAATATGACTGAATTATTCGGTCGAATTTATCCTAAATTCGACCGAATTACTAAATTTGACCAGCGCAAATATGACCAACAGAAATTCGGTCATATTTAGCTAAATTTGACCGAATTCGGTTGAATTTAGCTAAATATGACCAAATTTTTTCGGTCATATTTAGCCGTTTTTTTGTAGTGAATAGAGAAAGATGGGTTAATCCATTACAACTGATCGGTACAATCCCATCATAAGCCTTTAAAATAAATTAATATGCACTAACGAAGCAAATAGCTTGCAAACTATTCCTTAAATTCTTAACAAAATACTAATATAATATATTAAATGTTGCGATACGATATAATTTGAATCGCATTTAAAAAACTAAAACCGCAACCCGCGGTGCGCATTTCAAAAAACTAAAACTGCAACCCACGGTGCACTGTTTATGATCGCCCCTAACAGGACGTACTCTTCCTAAATCCGTCTTTGCATGTTTCCAAGTGTATAAATGTGATTATCTTGCAAATCAAAATCACCTGAGGTTAACATGCATCCTTTTAAATCCACATGATTTTTTTTCAATTCTGTACAAAAATCATGCACATGATGCAGTTAAAGAAAGGAAGATATTCTGTTCAGTGTCATTATCAAGCGGTAACATGCATTATCAACCTTATAACCTGTTTGTTACGGAGTATATGTTAAAGTCATGTGCCACAAACTTAAGCACAAGATAATGATATGAAAAATTCTGATTTAGTTCTAATTCGTTTGGAACATAATAATTTGTCCATCCTAAATTCTGCATTGCTCATTTTGGTAACATAATATTCATTTTTCCTAATTTTTCCTAATTGATAACAACTTTTTCCAAATTGATATTAACATTTTTATAACTCACCACATGGGAGGAAAAACATTTTAAAGAAAAAACAAATAAATCAAGAAAAAAAATATATAGAAAGAAAGTAATAATAGAAAAAACAACATATCTATCTATCTATCTATTCTATTATATTAAAGCCGAAACATTAAAAATTTGGTTGGTTGGTTGGTTGGTACCTATTGAATTTACCTAATTACCCTTACCTAATTACAGATAAAATCTTTTTTTATATTTTATCTAACTAAAATTTTTGTTTTACTAATCAATTTCCTTTTTCAGGTTAAACATGTTACCTTTAAAATTTTTGTTTTACTAATCAATTTCCTTTTTCAGGTTAAACACGTTACCTTTTCTTTTCTTTTTAATAACTAAGCAGTTTCCTTTTTCAGTTAAAATATAATATCTTTTATATTTTATCTAACTAAAAAGCATATTATAATAACTATTAACTAATTAATTAATTTTTTCATTCAAATTATCTTTTCTCTTTTCTCTAACTAAAATATCTCTTTTTCCAATTATATCACGAGTTACCTTTTAAAAATCTTCTTTTATATTTTATTTAACTAAAATTTCTACATTACAAATCAACCTACTTTTTCAGGTTAAACGTGTTACCTTTTTTTTAATAACTAAGCAGTTTCCTTTTTCAGGTGGTACCTATTGAATTTACCTAATTACCCTTACTTAATTACAATAAAATCTTTTTTTATATTTTGTCTAACTAAAATTTTTGTTTTACTAATCAATTTCCTTTTTCAGGTTAAACATGTTACCTTTAAAAATTTTGTTTTACTAATCAATTTCCTTTTTCAGGTTAAACACGTTACCTTTTCTTTTCTTTTTAATAACTAAGAAGTTTCCTTTTTCAGTTAAAATATAATATATTTTATCTAACTAAAAAGCATATTATAATTACTATTAACTAATTAATTAATTTTTTCATTCAAATTATCTTTTCTCTTTTCTCTAACTAAAATATCTCTTTTTCCAATTATATCACGAGTTACCTTTTAAAAATCTTCTTTTATATTTTACTAAAATTTTTCTTTACAAATCAACCTACTTTTTCAGGTTAAACGTGTTACCTTTTTTTCTAATAACTAAGCAGTTTCCTTTTTCAGGTAAAATATAATATCTTTTATATTTTATCTAATTAAAAAAAATTATAATTACTGTTAACTAATAATTTTTTTTTCTTTTCTCTTTTCTTTAACTAAAATATTTTTTTCCAATTATATCACGGGTTACCTTTTTCAGCCAAAACAAGTTACCTTTTGTATTTTCTCTAACTAAAACCTCTCTTTTTCAAATTATATCACAGGCGATTCTATTTAATAAAAATAAAATCATAATATTATAATGCTATTAATTAACCGATTACCTTTTCAGCTAAAAACGTATCATCTTTTTTATTTTTTCTAATTAAATTCCTTTTTTTAGAAATATCAGGGTAACATTAATTTCTCATTTTCTAAAAATATTACCTGCAATTTTATTTAGTAAAATAACAATTAAATTATAATTATTATAAACTAATCAATTACCATTTTCACCCTAAAGTATGTCACCTTTTAATTTTCATGTTATCTTTTTCTATTTTTTCAAACTAAAATCTCTCTTTTTCCAATTATATCACGGACGGTTATATTTAATAAAATTAAATAATATACACTCAAAAATATCTCACCATATATTCAAATCATTATTTTTAGTAATAAATAAGAATCGTTAGATCTAATAATAAGATATATTACATGATTAAATTAATTTAGTAAAAATTCAAAGTTCATAATTATAATGTTAAATAAATTTTATAATCTATCAAAAGAAACTCGTGCTTCGCACGGGTTATAAGCTAGTTCTATTATATTAAAGCCGAAACATTAAAAGTTTGGTTGGTTGGTTGGTTGGTACCTATTGATTTTACTAATTTACCCTTACTTAATTATAGATAAAATATTTTTTTATATTTTATCTAACTAAAATTTTGCTTTACTAATCAATTTCCTTTTTCAGGTTAAACATGTTACCTTTTCTTTCTTTTTTAATAACTATGCAGTTTCCTTTTTCAAGTAAAATAAAATATCTTTTATATTTTATCTAAACTAAAAAACATATTATAATTACTATTAACTAATTAATTAATTTTTTCATTCAAATTATCTTTTCTTTTGTCTCTACCTAAAATATCTCTTTTTCCAATTATATCACGGGTTACCTTTTAAAAATCTTCTTTTATATTTTATTTAACTAAAATTTTTACTTTACTAATCAATCTACTTTTTCAGGTTAAACATGTTACCTTTTTTTTAATAACAAAACAGTTTCCTTTTTCAAGTAAAATATAATATCTTTTAAATTTTTTCTAATTAAAAAACAAATTATACTTACTGTTAACTAATAAATTAATTTTTATAATTTTCTCTTTTCTCTAACTAAAATATTTTTCCCCCCAATTATATCACTATTTAATAAAATATATTAAAAATCCGTATACATTGTTTATAATAAGGAAACATTAGTATAATCCGTAAACATGAGAATATTAAATTATTTTAAATTAAAATTAAAAAAATATTAAAAATAATGATTATATAAAAACATAATTGTATTATTAAATAAATTTTATATAATATAATAAAAGAAACCTGTGCATCACACGGACATTGAAATTTTATCCGTTCGATCTTCAGCACGGTCATCCTAACTATTAAAATAAATAGTAAAATAATATAATTAGTGATAATTAGTCGATTGCCTTTTTTTAATTAAAAGAGGTTTACTTTTAATTGATTGATGATATTACCTTTTATAAACACCTAAGATATCGTATCTTCTGATAGGTCCATAATTCATCATATTTTTAATACCTATTTTATGTCCGTTTTCGTAATTTTATTAATTAATAAATTGTTTTATTTTGTTTTGTAGGAAAATAAATAAAAATAGATTTCTAGCAGGAAAAGGTGCAAAAAGGGAAAGGAGGTGGAAAATACTTGAAGTCAAAGAAATTGGAGGAAAAATCAAATACTTATTGGAGAAGAAAAGGAAATTGAAGAAATTATATTCAATATCAAATTTGTAATTGAAGACCCAAGCCCAAGTTTTTCCCTATATATATGGGGCTCCTCTCTTGTATTTGAGAAACCACTTTAGACACCAATCTAATAATTTAGGAGTAGATTAGATTTAATTTGTCAAACTCTATCGACCTTATTTTATTTCAATTCAGCGATTTAATTATTTTCACTCATCTGCTTTATTTTTGGTTCTTTATTTGTTCGACAGTTTTTTGTTCGGCGGCTTTTAATTATCCATGTCCAGGGAGTTGTTTTCTTAAATTGTTAACTTTGTTTAATTTCTTTTTCACCTTCTGATTCATTCGACTACTTAGTCCACGCGCCCAACTTTTGTCCAATTTTTAGTTCATTAAATCATTGAATTATATAACTTGTTTTTAGTGCTTTTTAATATATTTGTTTTGTGTTTCGTTTAGTAATTAATTATGAGTAGCTAAATCTCTTACCCTAGGATGAAGATAAAGTTGATTTAATTATTCTTGATTTCTTCTTGTTCCTATTAATTGATTCTCATAATTTTTCTTGGTGCTTAATTGATCAATTGACAAAGTGATTTTGATATATTATTGTTACTGAATTTGTTTTTCATAGCCTATGCTTGCTCTTTGAAGTTTTGATAGGTTATTGTTAGATAACAAGTTTCATAGTATATGCTTGTCTCGTTAATTGATATATCTTATTTGTGAAGGAAAGCGATTTAATTATTTTCACTCATCTGCTTTATTTTTGGTTCTTTATTTGTTCGACAGTTTTTTGTTCGGCGGCTTTTAATTATCCATGTCCAGGGAGTTGTTTTCTTAAATTGTTAACTTTGTTTAATTTCTTTTTCACCTTCTGATTCATTCGACTACTTAGTCCACGCGCCCAACTTTTGTCCAATTTTTAGTTCATTAAATCATTGAATTATATAACTTGTTTTTAGTGCTTTTTAATATATTTGTTTTGTGTTTCGTTTAGTAATTAATTATGAGTAGCTAAATCTCTTACCCTAGGATGAAGATAAAGTTGATTTAATTATTCTTGATTTCTTCTTGTTCCTATTAATTGATTCTCATAATTTTTCTTGGTGCTTAATTGATCAATTGACAAAGTGATTTTGATATATTATTGTTACTGGATTTGTTTTTCATAGCCTATGCTTGCTCTTTGAAGTTTTGATAGGTTATTGTTGATTTTAGGGCGAGTTGATATTAATTGTGATTGATTAATGGATTCGGATTCCTAGGTTTTCCATATTATTTGATAATCTTTGCTAATTAGGTTAATTAGGTTAATTAAATCTCATCTCAAATCTTATTGTCTAGTTCGCCTGAGTTAATTATTAGGGTTTTGAAAATTCATAGTCTCTGAGGATCGATCTGTGATTGCTACAACTAACCACTGTGCGCTTGCAGTTATTTTACACATCAAGTTTTTGGCGCCGCTGCCGGGGACTATTGGTATTTTTCTTTCCTTGATATTAATTCTTCGGATTAGTTTCTTGTTTTTTTTGTTTGTTTTTTAGGGAATTGTGAAGCGGAGAAAAGCTTGGACAAGAAGATCGTTGGAAGGCCTCGCTATCTCTTTTGAAATTTTTGGAAGCGCTTTTCGGTATTCCGTATCACCTCTCTCTATTTTTTCTTTTCTCATTATAAAAAAACCCAAAAAAAATTAAATATTCAAAAAAACCTAAAAATATTAGTTAGTTAATTTTTTTTTGTTAAAAACCAATTTTCTGCATCATTCATTCTCTCACATAGGATCACATCATCTAGATTTCTTTATTGTATTTATTGATTTCACGTAGTGTAGTGCATCCATAAGTGTTTATTTTCTTGTTCTTTGTGTGTTGCATCATTCAATCAATCTTAAGGGTGCCACCCAATTACAAGATAAGGTGAGGGATTTCATCACCCTTTCCTTGGCCCACAAATCACTAATTCGTTCATCTTGCATACCCTTTCCTTAATAAAATTAAGTAGACGTTGGCCCCTAGGATCTCGCGCTCAATTAGGAAGAGAATCTGGGAGGAACAAATCACTGAGTATTCTTTCGTTTGGTGTCTAGGCAAGCTTGACGCTTACCTGGCTAATTTGGATTGGTGTCTAGAAAGGTGTTTAGCCTCTTGGCAATGCTTGCACCTGCCTGGCCAGTCAGGACGAATGCTTTTTGAGTTGTGACTTTTAGTAGTATCTTATTGTTAGGAGCAAGGTCTAGATTTTTCTTAGGATAATATAGATTTTTCTTTTTAATTTTCCATTTTTTTTAGGTGTTTACTTATAGCTCTTGTCTGCTACGTGCTTATTTGATTACTTCTCTTGTATGCAAAGTGCTTGGGTTCGAGAGACTACATCTAGATTAGTAAGACAAACCAATCTGTCATCTCCTAAAGTAGTAAGACAACTCGAGTTTTCTTCACCCACTAGAATTGAGTCAAAAGAATTAGAAGTTCAACCTGTAGTCATGGCTGTTTCACTCAAAGACCGTTGTTATCCCGCTCGTACCGCTCAACCCTCATGCATAGTCTTACCCGCAGTAACCGCGAATAACTTTGAAATCAAACATCACAACATTAGCATGTTACCTAGGTTTGCTGGGGTAGAAGGTGAGGATCCATATCTTTTCATTCGAGAGTTTGAGGAAGTGTGTGCTTTGCAAAAACTTCAACAACTAAGTGAGGATTCTATTAGACTCAGACTTATTAATTTTGCTTTAAAAGAAGATGCTAAACAGTGGTTATATAGTCTACCCATTAATTCTATTTCCACATGGGAGGGATTTGTTGCTATCTTTCTTAAAAAATATTTTCCAAACCATAAGGCAAACAGACTTAGGAATGAAATCAACCAATTTCAACAAAATCGGAATGAGTCTTTTTGGAAATATTTTGATAGATTTAAAAAGTTGTTGTCTAAATGTCCTCAACATGGTATAGAAAAATGGAGACTTTGTAAAATTCTTTATGAAGCCTTAGATAGCCAAACCATTGCTTTGTTAGAGTCTATGTGCAATGGTAATTAGTTTATGGATAAAAATGAGGATGAAGCTTGGAAATTTTTTGAGGAGTTAGCTGAAAGAACAATGTTGTGGGAGTCAACTAGGGAACCTAATCAGGAAGCTGAAAATTCTAACTCATCTAAGGGCTTACGCGTAGTTGGTAATTCTATTGCAACCAAAGCTAAGTTAGCTACAATCACTAGACGTCTAGAAGCCTTAGAAACCAACAATGTGTCATCTCAAATGTCTCTTTGTGCAAACTGTAGTTCTCCTAATCATGTGGTAGAGAATTGCCCTGAAATTGAACAAGTCAATGCCATGTTTCAACCTAGAGTTAGGAATGATCCTTATGCACCCACATATAATCCTGGTTGGAAGAATCACCCAAATTTCTCATGGAACCAAGGTCAATACAATCAGTACAATCAAAATCCTCAACCTACTTTTCAAAAGCCCAATCCTGGTCCATACCCAACTCAAAATCCTAATTCATATCCTCCTCAAAATCCTGGTCATTATCCAAACTCAGTTCCCTTGAATCCTCCTGGTTTTGCTGAATCTGACAAAAGATTTACTTCTTTAGAAAAGAGTATGGAGGCATTACTTAAATCTCAACAATCTTTCATGCAAGTTATGACCCAAGATAGGCAGCTACTAAATTCTAACACTCAAGCCATATCTAAGCTAGAGGTCCAAATCAGTCAATTGGCAAACACAATCAGTGAGAGAGAGAAAAATCGATTTCCAAGTCAACCCGAGACTAATCCTAAGTTTCATCCTAATCAAAAGTCTCATGAAAATGTGAATTCTGTTATCTCTCTAAGGTCTGGTAATCAATTCAATAATCATGCTGGTGTCAATACTGAAGAAGAAGATAAGCTAACATCTGAACCAAATCCTTTGCTCTTGAATCCTACTCTAAAACAATCTTCAAATCTCGAGAATTCTGAAGTAGATAAATCCGATGAATCATCACCATCCGATGAACCACCTTCGAAACCCCAATCTGATGTTTCTAATGAAAAAGTCTTTAAACCGAAAGCCCCGTTTCCTCAAAGGCTTACTTCAAACAAACAATCTGCTCAGTTAGATAAGATTTTGGAAGTCTTTAAGCAAGTCAAGATTAACATTCCACTTTTAGATGCGATTCAACAAGTTCCCTCTTATGCTAAGTGTCTAAAAGATTTGTGTACCCATAAAAGAACCACTCATGTTCCTAAGAAAGCTTTCTTAACATCTCATGTTAGTTCTATTTTGTCAAATCAAATCCCTGTGAAGTATAAGGATCCTGGTTGTCCTACCATCTCTTGTGTCATAGGTGATACTTTCATTGATAAAGCTTTACTCGATCTAAGAGCTAGTGTGAATCTTCTTCCATTATCTGTCTATCAAGCCTTGGGTTTAGGTGAACTTAAGAAGACTAGTGTCACTCTTCAGTTAGCTGATCGTTCTGTTAAAACTCCAACGGGTATAGTGGAAGATGTGTTGATTAAGGTTGGTGATTTTGTCTTCCCCGTCGATTTTGTTGTTATAGAAACCGAACCAGTCAAAAATCTCAAAAATCAAATTCCTATTATTTTAGGAAGGCCTTTTCTTGCTACCTCTAATGCTTTGATTAACTGTAGGAATGGTTCGATGAAACTCACTTTTGGTAACATGACGATAAATCTTAATTCTTTAATGTAGGAAATCAACCTAATGAGCTTTTTGAACAACCTGTAGGAGTTAATTTGATAGATGAGGTTATTTCTTGGTCAACTCTTGAGGATAATTCAATTGAGTCTTTTCTTGAAGAAGATGTTTTGTTAGAGTATGAGTGTAATAAAGAACTTCATGAACTTTATAGGAATTTTTCTTGTGATGAGATGTTAGATGAATTGAATGCTATTTGTTCTAAGCATGAAACCCACTTTGAGGATAGTTCTTTTAATCCTAAGTTCGTTGTTAAGACTTCTGTAGGTGAGCCACCCACATTCATTCTTAATTCGTCTTTTTCCACTCTTGATCAGTCTTTGGTAGTTGATAATGAAACTCATCATGTTGTTATTTCTAGTGACTTAGTTCATAACCAAAATTTTCAAGTAATTAATCTGCTTAAACAATATAAAGAAGCGTCTAATTGGTCTATGAATGATGTTAGGTGTATGAGTTTTATTTTGGTGTGTGATCATACTTCTCTAGTGGATAAAGTTATTTTTGTGGGTGTGTTTCACATGTTTGATGATTGTGTTACGAATGTTGTTTTCCCACGATCTGGTATTGGTTAATATATCTTTTCGTAGTGAATCTCCCATATAGCAAAGTGTAGGTATGGGGGAGTGTGTGTGTGTGTGTGCGTGTTTCTTTTGTATTTGTTTTGTGTGTGTGTGAGTTTCTGTGTGTGTGTTTTGTGTGTATGTGTGTGTTTTATAGGTAATTGTGTATCTCCATCATCCCTTATCAGGTATTCTCGTCCTTTTACTTTGTCATTTTTCTCTCATTTGCATACATTGAGGACAATGCATGATTTAGGTATGGGGGAGGGATTTAGTAGTATTATTAAAAATCCAAAAAAAAAAAAATTTGAAAAATTGAAAAAATCAAAAATAATTCTAGCCTTGTGAAATGATTACTTGTTAAAAGTTGGCTTGATGCACCCTTACATGTTATAGTACTCTTGTGTTTCTGATGCTTTTGATTGAGAAGTGATATGCTAAGTTCTTGTGCACACACATACACTAGCGAGTTGAAACTAGTAGACTTATTGAATGTTGTAAGTAATTAAAAGGACATGAATACGTGCAAGAAGATTTGGTTTTCATGCTTTGAGTACAAGTAGGTGCATTAAAGAGATTTTTGCTTGGGATTGACTATGTTTTACCACCAAGTGAGATTTTGAGCCTATATGCATATCTTTTGCATTTTATATGCGTTTTTTGAGTGTCCACATATTGTTTGCATTGCTAGCACTTGTTTGAGATCTTTCTTGAAATGCATGACATTATTTGATGATAAGATGATAAAGGCATTTAGGAATAACCAATTACTATCCAAATTACCACACCCTTTATATGTGATCAATTAGTTACCCCTTTGAGCTTAATCCTATTCTTTCGGTGACATACCACATTACTTGCCTAGACCTTTTTCTTGTTTAGCCTAACATATACTTGATCCTAATTGTCAAAGGCTAGTAGGAAGTTGAGGGAGTAATAAGGTGTGTGAGATGGGGTACTTTTGTTCATTACTTTTGGGGAATATTGGGTTTTGTTGCTTACTTGTTAGTCGTTCAAGAACTTTTTGAAGAAGGATTGTGGTTGTATATATATATTATCTATCTTAGCTCTAAAAAAAAAATCAAAAAAAAAATCAAAAAAAAATTAAAAAAAATTCAAAAAAAAAAATTCAAAAAAAAAAAAAAAAAGAGGAAAAAAAAGTTATCTGAGAGCATACTTATGTTTTTGTGTGATCCTTCTTCATTCGACTATTCAAGCATTTTGTTGGAAAAATTAGAAAATATGTGTGGGGAGGATGTATGGTGTTGTGTGTGATTTGTTATGGTTCCTACTAGCTTTTGACATTTCACCTTATTTGGCCTTACTTGACATACCTTGTCCCTAGCCCCATTACAACCCAAATAAAAGACCTTTTGATTATCGTCATTGATGTATGTTGTGTTAAAGTTAGATTGATACCAAATGTCAAGCATGCTTATGATTTTGTTGGAATTGAGTGATACACTTACCCTTGTTCTTGAGTGAATATTCTTTTGTGAGTGAAAGGTGAGTTGTTACTTGTTTTTGCGTATGAGATCCCGAGTTGTGTCTTAAAAATGTACTCTTGTAGGCTTAGCATGGTTACCAACTTATTTTTACACTTGACGTGGACTTTTGAGGACCTATGCATATTTCTTTGAGTAGACTATGTGAATACTTGTACCTTACACACCAAGACATTGCAAATTCACTTTGATTTCTTTAGTTGATGTAGCATGAGATGACTTGTATGTGTGGTGTTGCATTGAGCAATCTTTTACATGAGCTAGATGGATTTTGTGGGTACATTCACTATAGGCCCTCACGAGATCTCACTCGTCCACTAGGGCTGCCTAGGGGTTTAAAGGGCTTGTTGCATATGCCAAATGCAACCGTGATCACCTACGGAAGTGGTATTATATATTAAATAGTATTTTTTATTTTTTATTTTTTTCTCGAGGACGAGCAAAAGATAGGTATGGGGGCATTTGATAGGTCCATAATTCATCATATTTTTAATACCTATTTTATGTCCGTTTTCGTAATTTTATTAATTAATAAATTGTTTTATTTTGTTTTGTAGGAAAATAAATAAAAATAGATTTCTAGCAGGAAAAGGTGCAAAAAGGGAAAGGAGGTGGAAAATACTTGAAGTCAAAGAAATTGGAGGAAAAATCAAATACTTATTGGAGAAGAAAAGGAAATTGAAGAAATTATATTCAATATCAAATTTGTAATTGAAGACCCAAGCCCAAGTTTTTCCCTATATATATGGGGTTCCTCTCTTGTATTTGAGAAACCACTTTAGACACCAATCTAATAATTTAGGAGTAGATTAGATTTAATTTGTCAAACT
Organism: Kitagawia praeruptora; assembly: GCA_037693485.1. NCBI lineage: Eukaryota > Viridiplantae > Streptophyta > Magnoliopsida > Apiales > Apiaceae > Kitagawia > Kitagawia praeruptora. The sequence continues at coordinate 9,255,404 of CM075354.1, read as the reverse complement.
CTATCGACCTTATTTTATTTCAATTCAGCGATTTAATTATTTTCACTCATCTGCTTTATTTTTGGTTCTTTATTTGTTCGACAGTTTTTTGTTCGGCGGCTTTTAATTATCCATGTCCAGGGAGTTGTTTTCTTAAATTGTTAACTTTGTTTAATTTCTTTTTCACCTTCTGATTCATTCGACTACTTAGTCCACGCGCCCAACTTTTGTCCAATTTTTAGTTCATTAAATCATTGAATTATATAACTTGTTTTTAGTGCTTTTTAATATATTTGTTTTGTGTTTCGTTTAGTAATTAATTATGAGTAGCTAAATCTCTTACCCTAGGATGAAGATAAAGTTTATTTAATTATTCTTGATTTCTTCTTGTTCCTATTAATTGATTCTCATAATTTTTCTTGGTGCTTAATTGATCAATTGACAAAGTGATTTTGATATATTATTGTTACTGGATTTGTTTTTCATAGCCTATGCTTGCTCTTTGAAGTTTTGATAGGTTATTGTTAGATAACAAGTTTCATAGTATATGCTTGTCTCGTTAATTGATATATCTTATTTGTGAAGGAAAGAGGATTGATTTTAGGGCGAGTTGATATTAATTGTGATTGATTAATGGATTCGGATTCCTAGGTTTTCCATATTATTTGATAATCTTTGCTAATTAGGTTAATTAGGTTAATTAAATCTCATCTCAAATCTTATTGTCTAGTTCGCCTGAGTTAATTATTAGGGTTTTGAAAATTCATAGTCTTTGAGGATCGATCTGTGATTGCTACAACTAACCACTGTGCGCTTGCAGTTATTTTACACATCATCTTCCAATCAATAATATTTATTTCTAAATAAAACACGTTAACTTTTATTTTAAAAAATAATCTTATAATAATTAATATATACCCAAAAAAATAACACTATATCGTCTAATCACTAACAAAAGATAATAGACATATGTATACAACGAATAATGACCGTTATATTTTTAGTAAAAAATCAGAACCATTAGATCTAATGATTAGATATATTATATGTTTAAATTAATTTACTAAAATTTCAAGGTTCGAATTCTGTCAGACATATTTTTTTAAAAAAATTTATAATATAAATTTTAAACCATATAATTTTGCAATCATTAATGTATACCGAAAAATATTAAACCATTTTACTGTTAGATTTTTAGTAATTAATAAGAACCATTAGATGTAATTATAAGATATATTTTATGATTAAAGTATTTTACTAAAAATTCAAGTTTCGAATTCCGTCAACGACATATTTAACTTAAAATTCTATAATATTGTAAATTTTAAATCATGATTAACTAAATTTGTATTAAATTATATTAAATAATATTAAAATAATTTTTACAAAATAATGATTATATAAAAATATAATTATAGCATAAAATAAAATTTATATAATGTATTAAAGGAAACCCGTGCATTGCACGGGTTATAAGCTAGTACTATTATATTAAAGTCGAAAGATTGAAAGTTTTTCGGTTTGATTATCCTAATTATTAAAATAAATAATAATATAATTAATGGTAATTAGTCATTACCATTTTCACATTTACTTTTAGTTGAAGATATTACCTTTTATAAAAACATAAATCGTGCCATATCTTCAAATCATTAATATTTCCTTTCTAATTAAAATACGTTACTTTTTTTATACTATTATATCAAAGTCGATATATTGAAAGTTTGTCTAGTTTTCGGTTTGGTTATCCTAATTATTAAAATAAGATTATGATTAGAATATTATGATTAATGATTAGAAGGTTATCCTAATCATTAATGATTAGAAGATTATGATTGCAAAATTATGTTTTAAATTAAAAGGTAACGTGTTTTAATCTCTGTTATAAAAATCGGCCGATTTCTTAAAAATCGCCGACAAATCGGTGAAAAATCGGTCAAAATTTTGAAACCGATTCGGCCGATTTTGCAAAAATCGCCGATAAATTGCCGATTTTTCAACCGAATCACCCGATAAATCGTAAATCGGTACCTCAACCGAATAGTTCCGATTTCAGAAATCTGAAATAGTGGTTTTAATTAGAAAAGAAATATTAATTATTCAAAGATACGATATTTTAGCTGTGTATATAGGGTAATATGCATAATTAAAAGTAAATGTCTTTTAAATTGATTGAAAGATACGATGTTTTAAGTATTTATTAAAATTTATTTAATATTAAAATTATGTTTTTATATAATTATTATTTTAATATTTTTTAAATTTTAATTTAATATAATTTAATATACTCATAGTTACGGATTATACTATTATTTTCTTATTATAAACAACATATAGGGATTTTTAATATATTTTATTAATAGTTAAAAATATGGTGTGATATTTTTGGATATATATTAATGATTGTAAGATTAGTTTTAAGTAAAAAAAGGTAGAATATTTTAATTAGAAGGAAAATATTAATGATTTGAACATATGATACAACTGATATTTTTATAAAAGGTAATATCTTCAACTAAAAATAAATGTGAAAATGGCAATGACTAATTACCATTAATTATATTATGTCATTATTTATTTTAATAATTAGGATAACCAAACCGAAAACCAAACCGACAAACTTTCAATCTTTTGGCTTTAATATAATAGTATAAAAAAGGTAACGTATTTTAATTAGAAAGGAAATATTAATGATTGGAAGATATGGTACGATTAGTAAATGTGAAAAAGACAATCGCTAATTACCATTAATTATGTTATATTATTATTTATTTTAATAATTAAGATAATCGTACCGAAAATGAAATGTTATTATTTATTTTAATAATTAGGATAACCGTATCGAAAATCAAATCGACAAATTTTCAATCGTACCATATTCTAAAGTATGTGATTCAACAATTACATGTTTTTATATTTTATTTAGGCGTGTCTTAGGTACAGTAAAACCTCGATAAATGAATAATCTCGTCTAATGAATAAATTTCTCCGGTCCCAACTTGGTCCAATGGACTTAACGAATAAGCTCGCTTAATGCGTTAACGAATAAATATAAATGAAGTCTTTATAGGCCCTTTGTAAATGTAAATGAATAATCACTATATTTTCAATAATTTATTTTTATTTATATAATATATCATGAATACATTTCATCCAATGACTAATTTTCAAACACATTAATTAGTCATATTTTTTTTTGAAAAATGCCTCCAAAGTTTGTTTCTTTCCTCCCCCAAAATGCATCTGATCCTTGATTTTGTGTAAATCATGCACCACTTCTGGAATATTTTGATCATGTTGCATCAGATAATTTTGTATAATGACAATAGCTTGAAATGCTTCTCTTGAGGATATTTATGGTATAGTGATACTATCATCAGGTTCGGGATCATTTGTCTTATCATTTAGTACAATTTCAAAGTTTACATAAAAGTTACAACTACCGTGAGTTCCAGGTACATTTGAACTTAATATATACAAAATGATATAATTACAAAAAAAAGTCTAAAAATATCATCTAAATAAATTATTATTCATTTATCGATAAATAAATAATATATTCATTAATCGATAAATAAATAATCTCGCCAAATGAATATTTTTTTTTGATCCCAAAAGTATTCATTTATCGAGGTTCTACTGTATATCATTGTTGATTCCAACACATTAGCTAAAGAATGTAATATTGTATCTTCATCACGAGGTTGGGCATGCTAAAGAATGGAGAACATTTTCTTCTCTAGTTCTCTGTATCAGTATATTCCCGGAGTCATGAATCCTCATGCTAAAATAGTTCAATACTCGAATAAGTTCTTTGTCATCTCGTGCTTATTTGCAGTTTTTTAAGACCCACTCTTCTTCTTTTTGCTGTCTGTAAAGCAGGTATGGACATTTCCTTATGAATGATCATAGCTATAAATTAAAATCTCACTCATTAATGCTATAATATTCATCCTGCCTAACAAATTTCTCCATCCTAAATTTCACATTGCTCATTTTGGTAACATAATATTCATTTTTCCTAATTTTTCCTAGTTGATACAACTTTTTCCTAATTGATATTAACATTTTTATACCTAACCACATGGGAGAAAAACAAATAAATCAAGAAAAATATATAGAAAGAAAGTAATAATAGAAAAAAAAAAAGAAAAAAACAACATATTTATACTATATAACTTATTCAGGGTTTTTTTTCTCAAAAATGCAATTTAAAAGATTTTCCTTTTCAAATTACGATTATATACAAATGAATTTTCAAGAAAAAATATTTCATGTTTATTCTAAAAAATACGGTCCAAGATTTTCGCTATTTTTTTTTTTTGAAAATTGATTAGGCTTGCAATTAGAAAAACAACTCATGCACCATTAATCAACCTCAAAATCAACTTTTCCAAAAATTAAAATAGAATTTCAAATCGTATTAAAATTAAATAAATTAGAAACAGCATTTTTGGGAAAAAAATAAAAAGTCACAAACTATATTTATGCACATACGTATTGGATGATTATGCACATGCGTCTTGGATGATAAATCAAACACTAGTAGTAGTTACATATTAGGTACATGCACTAATCTCCTAATCTCTGGCTTTAGTGCCTATAAATGTACAATCACAAAATAGGAACTCTTCATCAAACTTTTTACGAAGTTTCAAAGAAGAAACGGCGGATCAGTCGTCCGAAACGGTGGTGGAAGCCAATGGTCCTGCCATCACGACTGACATGGAAGCTGGAAGAGTTTCTTTTACTTCCACTCATGCCAATCCCTCTCAGGTTTTGCTTAAATTAACAATATTTCTAAGAATGTTAGTATATATTAATTTGTCTTGTAACAAATTGTAGCATAATTACTCAGAAACGATTTTGCCAATAATGGTCCAGAATACCATATGATCTTATGCTAACGTATGTATCAGGTGAAAGAAGAAGATATGATCTTAAAAACACACATCTCCATATTTTCCGTAACATTTTCACATGATATGCATGTTATTAATAAGTATATTCCAAGAACTGTGGTATCTTCGATAAAGATTTTTAAAATGAAAACGTAATAAAAGGGCGAAGATTCTTTTGAGAGAAATTACCTAATTAATATGAAACTAAAGAAATTCAATATGTCATGTGCAGGCAAGTTGGGGCAGGACACTGAGCTTGGCATTTCAGTGCTTAGGAGTGATATATGGAGATGTTGGAACATCTCCACTTTACGTATATTCCAGCACTTTTACAGAGGGTATTAAAGATAATCAAGATCTGCTTGGTGTGCTCTCCTTGATTATTTATACCATAATCCTCTCCCCTCTCATCAAGTACGCCTTCATCGTTCTTCGAGCCAACGACAATGGCAACGGTAATTTATTATATATATATATATAGGCCTTTGCTCCATACAGAACACTCTTATATAACAAACAACAAAGAACACCTTAGATCTATTAGATTCTAAAAAATAAATTTAGTAACTTTTTAAATTTTTTTTTTTTTTTTTGAGATGATTGATGGATAGAGGATAAAAAAATAAGAACTTTTTGTATTGGGTGGCCCCGCCAGGGGTAATGGATCTATTAGATATGAGGTGTTCTTTGTTGTTTGTTATATAAGGTGTTTGCTATGGATCATTCAAAGGCTCAAGCATTCTCCCTGCAAAATTCCTCTTCTTCCTCTAGAGTGAAGTCATTCTTGATGTTGAAACTCTTCATGATCTCCTCCGGTGTCTTCTCCTTGATCATGTCAGCTACAGTCTGGAAAGTCAAGACCAAGAGGCTCTTGATGTTGATATAGTTTGGAGCCTGAGATTCAATGACAAAACCATTAGACAAATAAAAGCCAAACATCTAAAATACCACTTTCTTGCATCTAAAACTCTAAATACAAACACAAGACAGAAAATCCATACTAGCATCTACAAAATATCAACAAAGTTTAGTGAGGCTACTTCACCTTCAAAATATGACACCAATAAATCAATTAATACATTAGAGAATACCCTAGTAAGATCACCATCGTACTGGAACACGTTGGAGAACACCTTTTAATAATGCATGATCACCCGTGATACACATTGGAGAAGACACACACACAACTGCATATGTTTAAAGCGATTCATATTGGTTTTTAAATTGGTTTTATGATTCATGAAAACACAAATAAAGATACACAAGGGACAAACTAACCAGTAAACAACTTAAAGGCCGTAGGCAAAGTTCTCTGATCGCTAACCCAGAAGATGTCTGATTTTGTTGATTGGTAAAGCCATGGGTCTATCTTGAACTTGTTTCTCCATCTATTTTCGATAAATGTGTTTTTGATGATGATTCCATTACAAACCTGCACGTTTATATACACAAATTCTGTTTAGTGTTCGTTAAAACATTAACAAAATATATAAATTAAAAAACCAACACTCCATACCGTACGTAAGATTCTTAGTGTTGTGTGTGTGTTTATCTGCTTCTTTCTTGACGCTTATATGATTTTGTTCTTCTATCTAGGTATAGAAGTTTGATATGTCGTTAATTTGAATAAATGTATACAATAAATCATTACAGAGAGGTGTGTTCAATCATGGATTCCTTTCCATATTTGAAAATATTCAATTAGTCAATCAAATATTGATTGATATATTGTTTCCTTAAGCAAAGCAATAGATCGTATATTATACATAATCAAACAAAGCAAATAACCATGATTCTTAGATGTATTTACAGCAATGCCATTATACACATTATTATTAGATTTTTTAAAAATCTAAATATTGAATGGTCAGGATTGAGTCTTCTGGTTCTCTTGCTAAGGAGGTTCTCCCTAGAACCTTACCCTATATATATATTTGCAGAAATTCTGAAATATAACCACTAATAGTTGCAGAATCAAGTAAACTCCTAATTTATGCTAATGGCATTTGCTGAGGCCTGAGTTTGCACTTTTTTTAATAGCTCAATTGGATTCTATATATGGCTAAATTACGAAGGCTAAAGTTTTCGGTTAAGCTATTTATGCACAAGACTATTCAGACATGCATGAATGCAGACTAAAATTTATACACAAACAATGCAGGTGGAACATTTGCACTACATTCTTTGATCTCCAGGCATGCTAATATGAGGTTAATTCCGAATAATCAACCGGAGGATAAGGAGTTGTCCAACTACAAACTTAACACCCCATCCAGCCAGTTTCGATGGGCTGAGAAGATTAAAAACAAGCTTTCCAAGAGAATGCTTGCTAAAATCATGATGCTTGTGTTGGTCACCATCCTTGGATGTTCCATGGTCATTGGTGATGGTATTCTAACACCCAGTATTTCAGGTACGTGAATTATATACTCCTCTGTCAGTTTCGATAAAAACTAACACAATCTAAATAATTTTAGCAAAATCTGCTGATCCTATTAAAATAAAATACGGTAAGTTATTAGTATTGAATACACTCCGCTTGCGAACAAGAAGTTTAATTTATTTTAAAATCAAGTTCTAATCTCGATTCTCTACAGTCTTATCGGCAGTGGGAGGAATCAAGAACAAAGTGGACTCCCTTGACCAAAGTACTTGCTCAACTCATCCTCATATTTAATAGATTTGATCTTAAATTTAATACAAATAGCTAGTTATATTTAATTTTAATATTGGATATTGCGCGCAGATGCTGTTGTGGGGATTTCAATAGCTATACTGGTGATGCTGTTCTCGGCTCAACGATTTGGGAGTGATAGGGTGGGATACACTTTCGCTCCAATCATTGTTGTCTGGTTTGCATTCATCGGTGGCATTGGCTTTTACAACTTATTCAAACATGATGTAACTGTTTTGCGTGCATTCAATCCAAAGTATATCATAGATTACTTCAAAAGAAATGGGTCGAAAGGATGGAAGTCACTTGGTGGAGTTGTTATGTGCATTACAGGTACGATATATCGATGTAGATATATTAGTAGGCTGCTCCTTACATGGCTAGCTAGCTAGTTTGTACTAGTTTAAACTTTACATATGAAATTGCAGGCACTGAAGCCATGTTTGCTGACATCGGCCATTTCAGCGTATTAGCAGTCCAGGTAATGCACTATATGTCACACACATTTTTTATACGTTCCACTTCCCTGGTCGAACTTACACAATCTGGCTGAATATATCAGAAGAACCTACACAGAAGTTAATCTGTAATCTTTTTCTCTATCATCCTGACCTGTGGCCATTTGATTATCACAGCTTAGCTTTAGTTCGGTTGTACTACCTGCATTAATAGCTACGTATATTGGTCAAGCAGCATATCTCTCCAAAAATCCCAATGATGTGCTTGATACTTTCTATGCTTCTATTCCAGGTTGGTACTATAACTCAAAAACCATATACTTTAAATATATAGGTATCCTTGAACTTTTAATTCCTTACACTAATTACAACACAAAAATGGATTTATTCATGCAGAAACGATTTACTGGCCAATGTTTGTAGTTGCGGTTGCTGCTGCCATTATAGCCAGCCAAGCTATGATATCTGGAGCTTTTGCAATTATTTCTCAGGCGTTAAGTCTAGGTTGTTTTCCTAGGGTGAAAGTAGTTCATACCTCTGCAAAGTACGAGGGTCAGGTTTACATCCCAGAGCTCAACTACATGATTATGATTTGCTCCATTTTCGTGACTTTTACTTTCAAGACCACTGAAAAGATTGGCAATGCCTATGGGTGAGTACTAGAAATTAGTTGAAACTCTGGTAGAGTCACAAACTGAGATTAAAATGTTACTATTAATAAATTATTGAGAATAAATATAATTAATATTATTTAAATATGTACTTGTACAGAAATTGAACCTCAATCCCGAGGTGAAGCTAAAAAAATTAAATTAAATAAATCTGATATAATTATGTAGTTGTAAGGAATCGAACCCGAGTTTAGTGAAAACCAAATTTAGTACTTTGGTACTATTACGTGTCATTAAACATTTTTCCTCAATAATAAAGAGTATAGATAGATTGAACTGGAGCTGATATAAATAATTATACATTCATGCAGGGATCGCTGTGGTAGGTGTTATGTTCATCTCCACATGTTTGGTCAGTCTTATTATGCTTACAATATGGAAGGTGAAATTATGGTGGATCGTGCTATTCTTTACAGTGTTTGGTACTATGGAGGGTCTATACCTGTCTGCTGTCCTATCCAAATTCGTACAAGGGGGCTATCTTCCCATTGCATTTTCACTTATCTTAATGACAATAATGGGGATATTGTTGGTGTTGCTGACTCAGCTGCTGAGTAGACTTCATATGCTGACTAAGCATAACAAACTCTGTCTGTTATATACAGAGTTTGTTAGATCACAGTTGTCAAGAGTGTCTTGTATATAAGGAGTTAGTTACATCCTTTAGAGCTAAGCTAGTACTGAATTCTCTACAATATGTAAACTACAACTCTGTCTTCATCATCATGTAATATACAGTTTGTTTTCAAGCTTTATATCTTCTTGTTAATGGAGTTTATACTTAGTTGTTGAATCATGAGTTGTATCATGGTATCAGAGCATGGTTAGCTTTGTTGATTTTCCGCAACGATTGTGATGTTTACTCGAGCAAGATCAATCATGTCATCGTTGATATTGATCGTTTCTTCTCCGATGGTGATCGTCTTCTCCGATCGTCATTTTTGTTGATCTTTTCTCTCTGCAGATCTGTAAGTTGTTCGTGAATCTCTGTTGATGTTTTGATCTGCTCATGTTCATTAGATCTATTCCGTACTCTACATGTTTCTACATAGACTGAACCTGTATGATTTGATCTGAGTCTGTGAATATGACAACAATTGCATCGTATTCATCTGCTACTGTTGGTTCATCATCTGTATCATCAACACTAGACTGTCATCATCCGTATTACTTGCATCCATCAGATAATCCGGGAATGCAACTCATTACTGTTGTTTTGACTGAGTCTAATTACAATCAATGGCAGCGATCTATGACTATCGCACTGTCTTCAAAGTTAAAACTAGGTTTCGTTGATGGAACTTATGCTAAGCCTGCAACTAATTCCTCAATGTTAGTTCATTGGATGCGTTGTAACAATATGGTTACTTCATGGATTTTAAACTCTGTTTCAGTTGAAATTAGAAACAATATTGTGTACATTGAATCTGCAAGAGAGATATGGTTGGATTTAGAGGTGCGTTATGCTCAGAGCAATGTACCTAAGCTGTTTAATTTGAGGAAAGAACTTACTCACCTTACACAAGGTTCTCTTTCAGTTTCTGCATATTTCACAAAGTATAGGACTATTCATGATGAACTTGATAGTCTTGTTACAAAACCTAGGTGCAGTTGTGCTAATTGTACCTGTAATGTCAATGCAAAATTGACATCTCTTGATCAACATGATCAGTTAACTCAGTTTCTCATGGGGTTGAATGATACATACACAACTATTCGTGGTCAAATTCTCCTTATGAAGCCATTGCCAACTCTAAATCAAAGTTATTCTATTCTTCTTCAAGAGGAGAGTCAAAGAGATGTTCATAACTCTCTTACTGTTACCTCAGAGAATGTGGCAATGTCAGTCAAACCTTATGTTGCAAAGTCAGGTGTTAAATCACAGATTATGAAGAAAGGGACTGATTCTACAGTTGTTTGTGACTATTGTCATCTGCCTGGTCATCTCAGGGAAAAATGCTATTGTATACATGGTTATCCAAGCTGGCACAAACTATTTGGCAAAACAAAGCCAAGGCCTAAACATATGACTGCTAGAAATTCAGTTGTTGCTAATGTTGCTCAAGTTTCTGCAGGAAATGTGCCTGAATCAAATGCTTCTTTGAGTTCAGGAGTTCAGTTTTCTGGTTCTACATCGTCTTTGAACTTGTCTGAATCTCAGTGTCAACAGCTTATTCAGATGTTGCAAAAATCATTGCCTACTGGAAGTCAATCTTCTTCTCAGAATGCAATTGCTAATCCATGGAATACTCCTCATTCTATTAATACTGTTCATATGGCAGGTAAGGGTCATTTTGTTAGTCAAGTTCATAATGTTGGTAGTGATTGTTCACAGTACAAATGGATTATTGATACGGGAGCTACAGATCATATAACTCCTTACCTGTCACTGCTTCAAGATGTGAAGTCTTGTAATGCTCACTTACAGCTTCCAAATGGAGCTACTTCAGTTATAACTCACACTGGCAATATGATTCTCAATTCTCAACTTGTTTTAACTAATGTTCTGTGTGTTCCTTCATTTGCTTACAATTTGTTGTCTATCTCCAAACTGACTCAAGACACCAAGTATCAAGTTGTTTTCCTAGCTGATACCTGTTATATTCAGGACCCTGCTTGGATGAATGCACTAGAGATTGGTAAAGAGGAAAATGGTCTGTACTTACTGACAGATTCAAGGTTGTCCAGTTCACACAGCAACAATGTACAAAGTGGTGAATCTTCATCTTCAACTGGTTTTCAGAATGCTAATTCTGTTTCTACTCAAATGTCTAGCATTGATACTTGGCATGCTAGACTTGGTCATGCACCTGCTGATATTGTTACTTTGCTACCGTTCTCATTTCCAGAGAAGGTCATAGATACATGTGATAGTTGTTGTTTTGCAAAACAGTCCAGACTAAGTTTTCCTGATAGTACACATGAAAGTATGTGTTTGTTTGATATTGTTCATGCTGATGTATGGGGACCGTATAGGTTTAAGACACATGGAAATTGTTCGTATTTTCTTACCATAGTTGAAGATAAATCTCGATCAACTTGGGTGTATTTGCTTCCTGACAAAACATCTGTTTCTTGTATACTTAAAGATTTTGTTATGATGATTCAAAATCAGTTCTCTACTACTATTAAAGTTCTGCGTACAGATAATGGTACTGAGTTTGTGAATAGTTCTGTGTCTACTTTTCTTAAAGATCTAGGCATTCAACATCAAACCTCATGTGTGTATACTCCTCAGCAGAACGGCATAGTAGAACGAAAGCATAGACATCTTCTCAATTGTGCAAGAGCTCTCAGGTTTCATGCACATTTACCTATAGTTTTTTGGGGAGATTGCCTACTAGCTGCAGCATATCTTATAAATCGAACTCCTAGTCGAGTTTTGCAGAATAAAAGTCCTTATCAGATACTGTTTGATTGTTTACCAGACTATGATCAACTCAGAGTTTTTGGTTCTCCGTGTTATGCAACTGTAGTTCCACAATCTACAGATAAGTTTGCATCAAGGTCTGTTAAGGGTGTATTTTTGGGATATCCCTATGCCAAGAAAGGCTACAAAGTACTTGATCTGTCTACTAGACAAGTATTTGTTTCAAGAGATGTGAGGTTTGTTGAGACTGTATTTCCTTTTAAGGATATTGATTGTCAGTCTCCTCATAATTTGTTTCCTCCTTCTTCAATTTTTGTTGATGATGATCCTTTACAGACATCATCTGTTGAGCCTCTAGCTCCAGAAAATGGTCATTCTCCAGAAAATGAGAGTTTTGATTCTTCACTGAATTTTCAGAATTCTTTGGATTCTGCTTCAGAAAATCCTGTCTTATCTAGTACATCTAGAGAGGTTCCTACTGTTAGACCTCAAAGACAAAGAAAGGTACCAGGAAAGTTTGTGGATTATACTGGTTTACCTAATCATTTGATTAACTCTATTTCTCTTAATGAGAAAATAGTTGAACCTGAGAGTTATAAGCAAGCTGTTGAAGTCCCTGAATGGTGTCAAGCTATGAGTGTTGAGTTAGCTGCTCTTGAGGCAAATGAAACTTGGGACATAGTGCCATTACCTGCTAACAAGAAAACAGTTGCTTGTCGATGGATCTATAAGGTTAAATACCTACCAGATGGTAAGGTTGAAAGATACAAGGCTCGTCTTGTAGCAAAAGGCTTTACTCAAACTGCTAATATGGATTATTTTGAGACATTCTCACCTGTGGCCAAGATGACTTCTTTTCGAATTTTGTTGGCCTTAGCATCTATGAATCACTGGTCTATTTCACAGCTTGATGTAACCAATGCATTCTTGCATGGACTGTTAGATGAGGAAGTTTATATGACTTGTCCTCCTGGTTACAAAATTCCTGATCATATTCTGCAGAAATATCCAAATCAAAAGTTGGTTTGCAAGCTACTTAAGTCTTTATATGGCCTTAAACAGGCTCCAAGGCAATGGTTTATTGCCTTATCTTCTGCATTGGTTTCTTTTGGATTTCAACAAACTGTTGGTGATCCCAGTTTGTTTGTCTATTCTCAAGGGTCATCTCTGGTTTATTTGCTAGTCTATGTTGATGATATGATACTGACTGGTAATAATTCTGAGCTTATGACTCATATTATTGAGTTTCTTGGAACTCATTTCAAAATCAAGGATCTTGGTGCTTTGCACTATTTTCTTGGTATTCAGGTGACTAGAGATACTACTGGTTTGTTTATTAACCAACATAAATATACCAGTGATCTTCTTACAGAGTTTGAGTATCTACAGTCTAAGCAATTTGTTGTTCCTATTGATCAACATCATGGTTTGTTACAAGAGTCTGACAGTCCGTTGTTACAGGATGTCTTTGCCTATAGACGATTAGTTGGTAAACTTATTTACCTAACCATATCCAGGCCTGATCTCTCATATGTTGTTCATGTACTTGCTCAGTACATGCATGCTCCTCAGTCCACTCATTGGCATGCTGCTTTGAAACTTGTTAGATATCTTCATGGTACAGTTACTCAAGGGTTACTTTATCCATCTCATACTAATCCTGTTCTTCAGGCATTTTGTGATGCTGACTGGGGTGGATGTCAGTTGACTAGGCAGTCATTAACTGGCTATTGTGTCACTTTAGGTGGTACTGGTGTTGCCTGGAAATGTAAGAAACAACATGTGGTATCTCGGTCTTCAGCTGAAGCTGAATATCGAAGTATGGCTGATACTGTGTGTGAAGTTTCTTGGATTGTGTCTCTTTTATCTGAGCTACATATTGACAATATCACACCTGTTCCACTGTTTTGTGATAATCAATCTGCTTTGTATATTGCTTCTAATCCTGTGTTTCATGAGCGAACAAAGCATATTGAAATTGATTGTCATTTGGTGAGACAAAAGCTTAAGTCTGGTCTTGTTTCTACTCAACACATTGGTTCTAGTGCTCAGCCTGCAGATTTATTCACCAAGGCTCTTTCCTCTACTCAGCTGTCTTATCTCTTGTCCAAGTTAGGAGTTTGCTCTTCTCCAACTTCTAACTTGAGGGGGGCTGTTGGTGTTGCTGACTCAGCTGCTGAGTGGACTTCATATGCTGACTAAGCATAACAAACTCTGTCTGTTATATACAGAGTTTGTTAGATCACAGTTGTCAAGAGTGTCTTGTATATAAGGAGTTAGTTACATCCTTTAGAGCTAAGCTAGTACTGAATTCTCTACAATATGTAAACTACAACTCTGTCTTCATCATCATGTAATATACAGTTTGTTTTCAAGCTTTATATCTTCTTGTTAATGGAGTTTATACTTAGTTGTTGAATCATGAGTTGTATCAGATATGGCACTACGTATACGTTCAAAGGTACAAGTTTGAGCTCGATAACAAGGTTTCTACCAGTTACATACAGGACTTGGCAACAAACCCAAACATAAACAGAGTTCCTGGGATTGGGCTACTATACTCCGAGCTTGTCCAGGGAATTCCACCGATATTTCCTCATTTTATTGAAAATATACCATCTATTCACTCGGTTCTGGTTTTTGTATCCCTAAAGTTTATTCCTGTCACTACTGTGATGCTTGAGGAGCGCTTTTTGTTCAGACAGGTTGAACCAAGAGAGTACAGGATGTTCCGTTGTGTGGTAAGATATGGATACAAGGATAAGATTGAGGAGCCCAAGGAGTTTGAAAACCAGCTTGTGGAAAACTTGAAGGAGTTCATGAGACATGAACAATACATTGTTGAAGCTAATAATGGAATAACTTATTTCATATAATGTAAAGTTGATTGGTTTTTTTGGCTAATTGCTCATTTGAATATAATGTCTTTTGGATTTTTAATATGATAAATGTAAAGAGCAAAGTTTTAAGTGTTTCCTTTGTTCAAACTTCTTAAGTGTATTTGCTGATCCCAAGTATTATCTTTTGGATTTTTTATGTTATTTTTGTATCCTTCTATAGTTTCATTATCTTCTTCTTACACTCAATTATCTTTCCCATTCTCTTCTTCTTCTTTCTATTAGATCGAACAACCTTTTAGAAGAGTTCTATGAAATATTACATCAACCTAATTTCTAAACTATTAGAACAACCTATGAAAAATTTATCTACAATTCAGCCACATAACAACTTTTTCTATTTACTCTGATCAACTATGAAAAGGGAGCTCCCTAATCAACCTCGATATGGAGCGAATCCTAACCTGATCACACATTAAACTATCTCCTAGCCTGATCACACATTAAACTATCTTTAACTAGTAGTCTTAATCGAAATCAAGACTATTTTTAAACTGCATCCCATCTCCAACTGCTAGAATAGGTCCAGTGATAATTTAAAATTCTTCAGCTTGTTACAAGAGTATATAGAGTACTAGACTACTAGTGCTCATTTCTTTGGCATAGTTAACATTTTTGTAACCAGAACATTTGAGATTAACGAATAAACATAATTAAATGAAGACACTTTGGTTAAGCCAAATCTGAGAGTGATTAGTATGGGTGTTAGTACAAGAAACTCTTCCAGCTTTCAAGTTAAGGGAATCAACTTGACGGAGCTTTACCCATGACAGCTTTTGTCCATTCAACGTTTTCAGTTGCGGTGGCAGAAGATTTGCTAGTTCAGTTAAAGAACTGCAGCTTTTTGTTTGTCTTCATCATAATCATTCAACTTAAATTTAGATGCACATACATGTATTCATATTCGTGTGCAGGTAAGTTGTGGCAGGACACTGAGCTTGGCATTTCAGTGCTTGGAAGTGATATATCAATTTATGGATCAAATTCAATATACATAAGGAAAGATGAAGATGAATTCTTGATACACTGCCGGCTTGGTGACAGAAATGTAACGAGCTTGTTGATAGCTATGTACAAAGACATGTCGGGAAGTGATTATTCAAGCTACACATGGACATAGGACGATTCGAAGTTTAATGCTAGTTAAACCAAAAAAGAAAATATAAATTCAAAAATACACAATGAAAAAAATAGTCATTTAGCTCTTGGAAATACACCGACCGCAGGTGTCAAGAGTTCTAAATTTCGATTTCTTTGTTCATATGTGAACAATTTTGGAGACACCATACATTGCTTGGTTCTTCCATCTAAAACATTTTCCCAGTGCCATCCTCCCGTGGCACAGATTCATGTACATCCATAGTTCGCCATTTTCCAACGAGCGGTGCCATCTCTTCAATCTTGTCAAACAGACCAAGGAGTCCACCAGTGTGAATGAAAAGGACCCTTCTTCCTTCCCATTTGGTTGGATTCTCAGCCATCTGCTTCATCATTCCATAAGCAGCTTTTCCACTACAAGTACCATGTAACATAACCATGTCAACTAATAGAAGAAATTGAAATGAAATCTTAGCAACTAGCCATTAGTGAAACCATAGCTGCAACAAACTTTAACAAGAAAATAATTTCATTTCTAAATTGTTAAATTAAATGGACCACTCTTCACATAAAAAATCTGAAGAATCATCTACAGTGGTGAATTAGTTTAAATTGGTGCTAATATTTAAATTAGTTTCTTCGACAGCTATTTAATCTCAGTCCGGACGTCTTTGAACCTTTAAAATGTGACTTACTTTTTTCTGTCATAACTAACAGGCCATTTTTTCTTCACATTTTTATGTCAGAAAAAATAGGATTCCAAACTTTTAGGGATGAACAATTTGGCTTTGAGAACTTGTGAACTTTATATGCAAATTTAACTTTTTACACCTGTAAACTGGGTCAAGTATAACACCAGTGGCCTCGGCAACTTCTTTGACAAATTTAAGTTCCTCAGTTGTGCTCATAGCATAGCCAACTCCTTTGGCCTGTGCAGCAATAAAAATAAGATATATTGTTAATCATACGTCGCAACTTATATTGTAGCAGTAGCTGCACAAAAATGAAGTTTGTGATTAAATGTAAAGACATGAATGATGAATACAACTAACTGATTTGTTCAAACTTTACATATGTAATAGTTGTACGACTAGTTGCACACTATGTACATAAGATCAACAGAAAGGAGAAATAGTTTAATAAAATATGCGAATAGAATTGAATATGTAAATCAATTTCAACAGTTGATATAAGCAATGTACTTACGTTCTCAATGTTAACTATATCATGTGATCTAACACCGGCTTGGAGTCCATCAAGTAGGCCTTGGGCACAATCATAGAAGTATTCAGGGTCATCACATACACAGTAGGCGTGGACCTGCAACCAAGCAATCTTAGAATGAATTCCTTTTTTTTATAAAGTCTGATGGACATAAAAACAAAAAAGAATGTTTACTTTTGCTTTGAGTTCACTCAACCATGATGCAATCGACAAACCAGCAATTGTACCCCCGCTACGAAAGAAAAAAATTATTAGACTATGAAACATTTGATTCAAAAATGAAATGCTAATTCTAGTAACGTTTTTCATCTGATTTAGGTTTGTCAGTCTTTATGTAAACAAGTCAGGGTAATACAATCCAGTACTTTTTGTAGTAGCTTACAGACTTCAATAAAATAAAGCTTTTAGAGATTTTATTTCTTGCAGTTTTGAGTCACTGAAATCTGATTGATAAAATATTGTCCTTTCACCATAATATTTAACCAATGCTGAGCTTTTGCTTCTTGCAACAAACTAATCTCCTATGCAGGCATGGGTCTGCTTTTCGTGTTCACATATAAGATATTTTCCCTTCATGAAGTTAACTTTGCACAAGTATTTGGAAAAGAATTTGAAGTAGTTTTCATCAAACAAAACAAGTAGGGAGAGTATGAACGAGTATGAAGACAAATGGTTAAGTAGCCTTATGGTGGTGGGACTAGGTACGGATGTTCTATGAGAAAGCAGAACTGTCATTAGGACAATTTAGGAGGAAAGCACTTCCATAAAGGGATATGACACAAACCAATGAAACAACCCCGGGGAAAATTTTAAACTGAAGTAGGAAGCAGAGTCTCTCTCCAACCCAAGTACTACACTTTAAAAATCAAACAAGCATCGATCCATACAAACATGAATAAGAAATCATCTATGCAGGTTAAGATTCCTGAAACATCAGATATTCTATTTGTAGGGTGTCAGAAAGGGCAAGTCACCACACTCAACTAGTGGAGACTAGAGATACTAAATATACGTATATTGTAGCCTTTTAAATTTGAATCTGAATACTGGGAATTGTTCACTCAACAAGCCTCAAAAAATTCAATACATGCAGGCTTATATATATCAATTGTAGGTGTGATCTAAATTAGAAGGGAAATTGATTGTCTTTTCATATCTCATCGATTTAAAGCATATAAAAACATTTTACCATGTTTAGCAAAAATAGGTTGAACTATATACAGACTTGTTAATTGAACAAAATACACTTATAGATAGTACAGTTTGATATATGAGAATCACACCTGCCACAGGCTACAACAATGTCATCAAACCCTAGAGTGCTAGCACTTCGTTGAAGCTGCATCTCAATCTCCCTAATTGCTTCAATATAGCCCCTGAACAAAGAAAATATTTAGTAAGTATAGTAGCAATCAAGCATAGTTAGCATATCCCGTATGTATCTAAGATTTCAAGCACCTGAGATATACTGAAAACCTACATGATTGCCTACGTTCTCAAAAAACCTATAGACACACTAACTTAAAGGCCAAGTAAAATATACCAATTCTTCTATCCAATTTACATGTGGTTATAGAATGATTATGCATATGTGGGTGTTCAGTGAGGTCATTAGGTTTATTAAGACCAGACACTATACACAGTAAGTACGTATAAGAAACTTTAGGCTCAACTTTCCTTTGCCTCTATGACATTGACATTCTCATGTCACTTACCATGTTCCAAGAGAATTTGACCCTCCAACCGGAATGACATACGGTTTTCTCCCTTCTTTTAGCAACTTTTCTTTCAACAAATCGGTAAGAGCCTGAGATCAAACACAAGAAATAAGTCATACTGAAAGGGAGGCTTCAAATGAGCACTAAAAAAACTATAAATTTAGGTGGGAAAAGCTACTGCATGGGCTATTCAACATATCTGGGCCATCAATTTTATTTACTAGACCAGGAAGTTGAGCTAAGGTAGGTTTAACTGCTGGAAATTTCATAGGTGGAGAGCTACAGGTCAAAATTGAACTGACACCATAAAAAATTATACTACACCTGCAATTTGGTGGAAATTTACTTAGCAAAACATTTTGTAGATGTGTAGGAATACACATAAACAGCTAGCTTTCAGAAAATTTAAGTGACATTTTATTTGGCTGGGTGCTCGGGTTTTTATGGCACTTTCGCAATTCTCAGGGAGTTTTACAGAGCACTGGGAAACTATCGTGGCACTGTATGTACTATAAAAAAGGGTAATCATGGTTTTATGTGCTTATGTAATTGCTTCTCCACCTTTTTAGGGTCTATCTAGTTCCTCAAGTAAAAGGGACTAGCAGCCTCATATTGGGAAAAACTGATTTTTTTCCCAGAAACAGATTGATTTGTCCATAGAATTTGTCTGATACTGTTATTGTTTTTCTTTTCGAAGTCACTACTAATGTTTTATCACACACACACACGCACATCTATCTATATTATAAAGCCTGTTGGGTTTTTTCATGTAAAATGACTAACTTACCCCTCTATTTTTTACGTATTTACTACAAAATGACATTTGACTTACTTGACTTATACGGTTAGTTAATTACAGCCATTCATTCTCTTCTTACGTACAACTACTTTACAAGCTTACAGTGGAAGCTTGGTAAGAATGATTTAAAATTTAAAAAAATTATCTCTTCTTCAGTTTATGTACCATTTCAATGGAATTTCAAAACTACAATTTTGAATTTCTCTCCCTACTCTTCCGAAAAATTCAAATCAATACTATATACATATCTATGTATATCTCTCTCTCAGTTTCAAATTGAATTTGTATTCTCTCTTTTATATTTTTCCATTAATTCTCAGTTATGTAATTTCTAATTTATCATTTAATCTTCTCTTTAGTATTATTGTTTGTTATCGTTTGGGGTTTGTTTGATTGTGTTTTGTGATATACATAGATTTATCACTGAAATTTTGTTGTTTAACTCTTTCAGAACGATATTAGTATGGTTTGGAGATTATAACGTCAGGTTTTTGTTATTTGTAATTTGAAAGATGATGGTGTTGTGTCTTCTCTGAGAATCGAGATTGAAAATATACAATCAAGTGTTGTGTCTTATTCAGTTTGATATAAATATATGCATATCACGTGTTTGTTTATATTCCTGAGAGAATTTTCATTCTTTTTAAGTGTTGTATCTATTCTTTGTTTTGTTGTATCTATTCTTTGTAATCGATTATTTATTGAGTCTGATTCCAATTATGATTGTGTTTTTTCAGGCTTTTGATTCCGTTGTCAGTGTTGATTGTGTTATTGAAGGATTGCTAAGAAATTATGATATTGTTGTTTGATATTTTTACTCTCTTATTGTATTGTTTTTAATCTATATCCATCAAGTGTTGTTAACCTTTACTCTTTACATTTTTCGTGTGCAGGGAAATTGATTATGTACGAGCTTTACTAGGTCCATAAAATCTGGAACACATAACAACAATATTGAAGTCTCAATATTGAATGTAAGTTATATGTTGCGTTAATGATTTTAATTCAATTTTTCAAGAATGTATGATTTATATGTTTATATGACATTAAAATGGTGAATCAGGTGATTTAATGTAGTATAGATGTTTGATAAATTCCATACTTTGTAAGTATATATTGTTAATGATTTTAGTTTTAGGATGTATATGCAAATTTCTTTCGAGATTTGTTATTTACAATCTAATACATATGATGCAAATCTAAACGAGGAGGGAGATGATGCTTCTTGGAAGCTAGAAAAGAAGAGTAAGATAATCAACTACATATGATTTTGGGATGTATATGCTTATTGTAGTTGTTACTAACAACTAACCAATTTTAATTAGTTATCTTTTTTTGCAGGTTGTGAATGAAAACATTTCAATTGTTTAAACCTTTAAGTTTCTTAGGTACAAAGTTCAATTAAAATTTGATCTTCGATGCCAGTATGTTGTAATTAAGAACGATTGGTTTTCGATTGCAATACTTTCATAGTTAAGTTCTTGATAGTTGTTGTGCACCTAGCTTAGAAAGAACCCTCTCCATTAATGAACCTGGGTATGCTTTTCATATACTAATATGATCTTTTGGTATCATACAGAACTCTTTAATGTCTATTGCAGCTAAACGTACCAAATAAACAATGGCGACTCCTTTCTAGCCAGGTTAAACTTTTAGGAAGGATAGAAGGTAAATGTTTCCAGCCAAGTTAAACTTTTAGGAAGGATGGCAATGTTTAAGATGAATACTCCATTAATCACAAATAAGTAAGCATGTTTTTTGTGTTATCTGAAGAATGTATAATATATTTTTTACATTTCTTATTTATGGTAATTGGTGTGTAATCTACTTCATCGGACTGTAAAATGATGATCAACATATAAATGCTGAGGTACCTTGGTGATGGTAATCTTTCCTTCCTTTGTGGTAGACCCTAACGAACTTCCTTTGTGTTCTTTATAATTTTTTAGTGGTGGCTTTGTGTGATAGTCTATAAAATGAAAGGTCATGTCTAAGTTCTATAGTCTTTCTGCTACCATGTGTTACAGAGGACCCCATTTACTAATTTTCAGTCATTCCTGTTAATATCAAAAAAGCATAATGGCAATGAATTAAATATTGTTAGTGAATAGCTGACATCTTTCGGTCCTATATTCTTTAACTTTTTTACAAATAACAAATTGCAGGGTCTCCAGGTTGGTCTGAATTTGGCACTGGCCATTGCTCTGCACAACATCCCTGAGGTATTACATGTCATATCCAGTATGGTGATGTAGGAAATTTAAGCATGATATGAACTAGCTTTTGCTTTCCAGTTTCTTGCCAGTTATCATATGCATACTCATTGATTTATTTCAGGTTATTCAGCTATTCTAAAACAGTTGTGGGAAGAGTATATTTTTAAAAACTCATGCTAAAGTTAATGTCATATATTTGTAAAGTAAATATATTATTGTAGAGATTGTGAACTAGAGATTGTTAAATATGACAGGATATTGATTAAGGTATAAAATTATGTTGAAGGATTGTTCATGTATAACATGTGAAGCAAGGTGTAGTAGGAAATAGGAAAATTGTCTAAGAAACTAGGAAATTGGATTTTAGTCGCAATTTTGCATGTTATAAATGTTGTGTCAAATGAGGACAAAGCAACAGTAGAGAGCAGAGAAAGCTCATGAAGATATATAGAGATGAAAGTGATTGCAGGAGAAAGAAATAAGTGAATGAAGTTGTAGAAAATAAATTTTAAACATGTTATGACTTAAATGTTGTAATAATTTCTTTACAGTCCATTGCTTTCTTTAAATGTAAACTTTTATACTGCACCTAGCTTTAATACAACTCATTACGTTTGTTTTAATATCATTTTAGTTGAATAATGAGTAGCAGTTGGTCATGGAATGTGCTTATGGAACCAGTTGAAGAGCTCATGGACATAGAGGAATTAATTTTTCAGTTGACAAAGTTTGAGGAATGGGCCGACGAAAATGCTGCTTAGACTGGTGTCCGAATTCTATCCATTATTTCAGTATTGGTAGCAGTAGTTCTTCGTTAAGTTAGTTCATGTGGTTGGTTTCTCCATTTAGTTCCTGTCTGTCAAGTTCAATGCTGTGATTGTATGAAGTATGGACTCCAGGCTTAACCTATTTCTTTTCATAGTTTTATGCTATGTTAATCCCAAAAAAAAAAAGTTAACTTTTTATAAAAAAAGTTAATACATTGAGATTTTGTTCTCAATAATTTTAAATTATAGAAAAGTCTATACATCAAGAGTTAAACCTTGAACCACATTTCTAATTTGAAAACTATTACAAAAAAATAAACACTAATAAAAATTACAAAATTGAGACATGTTAATATCTTAAATATATGATGTGGATCAGTATTTTAATCTTTCACTTTGTGAAAATGAATTATGTTTACAACAATTTAAGTTTTTTATGAATTCAAAATTTAAGTTTTTTATGAATTCAAAGTCGAGTGGTATTTGTTGAGAAGTCATAGCAAAAAGTATAATTTTTAGTTGAAAAACTTATTTCTTTAAAAAAATCCTTTAAATTAATAAATATAATATTTAAGAAAATTATATATATCAAAATGATAAATTTTTTAATTATATTTTATTATTAAAGTTTTAAGTTGTATATATATTTTTATTAATAAAATAATTTATATCTTTATAATCCCATGTATATAAATATTTTGAATTATTATAGTTGTATTTTGAATTATTATATTTGTGTATGTGGTGCATATTAATATTAATACATATTATTTAGGCTATGTGTTTTTTTTTAATTTTATTAATAATAGAGATTTAACCAAATCAAAGAGTGACAAAAAAAAAAGTACCAAAAAAAAGAGTAACCAAAAAAGAGTACCAAACCAAATATACCATGTTTTGCTTACAATAGTATAGTATAGATATTAATATTAATACATATTATTTAGGCTATGTGTGTTTTTTTTTTTGAATTTTATTAATAATAGAGATTTAACCAAACCAAAGAGTGACAAAAAAAAGAGTACCAAAAAAAAGAGTAACAAAAAAAAGAGTACCAAACCAAATATACCATGTTTTGCTTATAATAGTATAGTATAGATATTAATATTAATACATATTATTTAGGCTATGTGTGTTTTTTTTTTAATTTTATTAATAATAGAGATTTAACCAAATCAAAGAGTGACCAAAAAAAGAGTACCAAAAAAAGAGTAACAAAAAAAGAGTACCAAACCAAATATATCATGTTTTGCTTATAATAGTATAGTATACATGAGTAATTAGTGAAATAGAAAAATGGGCCTGAGGTTGTCCTCCGGATACTCTCTCCAGTGATTTACATAAAATATCCTCTCATTTGTATTATAGTACATGTTTTAACATCAGAGTTCTCTTCTCAGGGACTTGAAACCCATTAGTGAAAAGTTATTTCAAAATAAATTAAAAAAAAAACATTTTACATTACAAGGCCCGGCGCAGCGGGCACACATTCTAGTATATATATATATAGCTATGTTACACAAAAATGCCTCTTTTATTAAGCCATTAATATAAATTGCTTGAACAATGAATCCCTTACTACAATAGAAATCCATGATAAAAAAAAAAGGAAGAATTAAATAGCAGAAATACGGAAAACTAAATAAGTATAAAAAAATGCACATTTCAGCACATGGGCAATCAGACATACCACACTCCCAACTTTGGAATACTCTTCCTTTGACACGAGATCAACATGTGCACCAACTAATCGTTCAACCAAAAGATTGCCTGTCAAGCCAGGGTCCTTGTCTAGAAGAACCTGCAATGCGTACAGACAAATCCTACGACGTTCGAATGTTAATTGAAACAAAAAGATGAAAAATTAATACAATTACCTTAGAAGTGCGTAGTATAAGATAACAGTCGAGATTCAAATACTTAGCAGCCACCGCAGTTGCACGGCAATGATTACTCTGGATTCCTCCTATAGTAACGATACAGTCTGCCCCTTGAGCCACAGCATCTGCTAACAAGAATTCAAGTTTCCGGACCTTGTTACCACTCAATTGCATTCCTGAAAGATCATCACGCTATAGAATAGCAAAATGAGTTGTTGATTTTGAGTAAATTAGTATACTTTTGGATCAAGACTACATCAAGAACCGAACTTTAGTACACCAACCGATTTTCCAACCATATCACAGCGACATTTTTTATAAAATTGAGTACACCGTATGACAAAGTTAAACCATACATTTCAACAACCATTGATGTAGCTGCATTTAATGTACAATAGTACTTGAGTTTCCTCAAAAGATACAACACTACACTAATGTAGTTAAAATCAAGACGCTATATATTGAGTCTGTTTGGTCACAAATCTTAAAAGCAACCTTTCAAAGCTTTCCAACATAACAACTGTTTTTCTTTAAAAACTGTTGGTAAAATTGCTTTCACGTCAATTTGCATCTTTTGCGGAAAGCAGCTCAAAAACACCTCTTCCACTTTACAAACATAAAATAAACCTATTTTAGTCCTTCAACTTTAAACTTTCATCATATACATACCGAATACTTATAAGCATTTTCACACAGCAACATTTTAACGCAGCAATTTCCTCCATAGTTGGCTCTGTTGGTCATAGTAATGCCAAACTGGCCCGTGGGAACTGGGAAATACTTACACCATGTAAACTACTTAATCTACATCTTTGATTTTTATACTTTTTACCCTGTCAGAATTATGTGAACAGGAAATTTGACATAAATTACATTAGTTCAATTGAAAAAAATAGTAGGGCCTGTTGGAATAATCCTAAATTTAATTATTAATTATTTGGGTTATTTATTTAAGTTATGTTTTAAATAAGATGCGTTTTGTTTTATCTGTACCAGACTAGGTCAGCTGGGAGTTACGCAGTATTAGGAGTATTTGAATAAGTCTGGAGTGATGGAGATAATGTAGGAATGGATCCTATTTACTAGCCCATCACCTTTGTTAGTTAGTTTTTCATCAGTTCTATATATTTTGTAAGACGTAGCATGAAAAGACTCTGCACGTATTAATGTTTCAATATATAAACAAAATGAGCATTTGCTCACAAAAGCTGTCTCATACTTATATATTTATATAGTTTTTAGAATTGCTTTCTACACTTGGTATCAGAGCTCACTTGATCTAGGGCTTGTGAGTTGATATTTTATATACATACACCTATATATAAGTATTTATCATATTCAATGGCATCAAACAATTTCTCCATCTCTATTCCATTGTTCAAAGGTGATAACTATCATTCATGGGCCATAAAAATGAAAGCATACATGAAGGCTCTTAGTTTATGGGACGTGATTGAGAGTGACACTGAGGCCACTCCTCTTCCAGGAAATCCAACACCTGCTCAAATCAAGAAACATGAAGAAGAAATGGCACGAAAGCCAAAGGCACTTTCATGTATCCATTTAGCGGTGTCTGAAGAAATTTTCACAACAATTATGGGTTGTGATTCTCCTAAAGAAGCATGGGAAAAAATCAAAGAGGAGTTCGAAGGCAACCAACAAACTAAACTTATGAAAATTCTCAACCTCAAAAGGGAGTTTGAGATGATGGGGATGAAAAGTAACGAAGGTGTCAAAGAATATGGGAGTAGGTTGATGTCTATTGTCAATCAAATCAAATTGCTTGGTGGTGATTTCTCAAGTCAAAGAGTTGTGGACAAACTTTTAGTGACTCTTCCCGAGAGGTATGAAACTAAAATTTCCTCACTTGAAGATACTAAAGATTTCTCGACATTAACTGTTTCAGAATTGATCAATTCACTTCACGCCGTGGATCAAAGGAGGATCATGAGAAAGGAAGAAAAAGGAGGGAAAATTGAGGGACTCCTATTGGCTAAAGCTTCATCCTCAAAAGGCAAAGTTCAATGCAACCATTGTCATAAGATGGGTCATGAAGAAAAGGACTGCTGGCACAAAGGGAAGTCACAATGTTTCCGCTGCAAAAGATATGGGCATCTAGCAAAGAATTGTAGAACCCAAATGGATGAAGAAAACATGATGGTCGAGGGAGAACCTCTCCTTTAGAATTTTGGGTGATTATGTGCACCTTGGAGAGAAGTGCTCCAAAATTGTGTTTTTGATGAGAAGTGCATCAACAAATAAAAAAATGTGTTTTTGATGAGAAGTGCATCAATATTGTTTGTGGTGAGAAGTGCATCACAAGATGGTGGTGAGAAGTGCATCACAAGATGAAGAGAAGTGCTTCATAAATTTAAGATTATGGGGGTGATTGTTGGAATAATCCTAAATTTAATTATTAATTATTTGGGTTATTTATTTAAGTTATGTTTTAAATAAGATGCGTTTTGTTTTATCTGTACCAGACTAGGTCAGCTGGGAGTTACGCAGTATTAGGAGTATTTGAATAAGTCTGGAGTGATGGAGATAATGTAGGAATGGATCCTATTTACTAGCCCATCACCTTTGTTAGTTAGTTTTTCATCAGTTCTATATATTTTGTAAGACGTAGCATGAAAAGACTCTGCACGTATTAATGTTTCAATATATAAACAAAATGAGCATTTGCTCACAAAAGCTGTCTCATACTTATATATTTATATAGTTTTTAGAATTGCTTTCTACAGGGCCTACTTAATTTGATTCATTAACAAAGTAAGTGTATATACATGTTACGAAGATATATAAACTCAAATGACAATAGGAAGGCCTTCTAAACCACCTCAAACCCCCTTCATCGCAACGTTATAGATCATCTTAAACAAGTTCCACTAAACTATCAAAACCAAAGCAATTATTAAGTAGCATTTTACTGTACTCAAAATACCAAATGTCAAGTACCATTTTCACATAACTCAATGACCAATATACAAGTACACTTCTAAGCTTCAGTAAAACTTTCAATCTGATTCTGTGTAGATACGGTACGTTCTCATCTAATTTTCATTTGGTTCTATACTAAATAACAAATATATTCTACTAGAACAATCAACAAACCCCCCCAACCCACACACACATCACAATATTCGTAACATTTTACTGACCTTCAAATAAACCTCAGTGTTCTTGGGCAAATTAGGCAAGTTCCATTTATGAATTGGAGTTGGAAACTGAAACAAACAAAACACACCCTTTTCATCAATAACTAAAACACAGAGAGAGAGAGAGAGATGGCGAGAGAGACGGAGAGAGAGAGGGAGAGAGAGACGGAGAGGGGGGGAGAGAGAGATGGAGAGAGAGATATGGAGAGATGGAGAGAGAGAGAGAGAGAGAGAGAGAGAGTTACATGTCCAAGAGAGAAGGTGTGAGAGGGGATGGGATTAAGGTGGGTAGCCCAAGAAGGAGGATCATATGCTTTCTTGGAAAGAAACTCAAAGTTGAATGATTTCTGGGCCTGCATTTCTGTAGCTGAGCAGCTAATAAAAAATTGAAGCTTTTTAATCTTTTTGGTGGGATTCAAAGTAGTGAGTTTAGTGTTGATCAGTGGTGAGAAAGTAACTCCGCCACAGCACATCATCATCTTTATATCATACGGAGAGAACTAGGGCTGCATAACGCTCCAAAACCCGACCCATTCGGATCGGATCAAATATCGGATTTTATTGAATTCATGTATCGGGGACCGATCTATCATAAATGCGATATGGATCGGTTAGTTAATATTTTATAAAAAAATTAATTTTTATAATTTAATTTTTATTTTTTATTGATATTGAAATTACTTGATAAGTTAATTTAAGTTTAAAAATAAGTAAATGTTATATTATTTATAAAGTAACATTAATTTGTAAACGTAATTATAAATTATATATAGTAGTATGAAATATGAAATTTAATCATTTACATTATAATGTTTATATATACTATTTCATAAATTTATTATTTACCAATTTGAATCACTAAAATATGTTATGTGTTAATATTTAATCATTTAACTATACTTCCTCTATCCCTCTCATTTCTTTATAGTTACTATTTTGGGATGTCTCTCTCATTTATTTACGTTCCATAAATAGTACTCCCCCTATCCCATTCATTTCTACCCACTTACTATTTTGGGGTGTCCCATCATTTCTACCCATTCCAAAATTAGTAAAGTTTTAATTATAAAAAACACTATTACACCCACTAACTTTCCTCCACTATCTCAAATTTATAATATAAAACACTATTACACCCACTACTTTCCTCCACTATCTCAAATCTATTATTAAAAATTCATAGGTCCCACCACTTTATCCACTTTTCATCTAATTTTACTCATTTTTCATACAATTTATTGGTCTCCGTGCCCGAACCCAGTGGGAAGAACCCACTGGGACAGAGGGAGTAAGTTTTTTCACTATTACACCCGCTACTTTTCCCCACTATCTCATATTTAATAATAAAAAACACTATTACACCCACTACTTTCCTCCATTATCTCAAATCTATTATTAAACATTGATAGATCCCACCACTTTATCCACTTTTCATCTAACTTTACTCATTTTTTATGCATTGTTTTGGTCTCCGTGTCCCCCTCCAACGTAAACAAATGAGGAGGACGGAGGGAGTATAATTTAAAAGACAAAATAGTGTAAAATTAACTATATACATAAAATCCGGTCCGATCCGGACCGGGTGTTTTCAGGGTTTGGACCGGATCGGACCGGACCGAATACCGGATTTTTTTGATTTTGTGGACCGGAGACCGGACCGGTTATATTCGGTCCGATCCGGTCCTTGGACCGATAAATCCGATCCAATCTAATTTACCGGTCCAGACCGGAAAGTACAGCCCTAGAGAGAACACAATCTCATTTACATCGAAAAATTAACAATGTTTCAATCAATAATTATGCAAATATAAAAAAACCTAAAAAAACTGAAGAAAGTAGTAGAATTTAACAAAACGATTTCATATATTGGACCTGATTTATGATATATTTAGTTATTCTAAATCCTTTTATTTGTCGAAAAATAACTACATTAAAAAATTCCAAAAATTTAACCGAAAATTTAAATTCGGAAAGTATATGTTCAAATGATATATCTGGAAAAGTTTGTTTTTAAAATTATTTTTACTTTTAGCTTACATCTTTAATTTTAAATTTTTTTTTTTTTTATCAAATTTCAACTGATACAAAACCGAACATCCACCTGGTAAGAATCCGATTAAATTGCTCCCAGTGTTCTGTTGAGCAGGAACAGATGTGGTTCGGCTATCAACAAAAAGAACCAAATGTTAATTCACAGACCTAAAATTTAAGAAAAATTTTCGATATGCTGTTTATAGTTTCTTTTTTTTTTTTTTTTAAAATCGAAAACAAGACAGTAAGCTATGAATGAGAGATTTGTGCTCCTGCATTGTTTCAGAATGGAACAACGGGGTTGCATGTTCCACTGTGCCAAGGTTCCATCAACGGCTAAAGGTTCCGACAACCAGGGACGGAACCAGGATCTGAAAATGGGGTGGGCTTGACAAGTATTTTCGCGCGGAGCGCGAAATTTTTTTTAGGGTATAAACTAAGGTTCTAAAACATTTAACCAAGATTTATTAATTGGAAGCAAAATTTTAGCAAGTTAAATGTATATATAAATGTTTGAGGGATTTTACATTGATTTTCCATCAATATGGAACAAAATTAAAGCAAAAAATATAAAAAATTTTTGAGTTAGGAATCGAAACTGGTACCTCTTGCTTCGCTTTCCTATCACCAAACCAGCTGATCTAAGCTATTTCTATGTATGTTATGCAACTTATTAATATATACATAACAACTAAAATTTTGTGATAGGCTTGATACATACTTGGGTTCTAAAATTTCAATATAAACATAACTAGTAATTTTTTTTTCCCAAAATCACCCTGGGCTTAAGCCCAGAGGAGCCCTTTACTAGTTCCGTCTCTGCCGACAACTGGTAAAGAACGATCAAAGATGGCATGTTCCACTGTGCCAAGGTTCCGACAATGGGTAAAGATCGATCAAAGATATATACAAAGGGATAAAGAAGAAAGATAAAAGAATATGAACAACTCGCAAAATTTATCCTACTCAGAAACTACAATATCCAACATATTGATAATGGATCTGATAAAACATTTATGCATTATGAACAATAGTTATACTCCTATGATAGTCTATCAAATCTTTACCTAAGGAATGGAAAAATAAAAACAGGTCCAGTTTAATATATATTACATAGTAAGAAATTGGGAGAAAAATTCAACTTTAATATCATAATTTATTCTACTCAAGTTGGCTGGATCAACCAGCTCCTTTTGTGGCTTTATTTTCTTAGCTTAATGTTTTGATGCTGGAGGATCCTGCCTTCTTCCAGTAATGCACCAGGGGACTGAAAACTGGTCAAAGTACGAGCACTGCATATCGTATGTGGTTGAGACTCGCATCACTGAAACAAGTTTTCGTACCCCAACAATGGTCTTATTTAGTTATCTCAACCACAGGTTTTCAACTTTTTATGAGCGCTTTCCGATGTGCTACAAGATACTCCAGAATCTACATCTGCTAAACCATTTTCTAATGCTTTGACTAAATTCGCAAAGTAAGTTCCAGTCACGCTAGTGAGATTCGCTAGCTTTTCACGAAAAGTACTATTAAACTCAGCTGTAGAGCCATCAAGTAGGAATTCTTGTAGCTCCTTCTCCGCGCAATGATGAAGCTTTTCTAAAGCAGCCTCAGCCACACCTTGCAAGTACTCAAATAACTGTGTCTTGGCTCTATCATCCTCCGATAAGTAATAACCATAGGCATATGTCCACTTCAGCACTCGCCTACATTCAACTATCTGTGTCCATGCATCCAAAACAAACTCCAGCTGAGAGCTACTTTCAGCATGTTTCGCTAA
Source organism: Kitagawia praeruptora (assembly GCA_037693485.1). Classification (NCBI taxonomy): domain Eukaryota; kingdom Viridiplantae; phylum Streptophyta; class Magnoliopsida; order Apiales; family Apiaceae; genus Kitagawia; species Kitagawia praeruptora. Next base: position 9,223,783 of record CM075354.1, on the reverse strand, counting down.
AAGCACATCAAGATGCACAATTCGCATCTTTTGCAAATCCGAAAATGATTTTTTCATAGACTTGTTATTAGCAGCCCACCTCTCAAAATAATGTGTATACCTCTCCAACGATTTCTTAGCCCTTTGCTTCACTTTCTCCTCCTCATTATAATTCTCCTTAACTATACTCCCCGCATAAGCATTACACGGTTTATACCCATGAATACTCCAATCCTCAAGACACACCCAACAAAATGAATACCCACACGGCTTCCTACATGTCATATGCATACACCCCTCATTCTTCTCAATCGGCCTCCTACACTTAGGACAAGGCTTTGTATACACAAGTATCCACGTCGTATTCTCACTCTCCGCGTTATTCTTCGCCACCCACTTAGCCACCGTCTTACAATCCACCGGACGATGCCCATCCTCCCCACAATTAAAACAAAAACAATATCCACAACCGCAAACAACATCATAACCATCTCCACCTCCACCATTCCTACCAAAATCATCATACTCAACCGCAAAACAACAATCCGGCCCCGGACACCACTTAGCCCTCTCATTCCCTTCAACATAAGCCCCTAAACAAAACATCTCATACCTCACCTTATCCTCATCACTAACAACCAACTTAACTAACTCCTCGGTCACAACCGCATTACAATTCGGATCCGGACACCTCAACGACAAGCATCCGGATCCCTCACTAATTGCATTACTAATAAATCCTTTCCAGCAACAATTACAATAACAATGATCACAGAAAACACAATCATTAACTTCACCAGCACTTACAAAATCATCGAAACAAATCGAACAATTCAATTCACCTCTCACACTTTTCCCCTTACTTTCCACCAATCCGACAGCTTTTCGAATCCTCTCCTCATCCGCAAACCAATTCTCCTGCAATTCATTAACATTCCACTTAAACTTATTAAGCAAAACCCTAGCAATACCATTAGATATATACAACGACGCCGTGATTCTCGCGATTCGATCCTCCTGGATTCTTCTGATGTCATCTGATGACAAAACTGTGTAGCGTTTCTTGTGGATATCGTCAGAGTTGTTTGTCTCCGGCGTGAAATCGGAATCGGATGAATCGACGTCGTCGTCATCGCTGATGACATAATAGTTGTCATCATCAGTGTCCATGTCTGGGGAATTGTGAGAAAAAATATCAAGAATGGAGAAGAAATTGTGTATCGATTTGTCTATACGTACAGAGACGGCAATTTTGGGGGTAATTATAGATTTATAGTACAGGTAGACTTGAGCTGGGTCACCAAAATATTTAATTGAGATTTTCCTTTTCCTAATATCTTTAGAAAAAGATACTACGTACTAGCAATCTCACTAATTGCTTCAAAAAAAAAAAACAATCTCACTAATTGAAATTTTTTATATAATCTATTATTTGTCCATATTTGATTTGGATTATGGTTCCACTTTTTTTTAAAATAAAAATAAATATTGGCTTACGTCCTTATTCAGTACAAAAGTCACGACACAGTTATATCTCATTTGTACGTACTATCTTTCTCTTATTTTTGTTTTCAATATAAATCATTATATACTTTTTTTAATCAAAATCATTATACACTTAAACTTGATCAATATATATATTGGCTAGCGTTCAAATAAAAACCAACCTTAGAATAGAAAATAGAAACCTACACTAAATAAACTATATTTCATTCATTTTAATGGCCCCGCTAGGGGCACCTTCACAAAAAACTTTTAAAATTCTTGGCTCTATTCAACAAAAATATATAAAAAAAATTAAAAAAAAATTATTGTTCAGGTGCCACGTCATCACGTGAACAATAACTTTTTTTTTATTTTTTTTTATTTTTTTGTTGAATAGAGCCAATAATTTTAAACGTTTTTTTGTATTGGGTACCCCTAATTTGGTCATTAGATTAGCTTGGATATTTAATTTAGGTTTTGTTTCTAGTTTCTATTCTAAGTTAGTTTCTATTAGAACAAGACCCTATATATATTTATGTCATATCTTTTTATGATTACTAAATCAAATAAAAAACTTCCTAATTTTATTCTTATTTTTTTTATTTCATATACTTTTGCTACTTGATTACTAAAGTACAAATAAAAATTTTTAATTAAAAAAGTAAATAACTCCTTTTTAAAATCAAATAACCTTGTCAAGTAATTTGTGACCTAATAAATATTATAAATACTTGTGAAATAAGAATATATTTGTTTTTATATTTTTTTATGTAATGTTTTGATTTTTATAAAATTAATTTTTGGAAAGAGAACACTTGAGTTATTGTTGTTAAAACAAGTTGAGGATGTATAAGAAAAAGTAGGTTAAATTAAAGATAATTAAGAATTATAGATTAAGTTAAAGAATAATGAGATAACTGTTCCTAAAATGGTGGTAGTGACTTTTTGTAGTGAATACGGATGTACGCCAAGGTTTATTGTTAAAATAATTATTAAAAATATCTTTATTTTTAATTGTTTTTACGATTTTACTATTTTTTCAAAATATTTGCAAAAATACATTTTTCAAAAAGGGAAATTATGAATGGTACCCCTCTGGTTTTGGCTTTTATGAATGGTACCACTACCTGTTTTTGACTTACAAACGGTACCACTGTGTAAATGATTTGCTATTAAACCAACCACTTCGTCCATCAAACGTTAATTAAACGTTACAAGTAGTGGTACCATTCGTAAAAGCCAAAACCATAAGGGTACCTTTCATAATTTCCCTTTTTTTTGGGATTTTTGTTTAAATTTATTAATTTTACTTACTTATAGTTATACTAGCTTAAAACCCGTGCGAATTTAGGGGTGATCATAAACCACACCAAACCGTAAAAACCGCCCGCACCACATCACACCGCGCGGTTTTTATTTTTTCGGTGCGGTTTCAAATTTTGACAAACCGCAATCACCCATACGTGCGATGCACGGATTGGTCCGCGGTTTTGGGGAAAAACCGCACCGCCCGCACCGCGATCACCCCTACGTGTTGCGATGCACGGATTTTTTTTAATATTATATGTTTTTTTCCATTAATTTAAATTAATTTTTTTAAATATGAATTTTAGAGGCTTAAATTTTTAAATGAGATGATTTTGATAATAATTATATAAATGTTATCCGTGGTATTTTTAGAAAATAAGGAATTTTTTGTTAGAAAGTATAGAAAAGATTATACGTTTTAGTTGAAAAAAGTAATCGGTTAATTATTTATATTATAAAAAGATTATGAATGGCTCTTCTGATTTTGGCTTTTACGAATGTTACCACTTACCACAACTTGTAACGTTTAATTAACGTTTGATGGACGGAGTGGCTGGTTTAATAGCAAATCATTTACACAGTGGTAACATTTATAAGTCAAAAACAAGTAAAGGTACCATTCGTAAAAGCCAAAATCAGAGGGGTACCATTCATAATTTACCTTTCAAAAAAAACATTTTGTAAACAAAATATGTCTATAGCCTAATTAATCAAATGCAATATATGGCTACCTAGGTTGCACATATGTAGTTGCAAAAAATTGTATTTAGTTGATTTGTTTGCCAGATCGTATATTTATAAATAAGATGGTATTTTTGTAAATTTATTTAAAAAAAATATTTTTGCAAAAAAAAATATGGACTTAGCTATTTATAAAAAGCCATTTTCAATTATATATTATATATTAAGAGAAAAATTCTATTATATGATATTAAATATTATAATCAAAATTAAAAACATCCAAATTTTAGTAAACTTCTAATATCCAAATTGAATATTCTAGATTTTAATAAATTTGAATATCCAAATTGACTATTCTAGATTTTAATAAATTTGTTAAAATCCAAAATAGATATTTCTTTATTTTTAAAACTATTTAAAACTCAAATCAAATTGGCGGTATAATTTGAGTCGAGTTTGAGCTTTTTTTTTCGAGTCGAATCGAGCCTAAAATTTATCGAGTCTGAAATTTATGTTCGAACTCGACTCGTTTACTATACGAGTCAAGTTCGGGTTTTTATCGAGCTTTCGAGCTTATCGAGTTTTTAACCGAGTTTTCGAGCTTATCGAGTCTTTAAACGAGTTTACGAGCTTTTATCGAGCTTTTACCGAGTTTTCAAGTTTTTCAAGTTTTTACCGAGTTGCAAGTTTATCGTGTTCTTATAGAGTTTTCGAGTTTATCGGGCTTTTATCGAATTTTCGTGTTTTGACTTAAGTTCCATGAAAACTATTTGTTTATATTTCTTTTGAAGTTTAACCTAAATTTTTTTCCCCAATTTCAAATGACAATAAACTTTCAAAATTTTACATTTTATGATTTCGATAATCAACTTTTCCGATCAATTAAGTAAACTGTTAGTTTATTCGATTCATATATATTTACGAATAAATTTTATTTCTTACAGATTATGCATCTAATTATCTAAGCATCTTAAATAGTAAACGATGATAATAAGAATAATAAAATGTGAAACATTTTTTGATTGAAGCTCATATGTGTTTTATTTTTGTCAAAATATGTAAATAGGCATCCTACACCGATAGTCATATGTAATTTATAAATTTTATTTATAATTTAATAGAAATATTACATACAACAAGTTTATGAAGACAAAATATATGTAACTAAATTTTAGAAATCGAACTTGATCGTTGACAACTAAGGATCGATCAAAAGATTAATCGAAGTAGTATAGACTAATCATGATATATTGATATCAAATATATTTTGATACTTTAATAACAATTTATAACATCAATTGAATTTTAAAAGTCGTGCATGTAAAAAATCTTTGATTCGAGTTACTAATCACTACGTCTGCGTGTAAGAATGTAAATAATTAATTTAATATTATAATGTGATAAGAACATACAACACCTTACCTGGAGAACCACTAATTTCTGATTCTATGAGAGAATCAAAGTTCTATTTTTTTGGTTCTATAAAAAAAAGACCAAATTTTTTTAGTTCTACAAAAAAAAATTATGCACTAAATGCTGACGTGGCAACCCTTCTAACGTGGCAGTGCCACGGTACCTGCCACTCGTTGCAGTGCCACGTGGCATTACCACGTCATCGATGACGTCATCTTTGATGATGTGGCATTGCTACGTCAGCATTGATGTCGTGGCACTATCACGTCAGCAGTGATGCGAGCATCGATGACGTGGCAGTGCCACATCAGTAGTGTTGATGTGGTAGCGATTCCGTGACGGTGTTAATTTTTTTTAAAAAAAATTTTGGTTCTGCTACAGAATTAGAAAAAAAAGGTGGAGAAAAATTTTTGGTTTTACTACAAAATCAGAAAAAATAAGGTGAACAAAAAATTTTGGTTTTGCTACAGAATCAGAAAAAATAAGGTGGTTCTCTACGGTTATCCATGGAGTGCTACTCTCATATTTAATTATAAAATTTGTTATTAATATTGTTTTAATCCAAAGTATTGACGTGATATCTTGATTTAAAAAAAACAAAGCGTTCAGTAAAATTTTAAAGATTTTCTTTAAAGTTAATTTTGGTAACTATAAAAAAGCTATCTATTAAATTAAATTAATTTTAAATTTTGATGGTATGTTATTATAATAGTGTTTATCATAAATTTAAGCTAATTAGAGTTAATTTTTCTATAAAATATTTAATCTAATATTTAGCAATTACATAAGAAATCAAATAATAAATTTTAATGTACACTAGAAAATGAAAATATAAATAGACCTTAAAAATAATTATCAATTTAAATTTTACAATAAAAATTTTATAAACTACAAAAATGTATAATTAAATATCTCATACTCTCATGTTAGAACAAATTTAATTCAAAAATTTCACTTTCTATACTAATAATTAAATATTATACATAATATATATTAAAAAATATCAAATTAAGTTTTAAAAATAATTTTCATAAAGTTGAATGATGACACATAAAATAATAAACATATGACTATTAAACTCGACTCAGCTCAAAAAAATTCGACTCGACTCGAGTTTTTATTCGAGCCCAAAAATATATTCGAACTCGAGTTCGATAGCAAGTTTAAACCGAGTCAAAGTGTCAAACCCACTTTTTCGAATCGAACTCGAGTCGAGTTCGAACCATCTCGGTTTAAATTACACCCCAAGATCAAATACATCCACTTAAATTCCACACATATTAAATATCCAAATTAAATATCCTATATTCTAATAAATTTATTAAAATCCGAATTAAATATCTTTGGATTTGTTTAAAAATCCGAATCCATTACATCCATCTAAATTTCACGCAGAAAGGACAGTTCGATTTTTTTTCTTGTAATGAGATTTAGTAAATCAAATCAATTATATTGACATATCCTGCTAAAAAAGTTGTAAGAAAAATAAGGTATTATCAAAATTCACACGGCAGTAGAATATTTTTTAATTTAAACAATGAAGATGTCCATGGAACAAAAGTATAAAAATCCCAGAATACAAAAAGTCAGAATGAACAATCCAAAAAATGGTGAGCATGCATTAAAAAAATTGTGTCAATGAATTTATCTTAACGAGGTCTCCTTGTTTTTTCCCACCATTGTTCTTCATTGTACTAGCACTGTAACAATAAACTCATTCAACTGTCTCGTATCAATACACACATCTATATTCTTAATCACTGCATACATAGAAAGGCACACATTTTAGTCCCTCAGTGTTACTCCAAAAGGTAATGGTTCTTCTTTAGTTTTCGAATTTTCGAGTTTTCGAGTTTTCAGTTGCACATTTCTGCTGCATGCAGGTTCTTGATTGAATAGTTTGATTTTTCCGGGGCTGGTTCTGGTTTTGTTGTGTTATAGAATTGTGTTTGTACTTTTGGTTATTATTTATTGATCATGTTTGCTGAATTGTGCTTTATGATATGATGTATGGATTACTTGTCACTCTTTTGTGGTATTAGCGGAAACAGCCTCTCTGTTTTTTGTAATGGGGTAAATGAGCAAGATTTACATATACCTCACACTCCCTATATGGTGGTTGAGTTGAAATTTTTGATACCCCTGTTTTTGTTTTGTAACAAATTGGAAAGACGTTTTGTTTCTTGGGTTTTAAGTATTTTCCTTTGATTAGATGACCATAATCAAGAACATCTTTGTTGTTTGGCTTTTTTAATTCCTACGGAATATGATACCAGCAGTGACGAAGCCAGGAAATATTTATAGTGGGGGCACTATACCAGGAAATATTTATACTGGGGGCACTACACCAGAAAATATCAGAAAATTCAGGAAATTTACAATTTTTATAATGTAATTCAAAGCTGTGGTGGGGTCACAGGCACCCACTGGACCCCCTTTAGCTTCGTCACTGGATACCAGTATTGCACGGATCATCGAAGAAATCAGAAGAGAGGGGGGGGGGGGGTTAGAGGGTATATCGAATTTAACACATAGTTCTTTAGCTCATTTATTTGCGTGTTCACTATAATTCTGGACAGTCTTGGTTAAAATTATCTTAAATATTTTATTTTTGGTTCTGTCACTGCAACTGCACAATCACATGGTTTCATGTGAAACTGCCTGGAAAAATTTGTTAAAATTCTCACCTTCCTAGTTCCTTGGACCATATGAGAAATGTCACTGTGTGTAGTAACATAAGTACCGTACATGCTACCTTAATTTTTTTTACAAAAGGATACCATTTTTTTTTCTTCTGAAGAAGAATTGGATCTTCAATCCTTCAGATCGCAAAACTAGTAGTTTTGTGTGTGTGTTCAGATGAAACTTTTGTTGTATCAGCTTCACCTCTCCTAGCATATACACCAGTACTTTTAAATTGAGATGATTTGCTTTAGAGCAATTACAACTGATGTAAGATACAATTTTTTCCATCTTCCACATGGTGTTTTATGTCACACTATGCTTGATGTCCTTATCTGCGATTGTCTTCCATTTTGAGAAATGCTGTATATTTTGGTTTCTTGTTAATCACATTAATTTGATCTGTTCTTTGTGTCATGTATGGGTCATGTATTCCATTTACTGTAAAAATAGTGGTAAGTTAACTAATCTTTTTGTTTATAGGTGTACAACTTGATAATGGATGCTTCAGACAAAGCTGAGGTACATATGCAAATGGATGAAAATGCAAAGCCTAAGTATAGAAGCTTCACAAATTCTATGCGTAGTGCATCTGTATCCATTCCAATGCATTCTCTAGATTCTAGTGATATGGAAAATAATGTCTTAGGTCATAGCGGTCCGTTGCATAGTGTAAGAAAAGTATCGTACATGCAAATGGGTCGTCCTTTATATGCAAACCTCACGAATGACAACTGTTTTCAGCCTACACAAGGTGCAGTGGGGAGCAGAGTAGCTGAGGCAACATTGCAGAAGTACCCTTCACTCAATGGAGTGCTTCAGATTGATTGGCCACATAGCAATCATATAGTGACAAATGAAAATTTATTAAGGTCTGGTCAGTTAGGTCTGTGTAATGATCCTTATTGCACTACATGCCCAACTTACTTCGAAGGGCAGCCAAAGAACAATAAAGTATCCAGTGTATCTGATCAGAAGGTTTGTTCCTTCACTTGACCAAAAGATCTTTTTCTTTAATTCCCATCATGTTTATCTGATTATTTATGTCTCTGTCTTTTCTCGTCATTTAGAATATGAACTTCTTTAAAATTTTACTGTACATATATGTGGTTTGACTAAATGTATTCTAACGTACATGCTTGATTCTGTGATCAAGGTAATTCTTTATCTGTAATCAGGATATAGTTCTGACTTGTTGGTCTAGCTAGCTTAATTTTAAGAAGATATGTTAGAGTATTTCATCACCATCAGTCACAAATGCTGCATTGCTATGTTTGTTTTAGAGTTCTGATACAACAATCAAGAGAACTAGAACCTCCAATATGGCTACAGATAGTAGTTCAGTCTTGAATCAGATTCAGTTGTACTTCTAGCCAATGATATTCAAATTTGATTATGAATAATACCAAATTTGAGATACTTTTTTCTACTTGGAAGTTAAAAATAGACAAATCTGAACATGCTTATTCTGACTTATATTTGTCTTGAGTAGTAAATGATTTAAGAGTATCCGGCTAAGTATTCTATAATATGCGACTCGAGTCTGCCAGTTTTCCTGATGATGTATAGTATCAAAGATGTTGGGTACTAAGTTACAATTATTTATATTTCAATATTATACTATTTTTATGTGTAGTACAATATGAGAATGAAAACTGTATATGTTCAAACTCGAATCTGGTTATTTGTGTTCATCTAGAACTTAAAAAATGAAATTTTGTAAGCAATTCTTATGGACTCATATTGGATTGCACATATTCATGAGTAGTTCGAATTCGAATGTATTGGACTCATATCTGACCTGTACTTCCAAGCCATGTTGTTAAGATTATTTTAATAGTGATACTGTAAGAAGATTACACAGTTGGATAGTTAGTTGTGTATTGCTTCCGTGGGCATATGCCCAGGTTGTTACTTTCCCATACTAGATTAAAAGCATGGTTTAAAGTACATCACATGTGTTTTATTGCATAGAATTAAGACAGTAATTAGTGGAAAGAACTAACTCAACTAAGAACTCAATTTATAGTATGTCAGAAAAATCATTACAAGTAAGCTCTATTTTGCTTGGCCTCCATTGAGTTATAAACTGGTTGTATAGGCATCTCAATGTTTCATGTCAGTGTTTTGATATATAATTTGTATAGTTAAAGAATGTAATATTGCCTCTTCTTCATGAGGGATATATAATCTGGGAGTATGAGTCTTCATTCATTTCTTTAATGTACACTGATTTTCGTATACCAAGTGGCATTTAGAGATGTTGCTTTCTTCACTTATTTCACCTTTTTAGTGTGTATCGACTCTGTATTCCCTCTAAATTTAACTAATTGTGTTTTGGCAGAAGTTTGTTTATATAAATTACAAGCAATTTCCTATCCCTAACATCAAACACGGAGATGCCAAAGGTTGGGCATGGAGAACATTTTCTTCTCTGTATCAGTATATTCCCGGAGTCATGAATCCTCATGCTAAAATAGTTCAATATTGGAATAAGTTCTTTGTCATCTCGTGCTTATTTGCAGTTTTTCTAGACCCACTCTTCTTCTTTTTGCTGTCGGTAAAGCAGGTATGGACATTTCCTTATGAATGATACAGTAATAGCTATAAAATCTCACTCATTAATGCTATACTTTCAGTACTCTCTGCGGTTGCTTAAATTACTGTGTAACAAGTCTCTTGACTTGGATGTAAATTCTTCTTTAACTTCCTCTATTGCGGTAGTGAATCATGAAAACGGATGCAATTTAATGATACGAGTATATTTTACTTTATCATAATGCACTCTTTAGCTCCAATATAAATAACCACTTTGACATTTAAAAGTCAGTTTGATCAATATTACCGCACATGTTTTTAATGCCAAAAAAAAAAAATAGTCACAGTTTTCACCTTCATCTGTGGTAAAAAATGCTTTCTTGTGCATGTTTTTTTTAATTATTTTTTTGGAATTTGTATAGAGGGTAACTCATTCTTTACATGCCATTCTCTTTGTAACAGGAACACAAATGCATAGTATTTGATGAGACCCTGACGAAAATTCTTATTTCTTTGAGAAGCCTAACTGATTTCATTTGCTTTTTGCATATGCTTCTTCAGGTAAACAAAATAATTGTTTCTATAAATAATCATTCGTTGTTCTTATATTGAAGTTATGTTTGCCACATATCATGGACCAACACCATATATTGGAGAGTGGTTAACACAAATTTTCAAATAAAGTCTGGCATGGAGTGTCAGAAACCTTAAAGTAATTGTCTATGTAATTGTAGTATGTTCTCAGATAAATCATACATGCATGGAAACCAGGAACCAAATAGTGGGATGCACCAAACTGTTCAGTGTTCATTATCAAGCGGTAACATGCATTTTCTAAATTTTGGTAAATGGAGTTGTATCTGACAACCTTATAACCTGTAATATGTTAAAGTCATGAAAGTAGTGCCACGAACTTAAGCACATGATAATGATGTAAAAACTAAAAAGTTCTGATTTAGTGTAAGATCTCAACATGGCATTTATGCACATATAGTGTTGTTACTTGTATTTGATAAAATTATGATTTATAGCTTCAAGGCTGTTCGTTGCATCTTGCAGTTTAGATTGGCCTATGTTGCTCCTGAATCAAGAGTTGTGGGTTCTGGTGATCTAGTTGACCATCCAAGAAAAATAGCTCTCAATTATCTCTATGGACACTTTCTTATTGATTTCTTCGTAGTGCTACCACTTCCCCAAGTATGTTATATATTCGCCTGTGTGTGTATGATATTATTTCAAGTTTTGTATATCCTCGCATAATGTCATCTTTTGTTAAGTCTTTGTCATTTGTGGTTCAAACAGTAAGTTCCTCCCTAAATCTTATTAAATGAAAAAACATGTTATTAATAATTGAGATGACTAATGATAATAGTAGATTTGCAAATGTTTTACCAGCTAAATGAGTTAGTATTGATGATTTAAAGTTGTAAAATTTATAAGCTTGTTGTTATAAGTTTCAGAGTTTTACTTCTACAATTATATTACCGAATTTAAAATGTTCAACTTACTTGAATAACTCAAATACTTAACTTGTTAACTAGCACAACTCTAATAAAAGGGCCTAGTTATTTTGAACACAAATATATGATTTCCGGTTTAGTTAAAGTGTTAAATATATAGTATGATTCAGTTCACTGTTAACATAATCTTTACAAAAGACTATGTGATCAGCATAATAAAAGTGGAAAAAAAGCCTAATGGCAGGAGGTTAAGTTTACAAACTGATATAGGATCTCTGCTGTACATCTAAGGTATTTTCTGATTGCTTGCTCATGTTTCTGTCTACTCACACACTGAATTAAATTGGGTCCTCCTAAATGTGTAGATAATTATATGGCTGGTCCTCAAAAAGTTTAAAGGATCTTCTGGTGCAAATTCTGCAAAAAACTTCTTGCGAGCAGCAATTCTCGTTCAGTATATTCCGAGGTTGTACAGGATTCTTCCTCTGCTTGCTGGTCAGACTGCAAGTGGTTTCATCTTTGAGTCAGCGTGGGCGAATTTCGTTATTAATCTCCTCACATTTGTGTTGTCCGGCCATGTGGTTGGGTCTTGTTGGTATCTCTTTGGGTTACAGGTGGGTCAATATCATCGGTTGTTTCAGGTTTAAAATATTCTTGCACTATAACCATGATAGCTGATCATTATCTTAACTGTGGACTATAGCAAATGGTAAGTCAAGTTTGAAAACTATATGAAGCAATTCATTGTAATCTGTATATGCTTTGATGATTATACTGATATCAAGAATTTTGTTTTTTAATGAACATTGATAAATGATAAGCAGCTAAGCAACCTAAAGTCCTAAACCACCTCCTAAAGTCTTTTATAATAGATTTTTATATTGGTCCATGGAGCATAGTCCTAACCTCAAATTAAATATTAATTGATTAACTACATACATTTTCCCTTGTTCGTTCGAAAACTTTTAACAGCTGATAATATCAAAATGCATAGTTATCACAATCGTTCACTTTGTTGTGCTAATACAAGTAAAACGATAGATCTGCGATGTTGCACCATCATATTTATATTCTGTATTCCATGACCCTTTAGCATATATAATATCTGGAGCTATTTCATGTTTTGAATCTACTTACCTGTTAGAATATATTGGCAAATCAACTTATCCTGATACGTTGAAATCACAATTATTTTTTTGGTACAAAAGCATGACAACTTGATATGCCGCAACATACTAACATTTGTAATATTTGGGCTATAGCAACTTTGGTATCTATCTACCTGCTAGAATACTGTGAAAAGTAAATTATCTTGGAACATTGAAATTTCAAATGCTTGTTTGGGACAAAACCACGGCAACTTGATATGCCTGCTCTGGTGTTTCACATTTTGACACATTCTCCCAGTACAATCAAACTTTAAATTCTTTTTGGGTCAACATTTCAAAATGAAAATTTGTGTCACTTTTATGTGGTGTTTTTAAATATTTTTCTGGTCCTTGTGCTACTAACAGATTGGCAATCCCTTTTTCCTTATTAAGAGCATGAGTTGCTATCCTAACATTTCTCCTTTCTGCACCACTACTTGCAGAGGGTAAATCAATGTCTTAGAGATGCCTGTGTTGAGAAGTGTAGTATAAGATATATAGACTGTGGGCAAGGAAATGAAAATGAGAGGTTCAAAGATGATCTGGTGTCATGGACAAATTGGACAAACAACGCCAACGCTAGTGCTTGTTTTGGTGAAGGCAGTTTTCCATATGGAATCTACATGCAGGCAGTTGGACTTACCACAGAATCTGCTCTAACCACAAGATACATATATTCCTTATTCTGGGGTTTCCAGGTACCTTCTAAGATTTTTCCATTCTTTATTCCTCTTTCTTATGTGTTGTCTTCACTTGTTGTCTTCACTTGTGTAACATAAATATGGTCTTCAGTATGATGGTGGGATTACCGACATGTTTGCCATGAGTTTTAGTATGATGGACGGCAACTTAATTTAGTGAAGTATGTTAATTTTCTTGTGAGTGTGAAGTTCTAAAAAGCTCCTTCCCGATCAAGGATTCTGAATTCACAAAACATACATCTATAACCTTTATTAATAAGCGAAACACCCTTTTAACAGTACCACTTTTTGGTTCGCACTATATTTTGGTTTCACTCCTTTTTGGTTCGCACTATATTTTGGTTTCACCCCTACAATCCTATTTCTACTATAATTCTGTTTCTATGTTTTTTTTATAAAATAGAAATCCTATTATAATTATAATTCTTTTATTACAACTTTAAATAAAAAAATTAGTTTCACCCCTAGAATCATATTTCCCTTATATTCTATGTTATTTTTTAAAGAAAATAATAAAATTGAAATCCTATAATACAATTTTTTTTATCATAATTTAGAATAAAAAAATAATACGATCAATTCTCCGAAAGATTTTTAAGGAGAACAACTAGAACATGTTTCTATACAATACTCTAGAACAATTTTCCCTGCGATTATATGTTATTTTTAAAAAAAACATATTAAAATTGAAATCTTATTATTATTATAATTCTTATATTGTATTAGCAATTTTTTTATTATAACTTTAGAATAAAAAAAGAATACGATCAATTATCTTAAATATTTTTCAATGAAAACAACTGAAACGTGTTTCCATGCACTTCTATTAAACAATCTAAGTTTATATTTTGTTAATCGTAATTTTTTTATTATAACTTTAGAATAAAAAAAGATTACGATCATTTATCTTAAATATTTTTCAATGAAAACAACTGAAACGTGTTTCCATGCACTTCTATTAAACAATCTAAGTTTATAGTTTGTTAATCGTATAAATTTTTTATGCAAATAACATAGTTCTTTTTATAATTTTATAATTTATTTTTATAAATATTGAATTAAATAAAAAATTAGTAATTAATTAATATAAATTCCCGAGCCCGTGCTTCGCACGGGTTATCATCTAGTTGTTAATAAAGTGAGAAAGTAGTTTCAAATTATATTGTACCAAGTTCTTTAGTTGTTGCAATGATAGTGCACATTTATACCAAATAAATATAATGGTAGCAATTCTCATAAGTTTGACAGATGAAGTTATGCAGATGCTTTAGGGGTAGCGTGGCAACATATTTGTTGATATTTTATTAATAAAGGATGGAGTAAAATGTAACCTCATAATAACCATGATTATCCTACTAATTGAGAATAGTAAATAGATACACATAGAATTACAAATTATCTAAAACCTTCTTGTTAATTAAGTCAATGGTATATCATATCAATATATCTCTTAAACTTTTGAGTGATTCAGTGGTTCAACACTGTTGGGATTATGACATTTATGATGGTTGCAATAAAACTTTCATCAAACGGTGCGACTTTTTTCATCAATAGTTGAGAAGGATACACTGATTAGAATTAATGGAGTACTTTTTGTAGGAATGTTTTCATTTAATTGAGTATAAATTTGACGTGTTCTTATTGAGATAATTTATCTTTGCTTCCAACAAAGCAAATTAGTACTCTGGCTGGAAACCTTACTCCAAGTTACTATGTCGGGGAAGTTATCTTCACTATGGCCATCATTGGCCTAGGTCTTTTGCTTTTTGCTCTTCTCATTGGAAATATGCAGAACTTTCTACAAGCACTCGGACGCAGGTATGTTTTATTTAAATATTAGCATTCAGTTTTTAGCAAAGGTCATATGAAGAACTGGACAATATATTTTGTATTGAAAGCATTGAATATATTTATCTAAATTAGTCACATATATATATATATCTATACTATATCTATACTATATTATAATAAGCGAAAGGGGTATAATTTGTACTTTGGTTAACCCATTTTATTTTATATTATAATAAGCGAAAGGGGTATAATTTGTAGTTTGGTTAACCCATTTTTGGTTATCCCTCATCCACACAACGGTTAGATCATCAACTCAAAGACAGTTAGATATAATAATACTAAAAGTCTGCTAACAACATATTAATTTATACAAAGATGTAAGGTTTCAATTCTTCCAATAACAGATTAAAATTAATATTATAATATTATATTACACTATAAATAAATTATAAAAAATTAAAAGTAATAAGCTAGTATATATAAAGACTCCAATTTTTACCAACCTTCCAATGTGAAAGTATCCGTGTTGTGACTGTCTACTTCATTAACAAGAGCGCTTTTTGCTTGTAGTATAGTAGAATTTGGATATTGCAAAATTTTTCTTATTTTTCACTGCCCCACCAGAACAGTCAAATTGTAGATATACCCACAATGAAGGATAGAATGACCTTTTAAAGAAAAGTATATAAATATTTCATATTTTCTCTTTTAAAATTGAAAAGTTTAAATTTATTTATCTGTATTCTCAATACACCTATTTAATGTGTTCCTCAAAATGTCTGTATTTTGGAACTGCAACAAAAATTATAATAATCAAGCGAACGTTTAGTAATCAGATATATGCATGGTGAAAAGAAGAGTTGAATTCCCCCCACATCCACATATATTTATATCTGATGTTTCTGGATTAATTATATGAGGAAGATAGTTTGTTAAACAAACAGTTGCATCACCTTCTTAAACAAAGCCCACGGCAGAAAAGGATGATGACTTGTCAGAAATATGATAAGGAGCAAAAGCTGTGAATTCCTTTTAGACTCCGAGTCATATTACATGTTTTTCAGTGGCAAAGACACATCAGGAGATGGTTATGAATTACTTTCAAAATTAGGACACTTACAAAATATTGACTGATGTTAATTTGATGACAGCATAAAAGATGTCCATGCTCCCAGAAATAATAACTTGCTGACTTCATTCACTGTCACTTTCCTAAAATTACCTCTAGAGCAACTAATACAACCTCATCTACCCTACATTATGCTTTCCCACAAACACAACCTCAATCACTCTTAGTGATGATCTTTCTTCATATCAAAATACGGGAGTACTAGTATTCCTTCTTTGTGAAATTCCCGTCTTATTGAATTTAAACATTATTTTTTCCATTAAAATATTTTAATTCTTCATACACACATAAATAAATGGGATTCTTCAATATGTTTCGTTCCATCTTGATCGCATGAACATATATATAGTTTTTTTTTTGGCTGATTTAAATATTAATATAGCTCTTTTCAAGTGTTTATTTATATCTCATTACTAGAATGTATGGTTTTTACATGCTAAAGAGAGTGTCTATACAATATCTGTAAGTTAGATCTTCTGTCTCTCCCTCGAAATAAATAAAAATATTCTGGTGCATTTATTTTCTTTTAGGAGGCTAGAATTGTCTTTAAGGCGTCGGGATGTTGAGCAGTGGATGAGTCATAGGCGTCTGCCGGAGGAACTTAGAAGGTAATGTTGATCAATGGATTAATCATCCTTTTAAGAAATTTTGGTTCTTATTCCTCAATAGTATCTAGTATCTGTTCTTCTAGACCTGACAGTCATAGAAGTTCTGGATGTGTAATGCTATCTCACTGTTTGTTCACTAACACCTTGTATGAGAATGATAGTTTGCCCCTTTTATACTTATTTCAGATTAAGTCTTACCTTATTCAATTCACGTCAAGTTGCGTTCTGATTGTTTACTGACTCGACTAGATTCAGTGCCTTTTGTATAATGATATTCTTGTGTATAACTGATCTACTCAGTTAAAAGCGTAGAATTTACGTATTCCTATATTATGTTAAGTAATTCAATTGGAAACCCTGGTGTATCAAAAGCATGAGCTTCTTTTCGCATGTTTACTGCTAGTTCTGTATCCATTACACATGAAGCCTGATGCAACAACCTGGTATAATTAGCAAAAAAAAAAAACAACCTGGTATAATATAACTAAAAATTTCAAATAGACATTTAATGTACCTGAACTATCCATAGATTGAGGTGTTATATTGGTTGCTCTTACGATTCTGAATGGCTCATTTGCTAGAGCTACATTTGTTTGTCAATCTAGTGTATCTGAACAATGGTTCCTTTTCTTTTCTTTCTTGCCCTATAACTAAAGTCATACAGAAACACACACATTTTTCCAATGTAATGTACAGATCAACTGATTATTGGCTCTAACCAATGTTGACTTGTTTGAGAGTCACTTGTGCAGGCAGATCCGTGAATCGGAACGTTATAATTGGGCTGCCACTAGAGGGGTAGATGAAACTATGCTATTGGAGAATCTACCGGAAGATCTTCAAAGAGATATACGCCGACATCTCTTTAAATTTGTGAATAAAGTGAGCTTGAAACCTTACTGTTATCTTTTAGTTTCGATAGCTGCAGCAGTCCTCCAGATAAAATTGTCTCTTTGACCAGTTGGTCTCCTTAGAAGCACACCATAGTTTTTTTTTTTTTTAAAAAGAAAATTAAACTTCTGTATTTCCAGGTCCGAATTTTTTCACTGATGGATGAACCCATCTTAGATGCCATGCGTGAGAGACTGAAGCAAAAAACTTATATCAAAGGAAGCAGAATCTTAGTTCCCGGAAATCTGATTGATAAGATGGTTTTTATTGTTCGAGGTAAGATTGAGAGCATTGGAGAAGATAAGAATATAGTTCCTTTGTCTGAAGGGGATGTTTGTGGAGAAGATCTTCTTACCTGGTGCCTTGAGCATTCTTCTGTTAACAAAGGTGCTAATGCATGTTCTGAATTTCTATTGAACTTCTCTTATTGGCATTTATTATCTTGAACCTGGCTATTTGTAACCATTGATATATCTGAACTATCATCGACTGAGAGGTGTTCTTTTGACTTACAACAAGGTTACATGCACATCCGGGGTATAATTTTAGTGCTCTGAATAGTGTTTCAGCTTTCTTAATCACAGTAATTGTTCATTTGAAGTCATTGTGCATATTTCAATGGTTTCAGTTAAAAACAGTTCTGTAATGTTTTTTTTCTGTAGTCATGTCAGAAGAAGTAACAATATTGCAAGAATATACATTTCATTTAAAAACAATTTTGGTTTTTTGCAGATAGAAAAAGAATCAGGATTCCAGGACACAAGTTGATAAGTAATAGGATGGCAAGATGCGTAACAAATGTAGAAGCATTTATACTCCGAGCTGCAGATCTCGAAGAAGTCACTAGTCTTTTTAGTAGGTTCTTGAGAAATCCGCGTGTTCAAGGTGCCCTCAGGTAAATATCAAGAAAATTTGACTATATGTTTCATTAAAATGTTTTAAAAGATATATGAAGTATCTGCCTACCAGTCTACCAGTAAGTGAACTGTTACTCCGGTAGCTTCTTGAAGAGTTGAAGTTGCATTATGTCAATTTACTATCAATATCTTTACTTGTCTCTACATTGAGGTTTTGCTACAATGTGTTTCTTTCATGTGGACATAGAGACCCGAGCTTATGGTGATTGGAGAACAATAGATCTTGAACATCCATACTATACGGAATTGAATATTTCTTATACTAGTTTAGAGGTAGCACAAAATGGATTTGGTTGGGTTTGTGTCAAATAAATTAGCTGGGTTACGGGTAAACAAAAGTATTAAAACTATACATGTAAGGTATGGTTTACAATTGCAATGCAGGTTCTACCTGGGTCAAAAAGTTAGATAAAACCATCAATAAAGATACTTAAAATAATTTATTACATTTCATCACGGCATATTCGGCTACTTGCAGGTATGAATCTCCCTACTGGCGGTGTCTTGCAGCAACTCGGATTCAAGTTGCATGGAGGTATAGGAAGAAGCGGTTGAGTCGTGCAACAACTGTTTCTGCATGAAACCAATATTCCTCAAAACTGATGATTAGTCTTCATACATCATACCTACATTATATCCTAGGTAATTCCGAAATTGATATGTTCCTCCGGCTCAAGGCATCAGTATAACATGTTATCGTAGACATGTAGTTTCATGTATTCAACTAATGTAGGAGTATACTTGCTGAATGTTGGAAGCTTTGTAGAAGGAAAGTTAATGAGTTGAGAGTGTTCTAAAAATCGTCCGATTTTTCAAAAATCTCCGATAAATTGCCGATAAATCGTTAAAAATATTTGACCGATCTGATTTTAAAAATCCAATTTTTCGCTATGAAATATTTTTAAATGGTATTATATTATAAATTAGACTAATTTATTAAATATTAAAATTTATACAATTTTGTTCCGATTTATCATTTCGATAAATCCCGATTTAACGATAAATTGTTATTAAATACCTAAACCAATTTGTTCCGATTTTCGAAATCTACAATTATAGTCGAGAAAAATACATGCTAAGGAATAGTGATGGCGGACCTGGGGTAAACGGCACCCGTTCCCCGGAATTTGAGACTATTACGTATTGCCGAGCTTACTAGTACAATTATATAAGTGGTGCATTTTTATTTTTATTTTACTTTTTGAAACGCAAAATTCACTAAATAACCAGTGCCGGTGCCAGGACTGGAGCAAAAAGTGCTAGGCTGGCCATCTATTATATATTATATATCTAATACACTAACCCTAACTCAAAGGATTTGAATCCATGACCTTGCATAACTAATGCAACACCATAACCAGTTGAGCTATGTGAACATTTGAGCTTATATTAAAAATCATTATCTACATACATAAACACATATATACATACATACATAATTATTAATTATACTACACATACATAAATAAATATACATGTATACGTACATACACACATACATACAAACATACATACATACATACATACATACATACATACATACATACATACATACACTACATACATAATTATTAATTATACATACATAAACATAAATAATTATACATGCATATGTACATACACACATACATACATACATCCATACATACATACATAATTATTAATTATACATGCATAAGTACTATATACATACATACATACATACATACATACATTTATGTTGTATAATATATTAATATTTCATTATTTGTAATATATTAATTGTTGTATAATTAATATGCATATTTATATATACAAACACATGTACAAACATAAATACATACATATATAAATTTATGTGGATATATATATAATAATATACTATAATATTATATACCACTACAACACTTCTGGCTTTTTTTGACGGAATTTTTGCACTAAATCCGTCAAAAATGGGGTCATTTTTGACGGATTCCATCCGTCCATTATAGTCCTGTCTAAAGGTTCTTTTTTTGTCACAAGTTCAAAATTTTGTCACAAGGTTAAGTGTGGGACCCAATTTATATAAAGAAATATAAATTGAACTTTTGACGAAATGTTAGTCAAAAAATGATTATTTTATTATTTTTAGTTGACGGATATACTTTTGACATATACAGTCAAAAAATGAATTTTTTAATATATATTTATTTTTGTTAAAATGAAAAGGAAAATTGAATTAAAAAAATCCTTTAGACAAACTTTCAGTCAAAAGATTGGTATTAAAAAAATAAATGAAATATAATATTTAATAGCTTGTGACGGAATATATCAAGAACATTTGTCACAAGTTTTACTACCAAGAGCTTCCTCCTGGTTATTGTTCTTTCTATCCAGCCATCTTTGGCTTCTCATATTCAAAACATGCCAATTTGCATGTACAACATATATATAACTAAGTCATCCTAGCTAGAAACACAAGTCTAAAGTCTAGTGATCATAACATTAATAATAAGATAACACAAGATGCATAAGTCATCAAAGTAAGGTAAATAGGCCATCACAAAAGCCATCACAAAAGCAAATCCACAACAGATGGATCACAACAATCCACAACACAAACAATCCACAACAGATGGATCAAACGTTAAATATCTTATAGTTTTGCTAGCCACATATTACTGGACCACCCGAAATGCGAGACATCCGCGAACTAGAAGGACCAGCACCATCATCACGAGGGTCATCAGCATCATGATCATCATCACGAGGGTCATCAGCATCATCATCATCATCTACTGCCGCCTTACCCTGCTTTTATATACAAATGAAAAAAACATGTCTTAAAATTCACCTATGTGTCTTAACTTAACCATATCACATGAATTAGAACATGTTCTTGCAAACCTACACATATATGCAAGTGATAGTGTTTATAACTCCATCTCATATCGGTTCATCAATTTTTAGAAGCAAGTTTACCTTATTATTTGGTCCATTTCTTTTGTACATGTCATTAAGCACTTCGATGATGACATGGATCAATTGTCGTTGGGCTTGCTCAGTGAGGGGGTGATCATGAGGCAACTCTGCTTCACCATCTAATAAGTCACGTGCTAGCAAACGGACCTCATCTGGACTAAGAGCAAACTCCTCTGGGTGCTCCCGGGCACGCGCAATAGTCCTGTCCACAGCCCGCATGAAAAGATCATCACGAAGGCGCTCCATGGTAGACCGGCCACTGCCTCCTTCACCAACCCTCCGTGTTGAACGTGTATTACCTATTTGAGAGTAAAATTCAAGAAGAAATTAAAACTTTACAAGTCTAAAACAAATTTAATGCAGATTTTAATTACATATATATACCTAAGACGTCACAAGCACGGATACGTGGGTAGCCAAGAATCTTGTTCTTGCGAACACCCCCAACTGCCTTTACCCACAACTCCAAATTAGTATTTGCAGGATCAATGTTCTGGTCAGCGCATATCTTCTCATAACGATCCTATACAATAGATTTAAATAGAAATATATATGTCATACATAAAATCATATGTGATAACTTATCCTTATGTGACAACTTGAAAACTAAAAATAAAACCATTTACCATAATTTCCTTTGCCTCCGGGGAAATCAAAGCACCATTCTCACGGAGTGTATGCAATTCTTTGAAGTGTTCTAAGAGCGAAGGTTCCTTTTTGTTTTTAACCACATAGTCCTGTACATGGAATTTTATTAACGTATAAATATCAATTGTATAATAGTAATAATTTCCGATACTGATCACAAAGGCATTTAATACAAAAATATCACAAATGCAATTCTAACTAAACACATTAAGTAACTTCATAGAAAAATACAAAAAATATCATAATAGTAAAGTTTGTAAATACCCGTCGGCGTCGCTCAAATGAGTAGGATCCAGAAGTATGAGGGATTTTGACCTTTCCTCGACAACCCCTAGCAGCAACAGACCTCTTCCTAAACTGCTCGGTCCTCCACCATGAACAAAACTTTCTCCAAACTCCCTCCCTCAAATAAGCAGGCCTATAGTCCTCGTATTTTCCTCCATTTTCCCTAATCTTCTTGTCAGCCCTTGTTTTTTCACAATTGATTATTTTGCGCACATTATTTCGAATATGATGCATAATTGAATCACGAGCATTCTCTTGAGTAGCGAAAGCAGGATCATAAGCAAAGTATCGCTACAAACAAAATTGATGAAGGTGTTAGAAGTTAAACTCTCCATGCATAAGTGATATATTGTTATTTACGTAGTTACAATTGTATCAGATCAATATTGTTATTCAGAGCCCATGTATAGAACTAACTCACCTCAAACTCAGTTAGAACTAGATCCCACCATCCAGGATGCAACCGGTCAATATCCATTTGGGATACGACATCATCTCGCCAGAACCTGCGCATAATAGCAAGTAGTGTGCGAGACGCTGGACCAGACTCTATCCTGAAAGGTTTTGATTTTTTTTAAACAAAGTTAGAGAAAGTCATGAATGAAATAATTACTAAGAAAATGCAATAATAATCAAAACGAGACGGTCATAAGGTTATTCGAGAGCATAACTTACTCATTATTTGCTATCCTGGTGACGATCGGCTTATTTGGTATACTGCCGAATAATCCTGGGGAATAACCGCGTCCTCTATGATTCTGAGGGAGGACAACTTGCTGCTCTATATTATCATCAGTATTGTCGTTGCCATGACCCTCACCTTGACGGTCACCATGAGCTTGAGCTTCATCATGATCCTCATCCATTGTATCTTCATTAAAATCTTCATCGTGTCCAAAATCTTCATTGTGTCCAGTGTCTTCATTCCCCCTGTCACCTCCTGTAGCAAGGTCATGGCCGGGTTCCTTCACGGCCACCATCGCGCCCTGCTTGGCCTCTACCACGGCCTCCATCGTGCCCTGCTCGGCCTCCACCACGACCACCATCGCGCCCTGCTCGGCCTCCACCACGACCACCATGGCTGACTCTCCGTCCCGCCATCATAGATATCACAATACTGCATATGAGAATGAATAAATGATTAGACCTACTTAAACTGAAAATGGATGCATGTGTATATATATGGAAATAAATTAAAATATAGCATTATCACATACCACAAAAGTGAAATCAATAGTGTAAATATGAAAATCTAACACCCATAATCAATTATATATGTGTGTTAATGTATATATGTGTGAATATGTGTGTGAATGCATATACATATGTATCTGTATCAAAAGGGGGAAAATTACCCTGCTATTAGAGAAACGATGAGTACAATCGACATGCTTAAGCTAGATCAGTAAGAAAGTAGCTTTTGAGATATGCTTGAATCTGAGTTGAAAGTGAGAGAAACACTATGAAAATGAGTTGAAGAGGCAGTCAAAAAGGAACCGAAAGTGTATTGTTTTTTGACTGTATGGAATCCAATGGATGTCAAAAGGGTATTGGCGGTTTATTCAACTTTTGGTGAAATTTTGCCCGGGAAATTACTCCATACAATTTTTTTGCTGATCAATCGAGAATATGTACTATTAATTAAATATATGTTAATTATGTATAGGGTAACGATATGTACATTAATTTCATATTAATATGTAATATTAAATTCATTGATAATTAATATTTAATATATGTTAGAATAAATAATATTAATTATGTATACGGTAACGATTATAATCTCTCTTCTAAATTTTGATTAACGATTAATCGTTAGTAAGTGACAAATCGATTAGATTTTATTAAAGTCGGGTCAGAAATCGTTTTTTGAAAAATCTATACGATCTGTCTAAAATCGAATTAATCGATCAAAAATCGATCTGATTGGTAAAAATTAACAAAATATGTAATATGTTTCGATTCTCGCTCATCCCGAGACTTCTTGTGAACGGATACTCATATTTAAGGCATAAGCCTACTTATTCAAAACAAACATTTCATCATATGATATCATATATTAATGTGATATATAGTAGTGCTATTATTTTAGACTATGCTTTCATAAATTGTACTACTTCTACTTGATAAAAGTATAGCGACTTATATTAAGACCGGATTGGATGAGAAGTGAACACAGTAATAATTATCCTAGTCTCGATCATAACGAGTACAATTTAGGATTAACCCGTCCCTGAAGCGAAGAAAGAGGAGGAGGAACAAGAGGTTGTCCTCTCCCGGCCCAGTAGTTCCGCAACTACTACCGTGGTTGTTGCCAACGGGGATCCCCCATTCCGAAAGGTTACTGGGCCGGCCGTTAGGTCACTACAGTAGTCTCGATGATACATTGTACTACTTGATAAATATGTCGGACTTGTATCAGGAATGGATTGAATCACTCTACGAATAAAGTGTCTACTTGATAAATAAAATTATACATAACGAGATACACTATAACATTTTATAATATCTCGATTCTTGCACTGAACATTTTCAATTTACATGTGTTCATTACAAATTGCAACGATAATACAATAAAATGTACATACTTGGTTGGCATTCTTTCGTATCGTGTAAAGAGTATAATCAACTAACACTTATTACCGCTCTACACAATAACATCTTTTATTTTTCAACTAGTAATTATTTCTATAATATTTAAAATTTCATTTCGTTATATATAATGATATAATAGGTACCTTAAATTATTCCATGTGATAAATTTTATATAAATAGTAATAAAAAAATTTTGGTTAAGTACAAAATTTTTTGCAGTTGTTTTGACGGAATGAAGAACATCAGTCTAAACAACTGCAAAATAAGCAGTACTTTTGACGGATTTAGTCTAAACAACTGCAAAATAAGCAGTACTTTTGACGGATTAAGAACATTAGTCAAAACCACTGCAAATTTTTGCAGTACTTTGGACAGAACTGCAACTTCTACATATAAACATGTCTACAATGAACAATACAATTAGTAGAAATAGAGGGTACTAAACTAAAACATTACAAACATTTCATAAACATGTCCAAGCATTCAAACTGGAGCAAAACGAATAGTTTGCAAATTAGGCAACAAGAAAGATATTGCATTATACATCATGTTCTTCGAGGTTCTCATAACCATCTTCTTCTTCTTCATCCTCCTCCTCTTCTTCTTGTTCTTGTTCTTCCACTTCTTCTTCCTCTTCGCCATTATATGTTTCTTCTTCTTGTACTTGGTATTGGGAAAGATCGACAAAAAAGGACATTGGAAATGTCAATAGTGTGGCATTTGAGACATCTTCTTGAAGAGCGTCATCGCCTACAATAGAAGTACTTTCATCTAATGGTCGACCTCTAGTTGTGATGACAGTTTATATGCTACTGTTCGGATCCTTTACATTAGGAGCATAGTAAACTTGAGTGGCTTGACTTGCCAAAATGAAGACATCACAACCTGGTAGCTTTGAATTCATATCAATTGTTATCACTCCAGTTTTATATTTTTTTACACCCCTGATATGATCATACCAGTGACATCGAAATAGAATCAGTTGATTTCCTCCTTGGTATGTGATTTTCAGAATTTCTTGCAAAGTCCCATAGTAATCGTTTGCATCATCACCATAACAACTACCCCTGACAAGAACTCCAGAACTTGATCTGCCTAAGTTGAATGCATAGCCATTGACATTACATCTTTTATAACAGAGTACCAAGTCTGATGGACCTCCTAGTAAATATTTAAATCGATCATGTGCATAAGCATTTCCCTGAACCTGAAATTATGTAGTTTGCAAGTAGCTAAATTAGGCAAAAATGCCCAAAATTCACAATAAAAAAGAAAAACTTGCTAAGATTGCATTTTTGATGTCATACAAACATGACAACATAGCTTTCCCTTTGTTGACCACCCGCTAACCATGGCTAAACCCGGATAGTCACTGATAGTCCATAATAAAGCAACCCTCAACATAAAATTAGTCTTTGTAGATGCATCGTAAGTCTCCACGCCAATTTGCCATAATTGAACCAATTCATCAATTAAAGGCCTGAGATAAACATTAAGATTTTTTCCAGGATCATTTGGCCCAGGTACTAGTAGAGTCATGAACATGTATGGATCCTTCATGCACATGGAAGGAGGAAGATTATACATAAAAATTACAACAGGCCAAACCGAATAGATGCTAGAAGTACCATTGCTATAGGGAGGAAATCCGTCCGTAGCAAGGCCAAGTCTGACATTGCGAATATCCCGTGCAAAATCTGAATGATTTTTGTCAAATTCTTTCCATTCCTCTCCGTCCGCGGGGTGAGAAAGAACCCCTTCAGTGACAACTCGGTTCTTGTACCATTTCATATGTTCAGCAGTGCGGGCAGACATATACAATCGTTGTAGACGCGTTGTGAGAGGAGAATACCTCAAAATCTTTCTGGGGATGGTGTTGCTCTCACCCTCTTTGGCATCTTTGTATCGACTCAATCCACAATATTTGCAATGAGAATTATCTTTGTCTTCACCATAAAACAACATGCAGTCATTCTCACATGCATGTATTTTTTCATAACCCAAATTAATCTTCTTGACCATTTGTTTAATGTCTCGGTACTTCAATGGAAGTGTGTGCTCATCAGGCAAGACTTCAACAATAAGGCTAAGCAACTCATCAAACCCTGTGTCACTGCAATTATTTTGACTCTTGAAGTGCACTAATCTCATGACAAATGTGAGCTTCGTGAACTTGGTATTTCTCGGATATATAGGGACATCAAGTTTGTGCAGATTAGTAAAAAATCTACTTGCTTGAGAGTTCGGTTCCTCGGGATTAGTATCATCTTGTTCACCAAAAGCATCCCTTAACATTTCATATTGATCAAACACATCTTCACGATCAATGTTCATTTGTTCATATCTTGACCGAGTACCTTCACCATGAAAATGCCACACAGTGTAACTCTCAAGAAATCCGGTAGCAAACAAGTCAAACTCGACATCTTCAATACTTTTGAAGTGCAGATTCCTACATGTATTACATGGACAACTAATTTCACCATTCAATTGCGTGCAATTTCTTTGTGCAAATTCTAAAAAAAATTTAACACCTTTACAATATTCTTCTATCCAACCATATCCACCGGGATTAGTTCTTCGGTTTATCCAACTACGATCATTAGACATCTACAATATGGCATGAAAAAAATGTTGGAATCAAATCAATCAGACGGCTGTAAATCTTATATTTGTAACTGGAGAAACGTCTGTCTTCTTATTTTAGAATGACAGCATACAACGATTATATAAACTGAATACAAAATGGAATGCTAAAAATCAGCAACTAAACTCCTAACAATACTCCACTACTCTGACTTTCCTACTAGTACTGAACCACCTTCAGACCAAGTCTTCAGCCGTTTATATCCCACGACACTACATTTTATTAAACAGAAATAAAATAAAATAACTAAAATCAACTCAAATTTATATTATTCCAACAGAAAAGAGTACATATAAGAATAATATTTTCATTTTAAATTTACATATACTAACATAAATAACTTATAAATCTTTCGTGTAAGTACACAATAAGAAACATACAAATTTCATCAAAAAAAAAAAGAAACATACAATTAAAGTGGTTGAAGATCCGTGGATGAAACTAGGCAGATAGAAGACACGGCATCTTGAGGAGTGGAGAAAACAGAGGAGGGAAAGAAAGTTGAGAAGAAAGAGAAGTTAGTAAGAAAGTAAGCTGAAACAGACCTTTTGACGGCTGATACACATTCCGTCAAAAGAAAAAGGTCGGCTTAATTATTGCAATGATGAATTTGTGACAGCAACACCAGAATCTGTCGCAAGTTCAGACCTTGTGGCGCAAAATCAACTTGTTGTCAAAAGTATGACTTTATTAAATAATTTTAAATTGACACCACAATATTGATATATGAACTTTGGACTGATAACTACATCCGTCAAAAGATCCGTTCACCAAAATGACAAGTTTAAGAATAAAGAAATGTTGTGGGCCAACAAAAAATCATAAAATATTAACCTTTGGGCGGACGACTGTGTCCGTCAAATGCTTGCCGTCATAAGCTCAATATCCGTCAAATTTTCTGGCTCAACCTAATTCGTCAAAAGATGGCCGTCACAAATGCCCAGAAGTGTTGTAGTGTACATACATACATGCATACATACTATATAACATACATACATACATACATACATACATACATACATACATACATACATACATACATACATACATGCATGCATGCATACATACATTTATATTGTATAATCTATTAATATTTCATTATTTGTAATCTATTAATTGTTGTATAATTAATATGCATATTTATACATACATACACATGTATAAACATAAATACATACATATATAAATTTTTGTGGATATATAACAATGTACTATAATATTATATACATACACATACTACATATTTTTGTTTATATGTATTAATTTGTAGATAAATCTCAGTTGGCTTAACTCAGATAATGTATAATTATTAATTATACATGCATACGTACATACATACATACATACATAACTAGTAATTATACATGCATACATACATATATACATATATACATACATACATTCATACATACATAGTTACATACATACATGCATACATACATATATACATATATACATACATACATACATACATATGCATACATAGTTATGTTGTATGTATATATGTATGTATGTATATATGCATACATACATATATACATACAACATAACTATTAATTATACATGCATACGTACATGCATACATACATACATACATACATACATACATACATAATATATACATACATTTATGTTGTATAATCTATTAATATTTCATTATTTATAATCTATTAATTGTTGTATAATTAATATGCATATTTATACATACATACACATGTGCAAACATAAATACATACATATATAAATTTATGTGCATATATAATAATCTACTATAATATTATATACATATATACATACATACTATATAGCATACATACATACATACATACATACATACATTTATGTTGTATAATCTATTAATATTTCATTATTTATAATATATTAATTACTGCATAATTATACATACATAAACTTGTACAAACATAAATACATATACTCCCTCCGTCCCACCCAATTCTTAACACTTTTTTTGTTACTTTCTGGCACGCATTTTAAGGTGAATTTTAAGGATAGTTGCATAACTTATTTTTGAAATTTTCTTTTTTTGTATAAAAATAGGATTGTTCTATTTTTATACAAAAAAAGAAAATTTCAAAAATAAGTTATGCAACTATCCTTAAAATTTACCTTAAAATGCGTGCCGGACACCCTATTTTGAAATGTTAAGAAATGGCCGGGACTGAGGGAGTATAAATTTATGTGGATATGTTATAATGTACTATAATATTCACTAACATATACCATATCTTATTAATCATTTTAGATCTACTTTAATTATTTATGAATTAAATATTACAAAAAATATCTCAATACAAAAAAAACCTTCATGCCTATGTAAGTATAATACAAACTTGTATTAACATTAAATATCGTAAAACTCATCAATCACATCTTTAATATGTAAACGCATAAAACAATATAACAAATATATATATATATATATATATATAGATATATATATATATATATATATATATATATAATAGAGCAAATGGGGGGGTTCCATGAGCAAATTTATTCATATAAAAAGTCATATTTACATCTACTAATTATATCTATGTTATATTTCCGGATGCTATTTAGGTATTGTAACACTAACATATTTATTACATAATAATAATTGATATGAACTAATATGAATTTATTATTATGTAATTAATACTTGTATGTATCTCTGTATCCATCCATGTTAACTCTATATATTTATATTTTGAAGTACGGTTTTGATCTTAACATTAACAAATTTATTACATATCGTTCAAGTTTGCTTTAACAAAACAAAACATAGCGTAAAATATAATCAGATTTAATCTAACAAGAATTATCATTTGCATGTCACGATCGGGTATTGCATAAATTCCATTTCGTCACAACAATTGTTGCGAAGATATGAACAATCGAAGATATCAACAATCCAATCCTACGTGATCACGAATAATTCATAAATATTTGTAATTTAAAGCATGCCCGTGCCTTGCACGGGCTACAAAGCTAGTTATATAGAATGCACCAACATAACACAAAGCCCAATACATAACTTGCAAGGCCACCAAGGTACAAAACCCAGCCCAATACTACCAACAATACTATCTGCGAAAAACTACTAGCACTCTAGCAGCATACCAACAAATGCCAAGTGTATGATTTTAATTTGTTATAATAAAGTGGACCAACCTTCCCAATCAAATTCCTCTAATCTACCACATCATTTAGAAGTAATTTTTGGATACCAATTCGGGATACCTAGCATTACTCCTTAAAATATACTTCTTGGGACTATACTAATAATCATCTTCAATCATATTGGAAACATGCTTGGAAACATCCTTAAAATGTTTGTAACTAAATTTACTATTTTTCTATCATGAAAAATTTAAGAAATTATCTTTAATTTAGTAATTGTTTATTAATTATTATCCAACTGAAACTACTCGAAAATTGAAGAGAAAAAAAGTTAAAATTTTTTACATTGATAATTGTATTCAATTTAGAAAACCTACATATATTTGGTTTAAATTATTAAAATTTACTTTTTCGTATTTGAAAATAATCATATTATTAATCAAATAAACTTATTTTCTAATATTAGATCTAATTTAGAAGACTTATTTATATTTGATTTAGATTATTAAATTTAGCTTCTGATTTTTGAATATAATTCTGCTATCAATCAAATAAACTTTAAATATTTGATCTAACAGATTATATTTATTTATTTTTAGATCTAACGATTCATATATAAAAAATTAGGTGTTACTTAATTTGGATTGAATAATTATTTTTAAAATCTGAATGTATTTAATCAAGATTTTAAAATGTAGTTGTATTGAGTTTGGATCTTTTTCTTAAGAAAAAAAACGAGGAAATTCAAATATATTTTTTTGTCAAGAAAATATTTATTTCATTAATGAATTGTATGGGAATACATTTTTATTTTATTTTATAAATTTACCTGTTTTTAATAAATTTGCTATGTATACTCGATAAATGAATATGTTTGTAAAAAATTTATTCATTAATTGAGATTATTCTTTGGGTGAAGCAAGCCTAATGTTAATTTTAGGAGAATTCACTAAAGTTAACCATTAAAATAAAGACACATCATTACAATCATTAATATGATTAATGTCCCTGCGAGCCCTTATATCAATAAAAAGTAGTAAATAATTAAAATTACATAGTTTTAAAAGTTAATTTTAGAAAAATTCTCCCAAAAGTTAACTTCCTTTTTCTCTTATTCTTTTATCAAGACAAAAAATACACCGTTTCTCGGACTAGAAATTGTTTATTGGGGAAGATTATTATGTCGATCCTTGGCAATATCATTAAGTAACGTACGTAAAGTCTTAAATCAACTAGAAGTCCCAAAGGCAAACGCACAAAACCCTTGATACCGTCAATCCATGGATCCCAATTTTCATAGCATGCAGCCTTCCAAATCCATGGATAATCTACTGAGTAATTCTCCAGTCAGAAAGCACATGAAGAGGACGTTCAACGACAATCAGTACGTGTCGATTTTCGACTTGCCCGAAGAACTCTTAGCAGAAATTCTCAAAAGACTACCAGTAAAATCTATCTTCCATTGCATGTTTGTTCAAAAATCGTGGTATAATCTTATAAAGAATCCCATGTTTATCACTCTCCAATTAAATTATCAGAAACTTTCCCCTCATAATCATGCTAAATATCTCCTTTTCGGAAGTTATACGTCGTTAGATGTACGTTTTTTTTGATGATAAACAATGTGAAAAATACTGCACAGTTAAAAGTTTTCCACCCTTGCCTCGCTATTACTTCTGGCATGCATCATCGTATGGCTTAATGTGTGTGACTGCCATGTTTTTAAGTGGAGATCGTTACGATCCGAACATATATTTGTGGAATCCACTTGTTCAGAAATATAAAATTCTTCCCGATTCACCTCTTCCTAGATTTTCCTTAATAGAAGGATTATGGCCAGATAAAAAGTGGCAAGCTTTAGCTTTCGGGTTTGTACCGGATGTCAATGATTATGTGGTTGTACATATTGTCAAATCTGATTCCCAGTTGGACTCGGTTATGATTGGTGTTTATAGTCTAAACACTAATACATGGAAGAAAAGAATTCAGGATAATGTTTCTATTTATTGGATCGATTTGAATGATGTTGCTTTCGTAAATGGTGCTGCATATTGGATGGGGGTTAATTCGAACGGCGATAGAAATGTTTTATGCTTTGATACCAAGACTGACACACTTCGACAAATCTGGTTGCCTGAATGTGGGCAATCTGGGCCTTATTATAATCCTACGATTCATCCATTTGATCAATCTATTGCTTACATTGTCCACGTAGACTATCGTGTAGTAGAAATGTATGTACTGAAAGGCGATCCTGTGAATGGGATTTCTTGGGAGAAGAAGATGACTGTTAGTCTAAGTGAAAATACTAAGCCGGAAACCTTGGGTGTAAGGAACAATGGTGAGCCAATATTTGAAAATTTAAATAATTTGATTTTATACAATAATCATGATAAGCATGAAGCATGTAATTTTGTTGATTCATGGGATCGATGGATACCTTATATATTTGAGGAGGGCCCTGAAGGGCCTGAACCAACCTTTTCCATTAGTCCTTTTATTGAGAGTCTGGTTTTGCTTGACGTGGATGAGAATAATTGAAGAAAACAGCAAGTCCATTAGTCTCGATTTATCAGGGATCATGGTACTCTCAGGTTCATTAGTATTTCCCATATTAACAGAGCTCTGCGACTGGCTGATCTCTTTGCACAATCACTGGAGCTGCTTAAACCAGATTTTCAGTCTTAAGGCTTGACCATTCAATTTGATCCTACTTAATAATGCTTGAAGGGGAAATCCAGCAATATTGAAGCACTTTTCATCTAAAGAATTTTTCATCTGTTTGCTAGTAATAAGCTTTCAATTAGTTGTAAGTTTGGATTAGTTGAATTAGTTAGTTAATTATCTACTACAAGTATGAACTAGTTGGTTGAAAAGTAAGTCAAGATGCAGTAGCTTCTGGCTTCAGCTCAAGAAGCTCGTTAATAGGATTTGAAGTTTTTATCATATCCCTCTTCTGCAATTTGTGCTTCTAAATTTTGTTGCAATCTTGTGATAAAGAAGATCTAGAATTAGTTTGATCTTTCTCATAAAAAAGAATTAGTTTGATCTTACACACTGTAAAAACAGGAGGAAGCCACCATAAAAATTTGCAATGCTAGTTACAGCGATATAGTACGGTTTAGTTTACAAGTCTTCACATTTACTTCAAAGAGGCATATCATAGTTAGGTGTTTTTAAAACCCATAGTAATACTTCCTCAGTCCCACAAATAATGATCACTTGCTTTCCGACACACATTTTTATGATGAGCATTCGTCCATAAAGATGGTTGGGTCTCGGGTTTAAGGAACAATGGTGAACCGACACTTACACAATCTAAGAATTTGGTTTCATATAATCTCAATAATCATGAACCAAGTGTTCTTGTGCAGTGGAGGGATTCATAGAGTATATTTTTCCTTCATCCTTTTGGGCAGAGTTTGGTTTTGCTTTATATTTAATTCAAACAGCTTAACAAAATTTTAAATTGAGAACACCTGTTTTTTTGGGGGCCCCGGCCAAGAGGGTATCGAATATACAGAATAATTCCAAGATGGACCCTCTCAATTTCTTTCTTTTTACAGCTATATTTTATGTTTATGAGATACGGAGTATATGTTACTATGAATCTTTGAATTGTTTTGTAACGTTTTTAATAAGTAGCTAAATTTTTAAAAAACACATAATCCAAGGATTATTGGATTATCACAACTGGATTATACTAATTCTTATTTTTGAAAAATGCTATAGTTACAAAAATGGGTATAAATTTTTTTTATCTATAGGATTTTGCTCTTGTGGGATTTTAACGAGGTCCTTCTCCTAGGTTCTAGGAGTGTATATACTTCTGTATTGTGTGTGAGGTTCATCCTTTCAGACATTAAGGTATTACTAGATTATAACCCGTGCGAAGCACGGGCTCGGAGATTTATTTTAAATAATAACTAATTTTTATTTAATTAAATATTTATAAAATTATATTATAAAAATTATAAAAAGAACTATGTTATTTGCATAAAAAATTTATGCGATTAACAAACTATAAAATTAGATTGTTTAATATAAGTGCATGAAACCACGTTTCGGTTGTTTTCATTGAAAATATTTAGGATAATTGATCGTAATCTTTTTTTATTATAAGTTATAATAAAAAAATTGCTAATACAATGTAAGAATTATAATAATAATAAAATTTCAATTTTATTATATTTTTTTTAAAAAAATAACATATAATCGCAGGGAAGAATGTTCTAGAGTAGTGTTAGAGACATGTTCTAGTTGTTCTCCTTGAAAAATCTTTTGGAGAATTGGTCGTATTATTTTTTTTATTCTAAATTATGATAAAACACTGTATTATAATTATAATAAGATTTCAATTTTATCATTTTCTTTAAAAAATAACATAGAATTGTAAAGGAATATGATTCTAGCGATGAAACTATTTTTTTTATTTAAAGTTGTAATAAAAGAATTATAATTACAATAGGATTTCTATTTTATTAAGACACAACATAGAATTATAGTAAAAATAGGATTATAGGGGTGAAACCAAAATACGGTGCGAACCAAAAGTGGTACCGTTAAAAGGGTATTCTTTGAAAAAAAAAATTGAAGAATTAATCGTATTATTTTTTGATTATAAATTATGATAAAAAAATTGTATTATAATTAAAATAGGATTTCAATTTTATTATATTCTTTGAAAAATAACATAGAATTATAAGGGAATATGATTATAGGGATGGAACTATTTTTTTATTTGAAGTTATAATAAAAGAATTATAATTATAATAGAATTTCTATTTTATTAAAAAACATCATACAATTATATAGTAGAAATAGGATTATAGGGGTGAAACCAAAATAAGGGGTGAAACCAAAAATGGTACCCTTAAAAGGGTGTTTCGCTTATTAATAAAGGTTATAGATTGTCTAAATGTCCGGGAAAACGTCCGGGGATACTTGCTTACCTTTCAGTTAGATGATAAACTTTTGTAGGGGATACTTGCTTACCTTTCAGTTAGATGATAAACTTTTGTACGAAGCTTTCTCCAGACATTGTATTCTCGATACAATTTATGAATGTAAAGTTTCTTCTGAAAAAAAATGATACGTATTTCAATTTAATTGGTTATATTTAATTAATTATAATAAATTTCCCTGCATTCACATTAATATATCTACATTAGTGAAATTCAGTCGGTACTGTACCCAATTCTCACCTATCATTACTTTTTACTTTTGTCAAATAATTCAACAAACATTAAAGTGATATAACTGAAACCAGAAAAAAATTATCACTTTTGGCATATTATTACATTTACAGGGATTTTTTTTTGAAATAATTACATGATTAAAATATAAATACCAATTATTAGATGAGATCGGCCAAAACCTTTTATTGTTATAAAGAATTTATCACGTTAGAGAATAAGTGTACTAGAAATAGGGCTGCACAAAGGTTCAAAACCGGATCGGATCGGACCGGACTGAAGACCGGATTTTATTGAATTCATGGACCGGGGATCGGACCGGTCATAACCGGTCTTTGGGACCGGACCGGATCGGAAAAACCCGGACCGGATCGGAACCGGACCGGAACCGGACCGGTTTGGACCGGTTAGTTAATATTTTATAAAAAAAATTAATTTTTATAATTTAATTTTCATTCTTTGTTGATATATGAATTACTTGGTAAGTTAATTTAAATTTAAAAATAAGTAAATGTCATATTATTTGTAAAGTAACATTAATTGTTAAACATAATTATAAATTATATATAGTATGAAATATGAAATTTAATCATTTATATTATAGTGTTTATATATACTATTTCATAGATATTTTATTTACCAATTTGGATCACTAAAATATGTTATGTGTGAATATTTAATCATTAAACTATATAATTTAAAAGACAAAATAGTTTAAAATTAACTATATACATAAAATCCGATCCGGTCCGGATCGGGTGTTTTCAGGATTTGGACCGGACCAGACCGAAGACCGGATTTTTTGAAAATATGGACCGGGGACCGGACCGGTTATATTCGTTCCGGTCCTTGGACCGATAGACCCGGTACGATCTAATTTACCGGTCCAGACCGAAAAGTTGTGCAACCCTAACTAGAAATCAAATTAATTAAAGAGTTTGTAAAAAAAACATGAACATTTTTTCTTTAAAAATACAACTTAAAAAACAATAGACATTTAGGCATAATTGTGAATACACATCTATTTTCATGTTTTGTAACATTATATCTTCCGATCACACATGATTGTCCCTATGCATAAATGTACAAAATATCCATATTAAGAAAAAATCTAAATAAACACCCAATTTTTAAATAATCGGACGTTACAATAAAAGCTGGACCATTTCTTCTTCAATTTAATTTCACATCTTCTGTAGTAGATTTTATGAATATTCATTTTTCAAAAAAACACTATCTTTATAATATTATGTGGGGTCTCAATAAAAACATATGTTACAAAGGATTGTCAAAGATTCTTCTAGACACTTGAGTACTTTTACTAGCCCTACGTACCATATATATTGCACTGCTACTACTACAACTACAAATATAAGTTGCTCTGATTTATTCTGTTGATACATTTCTATGGATGATACCGGAGACAAGGGTGGTAGCTCCGCCGGAGAAGGCTCTCAAAGTGGCCGGAGAAAGAGTAACTTCCAACGGCACACTGCTGAACAGATTCAAAGGCTTGAAGGGTATCATCAAATTTTTTAATTTTACTTTATTTCTTTGAAATTTGAATTTTTTCGAATTATTTTTTGATGAAAAATTTGTTGTGAATCTACGCTTTTGTTAGGAAAATGTTGATTTTTAGGCTTCATTGTTGTTTATTTCTTGAAATAAAATGTGTGTGAGCTTTGGACTATTTTAGTATTTTATGTTTGATCTAGGTAGAGGTAAGGTATGTTATAACATTTTATATCGAGAGCCCTTTTGTTTTGTCAATAAGTGCATACACTGTATATGTTTGGTTTGGTTCCGTCATAAAATAATGAGTTTATATGTAATTGCTAATACTTTTTTTATGTGTTTGATTGAAGGGCGTTAATGTCCTCATCCAGATGAGAACATGAAAATAAACATTTTATATCGAGAGCCCTTTTGTTTTGTCTATGAGTGGATGCACTGTATATGTTTGGTTTGGTTCCGTCATAAAATATTGAGTTTATATGTAATTGCTAATACTTTTTTTATGTGTTTGATTGAAGGGCGTTCAATGAATGTCCTCATCCAGATGAGAACATGAAAATAAACATTTTATATCGAGAGTCCTTTTGTTTTGTCTATGAGTGGATGCACCGTATATGTTTGGTTTGGTTCCATCGTAAAATAATGAGTTTTTATCTAATTGCTAATACTTTTTTATGTGTTTGATTGAAGGGCGTTCAATGAATGTCCTTATCCAGATGAGAACATGAAAATGAACATTTTATATCAAAAGCCCTTTGTTTTGTCTATGAGTGGATACACCGCATATGTTTGGTTTGGTTCCATAGTAAAATAATGAGTTTTTATGTAATTGCTAATACTTTTTTTATGTGTTTGATTGAAGAGCGTTCAATGAATGTCCTCATCCGGATGAGAACATGAAAATGAACATTTTATATCAAGAGCCCGTTTGTTTTGTCTATGAGTGGATACACCGTATATGTTTGGTTTGGTTCCATCGTAAAAGAATGAGTTTTTATGTAATCGCTAATACTTTTTTTATGTGTTTGATTGAAGGGCCTTCAATGAATGTCCTCATCTAGATGACAACATGAAAATTAACATTTTGTATCGAGAGCCCTTTTGTTTTGTCTATGAGTGCATACACCGTATATGTTTGGTTTGGTTCCATCGTAAAATAATGAGTGTATATGTAATGCTAATACTTTTTTATGTGTTTGATTGAAGGGCGTTTAATGAATGTCCTCATCCAGATGAGAACATTAAAATGCAGCTAAGTAGAGAGTTGGGACTGTCGCCTCGCCAGATACAGTTTTGGTTTCAAAACAGAAGGACACAATTAAAGGTTCGTTGATCTTTATTTATTTATTTATGTAACTCTTTGTTCCTTCTTGTTTTTGTTTGGTGCTGATTGAAATGTTTTAGGCACAAAATGAAAAAGCTGACAACTTTGTTCTTCGCACTGAGAATGAAAAGATTCGATGGGAAAATTTAGCCATGATAGAGGCGCTTAAGAATGCTGTGTGCCCTTCTTGTCGAGGTCCTGATCAGTTTGAGGAAGATATCTACTTCAAAGAACAAAGGTTGCGTGAAGAGAATGCTCATTTGAAAGAAGAGGTTTGAGTCATTGAAGCTGGATCTTTACTGCAATCTATGCAATAAGATTCTGCATTAAACTTAATAGCATGCTCTATAATTAATTAGTAATTAAGTTAAATGCAGTTTACGTAAATGCCTTAATTAAGCATCACATGGGGAGTTTTGAATGTGATTTATTATGAACTGCAGCTTAAAAGACTTGAGAACATAGCTGCCAAGTACACGGGAAGGGCTCTTTCACAACTCCATCTGGGGCAGCCACTCCATTTATCATCGTTGGATTTGTCAATGGCAAGTTTTGGAAATAATGGGATGACTGGTCCATCGCTTGATCTTGATAATGGGATGACTGGTTCATCGCTTGATCTTGATCATCTTTCTGGAAGTCCCTTGACCTTTCAAACCCTGCCATTCCGGAGGATTAATTATACAGATATGGACAAGTCACTCATGGTTGATATTTCTCGCAATGCTATGGATGAATTGATGAAGCTTTTACAAAGCAATTCATCTTTCTGGAAAAGATCGTCAGTTGATGGACACGAAGTTCTGAATCTTGAAGCTTATGAGAGCATCTTTCCAAGAGTTGCCAAAAGTCCTAATGTTCGTATTGAGTCATCAAAAGATTCGAGTGTTGTGATCATAAGTAGTTGTTTGGAATTGGTTGATATGCTTATGGACACGGTTAGTATTCATATTACTTATATAACTATATGTGGTTAACTCTTAAACATTAAAATGTTGTGAGACCATATGGAGTTGAGTTGGTAAATACATTCCTACTTTGCAGAATAAGTGTATGGAGTTCTTTCCTAACATTGTTTCGAGGGCAGCAGTAGTTGAAGTTATATCAGCCGGATTGATGGGCGGTCGGAATGGCTTGTTACAACTGGTTATTACTTTATTCAGTTCATTTACTATTTCACCATTTTTGTATGATATATGTAGATATTATGGTACCAACATCTTGAAAAACGAACTTGTTCTCGTTGCAGATGTATGAAGAGATGCAGGTATTGTCCCCATTAGTGCCAACCCGCAAGTTCTATTTTCTTCGTTTTTGTCTGCAAATTGAGCAAAATGCATGGGCCATAGTTGATGTTTCCTATGACTTTCCCCAAGTACCACATTCTAATTCTCATTGTCGAGCTCGACGTCTACCATCTGGGTGCATCATTCAAGACATGCTCAATGGCCGCTCAAAGGTCTACACTAAGTCTTTAGCAACTAAGTTTTTCTTTTGTGTTTGCTGAATCTAATCATCTTAAAGTATTCCATGTTGACAGATTACATGGATGGAACACATGGAAATAGAAGATATAAGACCAATCCATAATCTTTACAGGGAAAATATATATAGTGGCTTAGAATTTGGTGCTTCAAGAAGACTTGCTACGCTTCAAAGAACATGTGAAAGGCTTACTTGTCTAATGAATGCTGTTAATTCAGTTTCTGATCTTGGGGAAGGTAAGTCGTCTACATGTTTCAGAATTTGCAATTTATTTTATACTACATCTACTTAGCAGTGCCATTGTGCCACAAGTATATGGAAAATAATTTGGCACCTTTTTCCAGTAATTACATCCCCTCATGGAAAAAAAAGTTTGATGAAACTTTCCCAGAGGATGGTTAACGGTTTTTGTTCTAGCATCAACAAAATCAATGGGCAGCAAGTGATGAATTCTGGGATGAACGATTTCGAAGTATGCGCAACTCTTGAAAAGTGCACTGATCCTGGCCATCCTAACAGCATGGTTCTGAGTGCAGCAACTACTATTTCGGTCCCATTTGCTCCCCAAAAGGTTTTCGACTTCTTCAGGGACGAAAGAAGCCGGTCTCAGGTAAGATTTATGATATAAAGTTTCTTTAATGGTGCAAAGCTTTGTATGAACATCACTATTATAATCATAATCTATTGTTTGTTTGTTTTTATCAGTGGGATGTTCTTTCTGATCAAAATCCTGTGCAAGAGGTTGGCCATATTTCCTGTGGATCTGATCCAGGGAATTGTATCTCTGTTCTCAGGGTATGATCTTTAGTTTTTGCATTTGTGCTTGTGATCTCTATCTTTTTTAAGGCAAGGATATTTGAGGGAGGCCATTATCGCGAACCCTGATTCTCACACGAACATGTCTTTAACTCTTATTTAGCCTCTTTTAGAAAAAGAAATTTTTGTTTAGCACTTTTTTCCTTCTATAAACTGAGATCATAAAGAAAGCGACTCTCATCTTGATGGTACGGAGTATCAATAGTAGTTAAGTAGTTTACTAGCACTACCTGCCTGACTGTTCCTTCCTATTAAACGAAATTCATTACAAGGCCAGAACAACATTTCTGACAATGTCATTACTACTTCAATCAAGTTCTTGATCTATATTTCTTAAAGCATCACTAATATACATGTAAATTGATATCTTGTAATGGCCAGGCCTTCAATACCAGCCAGAGCAACATGTTGATACTGCAAGAAAGCTGCATTGACTCATCAGGTGCCCTTGTTGCTTACTGTCCTATAGACCTACCTGCCATTAACATGGCCATGAGTTGTGAGGACCCCTCATTCATCCCCATGTTATCCTCGGGATTCGCAATATCACCTTATGCTGGAGAAAATCTGGAAGCCGGAGAAATGTCAGCTGGATCGCTTGTTACAATAGTGGTACAAACTATAGTGAGCAATTTGACGTCAGCTAAGATGAGCCAGGAGTCGGTGAATACAGTTTATAACTTGGTGGGCAACATTATAAAGCAAGTTAAAGCTGCCTTGCATTGATCTACTTGTTAAGATTGAGGCAGATTTGCACCTGTGTAGTGCATGGATCTTTAATACCTTGTACCAAGAGAAAATGAAGGTTAGTTGAGGGCTCCGAATATTCTGCTGCTGATTTTCGGTTTTCTCCTGCCAAACTTTTGTACCATTTTCAATTTCTTTATCCTTTACAACATTTCTTTAGAAGATTATGTCAACAATTTGGTTTTGCTTTGTTAATTTCTTTATCCTGGTTGTCATTCTAGCTCTAATCTACAATTGATAATCATGTTCTTTTTAATAAAATCTTTTTAAACCATTCATATAATCAGTTGATAACTTGATATTAGTGAGGCCTGACTAAACTTAGGCTACGTTTACCGTTTTTCCGGTAAACGTAGCTGAAGGTAAGTTCGGCTTCTCCAATCTTGAACATTTATCCCATTGATGAAGGGTGTCACTCATAGACAGTGTTATGTGTTTAACTCAATGTTTAGTTTTATATCTGACTCTGGAGGTTAACCAATATCCTATGTAAAAGAGTTCATATGTCTACTGTGAAGACATAAAAGGATTGTCAAATGTCTTCTAGCTAGCTAACATCTTAACCTTTGTTTGCTTCATCAAAGGCAAAGTAAGTAACAAATGGTTGGGGTATGGACTTGGATCCCTGACTTTCTATTCTTTTCTGGGCTTGGTTCGTGACTCTATCATCTAGACTTGTAAAGCTAGTACACTCATTGAATAACAAATTGATCGATCACATCAAAATCGATCTGTTGGACTTATTTTCGGTTAAAAATTTCATGTTTTAATATATTTTTTTATACAAGTATTTAATGTATATTTGAGATTCTATAACTTGCAAAAAAAATTAACTTTTTTCGGGAAAAAGTGGGAAAAAGTTAGGAACTCTAACTTTATCTTAAAATAAGTTGACTTATTCTGAAAAAAAGTTCCCAAAACAGTCCAACATCTTCTTCAGTTAACTAATTTTATCAGCCGTTAATAACTTTTAAATTTTTATAAAACTTACAGCAAGAATATTAACAAAAAAACATTATAATTTAT
The DNA here is from genome assembly GCA_037693485.1 of Kitagawia praeruptora. Classification (NCBI taxonomy): domain Eukaryota; kingdom Viridiplantae; phylum Streptophyta; class Magnoliopsida; order Apiales; family Apiaceae; genus Kitagawia; species Kitagawia praeruptora. The sequence continues at coordinate 9,180,706 of CM075354.1, read as the reverse complement.
TATTTTAAAGTTTGTGGAATTTGTATCAGAACTAAGGACGAGTTGATGAGTAGACTGTAGACTTACAAAGAGTAGAGCATAAAGTTGTGCCGAACTTAACCCGTCCGGTGGTACCGCTAGTTCATCAGTTTAATGAATTTGGAACTCTACATTGAAATTACAAGAAACGCTATTAGGAATCGGAAGATTTCTTTTCTTGTCCCGATCGCACAAAAAAATCGCCACGTCCCCACGAGCGATTTTCTGTACCATTTAAGCCGCGCCTTGAGACTCTCGTTTTTCGGGTTGTGGCCGAAATTTAAAATTTGTAAAAAGATGGTCAAAAATTGATTTTATATTTCGAAAAGGCTCTGTTATAGAAATCGGCCGATTTCTGAAAAATCGTCGATAAATCGGTCAAAATTTTAGAACTGATTCGGCCGATTTTTCAATCAAATCACCCGATAAATCGTAAATCGGTACCTTAACCGAATAGTTCCGATTTCCGAAATTTACAATACTTAAAAAGGTGATTAAGAACCACTTTTATAACAAGAAACTATTTTTTTTTTTTAAAAAAGACGTGGCTCTTCATCACTTTTTCGAAAAATTAAAGCAATGTACGTATTTTTTAAGAAAAAATCATTATTTTTTCTCGAAACGGTCAATAACCACCTTCTCAAAAAATAAAAATAATGTCAAACTATCATATTACAAATTTGAAATTTCGGCTAGTAAAATGCTAAAAACGAGTAAAGTTCAGTTACCACTTTACAATTTACTCACTTACAAATTATATTTTCATTTTTATTTATGTATTAATTAATAAGAGAATAATGTTTCTGAGCCTCAGGAAATTTACATTAGATTTTAGTATAATTTTTTAATGGTAATTTTGTAATAATTGAACATGGCCTCGTGTATTTACAAAAATAATCCTACTTTTGTATTATTTTTTTAATTACCTCATAAAACTTACCTGAGGTAATCTCACAAAAAACAAACCCAATTAATAAAACATTAAAATTATGAAATTTGTATCGTATAATATCTCTCTTAAACAGAAGTACTATCAGAGTAATGAGCAAAACTTAAATAGACGTCCCTTGGACCTAATTCATTATGTAACGTAAAGTCTTAAATTAACCCGGAATCCCAAAAACCTTGATAAATTTATAAAATTCTAAGAACAATTTCGAGATCCCTTGCTCAAATTCCTCATAGGTGTTGCGATCCTAATTCTCGCAGCATGCAGCTCTCCATGGATAGTAAAATGAGTACTTCTCCGCTCAGAAAGCACAGGAAGATGACGTTCAACAACAATCAGTACGTGTCGATTTTCGACTTGCCCGAAGAACTCTTAGCAGAAATTCTCAAAAGACTACCGGTAAAATCTATCTTCCATTGCATGTTTGTTCAAAAGTCATGGTATCGTCTCATAAAAACTCCCATGTTTATCACCCTTCATCTAAATTATCAAAAAAATTCCCCCCATGGTCATCCTAAATATCTCCTTTTCCAAAACAATTATTGCAATAATTTAACGGTACGTTTCGATGATAAACAATGTCAAGAATACTGCACAATTGAAACAATTCCTCACTTTCCCCGTTATTTCTTTTGGCATGCATCATTGTATGGTTTAATGTGTGTGTCTACCATGTTTTTAGAAGATCGTTACGATCCAAGAATATATCTGTGGAATCCGCTTGTTCAAAAATATAAAACTCTTCCCGATTCACCTCTTCCAAGATTTACCTTTAAAGAAAGAAATTGGCCAGCTAGAGAGTGGCAAGCTTTAGCTTTCGGGTTTGTACCGGATGTCAATGATTATGTGGTTGTACATATTGTCAAACTTGATTCGATCTCTGAAATTAATTCCCTCTCGGACTCGGTTATGATTGGTATTTATAGTCTAAATACTAATACATGGAAGAAATTAATTCAGGATAGTGTTTCTATTTATGACATTGATGCGTATGATGTTGCTTTCGTTAATGGTGCTGCATACTGGGTAGGGTTTAATTCTAACGAGCAGAAGATTATTGTGTGCTTTGATACCAAGACTGATGTACTTCGACAAATCTGGTTGCCTGAATGGGGGCATGAAGTGTTTGTTAATCCTATGATACATCCATTTGATCAGTCTATTGCTTACTTTGTCCATAAAGATTACCGAGAAGTACACATGTATGTACTGAAAGAGGATCCTATAAATGGGATTTCTTGGGAGAAGAAGAGGAGTGTTAGTCTAGGTGAAAATACCAAGTCGGAAACCTTGGGTTTAAGGAATGATGGTGAGCCAATATTTGAAAAATCATATAATTTGATTACATATAATAATTATGATAACGGTGAAGCATATAATTTTGTTGATTCATGGGATCGATGGACCCCGTATCCTTTTCAGGAGGGCCCTGGACCAACTTTTTTCATTAGTCCTTTTATTGAGAGTCTGGTTCTGCTTGATGTGGAAGGGAATAATTGAAGAAAATAGCAAGTCAGAAACCTTGTTAGTGGATGACTCGATGTGGAATCCAACAATTTTAAAAGAGGACGAAACAAAGGATCTACGATTTTTAGGGGATTATGGGTTTTTCTTAATGAATTCTATTATTTTACATGTTAGTTTTGCTTCACAATAGTGCATGCTAAGTTCTCGAGCTTGGTTGTTTTACAAATAGTTCACCACAAACGTTGCAGAAAGGTTCACAACTGGAACGAAGGCTGTGATCCGCAAAATAGAGGTTAAAGGAATGTTACAGTGTGCTCTATTGTCATATATAATTTTTATTATGTACTTTTATTGTCAAGGATAAGAAGTTAACAGTTGTGAGTTTTCTTACATGGTATAATCTTTGCTACTCTTTGTCTCCGTTTTCAATATATGAATATAAAGTATGTACAGGAGTTGTGAAACCTGTTTTTAGAAGTACTACTGATTTAGTGTATGGAATTACGAGCTATACTAGATTCAAAGTATAAACTAATTTGCATAGAAGTTTAATTACAGATGTCCAAGGTCTGATATTTAATGTGACCAAACTTAAATAAAAATTTGGATTTTTTAATAATAATGTGCTTTGATCCATGGTTTATGTGGTTTCTGTTATGTTTTATTGTATTCCGTCGCCAATTGCAAGGTTGTGTTTCGCTGTTAGTGGCAGTTGTTACAAAGTTTATCACAGCGTAAGTGAAAACAGCATGATAAGTTGCATCAATAATGGTTGTGAGGGATTTTCAAAAAAAAACAATGATGATTGTGAGGGTCTCTTTTCTGTATTGACTGACAATTCGGACAAATGTTGTCAAGATAGTTCATAGCTGGATGGTAACTGAGTTATTGATCAAGTACATTCTCTGAATAGCGGAAATTAAATGTATAGAATTTGTAAATTAAAAGGTGTGCTTTGCTAAAGAAGCATATTGCTTGGCTTTTCTTATATGAGCAGCATCTTGCTCAGTTTCTCATACTTTAGTTTCTGTTCTATTATTTCTATATTAACTTTATGATTTATGGTGATAATACTTGATTCGAATGAGCTAGGACTAGGATTACTCATAGATTAAGATCATATCCAAAGTTGATTGACTCGAAATGCAAAGCTCTTTTGTCGAGCTATAAACTGATTATAAGATGAGAAATTTATTTGCGCCAAGGCCAAGAAGGACCCGAAAAGAAGGAAAGTTGAAGGAAAAAAAGATATGGGAACCAAAACTTCTAAACTCTGTGTTCTGCAATATTAGTTATTTAAATTAGACCTGATTTGCCAGTTCGTATACTGAGCTCCAATTTAATGAAGTTGGATAAACATTCTGCATCAATGTTCACGTTTCTGAAATTTTAAGATTATTCTGTGTGTTATTCTGTGTACAATTGTTACTTGTTTGTTAAAGTTTTAGGATTGTTTTTTCTTCTGCTAAGTAAAGAAATTGCCTAAAAGTCATCTTTACGTCTTGTGTTGTGATCTGCTTAATTACAGGGCATCTATCTGACAATCTCCCTTGGTAATGGTTACTGCATTTCGATAATATTTGAATGATTATTGAAATTGGTATATAGGTTGATCAGATCTTTACATTGATGACTAAACTAACCGATGCTGAGAACTCGTAACCAAGAGTTCTGCGAACTATATTTACACAACCATCATTGGTTCTTATGATGCAGATAAATACATAGCTCAACCTCCATAGCTTTTTGCTGGAGGGGAGGGGGCAGGGGGAGGGCCGGCCCTGAGTTTCAGGATGCCTAAGAGGGGGAAAGAGGGAGGAGAGAGAGGGGGGGGGGGGGGGGGGGGGCGACCGTGAGTTTAAAGAGGCCTTAGGCAGTCACCGTATTGCTCTGTTTTAGAAACTGTACAATAGTTGGTCATAGTTTTGCATGTACAGGCATGAGATGTAGTTCATTTGGATCGGAACAAATGTGCTGCATGGGAAGCATTCATTTGGAGTTCAAAATTTTCATTTTTAATAAAAAAAAATCGGAAAAAGATTTATTATTATAAATGAATTATTATTTATATTGGTATGTGATTAGTACACACATCTATATTTATCTATATCTATACTATTATATAAATTCCGAAACATTAAAAGTTTGGTTCAACGGTACCAATTGAATTTACATAATTACCCTTACTCAATTACATATCTACTAACTAATCAATTTTCTTTTTCAGGTTACACATATTATCTTTTCTATTTTCAAGAACTAAATAATTTCCTTTTTCAGGTAAAATAAAATATCTTTTATATTTATCTAACTAAAATTTCTCTTTATTAATCAATTTCCTTTTTCAGTTTAAACATATAACCTTTTCTATTTTCCAATAACTAAATAATTTCCTTTTTTATTTAAAATAGAATATCTTTTATATTTTATCTAACTAAAATTTCTCCTTTTTAAAAACACTACGAGCAATTTTATTTAATAAAATAACATTTATATATAATTACTATTAACTAATCAAATACCTTTTTCAGTCAAAACACATTACCTTTTCTCTTTCTCTAACTAAATATCTCTTCTTCCAATTATATCATGGACTGTTACATTTTTCAGCAAAACACGTTACCTTTTTTTCTTTCTTCTTACTAAAACCTCTATTTATCTAATTATATTACAAGCGTTTCTATTTAATAATAAAAATAATAATATTATAATACTAATAATTAACCAATTACCTTTTCAGCTAAAAATAACATAATTATATATAATTATTATTAACTAATCAATTACCGTTTTCAGTCAAAACACGTTACCTTTTCTCTTTTCTCAAACTAAAATCTCTCATTTTCCAATTATATCATTACGGTTACCTTTTTTCAGTAAAACACGTTACCTTTTTTCTTTTTTCTTACTAAAACCTCCATTTTTCTAATTATATTACAGGCGTTTCTATTTAATACAAATAAAATAATAATATTATAATACTAATAATTAACCGATTACCTTTTCTACTAAAATATAACATTTTTTCTATTTTTTCTAATTACAATCCATTTTTTTCTAAAAATGTAACGGGTAGCGTTACTTTCTCATTTTCTAAAAACTATGAACAATTTTATTTCGTAAAATAACATAATTAAATTATAATTATTATAAACTAATCAATTAATTTTTTCACATAAATCATGCACGTTACTTTTCTATTTTCTCTAACTAAAATCTCTTTTTTCCAATTATATCACGGACGGTTCTTTTTAATAAAATAAACTAATAATATTATAATATTATTAATTAACCGATTATCTTTTTCAGCTAAAACATATCATCTTTTCTATATTTTCTAACTAAAATTCCTTTTATAATAGAAATACCACGGACAATATTATTTTCTCATTTTCTAAAAACATTACGAGCAATTGTATTTACTAAATAATGTAATTCAATTATAATTACTATAAATTAATCAATTACCTTTTTCACATTCTATTTAAAAATGAAGTAATAATTTTATAATTACTAATAATTAATTGATTATTCTTTTTAACTAAAACCTATCATCTTTTCTATATTTTCTAACTAAATCCCTACTTTTCTACAAATATCACGAATAACATTTATATACTTATTATCAAATCATCTCATATAAAAAAGTAAGCCTCCAAAATTCATGTTTTTAAAAAAATAATTTTAGTTAATGATTTTTTTTATATAATATAAAAAAAATCCGTGCATCGCACGGGTTTTAGGCTAGTATTATAAATTAGTGGATAGTCATTTCCTAAGCTTCGGTATCCATATTCATGTTTGGATAATATTTTTTATTGATTTTGACCCATTGGATAATCCATTTTTAGGTTTGGTATTCGCTATCCATATTCAGGTTTCGACAATATTTTGTATTGATTTTGACCCATTGGATAATCCATTTTTAGGTTTGGTATCCATATTACGTTTGGTAAAGATCCAAATTCAGTATTGACCCATTATTAATTAAAAAACGTTTGTATACAAATTTAAAAACTATTAATATATTCACTTAATATTTATGGTAAGATTATTAATGAAAATTTGAATAAATCTTTTAATTTTGGTAAGCTTATTAATATATATATCACATAATAGATATGAAAAATCTAAATAATTTTATCTTTGATTGCATTTGTTATAATATAGAAAAATCTAAATGTGCTGCATGGGAAGTATTCGGTTAAATAGCATTCATTTGGAGTTCAAAATTTCATTTTATTAAAAAAAATCCGAAAAAGATTTATTATTAAAATTGAATTATTCTTTATATTGGTATGTGATTAGTACACACATCAATATCAATATATTCTTAATGATGCTTTGTGTAATGATGCTTAGTGAAGGATTTAATCAAATTACACCAATTACCTTTTGAAATCAATATTATCCTATTTTTTTACATAGGCTTTTTAATCCTTTTACTTTTAAATTACACCAATTACCCTTTGAAATCAATATTATCCAATTTTTACAAAGGCTTTTTAGTCCTTTTACTTTTTGATCGGGTTAATGGGTTAATGGATATCCACAATATTTTGTATTGATTTTGACCCATTGGATAATCCATTTTTAGGTTTGGTATCCATATTACGTTTGGTAAAGATCCAAATTCAGTATTTGACCCATTATTAATTAAAAAACGTTTGTATACAAATTTAAATACTATTAATATATTCACTTAATATTTATGGTAAGATTATTAATGAAAATTTGAATAAATCTTTTAATTTTGGTAAGCTTATTAATATATATATCACATAATAGATATGAAAAATCTAAATAATTTTATCTTTGATTGCATTTGTTATAATATAGAAAAATCTAAATGTGCTGCATGGGAAGTATTCGGTTAAATAGCATTCATTTGGAGTTCAAAATTTCATTTTATTAAAAAAAATCCGAAAAAGATTTATTATTAAACTTGAATTATTCTTTATATTGGTATGTGATTAGTACACACATCAATATCAATATATTCTTAATGATGCTTTGTGTAATGATGCTTAGTGAAGGATTTAATCAAATTACACCAATTACCTTTTGAAATCAATATTATCCTATTTTTTTACATAGGCTTTTTAATCCTTTTACTTTTAAATTACACCAATTACCCTTTGAAATCAATATTATCCAATTTTTACAAAGGCTTTTTAGTCCTTTTACTTTTTGATCGGGTTAATGGGTTAATGGATATCCACATACCTACTTCTGAACACATGTAAATGCTCCAAAATTTAAAACTTCGGGAAACAAAAGATCGCCTCATGGAGGTTCTCACGAGATTTACAGCAAGTTTGTGGGTAAACTGGATGTGAACCCGTTAATAAGATTGTTATGTAAATGTTCTACTAAGATTGCTGATACATTCTTCAACAAATTTACCGAAGAACTGCCAAATTAAGTTCTTCCCTCTCGGAAAGTATTAAATGTATCTTTATGAATTATACATCAACATATATGGGATAGAAACAGAACAAACAATGTAAATCACTTATGTTGTGTTTGGTTGGGATGAATGAAATTGGAAGGAATAGAATGAGATTTCAAGTATAAAATGAGTAGATATTCAAAATTTTCATTCTTTCCTCCATTCCATTCCTCACAATTGATATTATAATTCAAGCATCTCATTTTGAGAAGGAATGCTCCATTCCTTACCACCCTCATTTTCTTCATAATTCTTATCATACCAAATTTGTACTATTTCAATTTTTTCCAAATCTTCTCTCTAATCTTCACTATTTTCCTTTAATTTCACCCATTCCATTCCATTCCATTCCATTCACCCCAACCAAACACAACATTAGGTTTCTTTGTGAGACCCAGTGTGTAAAATGTAAATAATATAAGGACAAATGATTTTTGAAGTTGTATATTATGTAATTTTCTGAAACAATTATTAAAAGGGCGAAAGCTCTGTCAGCTAAATTAGAATGCATTCTCCTAAAGTTGGAGGAATTAAAAGCATGCTAAGCAATTGAAATCCCATATTCCCTTTCTTAATTGTTGTACTAATCAAAATATGCTCAACTCTTCGAAAATTTCAAGGAAAACATGGGTTCAAATTAATGCAATCATCATTATCAGAGCCAGCAGCAGGACCTGTTTTTAGAATTGTAGACCTGGTATATTATTTATCTTCACATTCTAATATTGATGTTTTTATCTTATTACTAGCTTATAGCCCGTGCAAAACACGGGTTACTTTTAAATATAATAGAGTATAATAATTTATTATGGATATAATTTAACTTTGCAATATTAATTAATAAAATTATTAGTAATAATAATAGTTATTTAATAAATGATATGCATTGATTAGAACTAATAATATAAAATCTTAATGTAAATTTGTTGTTTAAAAAAATTTATAATAATAATAATAATAATAATAATAATAATAACGTTGATAATAATAGAAAAAGGAGTTATGATTTTATTGAAATTGTTAAAGTCCTACTCATCATAATAGGGGAGTTAGTAGGTTATTTATTATTCGGCTATATCGTATTTAAAAACATATAAGAATAAAACCTTATTCCTATAAGTCGCATAGAAGGAGAAACAGAGATCGAAAAAAAAAAGAACAAGAGCCACAGTCGAGGGAGGGAAGAGGCAATAAGGAGATACTCGGTTCTTGGTGTTGACAAGTGAGTTACTCATGTATCATCATATTCTTATGCAGTGCTACGATCAAGTGTAATTCATAACAACAGAGTCTATACTTTTCATAATATAATATTATTTGTTTTTAATCGTCGATGTCATGGTGCACATGAATAGTTCAGATTGCATATCATTAATATCCAATTTTGATATACATGATTATTTATTTATTTTTAATATAATTCATGTATTAGTGGCCGAGTGTGTTTTAGTTTTGTTTTTGTCTTTAGGTAGTAGTTGCTTAATTTTACAAGCTACAGGTGCACTGCATTAGTTAGGTGTTGAATTTAAGTTTTATAATTTAAGATATTAAAATAATATATTAGTTTGCATTGCTTTAGTCTGTCTAATTCAGGAGTTCCTTCTCATACGTTTTAAACTCTCTGAAGCTTACATTCTTAATCAGTAATGAACTGTCATGAAGCACCAAGTACTACCATTAAGCATCTGAAATAGGTGAGAAAGTGAAAAGAGCAAGGAACGATAACCTTTCTTAGTTTGTTTTTAATTATCCTCATATAGATGTACTATGTCTGTTTAATCTTCTAGGAATGTCCATCGACCTCTTTTATGGAACGATTTGGCTTCAAAAAATGGATTAAAACGTTTTGTTCTCTCTTGCAGATTGGAAATCAGAACCAGTCCCTGATTTTTTGGTTGGTTAAAGTTTATTTTCTTTCAGTCCTTGAAAATCCTTTTAGGTATCGTGATGAAATTTTAATATATACTTGCAAGCATCTAAATTATAATTAGAGTAAGTAGTCCTTTTTATATTATTATATTGCATCTAATTTGCTATGTTGTAAATCTAAGATCAAGAAAGCTGATTTATTGTAGAGTACATTGTTATTGACAGATCATGCTAATGTCATTACGTAATATCGCGTAGTCATTTCTTGAATTCTTATATGCAGAACCCATTTCCATTTTTTTAATTAAAGATAGTTTAAAAGATTTGAGCAATATGAAAAGTTTGGAGTGCTATGAATATTAATGGTACAGATATATAGCAGTTAAAGCACTTGTATTTTTTTTTTCTTTTAAATGCACCACAAAAAACAACCATAGAATCTAACTAATTAACTAAAACATGAATGGTATATTTTTCATATTAAGCAAAGTCTAGATAATCACGACCCATCTAAGATAATTAAGCTGTTATTTGAATGTCATTATAAAAGTCTACAACCATAGTTTGTACTTCCTTCAAAATTCTGAAACTTAATTTTTATTTAGAGGGAGTTGTGTTATTCTTTTCCTAACAGTTGTCACTTTGTCCGGTTGATCTCTTGATTAGGGATATATATTGTATTAGCTGTGTGGGTACTCTCTTATTTACAGTATTTATTCTAATATATTATCTTTGTACAGGCAAATTGATATTCTTCATATCATAAAATTATGGATGGGTCACAAGAATATTAATATTCTTCTACACTCCTATCAGGTACTAATAAACCTTTTGAAAATTTCCCACTTGATAACAAAACAAAACCACTATGAAACCTCATATAACACTCCAATTTAGGTCAACATAACTTTCTTTATATGCTACTATGATCCTATACAAGTAATGCAGATCTCATCCGACAGCATGAATTAACGGTATTAGGTTAGGTACAAAATCACTCATTGTACACACATCCAATTGCTAAAAGTGTTTTCAATTATTGAATTTAGATGTACAATCACTTCATTCAGAATATTACATCTTACATTTCCTTAATTTAAGTTTACTAAACCAAGATGTTTTATTTGTGTATGTTGATTTTCTATTCTATCTTTTGAATAACTACTTTTTCGATTAGAACCCAAAATAACCTTTTTATCTTCATCTACAGGTCACAAACAAAATTTACGTAATCAAATCTCTTCGCCTTCATCTGAACCTGGTAATTAAGGAAAAATATAGATGTTGCTATGTGCTCTGTTTTTTTTTAAAAATTAAGATTTTGATTTAATTAATATTTTTTCAATACCAAAAAGACAGACGTGTGATAATGAATGTCCTTCATCTACAAGACCATTGTCTAATTCAGGTTTATTAGGTAAATAAAGAGGCTTTGATAATTTCGGATCATATGTTGACTTGCATTTATTTATAAATATGTGAGATTCATCGATTAATCGGGATTCTTTACCATTGCTCATCACTAACAAGATATTAGTATATAGGCTCTCTCCTGGTACTGTTTCAGAACACTAAATTTTCATGTCCTACCTTTGTAATTTTTTATATTAGAACTAAATATTAGCCTTCTGAGTTATTATAGAAGCAAAAAAAAAATTCAATATAAAAGAAATTGACTCCTTTAAGTTAAAGTGAAAGAATGGAAACCATCATGTAAAAATTCATATTTCATCTATTCTAAAGGGCCCCGCCAGGGGCACCCAATACGAAACCATTCATAAAAAAAATAGCATATCAATATTAAGTAAATATAAACAAATTGTAAATACCCTCTCTTATAATAAGTCTCAACTCATATTTTATCTATTCTAAAGGGCCCCGCCAGGGGCAACCAATACAAAACCAATCATAAAAAAAAAAGATATGCATATTCAGTAAATATAAACAAATTGTAAATTTATAAATTGAGTTATCTAGGAACTAGAACCTTAACCCTTAAAAAGTGAATAGAGTAAGTCCTGCATCACGACTTATTCACAAACCATTATTTTTAATCAATAACACGTCGTCAAACAATGATAATCATATAATTATTCTTTTTATTTTATCATAATTCAGAATTTATAATTGTTGTTCTGAAAAGAGCCTTATAATTGTAGTAGAGTGTGATAATTATCATGTTTTTAAAAACAAAGAAGGAACAAAATAATTAACTTCATATTCACCTCCTCTAAGGAACAAAATAATTAAACTTCAGATTCACCTCCTCTAATTAAGTAAAATGTTGATAAATTTTTGTACAAATCATGTATTCATTTACATTTGCAAAATGTATATTTTGCACCTTAAATTCATCATATTCCACTTATATTTGCAGAAGTTTGGAAGGGATATATGGACCTTGGAAAGCCAACAAATATTTGCCAAAAGTGTAAGGCACAAATGTGGAATGAAGAACGAAATAATAAATCTTCAAAGAACAATGTGCCAACATTCTCAATATGCTGCAAAGATGGCCAGGTACAACTTCCTAAAGAGAGGCCACCTCCTCCTTTCTTAGCTTCTCTTCTATCTGGAGGTGGAAAAACTAAACACTTTTTGAAGAATATTCGGACATACAATTCACTATTCCAATTTACCTCAATGGGAGGGAAAATTGATAGAAAGTTAAACAATGCTGGAGGGCCATATTGTTTTAAATTAAATGGTCAAAATTACCATTTCATTGGTAGTCTCAAACCAAAGGAAGGTGAGACGGCTAAATTTTGCCAGCTCTATATCTATGATACTGAAAATAAAATACAGAATCGGATGAATGCAGTTCCTGGGTCAGATCAACTTGATCCTGAAATTGTAGAGGGGGTGTTAAGGATGTTGGACAATGACAATAAATTGGCCGAAGGCTTTCGAATGGCCTGCGATCGATTTCAAGTGCAAGAGCCAGATGAGTTCAGCTTGCTTTTAGTTTCTTCTAAATCAGCATCTGGAAGACCAAATCAGATCGGACCATCAAATGAGGTTGCAGCATTAATTGTTGGAGATGATGAGGATACTGATCCATTTAGGGATATAATAGTGGAAACCAAACAGGGATTTCTTAAAAGGGTTTTTGAGACGTGTAAACATTTTATGCAACTACAATATCCCTTGCTATTTCCCTACGATGACGATGGTTTTCACGTTGACATTCCGTTGAATTCTAAACCACGCAAAACCACTACCGAGACATCAAATGATGACTTTCCAGATGAAGCTAAACACAGAACTACAGTGACAATGGGAGAATTTTATGCATACAACTTGATGATACGTCCTGACCAAGGTAAAAAAACATAAAATATTATAACTTAACTCAAAATTTCAATCGATTATTTTTGCAAGAAACAAAATATGAGCTACTGATACATTTTACTTTACATATCTAACTATTGATTAAATTGTAATTAAAACACAATGTTTATGTTTATTATAAGAGCAATTTAAAAGAGTAAATTAAATTACTCTTTAGTTATATCTCTTGTGTATATACCCATATATCTCTTCCACATGTGCAAATATGTTATGCTTTAATCTTCATATATTTGTACACGGAATTCTAATAATTTAATCCATATTTAGGTATGACTCTACATCTTGGTAGTCGATTATGGCAACAATTTGTTGGCAATGCTTTCGCAGCGGTTGAGCAATATAGGTTGGACTGGATAAGGACACATCAACATGTCATACGATCTGATTGGTACAAAAATGTCCGAGATTTTATAAGAAAAGGTGATGCAAATCCACAAACTCTTGGCCAAAATGTTATTCTTCCAGCTACTCACACCGGATCCCAAAGATATATGAATCAGTATTTCAAGGATTCATTGGCTATTTGTCGTACAATTGGACATCCCTCTTTATTTCTAACAATGACTTGCAACACTCAGTAGCCTGAAATTAAACATATGCTTGAATATATTCCTGGTGTTGATGCCGCTGATGCACCAGACATAATTGCTAGGGTCTTCAAGTTAAAGCTTGATCAGTTACTTGATCTAATCAAGAATAAAAATTATTTTGGGAAATGCATCGGAGGTGAATTTCATGCAATTAGTTTATTATGTATTTTGAATCAAAAGTTTTATCAATATTTGTCATATAACATTTTTGTAGATAGTTTATTTACATGTTTTTCTTATTTATATTCCCACAGTTATGCATGTTATTGAATTTCAAAAACGTGAACTTCCTCATGCACACATGTTGATATGGTTATATCCGCAAGACCGTCCAAAACGTGTTGAGGAAATTGATGAATTGATATCTGCAGAAATTCCAGATGAGCTACTGGATCCAGTTGGTTATCACGTTGTAAAAGATTTTATGATTCACGGACCCTGCGGGAATGACAATACATATATATATATATATATATATATATATATATATATATATATATATATATATATATATATATATATATATATATATATATATATATATATATATATATATATATATGGGAGGGATCTGTGGGGAACTTTTTAGATGAGTAACTAAGTAACTCACTAACTCCCGTTAAGTCATATATTATTAATTTAGGCTTTTACAGAACATCATATTTTTTATGACTTGTAAGTTGTAATTTACTTTTCAAATTCTTTTCGTACAATATTTTTGTAACATCATATTTGTAATTTATTTTTGTTGTTCTGTATTTTTTTAACACACAAAAATGAAGTTATAGACATAATAAAGAACAAAAATTGTTTAAAAAAAGTGAAGAACACAAAAAAATACAGAACAAAGAAAAATAATTACACAACAAGTAAGAATTCATTTATACAAATTTTATTTGTTTAGTGTTCTATGATTTTTAACGGGTAGTACAGTTTTTTTAAAAAATTTTAAAATATTTAGTGGGTTATATATTTTTTAAATCTTGTATTTTCTATGTGTTATGTATTTTGTTAGTAATATCTTTTTTTCTATTGTTTTGTATTTTTTTATTTATTTATTTATTTTTCTTTTGTATTTTATGTTTATATAATATTAGAAAAAGGAATGTGGTATATTTACAAAGTAGGAAAACATTTGAATAAGAAAAATATACAAAACATAACAAAATAACATGTTGTAATGAATATAATAAAACAATTTATAAAAATATTTAATCCCACAAAATAGTTTATATTAAATTTTTTGTTTTCATTACATATTTTGATAATATTTTTGTTAAAATAGGTGTATTATGTGTGTTGATTTCGTGAAGTACAAAAAAAAGTGCTGATTTTATTAAATGAATAATTATCAAGTTAATGAAAAATATTAGTGTGTGTGATGTATTTTAAAATACAGAACATAATTTTTAAATACAAAACATAAATTTGACATAACATAATTTTTAATTTGATTAAAATGAATAATTTTTAAGTTGATGTTAATATTAGAATGTGTGATATATTTTTTGTGTGTGTTGTATTTTCCATACCGAACATATTTTACAACACTATACAAAATATAATTTTAAATATAGAAAATTATTTTTAATTTGACTAAATGAATAATTATCAAGTTAATGAAAAAATATTAGAGTGTGTGATGTATTTTTAAAATAGAGAACATAATTTTTAAATAAAAAACATAAATTTTACATAACATAATTTTTAAATAAAGAACATAATTTCTAATTTAATTAAAAAAAATACATTTCAAGTTGAAGTAAATATTAGAATGTGTGATATTTTTTTGGTGTGTGCTGTATTTTCTATACCGGCCACATTTTATAGAATATATGTTCCATTTATTTATATTGGGATATATTAGAATAAAATAACAATGTTTATTTTTTGGTTTGATTTTTTTTATGGTTAATTTATATTTTAGAATTTATACTTATGTGCCATAATTTATAATGTGTTCTGTATTTTTTGTTAGAAAATAATTACAAACTATAGAATTATATGCTAACTCCTCTTATCATTTTTTTTTCACATCTAACGTCTAAAATGATGATTTTATTATTTAAGTTGAAATTAGAAAAAAAGTGATATTATCAATTTTACAAAAAAAAATTATATTTTCTGCATTAAAAATTGTTATATTCAATATATTATTTTAAAAAAATATCTTTAATATTTAGTTAATTGATTTTTTTATGAAAAGAATGTAGAAAAAGAAAATAAGATGTTAGTTAAGAAAATAAACACAGTAGGTACATATAAGTATCACGTACATTAGGATTTTGCTGATTTTATTCATGTGTGTTCATTTTTGTTATAAGTGATCCCGTCATAACGTCTACATAATCGCAAGAAAGTGTTTCACTTTATTTAATCTCAACCGTTGTTTTTCTTTAATCCAAAGATCTATATTTAGTTACCAGGTTACCCAATTTTTTTAGTTCCTAAATGAACCTAAGCCTATCATATATATATATATATATATATATATATATATATATATATATATATATATATATAGGCTAGCGTTCAAATAGAAACCAAACTTAGAATAGAAACTAGAAACCTACACTAAATAAATTATATTTTATTTATTTTAATGGCCCCGCTAGGGGCACTTTCACAAAAAACTTATAAAATTCTTGGCTCTATTCAACAAAAATATAAAAAAAATTAAAAAAAAAAGTTACTGTTCATGTGCCACGTCATCACATGAACAGTAACTTTTTTATTTTTTTGTTGAATAGAGCCAATAATTTTAAACGTTTTTTGTATTGGGGTACCCCTAATTTGGTCATTAGATTAGCTTGAAATATTTAATTTAGGTTTAGTTACTAGTTTCTATTATAAGTTAGTTTCTATTAGAACAAGACCCTATATATATATATATATATATATATATATATATATATATATATATATATTTCATTATATATCTAATATTATCTTCGCTTATTAAATTTCAGTTTTAAGCTGCTAATGTTGGTAGAGGATGAAACTGCAACATCGAACATGATCCTTCATGATCTACCTGCAAAGAAAATTTTTAATACCACTGCAAAGAATTTAAGTCGAGAATTAAGAAAGGTATAATCTACAAATGTAATATTTACCTGTAGTACATGATCTATTTATTTTGTCAAGTAACTATTTAAACTCTAACAATGTTTTTCTTCATATTTTGTAGAAAAAAGCTGCTGATACATTTCCGGAAGACCTCAAAGCTATTGTTGGGAAAGAATTTTCCTTCACCATACTTATGAATGAAGAAAACATTCTGAATAATTCTGACATTTTTTATGCATCTGATCTTCGTCAACAAGTATCTAACATTAATTCAGAATCTCAATCTCATGGCACGATCAATCTAGATGATGTATGTTACTCATATATAAACGTAATGGATAATATTCTCATTTAATTATCTTAATTATGTATTATTGTTTTTTTACAGGATATCAATTCACAACAGAGTGAGGCTACACTATCACTTTCAAAATATTCGAGTAAAATGAATACCGACACACCAGGAACAGGAAAATCATCAAGTAATTCATCAGCAGGCAACCAAAACAAAAACAGGTTTAATTTAAAATTTATAATAATTTCAATAGATTATTATTATTTTCTTCTTTTTCCCAATTTCTTTTTAAAATTCTGTTTCAGGTTTAATGATTTGGAGCATTTGAATAATGAAGACAATATATTATTTACTTCAATTGGAGAACAATATTTGTAAAAATATTTATTTATTACTTTTATTGCACATTTTGATAGATTAAATAAATTGACATCATTGTCAAAATAGAATTGTATGCTGCTTTTTTATATGAATTTTACCATATCACTATTTTATTAAACACTTATATGGCATATATTTGGAATAATTCATTATTTATATAAATGCATAGAATAACTTTCTAAGAAAATAATCAAATTTGTAAAATTTTTGATATTGTCGTTTCAAATTAAATACGAAGCCGTGTACGAAGTACGGGCAAAATGCTAGTATATATAGAAACATGTAAAAAGAAAAAAGATTGTCCGAAATTAAAAATTATTTAAGAAATCGAGTTTTTGAATTTTTGGCACAGTTTAAGAAAAAATTTGTAATTTAGTCGTTTCGAAATAGGAATCACTAACATGAAAATATGAGAATAGGATTTCTAATTTTTAATTTTATTTTTTTCATTTTCAATTGTTAAATATGCTTTTTAATGATTCTACTAATTTTGACTAAATAATCCGAATTATACAATTTTTCATGCATTAAATCAATATTGGCCGATCATTGATCGATTTTGACAAAAATATAATTTCTGATCCAATTTTAGCTTAATCAAATTCGTAACCTTCGATAAAATCTTATTTAACCATACAAATTTTGCTAATCCCCTTTTTCCACCGTTAGAGCATCTCCAACGGTATTTTGTAAAATGATTGGCTAAATATTGATTATGTAAAATTTGCTGAACCTGTAACGTGTTTTACTTCAATGGGATTGACTATATTGGTTGGCTATATTTTAAAAATGGTATGTTATTATTATTTCAAGTTGTTAAAAATAGAATGTATTATTTTTATATGGTAATTGATGATGTGGAGTTAAACTACAGGTTGCTAAAGGTTCGACAAATATAGCCAATCTTTTTTTTTTTGAAGAGCAAACAACAAATGAATATATAAGGCCCAAAAGCCACAAAATCCAAGAACCATAATCCAAACATTACATGATTATCAAATCAATACACTGCAACCGATTCCAACAAAACTCGATATTGCAGGCCCATTAAGTTTGATAGATAAATTAATACTGAATAAACTAAACCCAAAATGCATTAACTGATAGAAGCCCAACAGCAAAGCCAAATAAGTAGACATGATTGAAGACTAAGCAGAAGAGCAAGAGTCGTTTCAGTTACCATGCATCCATGCCGACGAAAACATTTCCAGGGCGCAACGGCTCTGCCACTTGAACTGCCATGACCGCGAGTTCCGGATTCACTACTTCATCATCCATAGCTTCAACATTGACATCCTCCTCAAGCATCCATTCGTACTGAGCACCAAAAGGTCCCAAGCCCATATCCTGATTCCATATTTCCAGAACTCTACCGAAAGGTTGTTTTATGATCACCATGTGCTTTCATTTAGATGCTCCTTGCTGAGCCAGATATCTTGCCAAATCATTGTCAACCGGATCAGCCAAATGAATCTCCAATGCGAAATTTTTATCTGTCCTTCGCGTGTTGAGTTGCCTAACAATGGACTCATCGTCTGGATGACATCCAGCTTGTAGAGAGTCCTTCCACTGCCAGTAAGTATTAACATGGTCTGATTCTAGTGTTACCTTTTGGTAGTTTCTTACAAAGGCCAGCTTCAGTCCTTCCATAAAAGCGAAGAACTCGTTGCTTATTCTTCTCTCTTTACCCAAAGAACCTGCTAGCATACTCAGGATGTTTCCCTTGTGATCCCTTGCTACAACACCAATATCACTAATGTTACCATTAGGGAGCCTTTGATCGCTGAAAAAACTGTGAACATTGATTTTTACAAACCCACGCCTTGGAAGCTCCCAACGAGGCTGAACATCTACCATGATTTTGCTTTAGATGCTGTAGAGTGAACGGTTGTGAAAAGTAGAGAAAGGCTGTAGTGAAGAGGGCTATGTATATAGTGGAAGAGAATGCTTATGCAGAGTTCCAATAAAAACAACTGCTCATTTTCCTAGGACAGTAAATGATTTTTGAGGCGCTTCGTTACCACTACACTGCTCCTTGCAATATGTTTTCCTTAATTTTGCACTTATGGGCTTGGATAAAACTGGGCCTTTCTATTCTCAATATATTAAAAGCCTGATAATTACCCACCCTTAGATGTATAGATAAAAGGCTTTAAAATTTTAATTCCAGAGATAGAAAAAATCTTGTCTTCTCCTTCCTTGCTTAGCCCAGATATCAGCCTCTCTGTTGAATGTTCTATCAATTTTCTTGAAAAAAATATTCAGAGATAAGATTGAACTTTTACAGCTTTCCTCTATTGACAGATTTGTAGTCTTGAGTGCTTTAAACTCTTCTAGTTTCAAGACCAATTCAGCATTGTCTATGTAAACCAGGAAACTAAATTTCTGCTTTTCACAATTTTCTATTAACCAGACAAGAGTTTCCAAAGCTTTAACTTCCACCATAAAAGCATTTTCTGCATAATGAGGACCTAAAAATACCATTACTGTGTTCCCTTCATTAGTCTTAGCTATTCCCCCTATGCCTGCAGAGAAGATACCATTTGAATTTTTGATCCATGAACCATCTATGAAGCAGATGAAATCAGAATCATGCTGTAGGATTTTTTTCTCAATTTCTTCTTTGTTTCTTGTTACTACTCCCACTGGATTGTTTTCCCACCACTTAACATGTTCCTGAGAAATGAAATTTGTAGCCAGATTCCATTCCTGTGATCGTTTTTGCAGTAAGATCATTAAGCTATCTTCACTAATGACTGATTTGTTGAAAACTCTTTCATTCATGTTTAACCATAATGTCCACATTGTGGCTATTATTGTTAACTTCCAAACTCTTCTAATGCTTGCATCCTTGAACCAAATTGCCATATTCCAAGAATCTGTGAAATTTGAAGGAAGGGGTTTGTAATAAAAGCCCCACCAAACTAAACATTTTCTCCATATTCTTCTAGACACAGAACAACTCCAAATTATATGGTCTGATGTTTCAGGTGAACTTGGACAAGAAGAGCAATATTTCGAATCCTTCCATTCTGTGATTCTTTGAGCAAGAAATCTCGAGTTTGTAATATATTACTAACTAGCTTCCAGATGAAAATTTTAATTTTTTCTGGGATGTGTAGGTTCCATAAGTCCTGAGGCACTTGGGTCACTGCATAAGAAGCTGGCTTTATGGCTGAAAATAAATGAGTGCCTTTCTTGACAGAATATTGTTGCCCATTACCTGGTAACCATTGGATTGTATCATTTAAAGGATTAAGTAGAACACTTGATATTACCTGATCAAGCTCATCCACCAAATTCGTTTCCCAGTTTCTCAGTGACCTTGTCCAAAAGGTAGTACCATAGTGATCATAGCAATCCCATAGGGTAACAAAAATTTCAATTGATACTCCTTTGAAGTTTGTCAGTGCATATAACTTTGGAAAGATGTCTTTAAGAATTCCTCTGTTATTCCAGTGATCTTCCCAAAAGAAGGTGATGTTCCCATTATTTACTTTCCATTTGAAGTGTTCTGTTTTCAGGAAAGATCCCAATGATGTCTTGTTAAGCACTTTATGGATATCTGTCCAAAATTCTGATAAATTACCTTTCTCTGTCAGTTCTTCTACACTTTCTCCGAATTTACATTTGTATTTAATTTTTGACCACTTGTTCCAGTCTCTGCTTCTATCCGAGTACCATTTCTGCACCCATTTACCTAGTAGGGCTGCATTCTTTTCTGCCATAGAATGTAAACCTAGTCCTCCTTTAGATTTGGACCTGCAAATATTAGACCATGCAAGAAGGTGCATTTTCTTTTTAACAGTTTTTAGCTCTTTGAATTTGCTTCCCCAGAAAAAACCTTGTCTTATTGACTCTATCTGTTTGCAGATGCCACTGGGAATGAGAGAGGTGTTGAACCAGTACACTGGAAGACTGTCTAGGACAGATTTAATAAGTACCACCCTGCCTGCTTGATTTAGTGATTCTACCTTTCATGCAGCAAATTTTTCCTTAAATTTTCGTAGAAGTGGTTCCCAGTAAACTTTTCTTCTACTTGAAATTCCTATAGGGATGCCTAGATATTTTAAAGGCCACTTTCCTACACTACATCCCAGAATCTCTGCCCCTGACTTCACAAGATTGTCCTTTCCATTGCAAGAGTATAAACTACTCTTTTTGAAGTTTATTTTAAGACCAGAAATTAGTTGAAAACAACTGAGAACTCTTTTGACTCCAGCTATTGAGCCAAGATCTTCATTTATAAAAATGATTGTGTCATCCGCAAATTGCTGGTGTGTTAGTTGATCTTCATTTCCTTGAAATTTGAAACCTTTGAATATGCCAATGTTTGCAGCCTTTGTCAACATACAACTTAGTACCTCCGCAGCCAGATTAAACAACAATGAGGAGAGAGGATCACCTTGGCGAAGACCACGCGTAGGAGAAAATTCCTTTGTAGGTGATCCATTAATGAGAATTGAGATTCTAATCTTTTCAAAAAAAGTTTTAATCCAGCAAATCCATTTGCTTCCAAAACCCATCTTTTCCATAAGGTCCCACAAGAATTCCCAGTCTATGGTATCGAAAGCTTTTTCAAAATCTAATTTCAGGATGAAGCCACTGTTTCTTGATTTTTTCATTGCATGACATACTTCCTTGACTATCAGTATGCTTTCACTGGCTTGTCTTCCTTTTAAAAACCCTGTTTGAGAACCACTTACTAATTTTTCCATTATGAGTTCCAATCTGTTGGTAAGGCACTTTGTAAACAGTTTAGAAATACTGTTTATAAGGCTTATTGGTCTGAAATCTTGAACTTTCTTTGGATCAAAAGTCTTAGGGATTAAAGCAATGAAAGAAGAGTTCAAACCGTTTGGTAGATGTAGATTTTCAGCAAATTGGTTAAAAGAATCCAGAATTTTCTGCTTCAAAGAAGGCCACATGATCTTTAGGCATCTGAAATTAATTCCATCCGGTCCTGGAGATTTGTCGTTTGCTGAATCACTGAGTGCTAACTCCACTTCTTCCATAGTGAAAGCTTGTTCTAGCAATGACCTATCCGAGCTATTAAGTCTTGACTGTATGAGGTTGCCAACGTTGAATGTAATTTTATGTCTCTTAGAGTTGAGGAATTCCTTGAAGTGATCATAGAAAGCTTTTTTGATGTCACTTGGCTGAGAAAACCACGTTCCCTGCCACAGAATCCTGCTGATGTTATTTTTATTCCTTCTCATCTGAATGGAATGATGAAAAAACTTGGTGTTTTTATCCCCTTGAATGTTCCAATTGAGCCGGGCTTTTTGTTGCAGCATTGAGTCTTTTTTTGAATAGCAATTTAATAACTCTTCTCTATTAAGAATGGCTTCGTTATCCCACTGATTGTTTTGGTCCAGAGCTTCTTGTTTCTTTTCTAAGTGAGAGATTTTAGCCTCCAAATCATTCCTGGCTGATTTCACCCAATCTCTTAAAGATTCTTTTACTCCTTTCAGAATAAGCTGCACATTTTTTGAATCTGTAACTTGTTTGCTGAGTAGGAAAGAGTTTAAAATTTCTATGCATTGATTCTCCTTAAGCCACCAGTTGAATATTTTGAATGGCTTTGGCCCCCAATTCAAAGATTCTGCACTCAAAATAATAGCTTTGTGATCTGAGTGCTTTCTACTTTCTAGCTTAACTTTCCAGTCCCCCAGTTCTAACCATTTGATGTCTATTATAAATCTATCCAATCTACTCTTTTTTCCCTGTCTTCCAAACCATGTAAAGGGAGAATTTGCAGGCTTGATGTCTTTTAGATTGAAATTCTTGATGAAAGAATTTATAAGTCTAGAATCCTTCTTTCTGTACTCACAATTCATTCTTTCAGACTCATCTCTAACACAATTAAAGTCTCCTAAGAAACAAGTTGCCTCCCTAGAAGTTAAAGAAGCTATCTCATTCAAATCTTTCCAAAGGCCTTTTTTCCTCAGTAATGCTGTAGGGCTGTATACACTGACTATGTTGAAACGATCTCCACTTACATTATGCTTAAATTGTACCCAAATCCAGTTTCTATTTTGGGCTATACCTAAGCATGTGCAAATGCTTTTTTTCCCAGGATACTAGAATGCCCCCCGATAATCCTTCCGACTGCTGAATCAACCATTCATGTTCAAAAGGATCCCAAATTGAGCCTTTCATGGGAATATCTAAATCCTTACATTTTGTTTCTTGAAGACAGATGATGTTTGCCTTTGAAACTGAAACCATGTCTCTGATATTTCGTCTGTTGCTACTTCCACTGATACCTCTTACATTCCAAGATAGTAATCTGATGTCTTTCATTAAAAGAATTTGATTTTACTACACTTCTAAAAAAAGAACCTCTTATATGGTCCCCTCTATCAACTGTTGATGGATTTCATTAAGAACCTCTTTTTCTTTATGAACAAAATCCAATCCCAACTGAGTAGCACTATTTACAATATCTTTTGCTTCTTGAAGCAAAGGGTCTTTGCTATGATCCTGATGTACCACCATCTTTAAACTTTCCAATCTTTGGCTATCATTTTGTTTCTTGCAGCTTTTCTTGAGGATTTTTCTTCTTCTTAACCCTAGATCAAAAGGATTTTTCCTTTTCCTCAGTAATTTTCTTGGCCTTCCTACTTTCTTTCCCAGCTTTAATTTAATCAAGCCTTGACATAATGTTGGTTGATTGCTTCCATTAGCTGTCTCCTCATTGTAAACAGTAGACACAGTATTGCTACTTGCCACATCTACTGAACTAGAAGACAAGTCTGAAGTGAAAAGAAGGGGATTAGGGGCTACATGAAATATCGATTCACTTACATGACTGATTTCAGAACTATCTATTCCAATGTTGCCTGGAATTGAGTGATCTTTACAGGTGTTTTCTCCATTCTCATTTGCTCTTGAGGAAACATCTTTTACTTCCTCTTGAGTTTTGGATTTCACTTTGTTTGAAGAAACTACAACCCTCTCCTTAGCTTTGCTGCCTATATTTTTCCTCTTAGAAACCGATGGATTCCCTCTGTGATCTTGTGAAGAAAGTTCAGTATGGTTTTTCTTGGAAGATTCTTCCATAGAAGCTATTCTGTCCTTTAGATAAGACTGATAAGAGATTTCCTTAAAACAGATAGGGATCTTCTTTCCTTTGATGTTAACAATGATTTTCTCCTCAATAAAATCATAGTTCTTTGTGGAGAGGCATATCAAAGGATTAAAAAGATAATTTGAACCATCTTTTTGATAGGACCATGAAGTCCATTCTCCCAGCTTTACAGAAAATTCCTTAAGGTTTTCTTCTATCCATGTATGCATAGGCAGTCCTATGCATTCAACCCAAACTGATCTAGATAAGTAGAGATCCTCTTCTTTGAAAGTCCTTATAAGGATGAACCAATTATCTAAAGTTGTCAGATCAAAATCTTTCCATTCTGATCCTTCTTTCACTCTTAAAAGGAATTTTCTTTCTGATAACCCCACAACTATTATGTTGTCATATCCAATTGAGTTGAGCTTGTCTTGTAAGCTTACAGCATTCTGATTATCTCTAGTAAATCCCACTTTTGTCTGGAAAAGTCCCTCTTCCACTTCTTCGTCAACCACCATTTCAATATTCTCAAATATTATTTATGGAAATTATCCTGACTATCTTCCTTTCTCTGTACTTTGGGTTTAGGGAATTCCTGATTTTTGACTTCCTTGCTCTGTTCATTAGGTTTAGGAAATTCCTGATTTTTGACTACCTGGTATTTGGGAGTTTCTTTTCGGAGAGGTATAATCTTTCCCTCAAGTGTAATGGACAATTTCAGTTTTTTGCCTAAACCCCCTTTTTCTTGGACCTTGCTGATGATTTTCCTCGCTTCTTCTTCCGAGATGGTTTTAATGAAGCCAAATCTTTGATTTCTCCTGTCTCTCATTTTAGGTAATATGACATCTCTAATAGTACCACAAGGTTTGAATAGTTCCCAAATATCTCTTGCCTTTGTATCGTCCGATATGTCATATAGAAAAATAAAGCACAATTGGGAAGTATTTACCTTGCTATTAGTTCTGGTTTTCTTTCTCTGAACCACTACCCATTCCATTTCAGCATTCTTTTTAACTGCGTCTGCATATGAATTCTTTGCATGTAGATTTCTTGATGAGATTTCTTCCTCTACTTTGCTTCTTCTTTCCAAACTTCTAAAATGAATCATATTCAAAGCTTCCGTGATTGCTTGTTTATCTCCTAATCGAACCCTGTTCATTACTGATTTGTCTACCAGCTCTGAACTTGCCCAAATGAAATCATTTAAGATCCTTTCTCCTGATTGCTTGAGTGAAGATCTAGCCCCTGCCTTTGAAGCCCCCGCCTTATTAGTGTCATTTCCCGGATTGCCGTTGTCCTGCCTTCTACCTCCGTTGCTCTCTTTGCTCCCTTTGCCGGAATCCTTAGTCGAGTTACCGTTGCCGAAGTTTGAATTTTGAACTCCTGTCGCTTCTCCTTCCATTTCTGCACTTTACTTTTTTAAATATAGCCAATCTATTGTGATTATCTATATTTTTACCTAACAGTTTTGTCCCATTGGAGTGGTCAAAAATTTACAAATTTTCTATAAATCTTATTTAAGGTAATTTATTTTGAATTTTAGCTAAGGGCTTCAAACTATCGGAGATGCTCTTAGATTTGTATAAAATTTCACTATTCTTCTATCTGTTTATCATTTCTTCCCAGCCAAGGATAAGTATCGAATATGCAGAATAATTCCAAATGGGTCCCCTCAATTTCATTTTACAGCTGCATTTTTTTTTTTGAAACATTTTACAGATGCACAATAATCTGCACTTAGTGTTTATGGGGTGAAGTTGTTATGAATTTTTAAATTGTTTCTTAACGTTTTTAATAATTGATTGTCTCTCCAAAAGTATTGTATATTTAATTACGATATGAGCTAGTGATTTTCCACAATACAAGTTCTACTGGACGATTGTAATTTTAATGAATTTTTTTTTATTTCAATCTTTATCATGTGTTCACTAACTCGTTTGGTAAACTTTAAAATCAGGCTTTCTGAAAATTGTTTTTTATTTAAAAGTTATTTTTGGAGAAAACATTTTGAAAAAAATGTGCTTTTTAGCTTTTGCAGAGTTATCAACATCAAAATTCACCAAAAACATTATTTTCTTAAAATAATACGCAAAACATGCATATATCAAATATATTACTAAATAGTTATCTGATTTTCGCAATAACAATTATTTTAACCGCAGTTTTTAACAATAATGTCAAACGGAAGTTTTAATTATTTTCATAGATGACATATGACTTATTATCGAGGAATGTTTTTTTTAAGTAACTAACTTTCAAAAAAATACATAATCCAAAGATTATTAGTGAATTATTCCGGTACTAGATTATACTAAATCTCAAGTTGACAAACAAAAAAAGATTTTCAAGATTTTAATTTGAACACATTCTTGTAAAGTTCGAAGTCTCGATATTTCATAAAAAATTGAGATTAAAATATAATAAATTATGTACTTGTGGTTATTGCTAAAATATAATAAATTATATTTTATTATAGTAATTTATTAATTTTAAGTATAAAATATAATAAATTATGTACTTGTGGTTATTGCTAAAAGATTTTAATTTCAATCAATAAGAAAAGGAAAATGCTAGAATTCACAAAATGGATATTGATCACATTATGGTGGGTCCCCCTATATTCACATTAATCAAATCAACCTCATACTGCAAATCACCAATACCGAGCTGCGATCCTCTCTCCCCTTCCTCCGTGTCTACTTTGTGTCCCCTGTTATTTTTAATACAAAAAAATGCTCTTGTGGAGCCATTATTTATTAAAATGGGCCCCGCATGAGCATTCTTTTTATATTAAAAAGAACAGGGGACACGGAGGAAGGGGACAAAGGATCCGGACCCCGTGTTTTGGATCCAATTTGGGATCCCTAGCAACTTCTCGAAAGAAAAAGTAATTCTTGTACGTATTCTGAATTAGTAATCACTCCTCATTTAACTCAGCTTCTCTTTCCGATTGCAGAATGTGGGACCCACCGTCCAAGCTGCAGAAAGGTGTCTTAATTTGACTTTTTTGGTAGTACAGTACTCTAGTTCCTCGTAATCAGTGCACCACCCGTAATCGTATCTCCGGTCAGTGAATTTCCGGCTTATCATTCCAAAAATTGCATCGAATTTCGTAACTCTCAAACTCGTTATAGTTAAATCTTTTATCTGAAAGCAAATCTTTTTAAAATGTTAGTCTCGGATTGAAAATATAATTATTTTTTCAAATTTTTTATTTATCAAAAATAAAAGTATATTATCTTTGTTATAAAGTAAAAAAAATTAACAAAATTTTATTTTATAAATTACTCCGTATTACTTAATCAATTGTATTTACATCAGTCGCAAAGCTTAACCGAACATATTTTTTTTCGATTCTAGTTATTAAAGTTCGAGGAAAATTTTTGTAAATTCAAATATATACATGGATATGTTTTTATAAAAATAAAATTCAAGACATAATTGCAAGTACACATTTTTTTCCCGTATTTCGTGACATTCTCTTCCCTTTAATCACATGATTGTTTATATGGAATTGCAATCATGATCGATAGCTCAAACGATAGTTCCTTCAGGGCCATGATAAAGTGGGACCAATAATCCAACCAGAATGCATGAAGCGGGTACTTATATTTTTATATACATTATCTTCAAAATATCGTGAAAAAATCAGGTGATTTCAATTTATTATTTGTTCGACTCGATCATTGGTGTAGATGTCGTATACTTTTTTATTATTATTGAATTAACACCTTTATTTTTCAAAAAAAAAAAAGGAAATAAAATTTTAAAACAATCGAACGTTACAAAAAAGCTGGGCCGTTGACATATGCTAAGTAGATTTTGTGAATATTCATTTTTCAAAAATTATATTATCTTTATTAATATTATGTGGGGTCTCAATAAAATATATGTTAAAAAGGATTGTCAAAGATTCTTTGAGACACAAGTACTTTTACTAGCCCTTCGTACCATATATATTACACTGCTACTGCTACAACTACAAATATAAGTTGCTCTGATTTATTTTGTAGATACATTTCTATGGATGATACCGGAGACAGGGGTGGTAGCTCCGCCGGAGATGGCTCTCAAAGTGGCCGGAGAAAGAGTAACTACCAACGGCACACTGCCGAACAGATTCAAAGGCTTGAAGGGTATCATAAAATTTATCACTAATGTATCATTTATTTTATTTGTTTTCGAAATTTAAATTTTTCCAAATAATTTCTTGATTGAAAATTTGTTGTAAATTTAGCTTTTGTTAGGAAGATTTGAGGAGAAAATGTTAAGTTCTGGGCTTCAATGTTTTTTATTTCTTGAAATAAAATGTGTGTGCATAGCTTTGGACTATATCATTCTTATATTTTTTATCTAGGCAGAGGTAAGGTATGTGAATGTCAGCATCTTATATCGAGATTTTTTTTTTGTATAAGAGTTGATGCACCGTATATGTTTTGTTTAATCATAGAATAATGAGTTTATATGTAATTGCTAATACTTTTCTTTATGTGTTCGATTGAAGGGCGTTCAATGAAAGTCCTCATCCAGATGAGAAGAGGAGAATGCAGCTAAGTAGAGAGTTGGGATTGACTCCTCGCCAGATAAAGTTTTGGTTTCAAAACAGGAGGACACAATTAAAGGTTCATTGATCATATTTATTTATTTGTTTAAGTCTTTGTTCCTTCTTGTTTTTGTTTGGTGCTGATTGAAATGTTTTAGGCACAACATGAAAAAGCTGACAACTCTGTTCTTCGCACCGAGAATGAAAATATTCGATGTGAAAACATAGCCATGATGGAGGCGCTTAAGAATGCTGTGTGTCCGGTTTGTCAAGGTCCTGATCAGTTCGATGAAGATGTCTACTTCAAAGAACAAAAGTTGCGTGAAGAGAATGCTTATTTGAAAGAAGAGGTTTGAATCAATGGAGCTGTGATCTGTACTGCGATCTATGCAATAAGATTCTGCATTAAACTTAATAGCATGCTCTACAATTAATTAGTAATTTAGTTAATGCAGTTTAATTTAGTTTTTAATTTTATTTATTATGAACTGCAGCTTAAAAGACTTAAGAACATAGCTGCCAACTATACGGGAAGGCCTCTTTCACAACTCGATCTGGGGCAGCCACTCCATTTATCATCGTTGGATTTATCAATGGCATGTTTTGGGAATGATGGGATGACTGGTCCATCATCGCTTGATTTTGATCTACTTTCTGAAAGTTCCTCGACCTTTCAAACTCTGCCATTCCGAAGAATTAGCCTTACTGATATGGACAAGTCTCTCATGGTTGATGTTTCTCGTAATGCTATGGAAGAACTGATCAAGCTTTTACAAAGCAATTCACCATTTTGGATAAGGTCATCAACTGATGGGCGTGAATTTCTGAATTCTGAAGTTTATGAGAGCATCTTTCCAAAAGTTGCTAGAGGTCCCAATGTTCGTGTGGAGTCATCCAAAGATTCAAGTGTTGTGATCATTGGTAGTTGTTTGGAATTAGTTGATATGTTTATGGATGCGGTTAGTTCTCATATTCTTTTTATCACTATACTTGTTTAACACTTAAACACTGAAATGTTATATAATATTTTGACGTCTGGTGGTAAATATTTTCCTATTTCGCAGAACAAGTGGATGGAGTTTCTTCCTAATATTGTTTCGAGGGCTACAACACTTGAAGTTGTATCGACTGGATTGATGGGTAGTCCGAACGGCTTGTTACAACTGGTAATAAATAAATTCTATTCATTCACTTTTTCTCCGCTTCTGTGTAAAATATGTATATACTATGGTACAAACATTTTGAAAATGAATTTGTTCTTGTTGCAGATGTATGAAGAGTTGCAGGTGTTGTCCCCATTAGTGCCAACTCGCGAATTCTATTTTCTTCGTTTTTGTCAGCAAATTGAGCAGAATGCATGGGCTATTGTTGATGTTTCCTGTGACATTCCCCAAGAACCTTATTCTAATTCTCAATGTCCAGTTCATCGTCTACCTTCGGGGTGCTTAATTCAAGACATGCTCAATGGCCGCTCGAAGGTCTTGTACTAAGTCTTTAGCAATTGGGGTTTTCTTTTGTTTATGATCAAGTCGTGTTAATCTATAATTTTCTGATGACAGATTACTTGGATGGAACACGTGGAAATAGAAGATATAGAACCAATTCATGATCTTTACAGGAAACATATATGTAGTGGTTTCGCATTTGGTGCTGCAAAAAAGCTTGCTACACTTCAAAGAACATGTGAAAGGCTTGCTTGTTTAATGGATGCCAGTAATACGTTTTCCGATCTTGGAGGAGGTAAGCCATCTACAAGCTTTGCTATAATTTTTTACTATATCTAATATCTATTTAGTGGTGCCATAAGTATATGGAAAAAAATTTTGCACCTGGTTTCCAGTAATTACATCCCCTCATGGCAAAAGGAGTTTGATGAAGCTTTCCCAGAGAATGGTTAACATTTTCTGTTCTAGCATCAACACAGTTAATGGGCAGCAAGTGATGATCTCCGGGATGAACGATCTGGAAGTACGTGCAACTCTTCAAAAGTGCACTGATCCTGGTCATCCTAACAGCATGGTTCTTAGTGCAGCAACTACAATTTCGGTCCCATTTGCTCCCCAGAAGGTTTTCGATTTCTTTAGGGATGAAAGAAGCCGGCCTCAGGTAAGATTTCTGATATAAAGTTTCTGTTTATGGTGCAATGCTTTTTAATGCACATCACTCTTATAATAACAATCTTTTGTTTGTTTTTTTTTTTTTGATTAGTGGGATTTTCTATCTAATAATAATCCTGTGCAAGAAATTGGCCATATCGCGTGTGGATCTCATCCAGGGAATTGCATCTCTGTTCTCCGGGTATGATCTTTAGTTTTTTGCTTTAAGTAATGCTTGTGATCTCTACCTTTTTCAAATGCAAGGATTTTTTAGGGATGCCCTCATCGCAAACCCTGATCCTCACATGAACATGTCTTTACTGAGCCTTTAACTCTTATTAACAAGAGAAGATGGTCAGACTACTACAATATTAGGGATATAATTATGTTTGTATACTTACCCCATATATTTAAGTAAATATAGATTAGCCTCTTTTTAAAAAAGAAATTTTTATCAACTCAGATCATAAAGAAAGTGACTCTCATTTTGATGGTAAGGAGTTGCAATAGTAGTTAAGTAGTTTACTAGCTAGCACTACCTGCTTGATTGTTCCTTTCTACAATTCTACTAAACAAGATTCATTACAAGGCCAGAACAACATTTCTGACAATGTCATTACTACTTCAATCAAGTTCTTGATCTAAAGTTCTTAAAGCATCATTAATATACATGTAAATTAATATCTTATAATGGGCAGGCCTTCAATACCAGCCAGAGCAACATGTTAATTCTCCAGGAAAGCTGCATTGACTCATCCGGTGCCCTTGTCGTGTACTGTCCTATAGACCTACCTACCATTAACATTGCCATGAGTAGTGAAGACCCCTCATTCATCCCCATCTTATCCTCGGGATTTGCAATATCACCTGATGCTGGAGAAAATCCGGGTGCCGGCAAAATGTCAGCTGGATCACTTGTTACAATAGTGGTACAAATAATAGTGAGCAATTTGACTTCAGGTAAGATGAGCCAGGAGTCGGTGAATACAGTTAATAACCTATTGGGCAACACTATAAAGCAAATCAAAGCAGCCTTGAATTGCTCTAATTGTTAAGATTGAGGTAGATTTGCTCTCGTGTAGATGTTAGTGCATGGATCTTTAATACCATGCACAGATAGTTGAGAGAAATTGAAGGTTAGTTGAGGGCTCTGAATATTTATTATCAATATTGCTGAAGCAAACTTATTGCTACATGCTTCTTCTGCTACTGGTTTTTGCTTTTCTCCTGCCAAACTTGATCAGTACCATTTTCAATTTTCAGCTACTTCTGTTCCTTTTTTTTATTTCTCCTTTACTGTATTATTTTTAAAAGAAAATGCCCATAATTTAGGTTTGTTCTGATAACATGCAAGTCAAGAAGGCACCTTGTGTGTTATAATTGCGAACTTTATGGTAATGCCACTATTTACCAAGGTTATATATATAACTTTATAATAGAAACTAAAAACATACATTAAATAAATTATATTTCATTTATTTATTTTAATGGCTCCGCTGGACCACCTTCACAAAAAACTTATAAAATTTTTGGCCCTATTCAACAAAAAAATAAAAAAAGTTACTGTTCACGTGCTGATGTCACTGCCACGTCATCACGTGCACAGTAACTTTTATTTATTTATTTATTTTTTTGTTAAATACAGCCAATAATTTTATACGGTTTTTGTATTGGAGTACCCCTAGTTTGATCATTAGATTAGCTTGAAATATTTAATTTTTAGTTTCTAATTTCTATTCTAAATTATTTATATTAGAACAAGATCCTATATATATATATAACATGTTTGATTTGAAGCAGACAGACCTTTTCTCAGTAAATGATCTTAAGACTTGGACATTTTACTGAGATTGATTTTAGATTTTTAATTTGGTGGCACTTGTAAACATAATGTTTTTTTGTCAGCTAAACATAAGTTATATCGACAACACAATATACATAAAAGAAGAAAATTTATCATTTAATCGAAATGCGGACATGTTGCTCCTGACGTTTAGACTCCTCTAACGTTTAATACTTTAATGTATGAAAAGAAGAAGAAAACATCTATTATGTGTCACCAACAGGGTTGTAAAAAGCGGAAATCGAACTTAATCGGTGGAGGTATCGTTCAGGGATTAATCGGATAATCGGGGATTAATCGGATCATTAACCGAAACTAATTTAATATTATTTTTAAATATAATTATTATTAGAGTAAAGGGAATCTAAAGTTAACTTTAGATAATTTCTCTAAAGTTAAGCATTAGAATGAAGACACATAAGCATACTTATTGATGCCCCTGCGGGGTGCTTTAAAATCAAAGATAAAAATAGATCAAAACTACATATAGTTTTTTTTTTTTTTTTTTTTTTTTTTTTTTGAAACGCAAGGAAATTGTATTGATGATCAGCACAAGTACAAGACTCATAGAAGGTATAAAACCTTCAGCGCACAGCATTACATGCCACAAAAGCCACTACAGAACTGGACATCAGTTTACTTAATCTCCTGGACACATAGCTTAAACAAAACAGAACTATTTTCAAGGATTATATCCAGCCATGGATCATGCTCCTTGGCATCCCTTGCTTTGATAAATCATCTGCTCCCATGTTAAAAATCCTCCTCTTCTTTGTATCTTTTCTTTTCAAAAATCAGAATATTCCTCGACAACCATAGAGATCATAGTGTCAAAACCTCAACACATGCATCACTGGGTAGGCTACAACTATCCCATTTGCTACAACCAAGAGTACAGGAGCCCTCATGTCGTGCTAACCTCACTGTCAACATGAAACAAAATATTCTTCTCCTTCCATTGTGAATCTTCTACAGCCTTGATCAAATAGCAAAATGCTTTAATTTCTGCTTGCAAGGGACTGAGAGCTTCAGAAGGCCAAGATGAGTTTGCTTAGCCTCCGCAACCTCGTCGTTTACAACTCCAGCCAAGTCCTAGCACCACCCTTGAATCAAACATTTCCTCTGTCGTCCTTGTTTTGCCAGATCGTCCGCACCACTATTTGAATCCCTTTGAATATGCTTAAAGAACAAGTTGGGCTTCTTTAAGAAATTTAACAACCCGTCCTTAAAGAACAATTCATTATGTAAACATAACCCAGCCTTAACCTTTGAGATATAAAGAACTACTGCCTCACTATCTATATAGATTAGGCACTTATCATTTGAGAATTGACTATTTGCAATAGCCTTTATCAAATGAGAAACCGCCTCTATCTCAGCTTGCATAGAGGATAATGCCTTAACAGGACCAGAAAATATAAATTTTAGATTTCCATTAACATCCTTTAGGTATCCTCCTATACCCGATAAAGTTGAACCATTACTTTGAAACATGAAAGAACCATCAGTATAACCTATAAACTTGAAACCATCTTCAATCAAACCTTTTTGCTGCACAGAATTGCTTTGTAGAATTTCACCACATGGATTAACATTCCACAATTCTTCACACTCACTACTTATCAACTTGGAGGCCTGACACCATTTTTGCGACCTTAACTTAACTAAAAAGAACACTTCCTCCTCTGCATAGCTTCTACTTTCAAACAACTTGAGGTTTCTATTTAGCCATAAGGACCACATCGTTGATGCAATTGTTATAGCCCATCCTGCTCTTACATTGGCATTACTACACCATTTAATCCACGACCAAAAGTTATGATTGATCAAATGAAATTTATTACTAAACCCCCACCAATCAAAAACCCGCCTCCAGATTTTCTCTGCAAAGGAACATCCCCACAATAGGTGATCTTGATCTTCAGCATTAATACTACATATCACACACTCAACATTAGTGACTGCATTGACCATTCTTTTGTTCAAAAAAACTCTTGTATGTAGCAGCTTGTGTTCAACCTTCCAAAGAAAATACTGAATTTTTGGGGGAACTCTTGTCTTCCATATGAATTCCCACCCCCTGTTACTAACTACCACCTCTCTTGATAGATAATTTCGACCATCTGCAGACTCATAGCTTTTATTAGTATGTGTCCAAATCAAAACTACATATAGTTTTGATGGGTAACTTTAGGAAATCCTCCTAAAGTTAACTTTAGATTCCTTTTTCTCTTATTATTAATATATGTAACTATTTTATTATTTTGATTATACATGAATAATTATCATATATTTATAGAAATATATTTAAAATATATAGCATTATTAAAGTAAATATAAATTTTAAGATCCAATTTTTGAATTGGGGTTGAGAAAAAATTGATAAAATTCACGATTTACCCATTTAAAATATTAATATCGTATATGAGAATAACATTTTTCTTAAAATTTATTCAATTTTATACTTTTTGAATTTTTAATTTTTCTACATATTTTTCAATTTTTTACCAATGAGACCGATTTTTGACCGATTAATCCCGATTTTTGACCGATTAATCCCGATTTTGACCGATTTTTCGGAAAAACTATTATTTAGCCGATTTTTATAAAATCATTACGATGGCCTACCAACAGCGATTAATCGCCGATTTTTAGAACAGAGGTCACCAACAAAATCAATCTCAAAATAGTAAAAATATTATTCTTAACTTAATATGAAATTAAATCAATATAAATCTCACAAAAAGAATCCCTTGGTTAGATACCTTATAATTTCATTAAATATAACAAAATAATTAATTATATAAGTTAGGGATATTTTGCCTTTTCTATTTGGTTCCATTTCGACTTACAAGTGATATATTGTACTTTAAGTTTCACATGTATTATAGTATCATTCTATTACATAAATCTTAAAATATAAGGGTATCACATGTAAAATTCAAAAACATTATGAGATCAATTGTAAAAGTCAATAGTACAATAGTACCAGAAAGAATAATTCTAAATTAGTTTCTGAAATTTTAGGCTGTATTTTTGTTCAATTTTTTTATGATGATATTTCTAATATAATATATTGTTATGGTGGTGAAAAATGGGAAAAATATGAAATTTAAATACTTAATTAGGTCATTTAGTTATATTTTAAAGTTTAGGTAACGAAATGAATGAGATGCACAATACTTAAAATACAAGGTTACAATTAGCAAAATAATCTTTAATTTAGTGATGACTTAACAATTGTTTTTCAATTAAAACTACGCAGAAACAAAAGACAAAAGAAATTGGCCATTTTCTACATTAAAAATTCTATTCGATTTATGAAATTTACTTATATTTCATTTTGATTATCAATATACCCATCTTATTATTTGAAGATAGTTCTACTAACAACCAAATACAATTTTAATAATAAATAAAAACCGTTAGATCATAAAATAAATAGATGAAAAACGATGGATCTAGCATAAAAATATTTTATTTTTAACATGTAAACTAAAAAGTGTATTTATATTGAAATATTACAACATGTATGTCAATGATTTAAATGATATATAATTTGGTTATCTACATTGAATATGATTATCAATATTGTAGGTCTTATACATTGAATAGGATTAATGTAAAAATTTGTAATTATAATTATTTTTTTGAGATTCTGAGTGTTTCTATTTCGATAATAATTGTGAAATCATCACTAAATTATAAATAATTTTATCAGTTTCGTGTGGGCTATAAAATCATCCAAATATGATGATTTCTAGAATTCGAGATAGAACCCAAATAGTAAATATAAACTTTTTTTTAATATTAATAAAGAAATTAAGTAAAATTCAATTGTATCCTTTTTTTAATTATATCCTTTTCATATTATAATTTTTTTTAAAATTCAATTCCAATATATCCTTTTTTAAATATATCATATTTAGATTATAATTTTTTTTAATATAATATAATCTTGATCGTCTATTTTTAAAAATATTAAATTGGACATATCCCTGTTACACTTTATTACATATAAGAATATAAATAGCTTATTAACTTTAACTCCCAACAAATGGAATACCTCAAAATAATAAATAAATCCAAATTTACAAAATTAAATTCTCCAAATTATGAAACTCGTGCTCTTCCCATAAAATACAAGTAAATAGCATAAGTTAGGGTTTATCGCAAAGAAGAAGATGGAATTGGAGAAAAGCGGGATAAAGATATTGTTGATGGTGGAGCACATAGACAGAGATACCACACACGGATGTTGCATAGACAGATCTGAGGAGATGCCAGCTAAAACAGTATACATGATAGAACCCCCTACGGATGTGGCAGACTACGAGAAGAAAGAGGTTGATTCTGATGGATTCATGACGGACATCATTGCTCCTGTTATAACCATCGACAACGACGACCAATTACTCAAGCATTGTGCTATGGTGAGGTTGGGCTCCCGGATTTACTTTTTTGGGGGTATAAGCAATATACAAGATTATTGTGTGCATGCAGAGGGAAAACCGCCGCCTCCTCCTTTCTCTGATGAACTAAAGCTTTCGGTCCGATTTCTCGACGTAGACCATCTGGAGTTAGGCCTCTGCCATGCAGCCTCCCTCAATGCTCCAAAGGAGGTCCCTTGCGTCTTCTCCGCTCGTGGCATGATTTACGCCTTAGGATCCTCCCGTAATGTTTGTAATTCTATTTTTACTCTTGATGATGATGCTAGTAGTGTTTGTAGTGGTATTTTTGAGAGGTATGACCCTATAGATGACAAGTGGCAATTACTGCCTGACCCACCCCTGCCATTTGGGGTGATTACCAAACACGCAGTTACTTGGTGTGATTCTGCGACCCTGATAGGGGATAGGTACGTTGTCATGGGCAATACTGACGTGGAGGTGTTTGTGGCCTTCGACCTTGATACCCAAGACTGGTCCTTGTTGCCAGCAGCCTACTTTCAATATCACTTCCCATATGGCTCCCTCTGCGTGGATAACTCCCTCTACTATCTCCTTGGATATGGCTCGTATAAGTTTGGAACTCAATTCGATACACATCTGATGTGATTGTACCTACAAAATATTGTAAAAATATGTATTGAGAGAAAAATAGTAAGTATTTTGGGATTCCGGTAGTGTTGATAATAAGCTACTTCAGTGCTTTTTCTAAATGGTCTTGACCACTATATATGGGCTTCACCAAACACACCTCCATCCCCAAAATGAAACTGCCCAATTAATTCTCACAATCAATATTTGATATACAATTAATGTATTAAGTACACAATAAATATATATTTTGTAACTCCAAAATACATTCAATATAATATATATCCTTAATATTAATATGTTGTATTTGAAAAGAAGTCAACTAACATCTCCCACTTGACTTCTTTATCAAAACACTTCTTACTCCCACATTTTTCGGAGCGTCAGACTTAAATATTCTTGAGTCCCATCAAACCAACGTGTTTAATAAATGTTTCCGCAGGAATGCCTTTGGTTAAAGGATCTGCAATCATATCACTAGTAGGAATGTATGTCACTTTTACTTCCTTCTTTTCTACCACAATATCATGAATATAATGATATTGTATATCAATATGTTGTCCTCTTGAGCTATTTGCACCACTATAAATCAAATCAATAGCCGAAGTATTGTCACAATAAATCTCAATAGGTCCATCTACTAGATTTAGATTTAACTCAAGTAAAAATCGTCTTAGCCAAACAGCATGAGTAGCAGCCATGCTACAAGCTACATATTCTGCTTCTTGTGTGTATCTTGCAACACATCCCTGTTTCTTACTTCCCCAACTTACGGCAGCTCCACCAAATATAAACAGGTGTCCCGAAGTCGATTTTCCATCATCTTTATCACCTCCGAGATCTGAATCGGAATAACCAATAATTTCAGGCTTCTTTGCCTGATAGACCAATTTGTGGTGCAATGTACCCTTCAAATACTTCATTATCCTCTTCACAGCCTCCCAATGGGCTTGATTAGGATTGCTTTGGTATCTACTTACTAGACTTACTGGATATGCCAAGTCAGGTCGAGTACACAACATTGCATACATCAAACTTCCGACTGCTTGCGCATATGGTACATTCAGTGGTTCATGTCCCTGTTCTGAATTTTTATTACGCGTTAATCGTTTCCCCATTACCAATGGGGTTGGTGCCGGACTACAATTCTGCATCCCAAAACGATTAAGCACTTTACGTAGATACCTTTCTTGATTCAAACTCAATGTTCTATTCTTTCTATCTCTTATAATCTGGATACCAAGAACATATGAAGCTTCACCCATATCTTTCATCTCAAATTTGTTACTAAGTTCCAACTTGATATTATTCAACATATCTTTGTCATTTCCCGCTAACAATATATCATCCACATATACTGATAATATTGCAAATGAACTCCCACTTTTCAAAATATACACACAATTATCTAATTTATTCTTGACAAAACCAAGTTGGACTACAACCTCATGAAATTTGAGATTCCAATCTCTAGACGCTTGCCTTAGTCCATATATTGACTTCCTTAACTTGTAGACTTTGGCTTCTTGTCCTTCAACCAGAAATCCTTCAGGTTGATCCATGTAAATAACCTCTTTCAATTCTCCGTTAAGAAAAGCTGTCTTTACATCCATTTGGTAAAGTTCTAAATCAAGACAAGCTACCAAAGCCAATATAATTCTTATTGACGCAAACTTTGCCACTGGAGAATACGTCTCCTGGTAATCTATTCCCGGTTTTTGTGTAAAACCTTTTGCAACTAGGCGGGCTTTAAATTTATCAATAGACCCATCAGCCTTATATTTCCGTTTCAAAATCCATTTACAACCTATGGATTTTCTATCTTTAGGTAGATCACACAACTCCCACACTTGATTCTTTTCTATTGACTCTATCTCATCTTTCATGGCTTCCATCCATAATTCAGATTCTTGCGATCTCATTGCTTCTAAATAAGTAGTGGGATCAATAGGATCTCTTACATCCATATCTACCGAAAAACAAGATGCTTCACTATTATACACATAATAGTCATTCATCCACTCAGGTGGAGCTCTTGATCTTTTATTTCCAATCATGTCAACTGGTTCATTACTAGCAATTTGATCTTGTTCCACATGTGTACCAATATTTTCTGGAGGAACCTCATCAACAACATTTAGAGGGCGGGTGTCATCCACCACATTTTCTTGTTCCTCAAAATTCTCTATAAAAATAGCATCTCTACTTTCAATTATTCCCAATTCCTTGTTATAAAATTTATAACCCTTAGAATTTTCAGGGTAACCGATAAAATTGCACTTCACTGTTCTGAAGTCTAATTTATCTCTATTCTGAGACGGGATCATTACATGTGCAATGCATCCCCATTTTCTCATAAGAGTCAAATCTGATTTCCTTCCGGTCCATATTTCATAAGGTGTCAACTCAACTGACTTTGTGGGAATTCTATTCAATATATAATTTGCAGTAAGTAATGCATCTCCCCAAAATCTTTTAGACAATCCAGAATGTGACAACAAACATCTTACAACATTTAATAATGTTCTATTTTTTCTTTCCGCCACACCATTCTGTTGTGGCGTATAAGACATAGTCATGTGTCTCAATATTCCATTCTCTCTGCAATAATCGTCAAATTCAGTGGATCTATATTCTCCACCTCTGTCAGTTCTCAACACTTTTATATCAGTTC
Source organism: Kitagawia praeruptora (assembly GCA_037693485.1). Taxonomy (NCBI): domain Eukaryota; kingdom Viridiplantae; phylum Streptophyta; class Magnoliopsida; order Apiales; family Apiaceae; genus Kitagawia; species Kitagawia praeruptora. The sequence goes on along the minus strand of CM075354.1, from coordinate 9,139,995 downwards.
TAAGTTGTTTCTCAACTTCAATCTTATATCTCCTAAAACACTCAAATGCTTCAGATTTTCTTGATATAAGATACACTTGAGCATATTTAGAGTAATCATCTATAAATGTAATAAAATATTCTTTATTACAATATGTTTTACAATTCAACGGGCCACATATGTCCGAGTGTACCAAACCCAAAAGCTCTTTAGCTCTTTCCCCTTCTTTAAAAGGTTTTCTTGTCAATTTTCCTTTTACACAATGTTCACAAACTGATTTGTTAACATCCATGTGAGGCAACAGATTATCTTTAATAATACGTTCCATCTTATTAATTCCAGGATGTCCCAATCTTTGATGCCATAAATCATACATAGACGTATTATTAGACAAAAAACGATGAGAAGTGCCAATTTCATTATTCTCAATTTTTGTCACAATCGGAAGCTGAAACAATCCATGTTCGGGCTTATACATGCCCATAGCAACCATTTCATCATCTTTTTCGATTAAAAATTTATTATCAAAAAATCGTACTTCTAGACCATTTTTAGTCAAGGCGGGAACAGATATAAGATTACGCCTTATTCCAGGAACAAATAACACATTTTTTAGAATCAATATATTGTTCCCGAGATCCAATCTATATGTACCAAATCCCATCACCTCTAGACCGGTACCATTTCCCATACAAATTATTTGCTCCCCTTTTTTAAGTTCCACAAATTCAACCAAATCATTCTTGGTTTTTGCAATATGACGGGTCGCACCCGAGTCAATCCACCAACCATCCATGTCATTGATCATAGTATCAATATTGCATTCGACTACACCAACAAATCGATGTTTCACTTGCTCTCTATTCTGAGCACTACTAAAAATTTCATCTAATACAATATTGTCCTTTTCAATAACAATTTCTGATTCATGCACAAAAAATTTATTTGCCATGTCGGACATATTACAAGATTAAAATCAAATAAATTCCCACAAATAAAATATAGCACCAAAACCAAACAAAATTGAAAGAACCAAACTAGTTATCACTAAAAGCACGTGATAAAGGTCAACAAACACTTAATACCACAAGAATACAAATTATAACCGGATAAGCATAAAATGAAAAACAAAAACCATATCAATCTGAAAAAAAAAAAAAACAACAATACTAGGCCAGACAAGAATGTCAAGAAGTTCAACACGAATTTAGAACCACGAGCGCTAACACAAAATATAAATGAGGCTGCTAAAGATAAGGCAAGACAAAAAAAAACTTATCTAGAGTCCAGGAGGAAAAAATCAAATAGCCAGATAATCCAGGAAAGACAAAACAACCAAAAAGTGTTACCATGTGCTAAAAAACAAAATTATAAAATGTCTAATATATATAATATAAGGTGGATATAGTTGCCCAGATAGCAAGACACAGAGCACAAAGTGAGGGCCAGGCACCAGAAACCACGTGAGGAGAGAACCAAACACAATAACAACTTTGAAGCCGTCTCTGAAAAAAAAATTAAATTCTCTGCCTGCTCTGATACCAATGATGTGATTGTACCTACAAAATATTGTAAAAATATGTATTGAGAGAAAAATAGTAAGTATTTTGGGATTCCGGTAGTGTTGATAATAAGCTACTTCAGTGCTTTTTCTAAATGGTCTTGACCACTATATATGGGCTTCACCAAACACACCTCCATCCCCAAAATGAAACTGCCCAATTAATTCTCACAATCAATATTTGATATACAATTAATGTATTAAGTACACAATAAATATATATTTTGTAACTCCAAAATACATTCAATATAATATATATCCTTAATATTAATATGTTGTATTTGAAAAGAAGTCAACTAACAACATCACGACCGGCTTGATCAAAAAGAAACAAGATATGAAGATTTTGATGATGACTTCAATTTACAGATTGTTAAAAGAGGTCCTCTCCTTGTACCTGATGATCCCTTTAAGTTGTTCAATAACATTCGTTTACGCCCCAGATATAAACAGCTCATGACTAGATTGGACCAAGTTGCTTTCTTGCTCGATATGAATGATTCAGAATGGAGGGATATCTTCCACTTGGGGGGACGCTTTTTTTGTTATGTGGTCACTGCCCAGCTTTACTGTGTCAAAGACCGCACCCGCAGTCAACCTTATTGCCGTGGTGTTTGGATTGATGTTCTCGAGGAGGTGGAGTTGCCTGCTTCTAAATCTACTCATTTCCGGACTTTGGCATCTTTCTCCTACAGAATTCGTACTCCCTTCGAAAATTCTGGCTTTTACATCCGCTGCTGTGCTTTTGGCTCTGTTCCAGACTGTATGTCCTCTATTTCCCTCTTTTCTCTGTATTTTTCCTTTCCCTAATTATTTTTTTTTGGTCTATTCCCAGTTCTTATTTGCCTATTCATGCTTAATCTATTTAAGTGATAATTGTTGCATCACTACCTACTTGGGGGTGTTTGGGGGAACTTTTTTCCAGAATAAGTCAACTTATTTTAAGATAAAGTTTAGAGATTCCTAACTTTTCAATTTATTTTCCAACTTATTTTTGCAACTGATTGAATCTCAAACATACATTAAATACTTGTATAAAAATAAATTATCAAAATATAAATTTTTTACCCGAAAATAAGTCCATAAGTTCTTGAAATAAGGTAAGCCAAACAGGCACTTAGTAACGACAACCACTATGTGGCACTTTACGCCTCGTATCGGGGCTTAGGCTACTTTCTCTTACTCTGTCAAAGGGGGTAGCCAATTCATGGTACTAAGAAATCAGAAGTTTCTTGGTTGATGTATTAATTGTTCTTTACCTTTGTAATGCAGCATGGGTTAAGGAACCTTTGAAGAAAAAGCAGGTGGCAAAAGAGAGAGAGACATTCAAAGTAGAGCAGATGCAGCATGATTATGGTGGTGGGAGTAAGGGACAAGGGCATTGTATTGAGACATATCACATGTAGCCCATGTATTTGTTGTTAGTGCAGTAGCACATGTATCAGTTGTATCACACTATCACTGCAGTCACATGTTACTCACCACCTCACTGCAGTCACACGCCCATGCTGTGTAATGGAACCCATGCTGTGCCCATCATGTCCCCATCATTTAGTCACAATGTAGATTCCCTTGGCCTGTATAAAAGCCATGTCAGTAATCTTCATTTAATAATCTAAGCAGTTAACAATGTAGTCTTTGTATTGTTCTTGTGTTCTTACCTACACTGCAGTGTTCTTGTTCTTCTATTAATGTTCTTCTACGATCTATCTATCCGCACATTATCAAAACTTGTTATGGTATCAGAGACTTATGCTTAACAGCCTTCCTCCGATCCTTCTTCTCTCCACAAGTTTTCTGCATCTACGCGTGCACCCACAATTTCTTTTTCTCTTGCACTAAAAGTTTCTGTCAAACACAAGATCTCGATTTGATGTTTTTCTATGGTGATGTGATCATCTACTGCAGTTTGAATGCAGTGTTCTTTCTCCGCCTCTAAGGCCTCCAATGCATCTACTTTTTCTGCATACCTTGATTCTAATAATGCGATTGTTTCATGCAGACTGCATATTTGTCCATCTTGTCCACCTAGGTTTTCTGCCAGTGATTTCCATTTCTGCAGCTCAACCTCTACACTAATAGCTTCAGATATTCTCTTAGCCAACTCGGCATTTGATTTTTCTAAAGCACTAAAAACTCTCCTGCACACTGCAACCAATCTGCATCTTCTTCATCTCTCTTCCTCAACTCCTCCTCCTGTCTAAAAATGCTTTCCAATCTTTGAACTTCCATCTTCAACAATCCTCCATCTTTCTTCTCTATTTCACAGCCCACCTTCAAAAACACAGCACCCCTATCCATCTCGACCACCTCTTTATCTCTTCTCTCTCGGCCACTAGCACCACCATCAACACCAGCCACATCTCACACTCTCCATTGCAGCCGCTACACATACCAGCACACACACACACAAAGCAGCCAAACACACCAACCTGCATTTTGGCATAATCTTCCATCTTCAAATACACCTCTCATGTACAAACGCCCTATCTTACCTAGTTAATAAAATGGTGGTCACTCTTTTTTCCCAAAGTGGTTTTTAATGAGGACCTTCCCATAACCCATTTCTTCATCCGAATATAAAAAAAAAAAAAAAAAAAAGTTTTCTGCAGTATTTCGAATTTTTTCTGCACCTTTTGCATCATATTTTCTGCATCATATTAGCACCTAGAAAGTGTGTCTCCATTCCGTCAAATTTTTCATTTTCAGTTTTCTGCAATTCCAAACAGTTTTCTGCACTTCCAAACAGTTTTTCTGCATGTTTTTCATCATTTTTCAGTCATGGTTTTGGGACCCCTGGACATCATTTTTCTGCATCATTTCACAACACCATTTTCCTTCGTTTTGGAACCTTGGCACCTTCTATCTTCATCCATTTACAGTCCCTGCACACAACATCATACACACTACCAAGACATTGCAAACACTACTTCTGCAACTCAATTCTTCAGTGCACCACAGTCTGCACTTACTTCTCCTCTACATTTAGACTGTCACAGTCTGCACAAACAACAATCAACACCACAATCATTTTCGAGCCTTCGTCGCTCACTCTTGTGAAGCTAATCCAATCTTCACCACAGAATCACTCTTGTGAAGCTAATCCAATCTTCACCACAGAATCACTCTTTATCTCAGTTTTTATTCCACTTTTTTCTGCAGTTTCTTCGAGCAAGTCTATAGCTGTTAATCGGCAAGTAGATAGCTTCACGTCCGGCATGTCTATAGCTGTTTTTATGGCATGTAGATAGCTAGTGTGTTTGAAAGCTTCCTTCTCCAAGCAATCTCAACGAAGATTCTCCAAAATTGTGACGTTCAAGCCCGTCCAAGCACCGAAGATTCCCTCATCCGGTCACTGCAAAAGCACCACCGAAGCCGGTCTAGTACCGATGTTCAACAACAGTTCCATTGGCCCTTCCAACCAAGGGAGGATATCGCCACTTCATTCTTCAAGCCGGTCACTGCATCAAGCACCACCGAAGCCGGTCCACGACCGATGTTTAATTCTTTCTGCAAGTTAAATGCTTTCGTTTCTCTCCACCATTAACTTGAGGGAGGATATTGAGACATATCACATGTAGCCCATGTATTTGTTGTTAGTGCAGTAGCACATGTATCAGTTGTATCACACTATCACTGCAGTCACATGTTACTCACCACCTCACTGCAGTCACACGCCCATGCTGTGTAATGGAACCCATGCTGTGCCCATCATGTCCCCATCATTTAGTCACAATGTAGATTCCCTTGGCCTGTATAAAAGCCATGTCTGTAATCTTCATTTAATAATCTAAGCAGTTAACAATGTAGTCTTTGTATTGTTCTTGTGTTCTTACCTACACTGCAGTGTTCTTGTTCTTCTATTAATGTTCTTCTACGATCTATCTATCCGCACATTATCAAAACTTGTTACATTGCAACCTGGAGAAAATTGTACTACCAGGTAACACTAACCAGTCTGATTACATCTAGAAGACTAGACCTTAATTTTATTCCTGTGTGAACTGAATGAAACCGTTTAACAGTTGCAGCTGGAGATGAGGAAATTATCAGGTTAAAAGCTGAGTTGGCAAAGAAGGATGCTGAGTTGGCAAATAAGGATGCTGAGTTGGCAAAGAAGGATGCTCTTGTGAAAACCTATGAGTTGTTGTTGGTCGCTGATCACGTCACTGTTCAGTAAGCTAATGGATGGACATGTATTATCTATTCTGTGGGTTGTTTAGGAAATTGTAAATGTAGACTCTGTTTGTGCGGACAACTAGAGTCCGATCGAGTTCCGGGTTCTTGATGAGCTTACCACATTCTTTTCCCTTTTTATTAAAATAGCCCGTGCATTGCACGTTCATTTTCAAATATTTATAATTATACTAATTTTTATGAAAATAAAAAATAAAATTCAATTAATAAAAAATAAATAAAATTCAATTTTAATGCAATCTTTTTTAATTATCCTTTTCAGATATTTTTTTTTTTTGAGTAAAATAATTTTCTTTTTAAAATTAAATTGTATTATAACCTTTTTTTAATTATATCATTTTTAGATTATAATTTTTTCAAATATGATATAATATTGATCGTCTATTTTTTAAATTATTATTAGATTCAACGGTTGAGATTCTTTTGGCAGTACAATGATCAAAATTATGGATAAAATTCCTCACACGCTTATTATATAAGGATATAATTCATCTTAATATTATTATTATATAATAAGATATAATTAACTAACAACTATACACATATTTATTCACAAAATCTACCATAGACAAAATATGATTAGATGACTTTTAGGCCGATACATAAACAAATCAAAAGTATGTAAACTCAGTGCGTTTATTAATTAAATTTTGTATTATTGACTTTAAATTAAATTTATAAAATATATGTTATTTTTTGGATTCGTACCCTTGACCTATGGTAGTACTCGTTTATTATCACTCTTACTCTTATTATATAACTAGCTTATAACCCGTGCGAAGCACGGGATTCTTTTGATAGGTTATAAAATTTTTTAACATTATAATTATGTTTTTATATAATCCTTATTTTTAATAATTTTTTAATTTTAATTTAATATAAATTTATATTATGATATGCATGGTTTAAAATTTATTTTGTAAAATCCTAAATTGAAAATGTCGTTGACGGGTTCGAACTTCGAATTTTTTGTAAATTAATTTAATCATATAATATATCTTATTATTAGATCTCCCGATTCTTATTCATTACTGAAAATAATGATTTGAATATATGGTGAGATATTTTAGGGTGTATATTAGTGATCGCAAGATTAATTTAAATTAAAAAGTAACGTATTTTAATTACAAAAATTACTACTAAAAATAATTACGGAAAGATGTGGTGTGATATTTTGGATATATATTAATTATTTTAATATTAGTTTTAAATTAAATGGTAAATTATTTTAATTAGAAGTAAAATTTTTAGAAAAAATTGGTAATTGAGTTGTTGGAGCAGAAAAAAGAGTCCAAGTAGAAGCTTAATGTGGATGAAGGAATTTTAATCGGAATATAATTACGTTAACATTAGTAATTAGCTTTTTGAGTTGTTTTTGTAATTTAATATTTATTTTAATAAATAGGATAACCAAATGGAAAATCAAAACTTTTAATGTTTCGGTTTTAATATAATAGTATAGACAGGATATAATATAATTAGCTTAAATTCCTTGCAATGCACGTGCTTATTTTTAATATTTTTATCTCATTATATTTATATTTGACTTTATTGTATAAATATGTTTAAATTATTGTAATTTATTGTTTAAAAATCAATGTTGTAAAAAGCGAGAGTCAGACTTAATCGGTAGAGGTGATGTCCAATTATAAATAGGATAATCGAGGATTAATCAGAATGATTAATTAGATATATAATTGGATATATTTAAAAAAAATATATAAAATATTTAATTTATTAAGTTTGATATATTAGTTTAAGAAAAATATATAATGATTAATCGGATTTTAAAAATCGAATTGGCAGAGCACCTTTTAACGATTAATCGTTTATTGGTGATTTTTAGAACAATGGTAAAAATAATTAAGTCCATTAAATAGAATTTAAAAATAAGTAGGTGTTATAAATGTGTTTAAATTAAAATAATTATACATGTTTTAAATGATATTTTTTTAAATATAATTGCACACGTTTGAAATAGTTAGATGCATTTTAATTAAAGTAGTTTTTTAAAATAATTAGGCCGTATTTCTTTTAAAAGAAATAAACACATTTCAATTAAAGCATGTTTTTTCTTATTATTACAAGTGTTTTAGGAATTCTTTTTAAGTGAGGCCCAGTAAAGTGTTTGAAAATAGTGTTTATATTAAATTATGGGCTAAAAAAATAGGGTAAATCAAAAAAATAATGTTTTTTTAAATTCAAAAACTGAAAATAACATTTTTGAGGTGGGGTGTTAAAAATGACGTTTTGAATACGCATTTTCAATTTGGTTATCCTAATACGCATTTCGAATTTGGGTATCAGTGGGTCCTGTAGAAACAATACGAAAAAAATAAAATAAAAAATGGTCATACGCATTTTGGAAATGCGTATCAGGACCAGATAAACATTTTCAAAATGCGTATTAGACCCTGAAACGCATTTACAAAATGTGTATCACTATTTTTTAATTTTTTTTTATTTCGCCCCTGCGAGGTCCACTAATACCCAAATTCGAAATGCGCATTAGGATACCAAAATTGAAAATGCGTATTCAAAACGTCATTTTTAACATCACACCTCAAAAAATGTTATTTTCATCATTTTTATCCAAAAAAATGTTATTTTTATCATTTTTTCAAAAAAATTTGAACTCGGGTACAGACCATCCGATTACGAAATTTTTAATGTTTCGATTTTAATAAAAAAATAATTAGGTTCATATTAATAGAATTTAAAAATAAGTAGGTGCTAAAGACATGTTTAAATTAAATTAGTTTTATTTGTTCTAATAAGAATAAAATTTTAATATAATTAAACTTGTAAAATAAGTAGGTGCTAAAGACATGTTTAAATTAAATTAGTTAGATGCGTTTTAATTAAAATAGTTTTGTAAAATATTTTGGTCCGTTCAAATATGTTTCAAAAGAAACAGGCACCGTCCAATTAAAACATTTCTTTTCTTATTATTACTGTTTTATGTTTTTTTTTAAGTGAGCACCAATAGAGTGTCTGAACAATGTTTATAGTAAATTATGGACTTAAAAAATATAGACCCAAAACACTCGTGTATTGCACATATAGAAAATGTGTGTACTGTACATACATACGCACAAGCATGATGCGTATCTTGATATGCGCAATCTCAAGATGCATACTCTGGACAAGTATCTGGTTGGCTATTTTGCAATTTGTATAGTACAAACATGTATCATATGCGTGTATAATAAACACATTTTCTATATCTAATTTAATTTTCATTTTCGTACTTTGACAAATCATCAAAATCTAAAAGATAAAAAGACTACCGATCAATCTTCCCGATTGCATGTCATGATCCCTATTTGGTGGGTATTTTGGTGCAACAACCCTAATATAGTAACACTTATTTATACTATATTATTAAAATCAAAACATTGAAAGTTTACTGCCATCGAGATAATCTAAAAGTACACTAAAACGGGAGGACCTCTTTTAACAATTTGTAAATTGAAGTCATCATAATCTTCATCTCTTGCTTCTTCTTGATCAAACCAATTGAAGTTTGTATCGAATTAAGTTCCAAACTTATGCGAGCCATATTCAATGAATATAGTAGAGGGAGTTATTCATGCAAAGGGAGCCATATGGGAAGTGATATTGAAAGTAGAATGGTGGCAAGAAGGACCAGTGTTCGGCATCAAGGTCAAAGACGACAAACACCTCGATGTCAAAATATAGTCTAAAATTTCAGAAAATAATTTAGAATTATTCTTTCTAGTACCATTGTAATATTGACTTTTGCAACCAATATCATAATTTTTTTTTTGAATTTTACGTGTGATGCCTTTATATTTTAACGTTTAAGTAATATAATGATATAATACATGTGAAACTTAAAGTACAATGTTACCACTTATAAGTCAAAAACACGAAATGATACCAAATGGAAAAATCAAAACTAGGAAGGTATCATTCAGAATATTCCTAAATTTAATTTGCAGAACAATTTAATTTCAACCATAAACATTCTACAAAAAAGGAAAAGTGATTGTAGTTCTTTGGAAAAGATACCATAACTCCATAAGTAGCGGGTGGTGTAATGCATATTACATATATAAATACACAACTTAAAATTGCATTACATAGCGTAGGACAATGTATCTATATATCTATATAAAGTAAGATCTCGGATGGATGACGTGGCAGACCTAGGCTTCCTCCAAACCATTTTCTCTCATTTTACGGATTCCTCCCATTTTGGCCTATTTTTTTTAAAAGAAAAACCAATCGATGTGCGGAATACGCCTTCTTGCCTTCCCTAAAGTTAATTCGGAGAACTTTGCCGATTAAGTGCCTTAGAAACGGAAGACCTATCGGCTGCTCTCCAATTAGGTATATATATTTGCAGCCGGTGACAATGGTACATGCCCACGGTACGTTTTATTATGTATTTTATTTTTTGTTTTGGGCTTGAACGTTCTCAGAAAGATGCTGGATAAATTGATTTAGTAGTGTATGTCAAATTCATTGCTTATGTTTTTCGTGATGATTTAAGCGTTTTTCATGATTTGTGGTCAGTTTCTCTCCTTTTTGTGCTCAAATTCTCATTATATGTATATTTGTATGTATATGTGTTGTTCTGTTGCTTATTTTGTACAATTTGCTGTGAGTTTAGTATTAAATTTTGCAAAGTTCCAACTTTTAAGTACTTATGTATGTATTTAATTTGACATAATTGTTCGTTTGATGTTGGTTTAGTGTTAAATCTTGCAAGGTTCCAACTTTCGAGTATTTTAGTGTTAATATTAGTGATATGCTGATATTCGTGTGGTTTGTTCAAGTCACTTTTGCTTTTGAATGCTTGGAATATATTGCTGTATTTTCTTCTTGTAATATATGCTATTTTGATATGTTCCTTTGGAAATTTTGTGTTTTAATCGTGGGTATATGTGGATAATCTTTACTTCTTTGTATGGGGGTTGGCTGCTGGTGGCTGACTTATTCTAGGCTGGTACATATATGGCATTATAAATTATAAATTTGTTTATAATTCTAGACAGATTTCCCCCAAAAACAATCAGAATACAATTCATTCTGCTAAGAAACAAAATGCGAGAACCAAGTTTCTATGCAAATGCTATTTTCTGTATATCGTGTTTCTGTTTCTCTCTAAAATGACAATGCCCATCTGACAATGAACAAATTTATAGGTATTTTTTGTTTGTCCTGCATTTGACTGGTGGGAGTTCTAGATTAGTTTGTTTCAGTTCTTTGAATAAGATTTCCGGACACGGAGTTGCAATCATCTGTCCATAGTATTTTCACTGCAAGTCATGCTAAACCAGAGTATTTATTCAAAGCAGAGGTAAGATGTACATTCTGTTTAGTTACCTATATTGTCAAATAAACATATTTGAAGCTTTTTGCAAATATGCAAAAGTGGAAGCTACTAAATCAACAGTTCACAAGGTATATCTACTTAATATTCCATTGAGATTAGTTATTTTCAGTGAGGTATAATCGAGGTGTATTCCATATTGTACATTTTCTATAGCCTCGAGAATATTACAGGAACGGATAGCAGTTCCAGCTATCCCCACACATTCTAATTTGCCATTAATTTTTGTTGACCAGAGAGAACATCCATCTGTTGAAGCAACTATAGAAGCTACTGCCCAAGGGATTGCATCACTGCTTTGTTCTCACGGCCCTGAAGTTGAATGGAGAATATGTACTATATGGGAAGCTGCTTATGGCCTGATTCCTTTAAGTTCCTCAGCTGTCGATCTTCCATAAATTATAGTTGCAACTCCATTACAACCACCGATCTTATCCTGGAACCTGTATATTCCTCTACTTAAAGTCCTGGAGTATCTTCCTCGTGGTAGCCCTTCCGAAGCATGTCTCATGAAGATTTTTGTTGCATCCGTGGAGACAATTCTTCAAAGAACATTTCCACCTGAGTCCTCCAGAGAAGTGGATAAAAAAACAAGATATTCTTTCGGGTCTGCCTCTAAAAATCTTGTTGTGGCAGAGCTTCGCACAATGGTCCACTCTCTATTTCGAGAATCATGCGCCTCAGTAGAGCTTGCTTTTCGCCTACTTTTTGTCGTGTTAACGGTGTGTGTTAGTCATGAAGCACAGCCCAACAGGGGCAAAAGGCCAAGAGGTGAAGACACTTACCCTTCTGAAAAATTCACCGAGGGGATCCGATAAAGGCCGTAAAGAGAACACAAAGAGACCTAGGAACCCCAAAATTAAAAAGATAAGGATCTGTTGCAGCATTCGACTCTTACGTCCTTGTTGCTGTGTGCGCTCTTGCTTGCGAAATCCAGCTCTTCCCTTTAATCTCAAGGGTCGGGAATAAGGCCGATTCAAATGGTAAAAAGGAAGTGGTCAAACCTGTGAAAGGCGATGAGCCTCGTATTGACTTCCGCAATAGCATGGACTCTGCAGTTTGTCATACTCGCAGGATATTGTCAATTTTAGAAGCACTTTTCTCTTTGAAGCCGTCTTCCGTCGACACATCTTGGAGTTACCGTTCAAACGAAATAGTTGCAGCTGCTATGGTTGCCGCTCATATTTCTGAACTATTTAGACGATCAAAGGCTTGCATGCAGGCCCTCTCAGTGTTAATGCGCTGCAAATGGGATAGTGAAATACACTCCAGAACATCTTCTCTTTTTAATCTTATTGATATTCATAGAAAAGTTGTAGCATCTATTGTCAACAAGGCACTTGTAACGGTCCCAAAATCCGGGGTACAGATATGGGGCCAATAACCACAAAAAATATTGTACATCGCTGAATGTAAACAACATTTAATAATAAAAATCCCTTAACCAAGATCGCATACAGGTTATGGTTTGAAACAAACTATCGAATTACTTTATTACAACTCAATCTCAGGATAAAATACTATACAATTTTGTAAATAAACAAAACCACTATCTAGCTACGTATCCACCTTGGCAATTCGCAATCCAATATCTGGCGAAATCTATAACTCGACTGCCTCTTCTCGCTGCCCGGAGATCAATACTCACTGTCCACTACTAGATTTACTTAACTCCGCTATTAACTGAGGAAAACAAACAAAAGCAAGAGTGAGCCAACAATGCTCAGCAAGTGCATAAGGTGATAACAATTCAATATCGAAACAAATCTGATAACAAAAAGAATTTCAGCCCATACTGTGAAAGAATCTATGATGATACTTTTAAATTGCCACGAGGGCCAATACTACACCATTACTGAGTGCAACAGGAACTAGAACAGAATAAAGTTTTGTTCAACCAAAATAAGCATTATAGACTTCAATGGAATCAAGCTTTAATAATTCAATACTGATACTCGAAAACTCAAGATCAAATGATAACCATTCGATAAGAATACTTGGGAAATTCCTGGTCAAGCAAATAGAATCAAGTCCAACTGGATACTCAATTTACAGATTAGAATTGGATTTTTCACTTCGACGCAACGAGTTAAAGTGGATGATCAGTCACACTAAAACTCCGGATATACTCTCTTGGTATATCCAAATACTCAACTGGATCCAAGGCCTCTTTTGGCCTAAAATATCATACTCATACTCTGACTGGCGTCCTCAGTCATGAAAACATTTTCATTTAATAAAAACTTTTCCAATTCTATCTCAAAAGCATTGGGTGTCGGAACAATCGACAACCCTTGTTAACCAAACATCTGGAAGCTCACGTCCAGAACAACAACTTATGATTAATAGTCAATGATGAAGTAATTATATCTTCTAGTATCGACAAGTGCGATACAATACAGGGCGATAACCGAATAATCAAGATTTTCTATAAATACCGACGAGTTCTAAAATAAATGGAATGGAGAATAAAGAACAATAGTTTGAATACGTATTAACAATATAGATAGGAGTAATTGGGGACATAACATCATTAACTTGATAAAAAGAAAAATCAACTTGGGCAACAATCAAAGATGTAAATTGCAACAAGATTATCAATAATTGAAATTCCAAGTTAGAGCAGGGACATGGTCAAGCACTACGCATTTAATAAAATTTTATAACACACGGTAAGGTTTGAATCAACATAAGCGAGTAAAACAGATTAAACGTCTATTTGTAAAAAAATAATTACAGGATGATCAATTGCAAATTAGTTTGAAGAAAACATTTTCAAGAAGGGGTTCACTGGAGAAATTATGTTAACAATCAGGAATTTCATTAACAGGTATTTATGGGGATTTAAAACTGGGATTCTCTCTACTTAGAAAATCCCTTAAACATTTTTCGAGGAAAATAAAAGATAGGGCATTCCACTGAGGAGCCCCAATAACACTCCATGTATAAAATGATATGCGGAAAAGGCCATGGGTAAGATTCTTTGAAAAATTGGTATTTGAATCGAGGGTGGGGAAAATAAACGTTTTCACGCTAATTGAGGAGATACATCATTTTCTAAATATACTTGACCACGTCATATCATACAACAAAGGAATTGAATTGCATCACTTGAATGATAAGTGAAGAGCAAAACACTTGCCTCAGTACACGAAGTTTTCACTTCCAACATCTCACTCTGACATTCACTTTATTACAGCCTCGACTTCTTTTCACGTTGGCCTCTACTCGATCATACTCCGTCTTTCTAATATCATTGGTCAGTCTCTACGCGATCATATTCGTTCTTTCCGACAACTTTTTTTTTCCTTCTTTAGAATTCCATCTACTCCCGTGCTGGCTCTAAACCGGCCTTTTGATTCATACCTATAAAAAGGTACAATACTACTTTAGTACTCCTCGAATCGTCTACGTACGATCACTAACCTATCACATAAATAACTCGACCAAATATATACTTATAACGAACTTCTCACATGACCATTTATATCCTCTGTCAGACAACCTCAAAATAAAATCATCTCATTCTCTCATGAGAAGTTTTAGCTCCAACATCATTGCAGTTATATGATGCTTACATAAAATTATCACCACTTAATACTAGCTACACTAATTCAAGTACAGACACATTATCAAAATCAAGTAACTACGACAATAATTACTTACACATAGAATTTAGTAAACACACATACAACCATTAACATTACTCAGGGACTCACACCATACGGTCCACACACTCCAGCACACCCATCAACCCCCTTTCTTTCCATTTAAACCAATACATACTCCTCCTTTACTACCATACATACTCCTCCTTTACTACCATACATACTCCCATCTTTCTTTCTATGCACCTACAACATATACGTCACCTCCCCTGCATTCCCTATCTTCTCACCTTAGCACAATGTCGTAACACACCCCTTGTATTCACTAATTGTATACACTAATTAGATTAACAATTTCACACCATCTTACAGGAACGAGCACACACAGCAGACACCACCTTCCTAACACACAATGTAATACCCCCCATCAAATTTCTTTTCACCACTCCTAACCTTTCTCAGTCCTTACTCTGTTTTCTTCACCTCCAGTCTTTGCCCATCTCTCGACATTTCCCTCTTCTCCTTTCTCTCGGCTGTCCAGCCTTCAACACCACCTACTCGTGTAACCCAGCCCCATTGATACTCAAATCGACCAATTCATCCGGCCACACTCACAGTGAAGCACACAGCGAAACACCCGGCTGCATATACCCACCACTCTTACTACACTGTAATAATTCAAATCAGAATCAACACCCAATAGTTAATCTTCGTCTAATAAATCGGTTAAACTCAGATTTTTCCTACAAGGATTTTAGTAACCTCTTTCGAATTTCACTGTAAACAAAACACAAGCACAATCGCAGCATAAGAAGGCACAACAACATTCCACATGACACCCTCCTTCCACCCAGCACACACATAAACTTCGGACATATACACACATACACTTACACTAAAAGCTCGACCCATAGCTGAATACACACACACAATTACATACACCTGCGATGACACACGAACTGACAAAACACTAGCTTGGAAATCGAAGTTAAGCAGAGGAGCGAGATAGGATTTGCAGCTAGTTTCCCAACAGAACCGTGAAGAACCCACATCGCCAAAACAGCTATACACACACACAGCTACCAACGACACCGCTGCAAGCACAGACGCGACCACACACATACACGAAACAACATAGGAAAGAGAGAGGTTGTTTTGTGAGTAAGAACCGAGTAGAACAAAGCTTTATCGGAGAGGGAAGAGTGAATCGAGAGAGGCTGGCCGAGAGAGATAGAGAGAGATGTTGAAAGATTAGAGAGAGGGAGAGAGATTGTGCGGAGAAAAGGAAAAATGAGAGACATGGTAGATAACTCGAGAGAGTTCTGGAGCTCGAGAGAAATCCCGAACAAAAACAGAGCCCAACTGAAATTTGGGGAAAACAATTTCAATTTAGGGATTTTAAAGAGGACAAAACCTTTCCCAAAACAAATTAAATCATTTTAAATCATTTCTAAAATTAAATTAAACAGAAAATTGGTAGAAAAAAATAAATTCTAAAATTTCTAAAATTCTAAAATAAATTCATAAAATTACAAACATCCCCATATTTTTAAAATATTTTTAGGATAAAAAAAAAATGAATTAAATATGAATTTTACAAGTTTTTTTTATCCTTTAAATACCACATAATCTTAAAATCATTTTTTAAATACTTAAACACCGAAATTAATCCACCCAACAATTTTAAAAAACTCAATAAATATATAAAGATAATTTTACAAAAGATTTCATGATTTTTAAGCCCTCCGATAATTTTATAAAATTTACAGAGGATCAAAAATACATGATTTAAATATACTGAAATCCTCAAAAATACAAATAAAAATATACTGACCTTCACCACTTATCCAAATCATCATATAAGCACATAAGCAAAATTTTCACATACGTTTCACCGTTACAACAATACTCACATAATAAAATTCATAATTTATATTACATAAATAATTCTAAATTCGAAATTTTCTAGGGAGTTATATCCTTTCCCCCTTAATAGGATTCTGTCCTCAGAATCAACGCTAAGGACACCGCATCCTACTTCCACTCCCAGGTTGTCTTTCAACCTTTAGGATTCCATCATACTAACTCATTCATTAATAACTCATTCTGCGAGCCCTCCAATTCCGAAAAACTTTAAACTTTGATTTCCGAGTCTTTTCAACTTTAGACGCTTAACTCACGGGAACGAATATCTTTCCCCGACAATTAATATAATTTCTCACTTGATGAACTATACTCTGCGTCAAAACTATACTACCGCGATCTACGTTTGGTATCATTCCCACGCTTTACTTATAACCACACGATTTTAAATAGAACTTCGAGAAAGAATCTCCAGAAATTCTCTGATCTCTTCCACTCCGCTTTCAAGTACTATGCCGATCGAGAAGGGAATAATCAAAAGTTTCTTCCACTTTCCGTTACCTCCTTGCAATCGAATACTATAACCAAACACGTATGTCCTTATAAACACATCAAGCATAATTCAATTAACAACTGGATTCTCTTTCTTATAAAATAGTCTGGTTTGCCGAATCTTTGGAGGACATAGCCTCGATTATTTTTAGCTTTTGATAACTAATATACTTGTCACCTTGATTGTGACTTCACTTAATACAACACAGGATTGAGATATCCAACTTATTGCCAATTCTTCCGCCGTCACAGCTTCACTCGATATTAATCATAAAACAATTCCTCAACGATTTCCAACAACTCCCGCTTTTATCAACATGAATCTTCCACTTAACCTGCATCGCCACTTATTTACATCTCCTGAAAAGAACCTTCCTCAGATAAA
Organism: Kitagawia praeruptora; assembly: GCA_037693485.1. Classification (NCBI taxonomy): domain Eukaryota; kingdom Viridiplantae; phylum Streptophyta; class Magnoliopsida; order Apiales; family Apiaceae; genus Kitagawia; species Kitagawia praeruptora. Next base: position 9,122,488 of record CM075354.1, on the reverse strand, counting down.
ATTCTGAGGTAAAGAATATTAAGAAATCTTTAATCATCCTTACTTCTCTTTCACGTGCAATGTTACTCGAGAAGGGAATAATCAGAAAATCTCTATCCATCCTTCATCTCATTGTTTTACTGAGTGACCGTTTCGAACTGATAACCATTCTCCTTAAGTCATATATATATCTTATTCGAAATACACTATCCCGCATCAACTTTTGATTCATAACTCTGCATACTTGACGAGTCCTCGAATTTGACTCTCCATGCTACAACTTCAACATTTAGCACCACTCTCATTAACCACAAAATCATAACATTCGAAATTCACATTAAGATCCTTATGCCAAATTTTCTTCCTTTTATTTGAAACTATTAAAATCGCTTTCGATTGATTTGCATACGCTTCATGAATCTCCAATCATCTTGTTATGTAACCCATGATCATATTTAATTCTTCGTCTGAATGTCGTTTGAAATCTTTATTCATTTGAATATGCTTCGACATAGCTGCTTCTTCCCTAATATTTCATTCTTGCACAAACAACTACATGTCCTTAGTATAACAACTTCTTGATCTGCTTGATCGTTAAGAACTCTCTGCCTGCTTCCGGCCTCAAAACATCACTTTTACATTTCTTAAAAATCAAAGTCTCATTTTCGTGTCCTCGTAATTTGCTTGTACTTCGTTGTTATGAATTAAATCCAACCCTGGATCATATTTAGCTCTTTATACCGTCATCACAATCCACTTCTTGCTAACTTCCTCTATAATCGTGTTGAATATCTAGATTCATAATAATTATTGGAAACAGTCTTATCACTCTCATCATAAGTTCCACTAAAATCGATATGATACCGTTTCTAGCAAAAATTCTTATCTTTCCAAGCTTATAACACATAGCTTAACTTTTGACTCTGTTACTTGTTAACAGACTACTCTTTTTGGTTACAGCCACAACTTCCCACATTTCTCTCAATAAAATCTCTAGGGATTTTACTCCCGAAATCTTATTTTCTGATCATGGGATCTCGTTAATCTCTGCTAATTCTCTTTCTGTAGGCAACTACGATGCCTTTTCCCTTTTAACTCCACATCTTCGGGATTCCACCTTCTTTTCTTAACTAAATTCTGCATGTCTTATTTAGTCACTTCTGGAAACTTTCTGATTTCTCTGCCTTCCACCTTACTAACATTCTACTTCATCCCGGTTAACTTTCTACCATCTTTGTTAACCATGACTTCTCACACTGGCTTTGCATAAGTCATTTACTCCACTTATTACCCTTATCCCTCATTCAGTCTTAACCCTTGATAATTCTTACCAACCTTTATGTTCTACCTTACTCTGTTTTACTCAAATCATCTCTCCTTGATTCTACCATCTTATGGTATTCCATTTACTACCTCTACCTTACAATAGAGGTCTAAAACAATCCTTCTTTAACATTGAATGTCTTATACCAACACCTTCATTATTATTCTCTTTTCGCCCTTTTTCTATATCTGCGATAATGTGCTCTCATTTACTGCTCTTTTCCGCTATTCACTTCTTATTAGTCTCAACTCCTGTTCATGATTCCTTGAATCAGTACTTATTCCCATTTGACATAACACATCCATCTTAACCACCAAATTCTTGAACTTACATAACCAGTTCTTCACCATTGTAGTTACATCACTTAAGACGTCGTCGCGTCTAACTTCATATCTCGTTATCATTAGAAATTTTGAAATCATCAAATATCTGACAAAGGAGGTCAACGAATGAATGGGATATCAATATGAATATATACTGAGTTTGTTTGACAAAACCTTTAGAAAGGAATTCAACCGAGAGATCAATTATGATCTTTAACCTATTTTCAGGTTGCATTTGTCACTAGGTTAACCACCATAGTACATAAAGATGGCTAGTCTTTAGTACTTTCATGACAAACACAATCAGTGCCGTCCCACTGGACTTCTATCACAAAGATAAGATGTCCCTGAATCCCCTATCTGCATAGGTTGTTCATCTCAGCTAGAATAGAGAAAAATCAAGTATTCATGAAAATGAAAGGGATTCAAGAGTTTCAAAAATATTTCTTGTAACGTTGGACCAAGTGCCTTCTGAAAGTATAGATATTTCCGAAAGAATGGGATTGAATTCCGACTAAATCTGATATATAAAGCACGTCATCAATTGATGTATAGAAGACTTTTCAATGGATGCATCAACTACTGATTAGGAAAACATTTAAGAAATTCCTAATTATTCATAGCCTCACTCTTGTCGACTAAGCACTACTATACTTAGCTGCCAAACCGGCCTGACAATAATGAGTTGAATAAATAAGAAGATCTCAATTCATTCTCGATTTTAGACCGTCACTGCACAACGATACCAACCGAGAATTAATTTACAACCCAAATAAAGAATAGGAAATTTCTTCAAATAATGAATTTGAATGAATCAATGATCAGGAGTGCACGGCTTAACTTCCAATCCTTGCTAATAATCGTTTCTCACTTCGCATTCTTAACCTTTGTTTACACTAAATCACGCAAGCGTACGCGGTCACAAGTAATACAGATATAAGTCGAGTTCGTTCCCACAGAGATCTGGTTATGGTTTTAATTCAGTAGATGTACCTATACAACAATGTATGATTATTATTCACTGCTAAGACAAATAACAATTTGGGTTTAATAAACTAAATTAACTAAGAAATAAATTAACAAGCTAAGAATTAACTAACTAACGAGAATTGGAATCAAATTACTTCTGCAAGATAAACCATGGAATCCTAACTTCATTAAATACTTTGCTTAGATCTGATGCCTTTAATCACTATATGCAATGGTTATGATATCTGATCGGATAACACGAAACAAGTATACGCTACTTCTCAGTATACGAATACCAAACTAAACATACATCCACAAAAGAGATAGAAGATGAATAGACACCAATTATGCTTAGACCCTATATCTCTATAGAATTTGAAAACATAACGGTTGAAGAACAAGTTATCCACATTGATCACATAGGGTAGCATATTATCTCTAATCATGCCACAAATCATGATGTTAAAACATCAACCTATCCTATGCTAGCATGACAAGTTCTAAATCTCAAGATCCACTCTCGTTTAGCAAGAGATTAACAAATTAGATGTTCATGACGCATCTAAACACATGAATCACAACCATACGAGGATATCAGATATACATCACACACAGATCTGTAAAGCATCAAGATACTAAAGCTCCATAAATAAATCCGTTAGAATCCCATGACAACGATTAGTTCATAATCGAACCTCTCGTCATCATGGGATCTGATGAAACCATGATAAAAACAAAGTATGGAAAAATACAAATAAATCTAAGTAATTGATATGTAATTGTTCTACTCCTAATAATGATCTTAATGATCTTAATCTTAATACAATTTACAAGGGTTGGATGTGTTTATATAGGCTCTAGACATCTTGCCCAGCAAGAAAATACCATATCAGAATTATAATAGAATTTCTGCAAAATACGTTTCCTAAACTGATTCTGATTTAAAGGGAAATTCGTAGCTAACTTTTCTTCAGATATTCTGGAACGTTCCAAACGTAATTGGACCTCTGGACCACCTTAGAATGATAGATAATCTCGTTATCTTCGCGTGGACAGCTTACGGGCCTCAAACGGAGTTGTAGAACTCAAGATATGGCCAAAATAGTAAAAACTGTAATTTTTCAGGGGCAACTTGCGCCCAGCAGTCTGTTCTTCGCGCAAATTGCTCCTACCCGGCGCAATTTGCTTGTGATAATCCTATCCCAAGTTGTAGAAAATCTCCCAGGCTTCGCGTGGGCAGTAAGATCGCTGAAAACGGGCTTCTAGAACTCCAGATATGTCCAAAACAGTGTAGACTGCGCAACCGTCTCAGAAATCCGAATTTTAATTAATTTATTCCCCAAAAACGATAGAAACATCCACCATAATCAACATCCTTGTAAATCTGCACAACTAAACAAAACACATCAAAACTACAAGAAACTTGAGCCCAAGACAATCAATTTAAGCCGATTTAGAATGCTCCAAGTGGATATAAACTCCACTTATCACACCCCCAAACTTAAACCGATGCTTGTCCTCAAGCATAAACAATTACAACTACTTAATTAGTACCACTTCCGTAGGTGATCACGGTTGCATTTGGCATATGCAACAAGCCCTTTAAACCCCTAGGCAGCCCTAGTGGACGAGTAAGGTCTCGTGAGGGCCTATAGCGAATGTACCCACAAAATCCAATGCAATGCAATGCAAGAATGCAACTAATATGAAAATGCAAAGATCTAGTACTAATATCCTACCATACCTTCAAATCCTCTCATGCTATATCAACTTAAGAATCAAAGTAAATACGCAATGTCTTGGTGTCGAAAGTGCAAGCATTCACATAGTCTACTCAATGAACATGCATAAGTTCTCACAAGCCCATGTCAAGTGTAAGAATAAGTTAGTAAACATGCTAAGCCTTCAAGAGTACATCTTTGAAACAAAACTCGGGATCTCATACGCAAAAACAGGCAAACACTCACAATCCACTCACAAAAGAATATTCACTCAAGAACAAGGGTAAGTGTATCACTCAATTCCAACAAAATCATAAACATGCTCGACAATTGGTATCAATCTAACTCTTAACACAACATACATCAATGACAATAATCAAAAGGTCTTTAATTGGGTTGTAACGGGGCTAGGGACAAGGTATGTCAAATAAGCCAAACACAGGTGAAGTGTTAAAAGCTAGTAAGTACCATAATAAATCATACACAACACCCTATTTCTCCCCACATAATTTTTACTAAAACAAAAACACTTGAATAGTCGACTAAAGTGGGATCACAATAAACACAAACATGCTCTCATAATATTTTTTTTTCTTTCTTTCTTTTTTTTTCATCTTTTTTTTCTTTCTTTTTTTCGATTTTTTTTTCTTTCTTTTGTTTTTTTTTCTTTTTTTTTTTCCGAGAGCTAAATAGAACACAAACAATAATATAAACAATAACAATGATCCAATAATTTATTACACATGTCGACTATCAAGTAAACAACCAAACCCAATATTCAATATTTCCCCCCAAAATTATAACCAACAATAACCCCTCCCTTGCACACCTTATTACTCCCTTAAACACTCTACTAGCCTTTGACAATGTGGGTTCAAATTAATGTAAGGCCAATACAAGAAAAGGTCTAGGCAAGTAATGTGGTATGTCACCGAAAAATAGGATTAAGCTCAACGGGTTAACTAATTGATCATGTAAATATGGTATGGTAATATGGGAAAATATGCGGTTATTCCTAATGCCTTTATCATTTTAATCGTCAATTAATGTCATGCGTTTCAAGAAAGACCTCAAACAACTGATAGCAATGCAAACAATCCGTGGACACTCAAGCAAACAAATAAATTGCAACAAATATGCAACAAGGCTCAAAAACTCACTTGGTGGAAAAACATACTCAATCCCAAGCAAAAAATCTCTTTAATGCACCTACTTGTATTCAAAGCATGCAAACTAAATCATCTTACACATATTCATGTCCTTCTAATCACTTACAACATTCAATAAGTCTACTAGCTTCAACTTACTAGTGTATGTGTGTGCACAAGAACAAAGCATATCACTTCTCAATCAAAAGCATCAACAACACAAAATTCCTATCAAGCATGGGTGCAAATGCAACTATTATGAACTCACATGCTAATAAACATAAAAAAACAGAATGTCCTATATGAAACAAACTTAGATAACACGAACATAAATGCATAATTTACTAATACTAATATGCAAGCATGAAATCCTACATGAACACAATGACTAACAATTACAATTATATACACTACTTATCCCTCAAACCACCCCCAAACTTAGAATATTCATTGTCCTCATTGAATGGAAGTAAATACAAGGGAAAGTAGAAAACATACCTTGGGTTGCCTCCCAAGAAGCGCTTCTTTAACGTCAATAGCTTGACGTAACTTCCAAGCCTCCATTAAGGATGATAATAGTTTGCCTGGTCATCTCTTCGCGAAACTTCATCGTCATCACGGCGACACACTTTCTGCCACTTCTCCTCGCTTGGCCTATTCGTATAACAGCTATGTCCTATTCCAATGCCTTCATCTGTTGGCCCAAAATCTATCAATTTGTAGAACAACACACACTCGCGGGCTTCGCTTGAATATAATGGAGGAGGATAAATGTAAGTTTCTGAAGCCTTTTGTTCCTCAACGAGAACTTCCTCCATTGGCTCTAATGCGCTACCTCCATCTTTAAACTCTGAGACAAGTAGAAGATCTGCATCTTTCTCATGTTCTTCAGCCTCTTGGTATGCACATACCAATTCTTGAAATTTCCGCAGCTCAACAGTGTCTGTCCCAAATAGTGCCCTTTCCAAATCATCCACCATCCTAACATGATCAAATTCATCACATGGCTTGTGAACACTAACCTCCTCTTGGAATTTGTCTTCCTCAATTACGCACGTAGTACCTTGCTCCAAGTCACCATTATTTTCTGGTGTTGCCTCTAGTATGAATTGTTGATTCTCTTGTTCCAAGGCACTCAAAACTTGAGCAGCTAGTGTCCTCATAGAATTGATAGACTCCTCAGTACTCTTTAGAAGCATCCTAATCTCCTCCATAGCATCAACCTCATCTGACTGAAAAGTAGGAGTAGGTTGCTGATGTTGAAACTCTTCACTTCCATAGAAATATGACATATCTGGAACATCTTGCTGGTACTGTTGAGGATGGTATTGGAAATATGGTTGCTCTTCATAAGTGACATATGGATCAACTCCTTCGTAGTAACAATATTGCGAGGGATCATGAACGCTCAAACACTGCTCACATGGCTGAGACTGTTGAATACCACCTTGGTTGCTCCAGCACTGATACGTCTCATGTGCGCCCGCACATAGCTCACAAACACTAGCCACCTGCTGAACTCCATAGTAAGTTAGAAAATCCATCTTCAACGCTCTCTGACAAGTACCTGAAACACCAACGAACTACAAGAATAGATAAGAAAAAATCCGAGTCAGTGAACTCTAACGACCACTATTGACAAGCACATAAACCAAAAATAAAACACCGATGATCCCCGGCAGCGGCGCCAAAAACTTGTTTACACTAAATCACGCAAGCGTACGCGGTCACAAGTAATACAGATATAAGTCGAGTTCGTTCCCACAGAGATCTGGTTATGGTTTTAATTCAGTAGATGTACCTATACAACAATGTATGATTATTATTCACTGCTAAGACAAATAACAATTTGGGTTTAATAAACTAAATTAACTAAGAAATAAATTAACAAGCTAAGAATTAACTAACTAACGAGAATTGGAATCAAATTACTTCTGACGCCTTTAATCACTATATGCAATGGTTATGATATCTGATCGGATAACACGAAACAAGTATACGCTACTTCTCAGTATACGAATACCAAACTAAACATACATCCACAAAAGAGATAGAAGATGAATAGACACCAATTATGCTTAGACCCTATATCTCTATAGAATTTGAAAACATAACGGTTGAAGAACAAGTTATCCACATTGATCACATAGGGTAGCATATTATCTCTAATCATGCCACAAATCATGATGTTAAAACATCAACCTATCCTATGCTAGCATGGCAAGTTCTAAATCTCAAGATCCACTCTCGTTTAGCAAGAGATTAACAAATTAGATGTTCATGACGCATCTAAACACATGAATCACAACCATACGAGGATATCAGATATACATCACACACAGATCTGTAAAGCATCAAGATACTAAAGCTCCATAAATAAATCCGTTAGAATCCCATGACAACGATTAGTTCATAATCGAACCTCTCGTCATCATGGGATCTGATGAAACCATGATAAAAACAAAGTATGGAAAAATACAAATAAATCTAAGTAATTGATATGTAATTGTTCTACTCCTAATAATGATCTTAATGATCTTAATCTTAATACAATTTACAAGGGTTGGATGTGTTTATATAGGCTCTAGACATCTTGCCCAGCAAGAAAATACCAGATCAGAATTATAATAGAATTTCTGCAAAATACGTTTCCTAAACTGATTCTGATTTAAAGGGAAATTCGTAGCTAACTTTTCTTCAGATATTCTGGAACGTTCCAAACGTAATTGGACCTCTGGACCACCTTAGAATGATAGATAATCTCGTTATCTTCGCGTGGACAGCTTACGGGCCTCAAACGGAGTTGTAGAACTCAAGATATGGCCAAAATAGAAAAAACTGTAATTTTTCAGGGGCAACTTGCGCCCAGCAGTCTGTTCTTCGCGCAAATTGCTCCTACCCGGCGCAATTTGCTTGTGATAATCCTATCCCAAGTTGTAGAAAATCTCCCAGGCTTCGCGTGGGCAGTAAGATCGCTGAAAACGGACTTCTAGAACTCCAGATATGTCCAAAACAGTGTAGACTGCGCAACCGTCTCAGAAATCCGAATTTTAATTAATTTATTCCCCAAAAACGATAGAAACATCCACCATAATCAACATCCTTGTAAATCTGCACAACTAAACAAAACACATCAAAACTACAAGAAACTTGAGCCCAAGACAATCAATTTAAGCCGATTTAGAATGCTCCAAGTGGATATAAACTCCACTTATCAACCTTCTCGCACCATCTCCGAAACGTTCACATCGAAACTAATATCATAGAATGTCCTAAATTCTACGCAAAAATCTCGAGATAACGTCCTCGGACTGGTAGCTCCAGCTGCCCACTTAGCTTATGCCGCTTCGGGTTCGCTGCCTCGCTCATAGCCCAATCCTTAAACTATTCGAACTCCTACTCGCGCGATGTGCCGAAAGACCGATTAACGTCGCAACGCTTGCCGAAGCATCCTAACACGATCCTTATCCTTAACCGTTCTACCCAACGTCTATCTACCCTAACCCTCCTAATCTGTTTCAGTGACCATAACATGTAGCTCTGATACCAACTTGTAACGGTCCCAAAATCCGGGGTACAGATATGGGGCCACTAACCACAAACAATATTGTACATCTCTGAATGTAAACAACATTTAATAATAAAAACCCCTTAACCAAGATCGCATACAGGTTATGGTGTGAAACAACTATCGAATTACTTTATTACAACTCAATCTCAGGATAAAAATACTATACAATTTTGTAAATAAACAAAACCACTATCTAGCTACGTATCCACCTTGGCAATTCGCAATCCATTGTCTGGCGAAATCTATAACTCGACTGCCTCTTCTCGCTGCCCGGAGATCAATACTCACTGTCCACTACTAGATTTACTTAACTCCCCTATTAACTGAGGAAAACAAACAAAAGCAAGAGTGAGCCAACAATGCTCAGCAAGTGCATAAGGTGATAACAATTCAATATCGAAACAAATCTGATAACAAAAGAATTTCAGCCCATACTGTGAAAGAATCTATGATGATACTTTTAAATGGCCACGAGGGCCAATACTACACCATTACTGAGTACAACAGGAACTAGAACAGAATAAAGTTTTGTTCAACCAAAATAAGCATTATAGACTTCAATGGAATCAAGCTTTAATAATTCAATACTGATACTCGAAAACTCAAGATCAAATGATAACCATTCGATAAGAATACTTGGGAAATTCCTGGTCAAGCAAATAGAATCAAGTCCAACTGGATACTCAATTTACAGATTAGAATTGGATTTTTCACTTCGACGCAACGAGTTAAAGTGGATGATCAGTCACACTAAAACTCCGGATATACTCTCTTGGTATATCCAAATACTCAACTGGATCCAAGGCCTCTTTTGGCCTAAAATATCATACTCATACTCTGACTGGCGTCCTCAGTCATGAAAACATTTTCATTTAATAAAAACTTTTCCAATTCTATCTCAAAAGCATTGGGTGTCGGAACAATCGACAACCCTTGTTAACCAAACATCTGGAAGCTCACGTCCAGAACAACAACTTATGATTAATAGTCAATGATGAAGTAATTATATCTTCTAGTATCGACAAGTTCGATACAATACAGGGCGATAACCGAATAATCAAGATTTTCTATAAATACCGACGAGTTCTAAAATAAATGGAATGGAGAATAAAGAACAATAGTTTGAATACGTATTAACAATATAGATAGGAGTAATTGGGGACATAACATCATTAACTTGATAAAAAGAAAAATCAACTTGGGCAACAATCAAAGATATAAATTGCAACAAGATTATCAATAATTGAAATTCCAAGTTAGAGCAGGGACATGGTCAAGCACTACGCATTTAATAAAATTTTATAACACACTGTAAGGTTTGAATCAACATAAGCGAGTAAAACAGATTAAACGTCTATTTGTAAAAAAATAATTACAGGATGATCAATTGCAAATTAGTTTGAAGAAAACATTTTCAAGAAGGGGTTCACTGGAGAAATTATGTTAACAATCAGGAATTTCATTAACAGGTATTTATGGGGATTTAAAACTGGGATTCTCTCTACTTAGAAAATCCCTTAAACATTTTTCGAGGAAAATAAAAGATAGGGCATTCCACTGAGGAGCCCCAATAACACTCCATGTATAAAATGATATGCGGAAAAGGCCATGGGTAAGATTCTTTGAAAAATTGGTATTTGAATCGAGGGTGGGGAAAATAAACGTTTTCACGCTAATTGAGGAGATACATCATTTTCTAAATATACTTGACCACGTCATATCATATAACAAAGGAATTGAATTGCATCACTTGAATGATAAGTGAAGAGCAAAACACTTGCCTCAGCACACGAAGTTTTCACTTCCAACATCTCACTCTGACATTCACTTTATTACAGCCTCGACTTCTTTTCACGTTGGCCTCTACTCGATCATACTCCGTCTTTCTAATATCATTGGTCAGTCTCTACGCGATCATATTCGTTCTTTCCGACAACTTTTTTTTTCCTTCTTTAGAATTCCATCTACTCCCGTGCTGGCTCTAAACCGGCCTTTTGATTCATACCTATAAAAAGGTACAATACTACTTTAGTACTCCTCGAATCGTCTACGTACGATCATTAACCTATCACATAAATAACTCGACCAAATATATACTTATAACGAACTTCTCACATGACCATTTATATCCTCTGTCAGACAACCTCAAAATAAAATCATCTCATTCTCTCATGAGAAGTTTTAGCTCCAACATCATTGCAGTTATATGATGCTTACATAAAATTATCACCACTTAATACTAGCTACACTAATTCAAGTACAGACACATTATCAAAATCAAGTAACTACGACAATAATTACTTACACATAGAATTTAGTAAACACACATACAACCATTAACATTACTCAGGGACTCACACCATACGGTCCACCCACTCATGTGCGCACACTCCAGCACACCCATTAACCCCCTTTCTTTCCATTTAAACCAATACATACTCCTCCTTTACTACCATACATACTCCTCCTTTACTACTATACATACTCCCAGCTTTCTTTCTATGCACCTACAACATATACGTCACCTCCCCTGCATTCCCTATCTTCTCACCTTAGCACAATGTCGTAACACACCCCTTGTATTCACTAATTGTATACACTAATTAGATTAACAATTTCACACCATCTTACAGGCACGAGCACACACAGCAGACACCACCTTCCTAACACAAAATGTAATACCCCCCATCAAATTTCTTTTCACCACTCCTAACCTTTCTCAGTCCTTACTTTGTTTTCTTCACCTCCAGTCTTTACCCATCTCTCGACATTTCCCTCTTCTCCTTTCTCTCGGCTATCCAGCCTTCAACACCACCTACTCGTGTAACCCAGCCCCAATGATAATCAAATCGACCAATTCATCCGGCCACACTCACAGTGAAGTACACAGCGAAACACCCGGCTGCACATACCCACCACTCTTACTACAATGTAATAATTCAAATCAAAATCAACACCCAATAGTTAATCTTCGTCTAATAAATCGGTTAAACTCAGATTTTTCCTACAAGGATTTTAGTAACCTATTTCGAATTTCACTGTAAACAGAACACAAGCACAATCGCAGCATAAGAAGGCACAACAACATTCCACATGACACCCTCCCTCCACCAGCACACACATAAACTTCGGACATATACACACATACACTTACACTAAAAGCTCGACCCATAGCTGAATACACACACACACAATTACATACACCTGCGATGACACACGGACTGACATAACACCAGCTTGGAAATCGAAGTTAAGCAGAGGAGCGAGATAGGATTTGCAGCTAGTTTCCCAACAGAACCGTGAAGAACCCACATCGCCAAAACAGCTATACACACACACAGCTACCAACGACACCGCTACAAGCACAGACGCGGCCACACACATACACGAAACAACATAAGAAAGAGAGAGGTTGTTTTGTGAGTAAGAACCGAGTAGAACAGAGCTTTATCGGAGAGGGAAGAGTGAATCGAGAGAGACTGGCCGGGAGAGATAGAGAGAGATGTTGAAAGATTAGAGAGAGGGAGAGAGATTGTGCGGAGAAAAGGAAAAATGAGAGAGATGGTAGATAACTCGAGAGAGTTCTGGAGCTCGAGAGAAATCCCGAACAAAAACATAGCCCAACTGAAATTTGGGGAAAACAATTTCAATTTAGGGATTTTAAAGAGGACAAAACCTTACCCAAAACAAATTAAATCATTTTAAATCATTTCTAAAATTAAATTAAACAGAAAATTGGTAGAAAAAAAATAATTTCTAAAATTTCTAAAATTCTAAAATAAATTCATAAAATTACAAACATCCCCATATTTTTAAAATATTTTTAGGATAAAAAAAATGAATTAAATATGAATTTTACAAGTTTTTTTTTATCCTTTAAATACCACATAATCTTAAAATCATTTTTTAAATACTTAAACACCGAAATTAATCCACCCAACAATTTTAAAAAACTCAATAAATATATAAAGATAATTTTACAAAAGATTTCATGATTTTTAAGCCCTCTGATAATTTTATAAAATTTAGAGAGGATCAAAAATACATGATTTAAATATACTGAAATCCTCAAAAATACAAATAAAAATATACTGACCTTCACCACTTATCCAAATCATCATATAAGCACATAAGCAAAATTTTAAAATACGTTTCACCTTTACAATAATACTCACATAATAAAATTCATAATTTATATTACATAAATAATTCTAAATTCGAAATTTTCTAGGGCGTTATAGCACAACCGTTGAAAGCACACTTAATGCATGCACCTATTAGAAAGGAGTCCTCTTCGATCATGAAAACTCAAAGTGAAATTTTAAGTCCGTGCCCCGATTCTTTACGGGGTTTTCAGTCGGAAGGATATGAAAATTCAAGATCTTTGTCTAAGTGTAGGAAAGTTTCCCATCCATACGATGAGACCAGAAGTACCTCAGGCAAAGAAGTCACAAGTTTCCTATTTAATGCTTCAGATTTGGCCAACTTTCTCACAATGGACAGGCATATAGGATTCAATTGCAGTGCAAAAGATATGTTAAGATTCTCTGCTGACAGAGAAACAAGAATTGTGTTTCTTTGTTGTTTCTTTGCTGTGGTACAAGTTAATTGCAGCCCCAGAAACACAACCTACTGCAGAAAGTACTTCTGCCCAGCAAGGATGGAGACAGTTAATAAATTTTCATGTACTACTGCACAAATAATTAACAAATAAAATTTTAAATTACTTTTTAAATTATTATTAAATATTGTAATTCTCATTTTTTTTAATTATTTCAATTTCACCAAAACTTATCAGTGTTCAAAAATAAATCAATACACAGATAATTAGCAGATAAAATTTAAATTACTTTAAATTTAATATTAAATATCGTGTGCTTGATTAACTTAAATAAAAAATTTAAGACCTATTTTATGATAGCAGTTAAAAAATCAACCAATACACAAATAATTAATGGGAAAAAATTAAATTAATTTTTAAATTATTATTAAAAATTGTAAGTAAGCATGTTTCAACTTTTTTCAATTTAACTTTTTGGTCAAAAACTGGTCTTAAATTTTAATTTCGGGTATAAATTATCAATGTTTTCTCACTTGAGTGCTAGCAGGTGATTAACTTAAATTTAAAATTTAAAACCAATTTTTTGGATAGTAGCAAATGAACAAATCACCTTAAAAATCAACCAATACACAAATAAATAATGGATAAAATTTTAAATTACTTTCTAAAGTTGTACTACCTCCATCCCTTTTAATTCTTAACACTTTTTTTTATCACTTTCTACCACGTATTTTAAAGATAGTTCTATAATTTTTTTAATTTTTTTTTGTATAAAAATTTAATGTTTAAATTTTTGTAAAAAAAATAAAAATAAGTTATGAAACTATCCTTAAAATACACCTTAATATGTCAGAAAGTGAAAAAAAAGTGCTAAAAATCAAAAGGGACGGAGGAAATATTAAATATTATAATTTGGCATGACTGATTTTTAAAATTTATCAAGAACTGGTCTCAAATTTAAATTTCACCAAAAATCCTCAATGTATTTTGACCAGCGTATTAACCAATGATTAACTTAAATATAAAATTAACACCTATTTTATGATAGTAGCAGATGAGTAAATCACCTTCAAAATTAACCAATACACAAATAATTAGCAGATAAAATTTAATTTACTTTTGAAATTATTATTAAATATTGTAATTAAGCTCAATTTTGTAAAATTTATCTTTTTGGTAAAAAACTGATCATAAATTTTAATTTAGCCAAAAAATCACAATGTTTTCTCACCCACCAATTATTAACTTAAACATAAAATTTATGACCTATTTTATTATAGTAGCAAATCAACCAAAACACAAATAATTAGCAACTAAAATTCTAAATTACTTTATAAATTAATAATAATTACTGTAATTAAAGGCTCGAATTATTTTAAAAGTTATTTTTTGGTTAAGAACTTATCTCAAATTTTGATTTTGCCAAAAAACATCATTATTTTTACATCCGCATGCCAACCAGTGATTAACTTAAATATAAAATTAAGATTAATTTTATGATCATAGCAAATGAACGAACCATCTTAAAAAAGTAACAAATATTATGCACTTTTTATGACTTAATACAATACAAAACTAAGTAATAATATGCATAACTTGGATTTGTGAACATCTACTAATTTGAACCATGAAAGTGTACATTCATGGTTTACTTCAATATTGTCGATCGTTGCGTTATTCGGGTTATGAATTGGAACCTAGCATCTAATACGTTACATAGAACAAGTACTTCACCCGTACACTGTCACCGAAATAAAAAATGAAGTAATAATTCGAGCAACAATCATATACCATGCTACTTATTAGATGTACATATGAACTTCATATAAAATTAATTATATGATGGAAAATTTATGAAAACAAGCCATACCTATCAAGGTTGATTCTCAACAATTAGATTTGGAGTCCTTCGCAATAATCTCAATAAATTAATGTACGACTCTCAATTATTTCACAAATCGCACGAAACACGATTAATTTGTGCGACTCTCAATTATTTCACAAACCGCGCGAAGCGCGGTTAATTCACCTAGTTTATTATATATATGGTATAAGAGGTCTAACAATTAAGTGGTATATACCGAACACAACTCTCCCTCTCTCTATATATATTCTAAAAAAAAAATCTAACAAATTAAACTATAAATTATCCTAAAAATAAATATAATCAATCCTAATTTTTAATTTTTTTTTTATGATGGAAACCCCTACTGACACTTAAGCGGGTCATTGTCCCCAATGAATAATATTTATAAAACATCTAGAATTAAAAAGATCCTAAAAGAAATACAAAAAGAAAAGAGTAAATAAATATATGTATATATATGCCAAGGTTCTAAAGAGAACATGCTTAAAAAGAGAACGAGAGAACATCTCAAAAAACTTAATTTTAAAATTGTAAAAACTTATAAATATTCTTAGATGCATTTTATGATTCTCAAACTTGAATAATTTTTTGTGGAAAAAAGTATTTATGAGAATTTTGTTTTTTTAATCTCTTTTAGAATCTCACAAATTTTTAAGAATCTCTTTTAGAATCTCACAAATTTTGAAGAATCTCTTTTAGAATCTCACAAATAGCTTTTTACACATGTATTTGTAGTTCAAAATTGTGTTTTTTAGAATTGTATTAATGATATAAACATATTTATATTTTTTTTGAATTTTAAAAATTAATATTTTAAGTTGTTCTCTCGTTCTCTTTTTAAGCATGTTCTCTCTAGAGCCTTACTCTATATATATATATATTATATATATATATATATATATATATATATATATATTTATTTATTTATTTATTTAAATAAAGAACACCTTATATAAATAACAATAAAGAACACCATCACACAACAATTAAGCTTAACCTATCGAATTTAACGTAGAATCTCAATAAAATTTAAAAATCAAATGTTACATAGAATCTACTGTAGAATCTTATATATTTTTTTTGTAACAATAAATTATGTGTACTCATGTTATATTTTATCTTAGTTTTTTATTAGATTCTATTTTTATTAATAAAAAACCATTATCGATGTGAAAATTAGAATTTAAATACGATTTTATATAAGATTCTATGATATTCTTTATTTAAAAGTGTTTTTCATGGAATAATAACCTATAAATATACAAAAAAAGGTTAAAATATAATGTTGCATGATTGTCCTCCAAAAATATTAAGAACAGTTGCTCCAAGTCAATAAAAATTTCTGATGCCATATTGCACTTATATTTTAGCAGCTCCTAGTTTCCTACTCCCTCTGTGCCACTATATATTTCTCATTTTGACTTTTGTTACTATTCATTATAAGCGATTGACTATTAATTTACGCATAATTTATAAGACAAAATATAGTCATGAGTGATTGTTGTGGAATAAAAAGTAGGGTGTAATTAATTCGTGTATTGATTGCTAGGGATTGAGAGCTTCGAGCTTTAATGGTGGCTGCTCTTGCTGTCGGGACTTATCGATCCTCGCAAGATGCCTACGTACCTTGATCAATATCAAGAATCAAGCCAAAACGTAGTTCTAGAGTTGCCTACGTGGCTTGATGCGCCCTCGCGGCGTAGTGACGTAGTGGCTTGTATGTCCTTATTCGAGGATGAAGCCTAAAACGTGGTGGGTGACGTATGGAGTTGTGCCCTCCAAAACCTTCTTCTTGAGAATGAGGGGTCAGACCCTTTATATAGACTTGAGAAGCCATAGAGTTAGGGTATGGTTTGGTAACTTAGTGGGCAAGTTACCCACTTTAGGCCCAATTCTAGATCCTTCCATGAGGGATGTGGATAACTATAGGAGTTGTATGCCTTGGAGGCTACTCCATGGATGATTTGGTTTCTTTTTGGACTCAATAACGGAGTCTTTTATTTGGCTGATTTATTAGCCACGAATTTATTATTTAATTAGGGTTTTGGGCCTCATTAATGGGCTTCGTATCTGGATCAAGCTAGGTCTAATTAATGCAACATTAATTGTGTCTTTAGGGCTTACTTTCAGCCCATATCATTTGCCCCCCAACTTCTAGGAAAACTGATCAGGTTTTCGTAGAAGTTATATTTGCCTTAATCGAGACTTTGGGTCATTTTTATCCCTTACCTGGGACTTCTTAATTTTCCTACCATTATATGGGGATTTTGGTTTACACTAGTGTTTCACATATATCGCCTTATCGTAAAGTGTGGAGCGACCTACACATTTACGACGATTCGCCTTATTTGAGGCTTTAACTTGTGCTTGCTTATAGCAATTTCGGCACTATTATAGAGCTTTTATGCATTATTAGCATAAATAATTGCTCAATTTGTCAAGAAAATATTTCTACAATTTTCTCGTATTTTTCTGTACTTTTCCTAATTATTTAAGAATTTTTATGTACCTACAGGTATTTTTCATAATTATTCCTAATAATTTAGGAATTTTTATGTACCCACAAGTATTTCCGTAATTATTCCTAATAATTTAGGAATTTTTATGTACCCACAGGTATTTTTCATAATTATTTCTAATAATTTAGGAATTTTTATGTACCCACAGGTATTTTTCATAATTATTCCTAATAATTCAGGAATTTTTATGTACCCATAGGTATTTCCGTAATTATTCTTTTATGTACCCACAAGTATTTCCGTAATTATTCCTAATAATTTAGGAATTTTTATGTACCCACAGGTATTTTTCATAATTATTCCTAATAATTTAGGAATTTTTATGTACCCACAGGTATTTTTCATAATTATTCCTAATAATTCAGGAATTTTTATGTACCCACAAGTATTTCCGTAATTATTCCTAATAATTTAGGAATTTTTATGTACCCACGGGTATTTTTCATAATTATTCTTTTATGTACCCACAAGTATTTCCGTAATTATTCCTAATAATTTAGGAATTTTTATGTACCCACAGGTATTTTTCATAATTATTCCTAATAATTTAGGAATTTTTATGTACCCACAGGTATTTTTCATAATTATTCCTAATAATTCAGGAATTTTTATGTACCCACAAGTATTTCTGTAATTATTCCTAATAATTTAGGAATTTTTATGTACCCACGGGTATTTTTCATAATTATTCCTAATAATTTAGGAATTTTTATGTACCCACGGGTATTTTTCATAATTATTCCTAATAATTCAGGAATTTTTATGTACCCACAAGTATTTCCGTAATTATTCCTAATAATTTAGGAATTTTTATGTACCCACGGGTATTTTTCATAAAAAATTCCAGGGGTTGTTCTGCCAATTTTCAAACTTCAAGGTAGAATTTGTAAACTTTAAAACTCTAGGAAGCCTTTGTCATACTTGTAACACTTCAGGTACTTAATGGCACTTTTGCCATTTCAATTCCTTCATTTGTCATACACGCTCGGCGGGGGTTATCACCGCCAACCAGCCCTTTCTTTACCACGTGCAGGAGAAATTTCTGGGTGGCGTGCGTGATTTTTTTTTTTTTTTTTAACCTTCCAATTTAAATATTTTTATTTTTGATAATCTTTACCAAAAATAATTGTTGGGCCTCATGCCTCAGAAATAATTTAATAAATTGCTTCCTTATTTTTTCTTGATTTAATAGGTATTTTTACCTATTTTATCATCATTTCTAGCCTATTTTCGGTACTTTTAAGGATTTTATTCCTTTTTTAATTCCCAAAAAATGGCTTTTCGTTCGGAGAGGAGCTCTCGACGTGGGTTCCCCCGCCTAGGAGGCCTTTTCTTGAAGCACGCCCAGGAGATTTGGCTTCCTGAGCGGGGGTAATTTACCCACTTTATTTTGTAGAGATGCTCTGGGCGTTGGTATCCCCGTCAAGGAGGACTTTCTTCTAACCGTGCCTAGGAGATATGGCTTCCTGAACGTGGGTGTTTACATCCCCTTCATTTGTACAACCACTCTAGGCGTTGGTATCCACGCCAAGGAGGCCTCATTTAGATCACCGCCTAGGAATTTTATCTTCCTAGGCGTGGGTTTTTTTAGGCTTCTATCCTTTGGGTCAGTTTTCATTTATAGTCCATTTCTTTGGCTTTTGTCGGGCTCCCAAGCTTATTATTTCCGAATTTTTAAGCTCTCTGTAGAACCTTCAGACGACCTATTTCTTAATTTTCGTGACCTTCAATCCTTAATTCGTTTGCTGAGACCTTGATTCGAAAACGAGAATTCATTCATGTTTCTTGTTATCATCAACCATTCAACTTTTAATTCTCATTCTAAGATGTAGAAATGATGAAGTCCCTTAGTTCTTGCCCCCCTTGCTTCATATGGTGGAGGTCTTGCTTTCTGGTTGATCGTTCAAGAAGTTCTCTTGCAACTAAGCACTTGACTTCAAGTCTGATGTGCCTTGGCTGGTTGCCAATCTTCTATCTTAATTCTAGGTTTCAAACCTTTTTCTTATGCTCGTAGAACCTTGACTAGGTTTCAAGTTGCCTGACGCTTCTTGACAAGCTCGTTTGGAGGCAGATAACCTTGTTGGCCATCAAGGCTTAAATTTTGTGTTGAGATTTAAAGTTCAAGGCTTCAAGTGTGGAATTACAGAGGATCTCGTATAGAGGAGACCTTCAATCACTGCATATCTCAATGCTTTCATTGACAGTTTCGTGCCTTCAAGGCATTATCAGAGAGCCAACGAGTCTCAAGATGAACTTTGATAGGGTCCATCCAACAACTTCCTACATTAATTGGTGCCACTAACTTCAAATTGATGGTGGGGGACTTCAGGACCTGGAAGTGAAAACTCCCTTCATAAATCTCCATCTTTGAAGAGGAGAACTTAGATAGAGCATCGACCTTGACGTTCTCCTTTCTTGGGATGTGCTCAACATATATAGCACTCTTCGAATTGAGCCATCACAGCTTTCACAATCCTCAAGTATTTGGCCATATAAATTTCTCTAGCCTCAAACTCTCCATTGACTTGTGAGACTACAAGCTTTGAGTCTCCACAGACTTTCAAATTCTTCACCCTCAGGGCTCTCGTCAATCCAAGGCGGCTATCAGAGCTTCATACTCTGCCTCATTGTAGGTTGTTTAGAAATCCAACTTCAAGGCATACTCAAGTGCGAACCCATCGGGGCTTTGCAGAAATAAACCTGCACCACGGGTTTTTGTTTTTGATGCCCCATCAAAATAGAGCCTTCTTCTCTTCCAAGGGCTTCTCACCTTGCCGACCTTCCTGGTCTATTACCTCCTGCCCCCCGACTTCTTGGTTGTCAATCTTCTATTCAACCACGAAGTCAGCTAGAGCTTGGGCTTTGATGGCCGTCCTATGCTTGTAATTAACTTCGAATTCTCCTAGTTCGATTGCCCACTTGATGAGCCTTCAATTACATTAAACACGGCCTATTTGAGCCTTCAATTGCATGGAACATGGAATATTCGAGCCTTCAACTACATTGAACACGGTCTATTCGAGCCTTCAATTACATCGAACACGGCCTATTTGAGCCTTCAATTCCTTAGAGCTAGAAGCTTGTGGTTTCATCAAACCTTATTTCTACTTAGTCTTATCAGGTGGAGTGTTTTAACCGGATGCTCAGATACGATAAACCTTGAGGTTTGGGGTGTGCCAAGTCTAGGCACCACATTTCTTTCAAACAATTCCAACTTGTAAGAGCCTCATTTTTGAATTGTCATCCATTTCTGGCTACAAGGATTGGTGGAAGTCCATATCTACGTATCACAATTGTATCATTTACTTGGTGGTTATCCAGGCTTGGATATTGGCCCAAGTCTTCTTCATGAAGGTATCAATTGCAACTATCAAGAACTTCCTCTGGGCATTTGCCATTGGGAATGGTGGAACTGATGGTTTTCAACATTTTAGGGGATTGATCAACAGTTGCGTGTTTTTGGATATCGATCAAACATAACTTCTGGTATCAGCCATTATGCTTGGCTAGTAGAATCCAAATCGGGTCATCTTTTGGGCAAGGGTCCTGCCCCCATATTTCTAGATGAGTTTCTTTCAAGGCAAAATTCACGTTTTGAGGCCTCAGTGTTCTTATTGACGACTTTCGTGCCTCCAAGGCATTGTCGGGTAACCAACCGGTTTCCTGGAGAGACTCTGTAGGATCTATCCAACGGCTTTTCATACCTATAGGTGTTATCATCTTTTATATCAATGCTTCGGGTCTCCAAGACTTGGAAGTAAGAACTTTCAACATAATTCTCTATCTCTGAGAAGGCAAACATAAATAGGACATCGGCATTTACGTTTTCCTCCCTCGTAATACTCATTGAATTGAGTCAAGTTTCAAGTATTTTATCACGGTTCCAGCCCTGGCCTTGAACTAAACATTCACTTTTGGTACTACTGATCTTGAGTCTCCACAGACTTTAAGGTTTTGACCCTCGGGACTCCGGCCAAACCAAGTATGGCTATCACGACTTTGCGTTCAGCCTCATTGTTTGTTGTTGGGGAATCCAACTCTAGGGCATTCTCAAGCATGAGCCCATCGGGGTATGTTCTGACTTAATTTTGTTTTTGATTCTCCATCAAAATTGAGCATCTATTACCCTTGAGTACCGCTCTTCAACCTTCATTCTCTAATTCCTTGCCCTCCTAGGGTACTACCTCTTGCCCCCCGACTTCGTGGTTGTCAATGGTGTGTTCAACCATGAAGTCAGTGAGTGCTTGGGGATTTTGTCCAATGCAAGACCTTTTTCACATAACAGATGGGTTTCTGAACTTTGTTTTCCTCTTTCACGAGGACGACACTCAAATCTGTATTAAGTACATCCAAGTATAGATACAATGACTTTACATAATTCGGTTATGTCAAGTATTATCAACACATGAGGTTCCATGTCAAGGATTGCTCTGCTCTTATCTGGGTTGTCCTTAATTTCCATGTTTGGAGACCGTAAAACCCAAAAAATTTCCTGATCCTATACTGAAGGCTTATTAAGTCAGATTCAATATCATCTTGTGGTGCCTTAACACCTCAAACGCCTCATGAGAATGCTCGATGTGATGTACCTTATCGAGGCTCTTGATTAACATATCATTTTCATGGACTTCTATAGTCTTCCCACTAAGATGCTCAAAGATCTTATTTATCAATCTTTGGGATGTCGCCTCTTTGGGACGTCACCTTTGTTGCATTGGTCAATGTATCGTTCCTTGGTAGGGGAAAGTAGTCACTAGGACATGCATCTTTCATATCAATGAATTCAATACACATCCTTCATTCTCCATTGGCCTTCCTGCCTCTTGGAATCAAAATTTATTTTCTTCCGTTTTATCGTATCCCTATTCGGGTGGACGTCTAGTTTACATGATTAATTGGGGGTCGACCCCTGGCATATCAGCTACTGTCCAAGTAAATACAACAATGTTCTCTTGAGGAACGCATCCAAATTGCCCTTCAAGGGTTCATTCAGCAATGCCCTACGTTGGTAACTTTTCAGGTTCTTCAGGAACTAGGAGAGTAGGGACTAAGTCCTTTGCGGAGTTTTCTCTTTGTTTCTCATCTTCTTGGACATCCATGTCTTCTATCGAGAGGACCTGCCCCCCGATTCCATCAGACCTCAAGGCGGCTGGATATCAATTCTTTGTTATTGTCTGATCTCTCTTTTCTTCATCAACCCCATTCCTTGTAGGATTCTTGATCATCAGGTCTTATCTTGAGGCAACCGCCTTAAGGGTATGCAAGCCTGTCCTTCCAAGGATAACATTGTAAGCGGAAGTTGCTTTAACCACCAAAAGGTTCAACATCTGAGTGGCCTCCCTAGGCTTCCGTCCTGTTATCATGGACAACCGAATAGTTCCTTCAACTCTTGACTTGACTCCGTTGAACCCATAGACGGGCATGTTGGAGGGGGTCAATTGAGAATCGTTGTATCCCATCTTCGAGAATGCGAGATATCCACTGATATTCCATTGTCTATCGAGACTCCTTTCACTTGCGAGTTGCCTATCACAGGTGTTATGACCAACGGGTCATCATGGAGGCACTTCACCCCTTCCAAGTCAGAATCATCAAAGACAATTGTTATTTCGGTTTTTGCTCGTTATAGAGCTTCTCCTATAATGTGCATAGCTTCTCGAGCGTAAGCTTTATGAGAGCTCCTTGTATTCTGGACCGTTGTCGGGTCTTCAGAAATCAGGTTTATCATCGCCCCCCCGGGGCTATGGATTGCGATCTTGATAGCCATCCTTCCTTTTACAATCTTCTACTTCATAATCCTGCCTTAGGTTACCCTATTGGCCATCCTTGGTGAATTTATACAACCTGGTTCTTTGGATCAGAAACTTGATCTTGTTTTTCAGCTGTTTACAATCGTGAAATTTATTTCCCACATCCTTATGGAACTGACAACATTGGTTCTTGTCTCTCTTCCCGGGATTAACCCTTAGTGGCTTCGACCATCAGAGATTCTTGTGTTTCTCAATGTCCATCAAGATTTGGGTGTTGGGAGTATTCATATGTGCATAGTTGGTGAAACTTGGTCCTTAATTTCTCTTCTTCAAATTATTCCTTGTGATATGAGCATTCATTGTCTCGTTAGTGAAGGACAAGGTTGGATCATCACGATCTCTTAGAGGTATCGAGCCATCGGGATCAACCCTTTGTGAATCAACCCTTTTCCTCCTAGGGGTATCACTTGCGTTAATAAAATAGGGGATCTTAGCCCTTGGGGATTGCCTAGCCTGTTGTATCTCCAAGTTTTTCTTTAATTTTTGGATATGCGCTTCATGAGCAAGTATCCTCCCTCTTGGAGTCTTGGAAGCCAATCCTTTGGATCCACGGGGCTGAGAAGGCCCTGACTCTCCTTCGAGCTCCTTTCCTGGTTTTCCATCTGAGATTGTTATCTTCATTGGGTGATGAATCTTCAACAATATAGGTTCTGAAAAAATCATGACTCCTTCATTGGTGTTCTAGGCCTTGCATAATCAGTGAACCTGGTCCTTGGTTGTTTGTAGGGAGAGAGTAAGAGTCTTCGCTAGTTCGGGGATACTTGTCCCTAGCATCATACTATTGCTCCGCCCTTCTCTTCTTAGGGTTGTCGTTGTTCCAAATGCTAGTAACATAATTATCTTTCCTCATGCTATCTTCAGCCTCAATATACTTGCTTGCTCTCGACTGGAGCTCAGTCATGTCCTCTGGGGATGCTTGGCTAACGATATCTTAAAATAAACATTGGTCGTTCTATGGTATGAGGCCACCATGGCTATTTTGTTCTCTAGATCAGAGATACCCAATGTCTCCTTAGTGAATCTCCTGATGTAATCCCTCAAGGTTTCATTCTTCCCTTGCACCACGTTCATAAGAGAAGCAGAGCTTTTCTCGTGTATTCCCCCACTAATGAACTGGCTAATGAAAGCATCGCTTAGCCCCTCAAAAGAGTAGATAGAGTTTCGGGGAAGACGGTTGTACCAACGCTGAGCCATCCCGGCTAAGGTTTGAGGAAACGCCCTACAATAAGAGTGTCACTTACTAGTTGCAGAAGAAGTGCATTTGAAAAAGTTCTCACGTGATTGGCGGGATCACCCGTTCCATTATAAGCCTTGTTTCAACTTTTGGATCTCGGCCTTATGAGCCTTAACCTTATCTTATGTCGTTCTTGACTTTCTGCCCGAAGTTTCTTGGATACGCCCGACAGTGGGTACCTTGTCCCTTGTCTGCACGCTTCTTCCTCGGAGCTCGATCTCGATCATCCTTAGATGATGAATCCTCGGTATAGGGTTCAGAATAATCTTCGTACCCTCCTTCATAGACAGGGACTAGGCATGTGATGCTTGGGGGTTTATATGGCTTGTGCACTCGATACGCGTGACCACTTCCTCCAATGTCTCCTGCGTTTGAGGGATAGATGGGTAGTCCGTAGGCTATATTGGTTCTTGCAAGAATCACAGTGGTGGAGGTTTGTGCTTCATGGGGGTAGGCCGTATCCTAGAAGGGAAACAACCATTTGAAAGGGATTCATCTCCTGGCCTTGGGGATTCATCCCTATGGGCCGCGATCCCTCGACATGTGTTTTAGTAATTTTGGAGACTCGTCCTTGGGGTTAAGAACTCTAAATCTGGGTATTTTTTTAAGGGGTACAGACCCTTGTTCCATAATCACGGGTGTAGAATTAACAAAATTGCTAGTGATGGTGACGTGGTGTGTATAGTCACCGATATTCTCCGTGAGTTCATCATGGTTGATGTTGTCTTCCCACAGACGGCGCCAAATGTTGTGGAATAAAAAGTAGGGTGTAATTAATTCGTGTATTGATTGCTAGGGATTGAGAGCTTCGAGCTTTAATGGTGGCTGCTCTTGCTGTCGGGACTTATCGATCCTCGCAAGATGCCTACGTACCTTGATCAATATCAAGAATCAAGCCAAAACGTAGTTCTAGAGTTGCCTACGTGGCTTGATGCGCCCTCGCGGTGTAGTGACGTAGTGGCTTGTATGTCCTTATTCGAGGATGAAGCCTAAAACGTGGTGGGTGACGTATGGAGTTGTGCCCTCCAAAACCTTCTTCTTGAGAATGAGGGGTCAGACCCTTTATATAGACTTGAGAAGCCATAGAGTTAGGGTAGGGTTTGGTAACTTAGTGGGCAAGTTACTGAAAGGCAGAGTGTATAAACTTGTAACACTATAACTAATGTAACTCAATTAAACGAAAAGATACTTAACCAGAAGACAATCAAGAACAAGAAGTCACAAGAAATCAACACCAAATGAAGACAAGGTAATTGATACAATTGAACATGTTAACTATGATCAAGCCAAGAAGAAATCATTGAGAGAAGTTCAAGTCAAAGTTGTTCAGGCCTCAGTGATTTGAGAATTCGAGATTCAAGATCATAACTATCAGTATCAACAAGACCAATTGATTTCAAGTGAACAAGAAGGAAAGCAAATATTGGAAAGCCAAGTTACTAAGTGAATATGGTAATTTATTCAAGAAGCAGAAACACTATCAAGACTAGTCACTTATGAACCAGACCAGTGCATCAAGTGTCAGGACATTGATAGCAAGTTTATGTCAGTAATAAAGATCCATGTTCAAGAGCTTGTAGAAGAACAAAGAAGATATGAAGATATCACAAGCTCAAGATGTGCATTGAAGTTTCAAGTTGAAGACCAGAATATTTTCTAAGTACTAAATGTTCTAGATGGCTAAGTCGAAATTCTCAAGTAGAAGTTCTACTTAGAATTTCGAGATGGCTAAGTAGAAATTCTCAAGTAGAAGTTCTACTTAGAGTGCAGCTTCAACATGACACATGGCATCTTCTGATTGGCAGATTTCCAAGCTTTCAAGATAAGGCAAGATTTATGTGGACATCATTGGGCCACGTACATCTTAGTCTTTGAAGACTACAGGTCATAGATTACATGTAGTATAAATAGAAGCACTTGTGTAATGTTTTAGTTAGTGAGCAATATTGAGAAAAACACAAGAGAAAGAGAGAGAGTATATTCACAGAGCTTAGAATCATTCACATCTCTCTGAACTTCTGTTATACTTTGTAATGAATGTTGTAGCAACCTTTTCAAGTTATATATAAAGAAATATATTCCTTGAATCTGTGTGTTCATTTATTGCATCGTATTTATTGCTTCTCATAATCGAAAAGTTGTATTCACCCCCCCTCTACAACACATTTGGACCTAACAATTGGTATCAGAGCGGATGTTTAACATACAAAACATAGATCCTTGTGTTTGGTAGTAGAATCGTGAGTTTTTATTTTCTAGATCTACTTTTCATTTTTTTTCGAAAAGTGAGCTTTAATTCATTTCCAGTGAAAACTCATCCGGGAAAAATTATTTAAATACTCCAGGTGTGATTATTTAGCTTGGGTGTATTTTAATTAATTTTTGTGAATTAATCTGGGTTCATTGATATTTGGTGTTCTTGAGTGTTCATCATCTGTTCTTGTCAAAGAAGATAACCCAACAACTTTTTGATCTCCTTTTTCAAACAAACAAAGATAGTCAAAAAGGTGTTTTTGTACTTTTGATTTGATTATTATTCCTTGGCCGAAAGCAAAAGAAAGTGTACTCAGTGCTTAGCAAGTGGGTTAGTCACTTTCGGTGTGTAAAGTAATCAAAAGTCAAAAAGGTGATATTGTTTATTCAATATTAAAGTAATCTGCAGAAAATTATTCTAAGGACAAAAAGTTCTACATAGAATTTCTACTTGAGATTTTCTACATAGAATTTCGACTTGGACAATTTCTACTTGGTGAATTTCGACTTGGACAATTTCTACTTAGAGAAATTTCGACTTGAGCAAAATTTCTACTTAGAAAAATTTCGACTTGGCAGAAGTTCTACATAGATATTCTACATAGCCTAGTCTTGGGTACTTAGAATTTTTTAGTGACAAGATTTGAAATGGCTCCTAAAAATTCTTTCAAGATCCCAATGTTCAACCGAGATCACTATGAAGAATGGGTTTTCAGAATGAGACTCTACTTAGAGACAATTAACCCTGAGTATCTGGAAGTCCTTGAAAAGGGTAAATTTGTTCCAATGAAAGCTATTCCTGAGCGTACGGAAGGAGAGGAGGTTATACCTGCTCGGTCTGAGCCTAAAAAGGCAGCGGACTTTACGGATGCTGACAAGGAGCAAATAGCTTATGATACTTCTGTAAGACAAACCTTGATGGAATCTCTCGATCATGAAATGTTCAACATAGTCAAGGGTTTGAATACAGCAAAGAAGATTTGGGACAAGATAGAAGTTGTCATGGAAGGATCTGCAGAGGTCAGAAGCAACAAGACACTTATACTCAAGATGGAGTATGACACCTTTAGAATACGAAAAGGAGAAAGCATAACAGATGTCTACCTACGATTCAGTCAGTTGGTATTGGATTTGAATCTGAGAGGTGTTACTCTCCCCATGGTTGAAACCAATACAAGATATTTGAGGAACCAGCCAAAGAGCATTGAACATAGGGTCTACGCAATCAGAGAAACCAGAGATTTGCATACAACTTCTCTGGAAGAATATTATGGAATTCTGAAGACCTATGAGCTGGAAACTCTTCAAGATCAAGCATGGGACAATGATTCAAAGGGAAAAGAAACTGCATCAGGATTAGTTGCTGATGAGGAAGAGTCTAAGAAGGCAATGGTTGCAGCAAAGCCTAAATCATCACTTGCACCACATCAAGTTGATAATGATGACGAGTGTGCATCTAACAGTGATGATGACTACTTCACCCAAGAAGAGCTGGACAACATGGACGATAGTGTCGTGGCATACATGGCAAGGAAGTTCAGCAATATGAGATTCAGAAAGAGCAACCGACCACAGAGAAATTCTTCATCTTACTATCGGGCTGCTAAGGGTGGTGGTAGTTCATCAGGCTACAAAAGCAAAGGCAAGAGTACCAGCTACAAATCTCCGTTGGATTTCAAAATGAAGTTCAATTGCTATAATTGTGGTGAACCTGGACATTTTGCCTCGGACTGCAAAAAGCCTAAACAGACTTATCCAAAAGAGACATTTGAAGCCCTCAAAAGCAAATATGAATCGCTGGTGAAAGAAAAACATGGTAAAAGAGCTTTAGTAGTAACAGAAGGAAGAGCTTGGGATGATTCAGATGAGGAAGATGTTACTCATGTAGCAAACTTTGCGCTCATGGCTGAGACATCAGAGGAACCAGAGGTACCAGTTCTAACCCTTAAAGTAGAAATGTCTATTGATGATTATAAGGAACAGAACGGGGCTCTTAGCGAAGAGATCTACATGTTGTGCAAAAGCCTAGACACTTCTCAAAAGGAACAGAAAACACTTGTCGCCAAAAGCAGAATGCTTGAGGCAAAAGTGGAAGAGTTAGAGGCTGCTTGCACTGTAGATACTTCCCTAAGAGATTTTATTAAATCTTTGGAACACAAGCTCGTCCTTAAGGAAGAAATAGAATCATGTTTGAGGAACAAACTAGCGGAGTTAGAAACTAAATGTGAAGCTTACAAACTAGCTGCTAGTAAAGTGTATGTAGATAATGATGTGTTTAAGAAGATAACTGGAGTAGGTGTAGGACTTGATTATTCTAATCTTTCTAAGAAAGATGGGAAGAGACCTATAGACACTAGTTCCAGTGACCTTAAAAATGATATTCCTAGCATTTTTAAACCTTCTGTCAAACCCATCTACAAACACCTTGTTCCTAGAATAGAAGAAGAAGAGACTGAATTGATAGCTAGATATGAGATTGAGATGGAAGATCGTCAGAACGCACAACCTATAACTCCTATTAAACAAGTTAAAATCAATTTCCCTAGTGATGAATCTAGACTAGGAATAGGAGCTAAGGCTGTTAAACAACAAGGGAAGAAAGGCATAAAAGAGGTTAAGGCTGAACGAATAAAGAAAGCATGTTATCACTGTAAATCTACTGAACATCTTTCTTATGCATGCACTGCTACACATGCCATGCCTACCACACACACTATGAATAATCTGCATCAGAATCATGCACAGTGTGGTCAACCTAATTGTATGCCATGCACTTTTAACGTCATGCAAACTTTTGTGAATTTAATGAATGCATCTAGCCAGTCATGTTCAAATACTGCTGCTAGTTCAAACAACAAAAAGAAGTTTGGGAGAGCCAAGACTGTCAGTCCTCCTAAAGTTAGGAGTGACAAACCTTCTCCTAGGACTGATAAATATGTCAAGTCTGAGAAAGGAAAGGAGGAAGTCGAAAGCTCTAGTTATGTTAAGAAAAGTGCATCTCCTGTTGTTAAATCTGTTGATTCTAAATCTTATCGAAAAGCCGGGCCCAATCAAAGTTGGGTTCCGAAGAAAGTCTAATCAATCTGTTATTGCAGGGCATTAAGCAAAAGAGAAATAAAGTTATATGGGTGCTAGACAGTGGAGCATCGAGGCATATGACTGGAGACAAGTCCCTGCTTACAGAGTTGGTTATGAAAGCTGGCCCTTATGTTACCTTTGGAGATGACAGCAGAGGTGTGACAAAGGGATATGGCAAACTGAAAACTGGCAATGTCATCATTGAAGATATTTCCTATGTTGAGGGATTAAAGCATAATTTGTTGAGTATCAGTCAATTCTGTGACAAAGGTTACGAAATTGTCTTCAACAAGAAAGGTGTATCAATCACTCACATCAAGGAAGGTTCACTGGCTTTGAGAGGAGTTCGAAAGGCAGATCTTTTTGTTGCAGACATGGACTCAGCAAATCAGAATGAAGTTACCTGTTTCTACAGCAAAGCTTCGGATGATGAAAGCTGGTTATGGCACAAAAAGTTATCTCACTTAAACTTCAAAACGATGAATGCTCTCGCGAGGCGAGAATTGGTGAGAGATCTACCTCAAATGGAGTTCGCTCCGAAAGGACTCTGTGAAGCCTGTGAAATGGGAAAGTCAAAACGAGCATCGCATAAAAGCAAAGAAATTTCTAGTATCACTGAGCCTCTGCAACTTCTTCATATGGATTTGTTTGGCCCAGTGAATGTCCTATCTTTATCTAGGAAAAGATATGCATTGGTAATCGTGGATGACTTCTCCAAGTATACATGGGTATTGTTCGCAATGACGAAAGACGAAGTACCTTTCCTAATCATTGATCACATCACTCAAATTGAGAATGTTTCAACACTGACTGTGAAGACGATTAGATCAGACAATGGCACTGAATTTAAAAACGCAGTGCTAAATGACTTCTGTGTATCTAAAGGAATACGTCGTCAGTACTCAGCCCCAAGAACTCCACAACAAAATGGAGTAGTTGAAAGGAAGAATAGAACATTGGTTGAAGCAGCAAGAACTTTGTTGTGTGATTCGAAACTTCCTCTGTACTTCTGGGCAGAAGCAGTGAGTACCGTGTGTTACACTCAAAATCGATCCTTGATTATAAAAGATAAAGAAAAGACACCATGTGAGCTAATGAACGGCAGAAGACCAACAATCAAATATTTTCATGTATTTGGAGCAAAATGCTATGTACTTATAGATGATGAAAATCTAGGTAAGTTTGCAGCAAAAGCTCGTGAAGGAATCTTTGTTGGTTACTCCACAGATGTGGTAGCAGCTTATAGGGTGTTCTTAGTGAATGATCGAAAAGTGACTGAAAGCTACAACGTCAGATTCGACGATACCAAACTCTCATCAATTTCAAGAGATTCTAGTGAACCTGAGTCCCTAAAATTTCAGAATCTGGACTTAGAAGATCTTGAAGATGAACCTGAGTTGGTTGTCCCATTAAATGTTCCAAGTGTACGTGAAGAACCTGAGTCTAGTGAACAAGCTAATTCTACAAGATCAGGAGAGACTTCCTCAGTACGAACCGGCAACAACTCAGGGGGAGTAAATAGCAGCTCAAGGACTACTGTTCAAGGCTCGAGTCGAGTTGACTCTAGTTCTGTAGGAGCTGGCACTAACTCAGGGGGAGTTAGTGAAAGTATTCAAAGTAGTCAGCACCACAATTCAGAAAGTCATGCTGAATCATCGAGACAATTTCCAAGAGAACGAGTATGGAATAGAGACCATCCGTTTGAATTGATTATTGGTGATCCAGATGCTGGTGTGTCTACTAGAAGAAATGCAAGAGCTGACCTGGCTAATATTTGCTTATATTCTGGGTTCTTATCCAAGCTTGAACCTAAAGAAATAGAAGAAGCTCTTGGTGATGCTGATTGGGTGATTGCAATGCAAGAGGAACTCAATCAGTTTGAAAGGCAGAAAGTTTGGAAGCTGGTACCCCGACCAAAGAACAAATCAGTAATTGGAGCTAGGTGGGTATTCAGAAATAAAATGGATGAAAACGGACTTGTAACACGAAACAAGGCTCGTTTGGTTGCAAAAGGTTATTCTCAGCGAGAAGGAATTGATTATGATGAGACCTATGCACCAGTTGCAAGACTTGAGGCAGTCAGGATGTTTTTGGCATTTGCAGCACATAAGAACTTCAAGGTTTTCCAGATGGATGTGAAAAGTGCCTTCCTGAACGGAGAGTTAGAAGAAGAAGTGTATCTGGAACAGCCGCCTGGCTTCATTGATCCAGAACTTGTAGATTTTGTGTATCTTCTCTTCAAATCTGTCTATGGCCTCAGGCAATCCCCAAGATGTTGGTATGAAACCCTATCCGTATTCTTAATTGAAAGTGGTTTTACTAGGGGAGTAATTGACAAAACATTGTTCTATAAGAATGTGAAGAATGATTTAATACTTGTTCAAGTATATGTGGACGATATTATCTTCGGGTCATCGAATGAGCGCTTGTGCGAGAAATTTGCTAAGCTAATGCAAGACAAATACGAGATGAGCATGATGGGAGAGCTGTCTTTCTTCCTTGGATTACAGATCAGTCAGAGAAAAGATGGTATCTTTATCTGTCAATCCAAGTACGTCAGAGATTTACTCAAGAAGTATAATCTAGAAGATGCATCAGCAGCCAAGACTCCCATGGCAACAGCCACGAAGCTTGATGAAGACAAATCAGGTAAATCAGTTGACATCACAAGCTATCGAGGTATGATTGGCTCACTTCTCTATTTAACTGCAAGTAGACCCGATATAATGTTCGCGACTTGTTTATGTGCAAGGTTCCAAGCGGATCCTAGAGAATCACATCTCATAGCCGTCAAAAGAATTTTTAGGTATCTCAAGGGCACACCAAATCTAGGAATTTGGTACCCAAGAGATACAGGTTTTAATCTAATTGGCTATACGGATTCAGATTATGCAGGTTGCAGGATTGATAGGAAAAGCACATCTGGTGCTTGTCAATTTCTTGGCAGAAGATTGGTGTCCTGGCAAAGTAAAAAGCAACATACAGTATCTACTTCTACTGCTGAAGCTGAGTACATTGCTGCTGGAAGCTGTGTATCTCAAATACTGTGGATGAGGAACCAATTGAAGGATTATGGCATGGAGCACAAGAAAATTCCAATTATGTGTGACAACACAAGTGCCATTGCCATAACCAACAATCCTGTAGATCACTCAAGAACAAAGCACATCGACATCAGGTATCACTTCATAAGAGAACATGTCGAGGAGGGGACTGTGGAGCTACATTTTGTGCCCACAATGCAACAAATTGCAGATATATTCACCAAACCTCTTGATGAAGTAACATTCAATAGGTTGGTTGGTGAATTGGGAATGCTTAACACAAGTTAGTAAAGCCTTCTCTCTGTAAAATCCATGGTTATGTTGGTATATGCAGGCTATTTAATCATTATGTGTTTAGACTTTAAAATGCCTAATTAATGATTATTATAGGATGCATATAGTGTGATTTTGCATGAATTCAGTGTGTTTTAAGTGTCTTTTATAGCACAAATCTGTGAATTTATGCTTGTTAGATTGCATGAACATAGGGGGAGTTAAATTCATAATATTCTAAATTTTGCATGATTTTTAGATGAATTTACCTGTGTTTTTCATGTAATTAGAGGCCTTAGAATTATCAAGGAATATTTTAATTATGTCATATATTAAAATCCTTGAATTGATATTTATATTAATTTGACAAAATTAATTGTTGTGTTTTTCAAAGAAAAATTGTCAAATTAATCCAAGTATCTTCAAAATTTCGAGTTAGTTTCTATCTCGAAACTCATCTAGAAATTCGACTTGAATTTCGATTTGAGCTTCCAGAGTGAAGTTTTGAAAATTCTAAGTCTGGGAAGAATTTCGAGTTAGACTCTATCTCGAAATTCAACTCGAAATTCGACTTAAAGTTCGACTTAGAGTTACCAGTGTGCCTATTTTTTATTTTCTTCAAAATATTCGAGATAATTTCTATCTCGAACTTTATCTCGAAGGTTGAGATAAGTTTCCATTTTTGAAGATATTTTTGAAAAGAACTGAGAAAATTTCGAGTTATTGAATAATTTCGAGTTAGACTCTATCTCGAAATTCAACTCGAATTTCGACTTGATGTTCGAGATAGAGCTCTCAGTTGTGTTCAAGGGGATTTATTTCGAGTTAACTCCTAACTCGAAGTCTATCTCGAATTTCTACTTGAATTTCGAGATAGATTTCCCTAGTAATGTTGGTGATGTGTGCTGTTTACATGATCTTAATAGTCAAATGGTTCAAGTTTTTCGAGTTACAGCTATCTCGAACTCTATCTCGAAGTTCGACTTAAAAAAGTTCGAGATAGACTTCGAGATAGACTTCGAGATAAGACTTCGAGATAGAGTTCTCCCTGTATGTACTTAGAGTTCTCATGATTTTTAACAGGGACAATTTAGTCATTTCACAGTAATGTCTATATATACATCTTTAACTCGATGTTTTCTTTCACTTTTACCTAATTTGAGTTTTACAGCCGCACATATACATACAGGCGATTTCATATTTCCAACCATTGATTTGTGATTTTTGTGACTAATCTCTTACGGACAACAAATTAATGCCCGATTTTTGACTCCTCTTACCTGTGTGTCATCATCTATCTGTGATTGTGTCTTGTATCTCTGTTCATCTTCATTGATATATACACACACGTATATAAACACAACAAATTTCACAGATCTGTTCATACACGATTTCACACACGCATTTCACTGTTAGTGGAGAGTTAATCATTGGTTTGAAATTTGCCTTCCATTAACTGTTAATTGCATCCCGTAGTTTGATTTCTCAAAAAGGAACTTTTGTTATTCTTGATAAATTAAAAGGGATTTAACGGTTTATTCTAAAATTCATTGTTTTAATCCCGTAGTTTAATTTTTCTGAAAAGGGACTATTGTTGTTCTTGATAAATTAAAAGGGATAAAACTGTTAATTAAAGATTAATTGTTTTTCAGAAATTAAAATTAAAATTTCACATCTTTTTAAAGAAAAACTTTTAATTAAAATGGCTCACCAATTTTCACTTGCCAAAAACAATTTTTATAACATTTCTACGGAAATTGGTGATCAACTCCCGCGCTTTAAGTCTTGGATACGATTTCTCAATTTGTATTCCAAAGCTAGCGATGCTTTTACTGCTAAACCTACACTAGTGCATGATGCTTTACAGCAATTATGGACTAGTGCGGTTTCTTTTGGGAGCAAATCAACCCCCTTTGGTTTCAGGTTTACCTTAGCGGGTCAGGAATATGTGGTGACTGAACAAATTGTCAACAAGGTTCTTGGATTCCCTGTTAAAGATGCTTATGATCCAGAACCTACAGCTGCAGATCGCCTCAAATTCTTTGAAGAAATAGGGTGTTAT
Organism: Kitagawia praeruptora; assembly: GCA_037693485.1. Taxonomy (NCBI): domain Eukaryota; kingdom Viridiplantae; phylum Streptophyta; class Magnoliopsida; order Apiales; family Apiaceae; genus Kitagawia; species Kitagawia praeruptora. Next base: position 9,086,752 of record CM075354.1, on the reverse strand, counting down.
CCTCCGACTGGCCGGATTACTGGAAACATCCAAAAACAATTTCTTCATGTGGAATGGAATTACTTTTTCGAGGCCATCACAAGATGTTTTAGGGCACGAGAAAGCGATTACCATCAAATTTCCATTCCCATGCAAAACCTTGGAATTGCCCTAGCAAGAGAGCTGGATATAAATTATGGACGAATAGTTCTCTCTGAGATAGTGGCTGTGATGGGATCTCCTGCAAGTAGAGACCTCAACACCACAGATGTTGTTTGCTGGTTTCCTCGGTTCCTACAGATGCTGATAAATGGTTTAGTACCGAAGGATGCTCTTGCAGTTAGACGGAGTTTTGCCAGTGGTTCATCATCTGCACCGCTAGGGATGGGCACTAAGTCACTTTCAACAGTTGAAAATCAGGATAAACATCATGGAAAACCGATGTCTGTTCCTGAAACCTTACAAAAGTGGCTTACATATGATGAGGGAGTTACTACTTTGATGGAATTCTCGCAAGCTTCATCACATGCTCAGAATCGGTCTGCTCATGCTGAGGCATTTGAAGAGATTCCTGATGAGCAAAGCGGTGATGAACAAGGTAATGAATCAGGTAATCTCTCTCTACATTCTACTCATTCCTCTTCCTATATTTCTGATTCCATGACCCAAGAGACTGCTAGCCCGCAGAATCTATCCCAGGGTAAGAGCCATATTTCTAATTCCTTGTCATCCAAGTCACCGGAATCCAAACAGCCAGCACATATAGATGTAGGAAATGATGAGGAGAGTGAACCCGAAGAGCAGCAACTTATTCGAAAGAAAGCCAAAACTTCTCATGCTGCTACTTCTAAACGTCAGTCAAACCCTAGAGTGTCACACGCAACCACTCCACCTCACGAGAGTGGTTCACCCCTTGAACAATCTGCACATAGGGATTTTGATTTTGATGATAATTATGTACCTTTTGAAGATGCTGTTACTTCAAAAGGACATGAAGCTTTAAAAACTTCAGCCGTACCTTCACCGGTACGTACTGATGCTACAAAGAGGATCGGTTCTGATGTTGTACAAGAACACTTTGTAGCCTCTCAGCCTGAGATTCCAACTCAGGAACAAACAGCAATTGATCCCATAACTGCAAATTATATTCCTTATTCAGTTTCTGCAGGTACTGCTTCATATTTTGGATCATTTATTGAAGATATACACGAGCGTGAGACAGGGAGTGTGTGTGAGAGGTTAGGGAGAGAGGGACCTTCATTTTTAAGGCCCGAATCCGAGCGCCAAATACCAACAGAACGAGTATTAGAGCGAGGTCACCTAAACCAAACACCGTCCCTTAATTCTGAAAATCTTGAATCTCGTATGTCTTCTATGGAAAGTCAAATGAAGCAGTTTGGGCAGTCAATGGGGCAGTTAGGGATGAATGTTGGAGATAATCAAAGGGCACTTGACGACTACGCAGCACGAATGGCACTTCAAGCTTCAGCTTTTACTGATTTGAAAAATCAGGTAAATGACATGGGCCATGCTGCTGGTGTCTTGGGAAACACCCTGAATGACAGGATGGGAGCAATGGAGCTTACAATGGATACTCTGGCTGTGGAGATAAGCAGAGTTATGTTCGCAATCAGAAGTTTTGTGCCCCAGGAATGTTTCGCGCCGCAACAACCTCCCCCCGATGCTGGTACAGGTGGTGCTAGTGGAGCAGGAGCCTATGGTTCCGGGTTTGAAGATTTTGATACAGCTGGTGGATCTGGAGACCATGGTGGAGTTCAGGATAACTCACCTAAGGGGGAGAGTATAAAGGAGACGAGACAGCAGGGAGTTCAAATCGAAGAAATTCAAGAACATGCTGATCTTGTAAAAGAAATGGAAGTTGAGCCGTCCATTGATGAAGAGGCTCTAAGAAGGAAAAAGGGTAAGGCAATAGCGATTGAGCCAGATGTGCCATTCGTTGATCTGAGTCATCAAGAAAAAGTACAGGAGGTACTCGACTCAGATTCCGATATGGAAGACGCACCGTTGAAACATGCTATAAAGAGATCATTGAAGGATCAAGGTGGAGGTGCTGGAATGTCTTTCGGATTGCCTGAAGAAATTACTGTCGATGAGGAAACCCTTGAAGCTCAACAGTTAGCCTTGGATCAAGCTGAGTTCTTTAAAATGAAGCAAATGCAAGGTCGTGCTGCGTTTCAGGAAAAGAAAGCGGAGCTACAAGGAAAGCAGTACGATTATGAGCTTGCAAGGCTAGCTGATCCTCAAATCGATCTGGACAATAGAAGGATAGGGAAGAAGTGGGATGACGCAAGAAAGATTTTGATGGGACCATGTACAAAAGGAGAGCATAACAAGGAAGCAGATGATCTGTTCTACCAACTAAATTTGCAGAATCCAATGGCGGCTGACTACATAAATGCTTTAAAGAGATTAATTTCTAAAGTCAGGGTTGGATACAATTCAACGCAAAAGGAGTGGCAGGTTGTTTTGTCTTTCACAGAAGGAGTTCCGATGTCTTTCATGTATGTGGATGATCAATTCATGACGAGAAGATCTGCATCAGAGTTGTTCTTGCTAGCAACAAAAATTCAATACTCTCATTCTGAGAATCTAAGCATTCTGTATAGGGATCAGTTAATGCGGCTAGCAGAGGACAAGGGTCCAGAATTCTCAGCATATCCAAATGTTGTCCGGATGGTGGTTGACAGTAAATTGAAGAGGGTGAGCCTGGAGGAAAAGGACTTAATGGAACTTTCAGTAGAATCTCTTAAGGCCGTTTGTAGGCAGATGATGGGTAAGGGATTCGCTTCTGTGCTTAAGGATAAAACAGTGAAGACCATTGAAAGTGTCATACTAAAGAAGAGCAATGAGGTGTGGAAGTGTGATGTCATTGCTCCGAACCCTCTTGATAATGTGAAGATTGAACCAGAGCTGATAGAGAGGAATTGGAATATTCTTCAAGCAATGAAGAACGTTGATGAAGCTCTGAATCTTCCTACTGGAGAACTGGAACAAGGAGAGATAAGGGAGGCAGTTGGTGTTCCAGGAAGAGACAGCGTATACTGGATACATTCTTTTGCTGATAATACAGCTGATGCCTTAGTATTCATAGATGCAGACCAGAAGCAAACACTCTTGCATATGAGTAGAGAATGGCTGAAGCAGACTCAAGATGCTGCATTTCTGGAGAAAGTGTTATATGTGTTCAAATGGGAAGATGTGGATGTTAAGTATGTAAATGAAAAGCAGAGACTCGTGAGTTACCTATCTGATGTAGTAGTGGAAATGAAGCGATTGGAGCGAGATGCGGCTAGTGTCCACAATACTAACCGTGTCATAGGCTATCCCAAAATGATCTACTGTCAGTTTAAATCTGATAAAACTCATAGGAAACCTCGGCTTATAATGAAGAAATTTGAGGACATTCCAGAGATCAGAACTACTCAGGAGGTGGACAAACTCAGAAGGCTTTTTAAACATCCTTACCCAGAACCCAGGAACCCTCTAGAGATGGAAGCAGTAAGTTTGTTGAATACTAGGTGGACGCAACTTCATAATCCAGTATATAAGAAACAAAAGCAGCAGGAGGAGAAGCGCAGAAGGCAAAAAGAAGAAAAGGACCAAGCTGCTGAAGCTAGGAAGAGGAAACGGAATTAGGGTTAAAGGTCAGAGTGGTGTGAACTTGAAGTTGGAAAAACTTCATGTCTTTCGGTTGCTTTAACTCACTTGAGGAAAATTCATCTTAGAATGAATCCAATAAGGTGATATAAGTTTGACTAAAAGATATGAAATAATCCAGGTGATAGGAATCATTCAAATGATCTTTAATTCGAGGTTCGAATTCTGTTTCTAGTTTAAGTTCTTTGTATTGTTTTCATGTACTTGTAAATTGTATATTTTTCAAGACTGTAATGTTAATTATCTTTTCTCGTCTCTTGTTTAGTTGAGTTATCCTTCATTAATTTGAATGTCATTGTTAGACAATCAAATTGGGGGAGATTGAAAGGCAGAGTGTATAAACTTGTAACACTATAACTAATGTAACTCAATTAAACGAAAAGATACTTAACCAGAAGACAATCAAGAACAAGAAGTCACAAGAAATCAACACCAAATGAAGACAAGGTAATTGATACAATTGAACATGTTAACTATGATCAAGCCAAGAAGAAATCATTGAGAGAAGTTCAAGTCAAAGTTGTTCAGGCCTCAGTGATTTGAGAATTCGAGATTCAAGATCATAACTATCAGTATCAACAAGACCAATTGATTTCAAGTGAACAAGAAGGAAAGCAAATATTGGAAAGCCAAGTTACTAAGTGAATATGGTAATTTATTCAAGAAGCAGAAACACTATCAAGACTAGTCACTTATGAACCAGACCAGTGCATCAAGTGTCAGGACATTGATAGCAAGTTTATGTCAGTAATAAAGATCCATGTTCAAGAGCTTGTAGAAGAACAAAGAAGATATGAAGATATCACAAGCTCAAGATGTGCATTGAAGTTTCAAGTTGAAGACCAGAATATTTTCTAAGTACTAAATGTTCTAGATGGCTAAGTCGAAATTCTCAAGTAGAAGTTCTACTTAGAATTTCGAGATGGCTAAGTAGAAATTCTCAAGTAGAAGTTCTACTTAGAGTGCAGCTTCAACATGACACATGGCATCTTCTGATTGGCAGATTTCCAAGCTTTCAAGATAAGGCAAGATTTATGTGGACATCATTGGGCCACGTACATCTTAGTCTTTGAAGACTACAGGTCATAGATTACATGTAGTATAAATAGAAGCACTTGTGTAATGTTTTAGTTAGTGAGCAATATTGAGAAAAACACAAGAGAAAGAGAGAGAGTATATTCACAGAGCTTAGAATCATTCACATCTCTCTGAACTTCTGTTATACTTTGTAATGAATGTTGTAGCAACCTTTTCAAGTTATATATAAAGAAATATATTCCTTGAATCTGTGTGTTCATTTATTGCATCGTATTTATTGCTTCTCATAATCGAAAAGTTGTATTCACCCCCCCTCTACAACACATTTGGACCTAACAGTTACCCACTTTAGGCCCAATTCTAGATCCTTCCATGAGGGATGTGGATAACTATAGGAGTTGTATGCCTTGGAGGCTACTCCATGGATGATTTGGTTTCTTTTTGGACTCAATAACGGAGTCTTTTATTTGGCTGATTTATTAGCCACGAATTTATTATTTAATTAGGGTTTTGGGCCTCATTAATGGGCTTCGTATCTGGATCAAGCTAGGTCTAATTAATGCAACATTAATTGTGTCTTTAGGGCTTACTTTCAGCCCATATCAGTGATCTTGTTGGATTTGTATTTATAAGTACTTTAATAGTGAAGTTTTTATATTTAGTACTAATATGAAATTTAAGATATTAACAATAAAAAATGTGCATTAACAAACATGTTTTTAAAGACAGGAAACATATTATGAGACGGAGGGATTAGCAACAACTGAAGTTAAGTGGCATGGCCAGTGGTCAAGGGATCAAAGCCCTCTAGCTGCAATTTTTTTTTAGAGTAGTGCTAAGTACCCCAAATTGGTACCCAAAAAATGCTCCCAAATAATGTGGCATTGATGAGTTGGATGTATGGAAAATTTGGATACCAATTTGGGGTACCTAGCATTTTCCTTTTTTTTATTATATGGACACATGCATATGCAAACAACACAGGTCGCGCGCGTGAACTGTATGGCGTGAGTCAAAAACAACACATTCGCATGATTTCTTTTTTAAAAAACTCAATTCTCTCCTCTTTTTTTTTCAAAAATCATTTCCTCCAAAAAAAAACAAATAAAACACAAAGTGTCTTAAATAAATTATCTTTAACCTGAAACACTTCACACAAAATCGTCAAGGCACCTTGTGGGAGTAAAAAAAATATAATAAAAAATATCTAAATAAAAAAAAGTACACAAAAGTAAAAATAAATAAATAAAAGTTTATTACCCTTACAAAAATCATGGGTTATCTCCCAAGAAACGCTTTTTTTAGCGTCTTTGGCTAGACATCATTCTCGAACAAAACTTCATCAACTCAAGCGAGGTTTTATCACGTACAACCTCACCTCCCAGATAATAATTCAATCGTTGTCCATTCACCTGAAATTCACTCTCCTGATTATAACGTAATACCACAAATCCATAGGGAATTAGGGATGTACTTTCAGTCTTTCACAAAGTGCAGAAGTCATTTAAATGTTTCAAAAAATAATTTCGAACCATCATAGTGCAATATTTGCAACACTGGTCTTAAAAAATTAATTTCAATGACCATCATGATACATTTACTCTCAAATTTATATCAAAAGTAATTTAATATCATAAAAACATTTTTCATCATTATTATCTCAATTTTCTTTTTGCTAAATGATTATCTCAATTTTTAATATAACTATTATAACTTCCTTAGGAAAATGCCATAATAGCTTTTTTTTAATTTTATAAATACAACATTTTTTTAAAATGACTAGATATTAACGTACATACAAATAATTCTTGATTTTATAAAATTTTAAATTACAAATTTCATTATTGTCTACACCATTTAGGTTCAAAAATATTATAAGGATAGAATTATATTTTGAAATGTTTCTGTATCTAGCTTAACTCTGAGCGGGATATACTGGGTATGTTTGGTTTGGTTTGGTTTTCTGTATCTAGCTTAGAGCATCTCCAAGAGACTCTTAAATAAGCTCTTAAGTCCAAAAATAAAGAGGATGGAGAAAAAATGAGCTCCAAGAGACTCTTAGTGGCTCTTAAAAAGCTTAAGAGCCTCTTCTCTCTCCTCAATTTTAAGAGCTACTACATGGCTCTTAACTATTTTCTATCAATAAAATATTCACTTGCACATGGTTGAATTTAATTGCATGTCATACATAGGTTTGAAATATTAATAAAATATAAGTTAGGAGTGAAGATAAGGAGCATTGTTGGAATTGACACGAAAATCTAGGTACTAACTTACTAAGAGCCATATAATTTATATTATATTTAAGAGCCAACTAAGAGATTGTTGGAGATGCTCTTAACTTGGTAACTTTACATCCGTTACTCTCTAAAACATATAATACATTTTAAAATTCCACAAAATTTGTACCCAATCATTACGTTACGTACATTTTGCCAACTTCCTATCATTGATGCTGCCACGTAAGCATTTCCACGTCACCCACTAACATCCGGGTCCACCTAACCCACAATGTCACTTGACCCGTCTACGTCTCTTCCGAGTCAACTCATTATCAAACTCAAGCGGCACAACACAACAATGACACAGGGAGCGGATGAGATAAAAGCTTACTATTTCTTATTGTTCCGGTTATTGTTATAGAAATTTCTGAAAAATTGGTCAATTTCTGAAAAATGGCCAATAGATCAACTAAAAATCGATTAAAATTTTAGAATCGATTCGACCGATTTTACAAAAAATCACCAATAAATCTACAAAAACAAATACTTATTCGTAAGACCTAGGGGCAAAATCGTCAACTCAACACAAAATAAGCAGTTCAAGCAATATGCAGGGGTAAAATAGTCATTTCCTAACTCACTTTTTTCCACATTACATACATAGCAAAAGGCTCCCAAATCATTTCATTTCACAAAGCAAACAAACAGTCTCATATACACACAAAAATACATACATATATACACACAGGTGGTTTGGTTGGTCAAAGGTGTTTTCCGATCAATCAGCGGTTTCACGGCGGCGGTTTTAAGGTAGTTTTAAGCGGTTTTGTGTTTTTACCGTTTTATTAAGCGTTTTTTTGGTAAATTTCTCGTTGTTTTTACATGTTTTGTGTGTATAATTGTTGAATCTAGCTTGTTTTAGGTTAATCATACTTGTTTTGCTTGGATCTGTAGTTATTTTTTTGATTTTGGATGAGTTTTGCAGCGATTTTTGTTTTGTGTGTGTTTTTTCATGTTTTAGTGTGTGTTTTTAACATTTCTGTGGAATTTAGTTGGATTATGTTGATTAAATGAAGTGATTGGTGTCTTTTTTGAGAGATGTTTATTTATTGTATATGTATGTGTGTGAAGTGCTTTTGTATATGCTTGATATTATGATCAGAGAGAGAGATGCACGCGCCTGCGTGTGTGTGTTCATGTGTTGCTGTTAAGTGCTTTTGTATATGCCTGATATTTTGATGAGAGAGAGAGACAGAGATAGAGAGAAAGAGATGCACACGCCTGCGTGTGTGTGTTTATGTGTTGCTGTTAAGTGCTTTTGTATTTGCTTGATATTATGATCAGAGAGAGTGAGAGAGAGATGCACGCGCCCGTGTGTTTATGTGTTGCTGCTAAGTGCTTTTGTACATGCTTGACACATTGATCATAAAGTGTGTGTTGCTGTTAAGTGCTTTTGTGTATACTTAATATATTGATTGTTAGCTACATGATGGTTAGGCTAATGCATATGAAACATATTTGCCGCTCGGGATAATTTTATGAGATTAATAGCTGGATTATTAGGTCAACGTCTTTTGTGTTTCTATATGTGTGAGTGTAATCGGAAAATGGTGAATATTAGTTGGGGAGTGAAATTGCGATTAAGTTGTTATTTTACTCCATGGAGGGATTATTATTTTTGGTTTGTCTGTATGCTTGTGTAGCTTTATCAGAAAAAGGGAAGAGGCTCTGTTTGAGAGGTTTTTGGTAATTGTATATTTGATGAGCTTGCTAGATTTGGTATATCTGCTAAATTCTATTTTGTAATGTGTTAGATAATGGCTTGTAATTATTTGTGGATAATTTATGCAATCGGGCAAGATTTTTTTTATGTCATTATTAAATGTTGTTGGTTTCTATACTCTGGATATAGTTGTAAGCATGGTAAGAAAGAGGAGAACTGGAATTTCGGGTGGAGGCGAGAGCTCGGAGCCTCAGGATTCTAGTGCAGGACGGGGTGCACCCCAGCTGCCTCCACAGCAGCAGCAAGGACAGGCTGCACCTCAACGCCCTTCTCTGCAGCAGCTGCCACAACAGCAGCAAGGAAGGGGTGCACCTCAACAGCAGCAAGGAGGTAGAGGCCCAGCCCCACAGCAAATGGGAGGATATGGTGGTGGACGTGGTGGCCCGCGGGGTGGAATGGCTCCTCAGCAGTATTCTGGTGGACCTCCTGAATCTTATCAGCAAACTCGTGGACCACTGCCCCAGAGCCGTGGCGGTGGTGTAGCCGGTGGTGTATCAAGTGGTGTCCGTGGAGGATTCGTACCTTATGCTGGTGGACCTTCTAGACCATCAAATCCCGAGTTGCACCAAGCTACCCTGGCTCCACATCAAGCAGGGGTAATGAGTCAGCCCATGCCTCATGAGATACCAGCAGAAGTCACTCACTCTTTAGCCAGTCCTTCAGTCAGAGCAGCTGAGCCATCGTCTTTGCAATTGACACAGCAGTTTCAGCAAGTCTCTCTGAAGCCAGAATCCTCTTCCACCGAGGCTGTTCAGCCTATTCCTGTCTCAAGCAAATCTCTTAGATTTCCACTTCGTCCAGGAAGGGGAAGCACTGGTTCCCGTGTTGTTGTTAAGGCTAACCATTTCTTTGCAGAACTGCCTGATAAGGATTTACACCAATATGATGTAAGTTCTCTTGACTGTTATTGCAATTTGAATACCGTTGATTCATTTATGAGCATTTTATAGTCTATTAAAGAAAATAAAACTGATCCAGTTGGAAGCATGCTTGTTTATTATTTTTTTAGATTTCATAATGTAAGTCAAATCCATTGATTAACGGTGTATCCAGGGACACTGGAACACATTTGTTGTATCTGTTCTGTGGGATGAAAATTTGTTGCACTGTGATCTCTTAATCAAGTAGGTTTCTTCATGTTACTTAGGTTTCAATCTCTCCAGAAGTCAGTTCTCGTGGTGTGAATCGTGCTGTGATGGAACAGCTAGTGAAACTGTATAGAGAAACTCATCTTGGGAAGCGCCTTCCTGCTTATGATGGCAGAAAGAGTTTATATACGGCAGGGCCTCTTCCTTTTATCTCCAAAGAGTTTAAAATTGTTCTCACTGATGAAGACGATGGATCAGGTGGTGCAAGGTATATACTGGATATACTTTTTTTAATTAATCTTTTTGACTGTGATTATTGTTGTGGCTATTTGATATACCTGCCTTAAATGCAGGAGAGAAAGGGAATTCAAAGTTGTCATCAAATTAGCTTCAAGAGCTGATTTACACCATCTGGAGATGTTTTTAACTGGGAGGCAGGCTGATGCACCACAAGAAGCTCTGCAGGTTTTAGATATTGTTCTAAGGGAACTGCCTACTGCCAGGTAAGTTACATGCACTTAACATTGTTACTTTCTGTTTTTATGTAAAACTAGACATGTTCAAGTAGATAGACTGAAATATAAGCAACTGGGGTTTTTGGTGTGTCTTTTATGTTATAGGTTTTCCCCTGTGGGACGCTCATTCTATTCGCCTGATCTTGGACGAAGGCAGCCATTGGGTGAGGGTCTGGAAAGTTGGAGAGGTTTCTACCAGAGCATACGACCAACGCAGATGGGATTATCGCTGAACATCGGTTTGTAGTTTGTTTGTGGATATAAGTGTTTTTCGATTGATAGCATGACTAGTTATGTATAGTTGTAAGATTTTTCTTTTTTTTGCATAAGTTCTTTTTTGTGTTATTAAATTACCTAAGTTTAATCATGCAGATATGTCCTCAACTGCGTTTATTGAGCCTCTTCCTGTTATGGACTTCGTTTCGCAGCTGTTAAACAGAGATCTTTCGTCCAGACCATTGTCAGATGCTGACCGCGTGAAGGTTTGAAACTTTGAATTTAATTATTATCGACTTTGTAGATTTTGTTTTGGTGCTCATCAAGATAACATGTAGATTTCTTTTGGATATGGTTATTTAAAGTATGTGTAATCCATTATTAATATATCTTTCATGGTGAATGATGCCATGATGTATTGCTTAATCTGGTACTAAATGTTTAGTGGTGTATAAGACTATAAGTGTGCTTGTTAGATCCTCGAGGCCGTGATGTCTACTGGTTTGAAATTTTTCTTTCCACTTGAATTGCACCTTTCTAAGTTGCTTCTACTAGTTTCTATTTGTCTTCAGTTTGGAATAAGTATTTTATATAATTAATAGTTGAAGTAGTAAATATTTACCTTTTTGTTTTTTAAAAGTATATGTAATTTAAATGATAATTGAAGTAGAAAACTGATACTGTTTTTTGCTGTGTTTAAATTGTACCTTCAATTGATGTTTCATTCTCTTCCTGTATCTCCTTTAATCAAGTCAATGTAGGCTGCTTTATATGATTGATATTCACTCTGTTTGGCATTTTGGTTTGTAATAGTATCAATATTAGTCCTTGCTTTACTTGCATGGCAGATCAAAAAGGCATTGAGGGGTGTAAAGGTTGAGGTTTTACACCGTGGAACCATGCGCAGAAAGTATCGTATATGTGGTTTAACATCACAGGCGACAAGAGAGCTCACGTATGATTTAATGACCATACTTTTAATTTTAGTAATAATTTTTGGCATTGTGTCTTGTCTGACATGGTACACTTTATATTCAGTTTCCCAGTTGATGAAAGAGGCACAATGAAGTCGGTCGTTGAGTATTTTCGAGAGACATATGATTTTACACTAAAGCAGACTCAATGGCCTTGCTTGCAAGTTGGTAATCAACAAAGACCAAATTATCTGCCCATGGAGGTTTGTGCATAGCTCTTTGCTTTAAGTATTTCCAGGATGGAGATTTTTATTTATTTAAAATCTTTTTAGGTTTGCAAGATTGTAGAGGGCCAAAGATACTCGAAAAGGTTAAATGAGCGGCAAATCACTGCATTGCTTAAAGTTACTTGTCAGCGCCCTAGTGATAGGGAGTCAGACATTCTCCGGGTTAGTTTTTCTACAGCAGTTCTTTTGTTTTTTGTTTTATCTTTTTTTATTTCTTATCTGGTTCTGTCTTGTTATTGCCTGCTGTGTATTATTTGTGGTGAATTTTACATGTGGGCAACATATGCATTCAAGTGATTTGAATTTTAAACATCAGAAGTTTTTCATGTGACTGGATTTTAACCTGGTTTACTGTTTGTTTGTGGTTGGGTCTCTTCTCTCTCTCTACATGTTTTACGTTGGAATAAGATCAACACAATAATGTCCTCTACTGTCTCTATTCTTCAGACTGTTCAGCATAATGCATATGATAACGATCCTTATGCAAAGGAGTTCGGAATCAGAATTAGTGACAAGCTAGCCTCTGTAGATGCTAGAGTTCTCTCTCCGCCATGGGTAATGCTAAATTGTAGTGCTTACACACATATCCCCGCCGGTTGCTTTGGTGATTGACTCCTGCTTTTCTGTGCAGCTAAAATACCATGATACTGGGCGTGAGAAGGAATGTCTTCCCCAAGTTGGCCAGTGGAATATGATGAATAAGGCAAGTTTGCTGTAATCAAGCATGTATACTGCCACTTTATGGAGATTCAGTGCTATTCTTCCTCCCGACGAATATTTATATAATTTGTTCTTGACAGTCAGAAGCTGTTTGTTTAAATTCTGGTTGCAATTTTCTTTCAATGAGTTTGTTTAAAGTCGTACTTTGCATCTGTAAACATGTGTTAAAAATAGAATCATTGTATAGTAGCCCCACCAAACACATTCCCCTAGTCCATTTAGTACATTGTTCTGATTCGTTATATTTTTTTCAGAAAATGGTCAACGGGGGAATTGTTAATAACTGGATGTGCTTGAACTTTGCACGTAATGTTCAAGATAGTGTGGCTAGTGGGTTTTGCTCCGAACTTGCACAAATGTGTACTATTTCGGGAATGGTACTTGCTGCAAGTCCGCTTTTGTCTTAATAATTTCTACATATCCTCTGCTCTGTAAACTAAACATAAACATTGCGTTCCATGTGTAGCGGTTCAATCCTGATCCTGTGCTCCCTCCTACCAGTTCACGTCCTGATCAGGTCGAGAGAGTGTTAAAAACACGGTATCAGGAGGTTATGAAACTCAAGAGGGAGCTTGACTTGTTGATTGTTATTCTGCCAGATAATAATGGTTCTCTTTATGGTAAGGAATCTGTTGCTCTTTTTATGATTGTAATATTTGCTTTTGGTGGATAAGCACACTCTTCATTTGTTGATATTTGTTTCATTGATATTCACTTTTAATGATTTGAAGGTGATTTGAAGAGAATTTGTGAGACAGAACTTGGAATAGTGTCTCAGTGTTGCTTGACAAAACATGTCTTCAAGATGAGCAAGCAGTATATGGCAAACGTGGCCCTAAAGATCAATGTCAAGGTTGGAGGAAGAAATACTGTTCTTCGTGATGCAGTATCAAGGCGGATCCCACTTGTGAGCGACCGGCCCACTATAATTTTTGGTGCGGATGTCACACATCCTCATCCAGGAGAAGATTCTAGTCCGTCAATAGCAGCAGTATGATATAAGTTTTAATTGCTGTTGCATTCTTGATTTGTGTTGTGATGTGTTAACATATATACTACTGCCTGTATTAGACCAGTTCAATTATTCTTTGTCTGTTGTTGTTGCTTCTTTCGTTTAATACCAGATTTGTTGCTTGAAATTTAGGTTGTTGCATCTCAAGATTGGCCTGAGATCACGAAGTATGCTGGATTGGTTTGTGCCCAAGCCCATAGACAGGAGCTCATCCAGGATCTGTACAAGAGTTGGCAGGATCCAAACAGGGGAGGCACTGAAGTACATGGTGGCATGATAAGGTAAGGTCTTTATACTTATCTTATATGATTTAATAACAAAGTTTCAAAACCTGGTGTGTGTGTGTGTGTGTGTACATTCTGTGATTTTGTTAAAAGTTATCAATTGTTTTTGTGTACTCTAGGGAGCTCCTCATATCATTCCGCAGATCAACTGGGAAAAAACCTGAGCGCATTATTTTTTACAGGTATTATGTCTATCTTTGGACATTATTTTGGGGCTAGTCTATTTAATTTATCCTTGCTGTGTCCTAATTAAGCTCAACATGCAGGGATGGTGTTAGTGAGGGGCAATTCTATCAAGTACTTCTCTATGAGCTTGATGCAATTCGCAAGGTGGTTTTGGAATGTTCACGCATTATATTTTCTGCATTTCAAATTGCTTGTGAAATATTATTTTGAACCTAATGTACTTGTTGCGGCATCTTTCATGTCAAACTCCAATAAAAGGCCTGCGCTTCATTGGAGTCCACTTATCAGCCTCCTGTCACATTTGTTGTCGTTCAGAAACGCCATCACACGAGGTTGTTTGCCAACAACCATCGTGACCGTAATCAAGTTGATAGGAGTGGAAATATTTTGCCTGGTACCCCTTTGTCCCCTTTATCTTTAGATTTATGTCATACATTTCAGGACTATTAACCCAGTCCTAATTTCTACTGTACCAATTCACAGGGACTGTGGTTGATTCCAAAATCTGTCATCCCACCGAATTCGACTTCTATCTCTGCAGCCACGCAGGCATTCAAGTAAATTATAATTTTCAAGTGGTTTACGGTCAAGTTCACCTGTAGCAGTAAGAAGGAAGTTGTCTGATTTATTTATTTGGATCTCGTGCATTATTAACAGGGAACCAGTCGGCCAGCACATTATCATGTTCTTTGGGATGAGAACAAGTTCTCTGCAGATGGCTTGCAATCCCTCACTAACAATTTGTGTTACACGTAAGTTGATTTTTGTCACCTTGGTGGTTTAAATTGTTGAAATAATCGCCATGATATTTATTGCATTTTGCTGGACCAAATTTAATTTTTCCCTCCATTTTTTGGTGTTTTGCAGATATGCCAGGTGTACACGATCTGTTTCAATTGGTGAGCATCTTCCTCTGGTTCACTAGTTCCTTTAACATATTCAAAAGTTTTATGTTAATTACCTTCTTCCTGGTCAATTGTTTGTATTTGATTTTTTTTATTCTATGACAGTGCCACCAGCATATTATGCTCACCTTGCAGCCTTTCGAGCTCGCTTTTATATGGAACCTGAGACTTCTGATAGCGAGTCAATGGCGAGTGGTGCTGCTGGTCGTGGAGTTGGAAGGAACACTAGGGCAGCAAATGCGGCTGTTAGACCCTTGCCTGCTCTGAAAGAGAATGTAAAAAGGGTGATGTTTTACTGCTAGAAGAGATCCTGGACGCGTATGAACTAGTTCCTCAGCTATATTGCTTGGAACATCGCATTTGCTTTTGGCTACTTCGTTTTTAATTTATCTTTGCAATATCATGATATACTGAGCTTTTTCAGCTACAAGTATTGTCTTTGTTTTAATCAGTGTGATTCTTGACCATCATTATCTCTGTGTTGCTTGTGATGATGACTTTGTTTTTTGAAGTTCATGCAAGTAGTATTTTACTTCGTGCAACACAGAAAAAAATCTTGAAATAAATTTTGGTGGAAAAGGTAAACCCTAATTCTATATTATATTATTAGAAGTACAAAACTCTAATCCAGTACAACAGTCAATCTAAGCAGCCTTAGCTTGTAAAAAGTGGAAAAATGGATTGAAGTTTTTCTTGTAGTCCTGTTTACCGTGAACAGAAGTTGTATCGCATACATTACCACAAAAAATGATAAATGATAAGTTTGAATTTCGATGCACTAGTGATTTTTAATATAATGAATGTAGAATTGAGGACTAGGCTCTGGCCTGCAATTGGAAGCATGGTTTAAATAAATTAAACTAGATTTAACAATTACGAATGAACCTATATTTTCAATTTTGTTTTATTTTTTCGCACACATGTTTTCACCGGCAGAGGGGAGGTGGGAGGATATGATACAGGTAGAGCATTGTTATTTCTAATTTATAGATTTGTATAATTACAAGTTTTGGGATCTTACAGAAATTCCGAGATAGAACATATAATGAGTCATAGGGTAAAATGGTATTCATTTCGAGCGGAGAATTACAAGCAAGACTCTAAGTAGAAGCAGATGGCTGTAATCAGTACCCCCTCTTTGGGTAGTTAGGCCTCTGGCCATCAGCACATCTTAACAATGGAGACTGAAAATCAAGTATCTTTTTGTATGTTTTCATTGTTCTCTGATCTTCAGCTTGCTTAACTTTCTGATGCAACATGCTCTGTAATCGACTGCGACAGACATTCAACTGGAAGCTTAAATGTTGTATAAGAGGGTGCTAAGAACAAGCACGAATCTTTTTCGCCTCACTTTCTTCGAAAACATTTACTAGTGACATTGAGTCTATTTCTTCTGCACATCTTTTGTATGGGACAAATCCCCTGGTGTTCCTCCTCGGCTGAATGTTAGTTCGATATTGAGACCCATGAGCACCAGGATGCATTTGTATACCGTATACTCTATTAACTGATCCACTGCTTGAATATAAGGAGCCTAGATCTCCATTTTCTTCATCTACTAATCTTTGCTCCAAGGACAAATCAGCAGCTCGAAGTGGTGAGCTTTTGCATGAAGACCACCAAGACAGAGTTCTTGAAACTGCATCTGCGTGCCTCTTGTCTTCATTTATACTCCCTTTGGTTTCAGATAGGTTTGCACAAGTCTGCGAACTACTGTAGAGCATCTCATAGGAAACCTGACATTCCTTGTCATCTGTTGGTAGCCTTCTGTTTTGATCAACAAATTTATCTTCACGGGATCTATTTGAGAAGAAATCATTACACTCTTCTGTTAATGTAGACGGCTTTCTTGAATCTGTTATTA
The DNA here is from genome assembly GCA_037693485.1 of Kitagawia praeruptora. Classification (NCBI taxonomy): domain Eukaryota; kingdom Viridiplantae; phylum Streptophyta; class Magnoliopsida; order Apiales; family Apiaceae; genus Kitagawia; species Kitagawia praeruptora. Next base: position 9,070,061 of record CM075354.1, on the reverse strand, counting down.
GAACCATCTTTCCGAATAGCTTAATGCTTGAAGATGGTGATAGATTGTCTGGCATAGAGCTAGGAATCTTTTCGATTGATGATGATAATATTTTTTCTGTTGCACAAGAATTGGGCGTCAAGCACCCATGATCTTTTTCCGTTGAAGTATTTCCGGAAGGTGGGGTAGAAGTGCATGGTATTGGTGACAAGCAATGGGTATTCAGTTCTGAAATTGCAGGACTAATTGGGTCTGAACCAATTGTAGGCAGTACCGAAGTTGGAGATAGGTTCTCCACATCATTAAGAGATACATCTGTGGACAAAGATCTCTCTGGCTGATCTGAAACTACTGATCGGTTCATAAGAAAATCAGCAACTTTACGGGGATATGGATGGAGAGGTTTCTTCTTAGGTCGAGGGGGAGGAATTTCAATTGGAACGTGGGAACCAGCACTCACAGAATTCGAATCTCGTGCAACCTGATGAGTATATAGGCAAACGAGTTAGTAATAGCATTATCAACAAGTTATGTTATCTGCGAGTAGCAATCAACGTACACATGCAACGTAGAAATTAATTACACGAGAAGTTACCTTAGAGAAAAACTTCTGAGCATGGCTTCGAATTTGAACTGCTGTCTTTGTGCCTATATGTTCTGTAGGTAAATACAAATTGGGAGTCAAAAAGTTGAAAAAATCATGGTGCTAGAGTCTACATTAACACAAATAATTATAAAATTAAGGAAACCAGTCAAGAGCGTGATAACTTCGCTAAACGTCATAAGAAGCTCACCTTCTATATGGCGCCAAGCACGACCATACAACTTCAAAGCTTCAAGAAATTTCTGATGCTCTTCCTCTGTCCATTTTTCTCTCTGCTTTGTTATTGTATAAGGTTTCCTGACCTGTTCTAGAAGGTAAGGTAAAACATCCAGGAATGGAATAATATTAACAATTTGAAATCACTTAACATCTAAAACAGTTATTAGCAGGCAGCCATAAAGAGATGAGACCTTTGGCATGTATTCATTCTCGAAGGACTGCAAGCTAGCACCGGTAGGAATCACATGTCTGCACATATCAGAGACATTCTGGCTCGTGTTTTCCGTTTCACCCTATAGACAAAACACACACAAAAAAAAAGTATGAACTTAGAAACGTCAAAGAAGAGAAGATATCTCATGTATTACTTCTCATCAGAGACTAAACCATCTATGGCAAAGTCACACACAAATACAGGATTTGACGGAAGGGTGATCCTGCTCATTCATATAATCAGATAAATAAATATAAATAAATAATAAACACCACAATTTACACTCACACATAAGTAGATCTCTCATCAAATACAAGTATAAACTATACAATTATATAAATAGTTAGCCTACTTACTACACAAGTGTCATCAAACAAAAGTTCCAACAATACTGATGTGTCTGGTTGATTTATTATGTTATTGAGCACAATCAATTGTTCATAACAGAAGTTTCTCCAAACTTACTTGATACTTTTGAGATTATTTTTCATGACAACAAACACTTGACAACATATTAGAGCCCAAAATGAGATATGAAAACAACAGAAATTTCTAATGATTTACATGTTACGATATGCTAAGCTGGATTCGGATCTTCATCATCTGCTTAGTTCATCAACTCGTCGATCATTATTACTTATGTGATTGGCTATTTATGACATAGTAGCAGAGCAACTTAAACTCCATCTCCATCATCAAAACAAAATCAAACTCTAAAACCTACAAGGACTTGGTTCTTCCTATTTTATGTAGATCATTAGTACAACTACTATTGTACCTTTAGAATATTCAGTGACTACATATTCTTGTTAAGCAATTAGCTCTCCTAAAACCATAATGTATCAGAAGCTAATTGGACCATATTTTATATTAACACTCCCCTGCCGCCCTGCGGGTCGACAAACAGGCAGTACACGACACAAACAGACAATTAAATTTCAATACTAGGAAGAATTTCTGGCATAAAGAAGTGCTTCACGAGTCAAGTACCATTCTAATTTCTACATAATACTTTTCACCTAAAGGTATTATCTCTTCCAAAGGTCAGTCATATCCACTGCAAACTAAACTTTGGTCCATTTTCTTAATTGCTCATATGTCTAGGGACAATCCTACCCTTATTTTTTTTCCTAAGACAGTAATTTCGGAACCCGTCATCTAGCAAAAAGTAAGTACACACTTACTACCAATGCGCTAAGCACGACCTTCTACGATCCGAGTTCATAGTTCGACTTATTCTATTTTTGCTCTAAAAGATACCAATAGTAAAACACTAAAACCTCATCTCCAAGGAATCACACACTATGGTATAGACATAGTACATTATCATTTCATAATAAGTATTTACAATCAATGCAAAGTGTGGATAAACATAAATCTAAAATATGATTCATTACTGGCATCATGATTCATGAATACACACAACATTGTTAAACAAAGAAACTGTCACAACATAATCACTGACTCACCTTCATTTCTTGAACCATTCTAGCTCCCTAGCCTCAGAAAAGAGAGATTCACTAGAAATATCAAGATTCCAATCAAAACACAAATGATTGAAACAATAGTAGTAAGAAAGAAAAGAAAGAATCATATCTTGTCATTAAATACAAATTTTCTTGGAAATCTAAAAGAAATGTATAGAATTTTCAAGAAGTGAAGTGGGGTAGGAGCATTTGTGGCTAAAATGGAATGGACAAGATTGTTTGGTACACATGGCTTCATGGGCCTCTCTCTAGTCTAGATACATAAATGTGTGTAGGTATATATTTGATATCAAAACTTGTGGTTGTCAGAGATACTAGGGATAAAAAACAAGTAACAACAAACTGAAAGATGGGCCACTAAAAATATATCTTCATTATTACATATCTTCTTAAGGACAGATGTACAGATTTTTGCACAACTTGATTGCACTTTGGATTTAGCTGGATGAAGTCTCTGCCTCATATTTATTCGGGTCGGGTGACTCGGGTCAAGTTTGGGTTTTGATGACCCGTTTGTGAGTTTGTGGGAAGAGAGTGAAGGGACATGAAGTGAGGTGTTTATATTTTTTTTTATTGGCTATCCTTTTTACAACAAATATAAATATTCGAGGGGTTAAGGGTGACCCATGTCCATGTCTATTACTCCCTCTGTCTCTTTTTATTGTTCTTATTTGAAATGTCGGGATTGTTCCTAACATTAGATAAATTACTAATTTACGTATAATTTATAAGACCAAATATACTCATGAGTGATCTTGTTGGATTCGTATTTATGAGTACTTTAATACAGTGAAGTTTTTATATTTAAAACTAATACGAAATTGAAGATATTAACGATCAAAAATGTGCGTTGGTAAACATGTTCAGTCAAAACAGGAATGATATTTAGGGACGGAAGGAGTAGTAACTTTTTATGTTGAGCATTGTCCACCTCGTTAATGACAAAATCCACTTATTTTATGATTAATAAGAATGAACATGATTCAAGTGAGAACAATTTAGAGAAATTACCATTTATATAGGATTTTGAAGTTCACTTTACAAAAATACTATTCTAGCCAATTTATTGCATTTATACGTGACTTTTCATTTTTTATTTGTAAAAATACGGACATAACCTTCTTCTTCTTCTCTCTGTACCGACATCTCCTTCTTCTCCGACCAACGACCGCCCCCTCCCCCCACCTCCAACATAGCACCGACACCGACCTCCATCTCCGTTCCCCCAACTCCGACGTATCACCGACACCGACCTCCATCTCCGACCCCAATATTCACCTCCAATCTCCGGTGCCTCAAGCGTCTCCAACCTCCATCTCTATAATTTAAATTAATCCCACCACATGTTGTTAATTAATCAAATCTCCTTCAAATTGTGTATCTGTGTGTTCTCCGATAACCTATGGTTTATGTAGTAAAGTGTGTCTGTGAATAAGAAAGAGATGGGGGGAGGGATTGAATTGGTGAGAAAAGGCGAGGAAAAAAAGAGGGAGAGAGACTTGGGGAGTGGAAAAAGAATATGAGAAGAATGTAAAGAGGTGCGTCGTAAAGACTTAAGCCACGCCTGCTTTTTTCACACTTCAATTTCGACTTCCTCAATTCAATATGCATACATGATTAGGAATTTAGGTGATGGGCTGTGATTTTTCCGGAGTAGAGGTGCAGCATCTGGTGGCAGATAAGTCGTTGTAAATTTGGTGAAATTTAGTTAAGTGAGATGAATTAGTTGATTATGCAAAAGTTTTGGTTGATTTCGGTTGATTTGGGTTGTTTTGGTGAATTTGGGTTGAAATAATTAAGTTGCAATTGGTTGATTTGGGTTGCTTTCAGATTTACTAAATTTTCAAAAAAGTTGCATCTATGGTTGATTTTAGTTGATCCGTATTTTTGCAATTTTTTTAAGAGTAAATTGCACTTTGGTGACTTATACTTTAATTTTTTTGCATTTAGATGCCCAAATTTTAAAAGTGAATACTTTGATGGCTGTAGTTTAATTTTTTTGCACTTAGATGACCAACTTTTCAAAGTTAACACTTTGATGACTTATCTTTTTATTGTTTAGCACTTTGGTGACCAAAATAGCGTCAAAATAAAAAAAAATTGGTCATCAAATTGCTAAACAAAAAAAAGTTAAGTCATCAAAGTGTTCATTATTAAAAGTTGGCCATCTAAGTGTAAACAAATTAAACTACAGCCATCAAAGTGTTCATTTTTAAAATTTGGCCATCTAAGTGCAAAAAAATTAAAGTACGAGGCATCAAAATGCAATTTACTCTTTTTTTAAAATAGTCCATATTTTTGCAAAAACAAAATTAAAACAATAGCATTTTTGCAAAAAATTTAAAATCATTAGATATTTTTCAAAAAAACTCTTTAATTTATACGTAAAAATAGTGAGAACATTGTTCTGCACTCTTTAAAAAAGTGCACTCTTTTAAAAAATAAAGAACAATTGTTCTACATATTTTTCACATTTTTTATTTTTGTATTATTCTACTGTAGAACAATTATGTTTTTCTTGTTCTAATGTTAATGTGTGTTATCACCAGAATGCGACCCTAACAAGAATATTTATTTTCAATGTTTTGATCATTTTTATGGATTAGATACCTATTTTTTGAGTGACTATCTTTAAAAAAAAGGTATTTTCTTATTTTTTTCAAATTTTTATTTTCACGAAAAAAATTAGAAAATTTTGGGTGAAATGCCCGGTCCTAAAATAATTATATGGACAGATACAGTATACACAGTACTGAAAAGCGTATATTAGGATGTTCAATCAAGAAAAGCGTACTTCAAATTTTTTTAAACTACTAGCTTATAACTGCACCACGGTTTCTTGTATTATATTATAAATTTTATTTAATATTATAATCATATTTTTATATAATCACTATTTTTAATAATTTTTTAATTTTAATTTGATATAATTTAATATACTCATGTAACATGTTTACAAATTATACTATCCTTATTATAAACAATTTATACGATTTTTAATATATTTTATTAATAATTGAGAAATATGCTATGATATTATCGACTATATATTAATGATTGTAAGATTTGTTGTAAATTAAAAAGGTAACGTGTTTTAATTATAAAAGAAATATTAATGATTGAAATATATGATACGATTGATCTTTTTAGGTGTTTATAAAAGGTAATATCTCAACTAAAAGTAAATGTGAAAAAGGCAATCGACTAATTACCATTAATTATATTATGTTATTATTTATTTTAGGAGTTATATTTTTCTTGAATATACATTAATGATTAACGATTGTAAGATTTGTTTTAAATTAAAAAGGTAACGTGTTTTAATTCGAAAGAAAATATTAATGATCGAAAGATATGATACGATTGATGTTTTGAGATGTTTATAAAAGTTAATATCTCGACTAATTACCAATAATTATATTATGTTATTATTTATTTTAGGTGTATTTTTTTTATAATGAAGGGTAAATACGTAAATTCACGAAGTATCAAAAAACAGGTACCAAAACTTTCAATATTTTGGCTTTTATATAATAGTATATATTAGTTTATTTCATTAATTAGAACGAACATAACGATCATATTTTTGGAAAGAAGATAATATAGTTAGAAAAGTTAGAAAAGGTAGAAAAGGTAATAGCTGAAAAAGATAATTGGTTAGTTATTATTTAGGAGAAAATGAGATATTTTAATTAGAAAATATAGAAAAGTTATTTAACTTTTAGCTAGGTAATTAGTTAGTTATTAGTAATTATAATATATTAGTTATTTCATTAATTAGAACGATCATGTTTTTGGAAATAATAGATTTTAGTTAAAAACAGTTAGAAAAGGTAATAGTTGAAAAAGGTAGTTGGTTAATTATTATTTAGGGAAAGTGTTGTGAAGATTGATAGTTTAATAAATGATTGTGTTTTGTTTTTTAATAAGTAAGTAAAATAATTAATGATAATAAAATAAAACAATTAAATAAGGCAAATACTATACCGTACCAAAACTTTTAATATTTCGTATTTTATAATATAGTACAGTATAGTATTGATCTCAAGATATCTAAAGTATTTAAAAGCGTATCTCAAAATACTCGATCGATTGAGAAAAGTGTATGTCGTTGGTAATTTTAACAATACTTTTCAAATTTTGTTCAAAAAAAAAAACAATACTTTTCAAATGTGATATTTTGATTACTAAATTTAAAAAATTGTGATAATTTTAGCATATCACTCGGAATAATATTATAAATCACAAGAAGAAATGTTAGAAAAACCAATTTAAAGAAATAATATAGTGTATAGTATTAAATTTAGATTTTTGGTTTTATATTTTAAAAATTGATCTTGAGCTTAAGTTTATTAACATTATAGTTCAAGGGTAATGGTTAAAAATAATCATTTTTTAAAACTTCATTATGAAAATATCCATTTTAAAAGTGTTTGGTTATTTATAACATATGTGATAACAATTTGTGAGTTGGGTATCTCATTTATATAGGATACTCATTTGTGAGTTGGGTATCACAATTTTTTTTAATTTTAATTTTTTGGGATACCCATTTACGGGTTGGATATCTTATAGGGACACTACACCATAGATTGGCTATTGCAACCAGACTTGTTAAAAAGCGTTGCTATTTCTTGACAAATTTTTACAAAATTAGACATATTGTAATGATTTTCAAAACCGTTACAATTAAAGTGAAAAACTGTTACATATTGTAAAATTTGATATCTATTGCAATGGTTTTTTAAGGCGTTGCTATATGGCGTTGCTGTAGACATCACTATTGGGCCTCAAAATTGGCGGGCTTCTTAAAATTTGATGAAAAAATGAGCTTCTGAAAATTTGTTTTGCCGGGCTTATGAAAAATAATAAAACAAATGAAAATAAGAAAGAGGCACAAACACTTACGATATTTCCCCCACACAGACTCTCAAACACTTTGTCGACAATCTCTCTGTTTCTCTAATACTCGCTCGACGCGAGCTCTCTCTCTCTCTCAAACACGAATTGAAGAACAGATCGAAGGCTTGGTGTTTGAGTATTTTCAAACTCTCAATCTCCCTCAATATCTCTGCCTCGACATGTCTAATTTAAAGGGGTTACTAATTTTTAACTGATTTTGCAGGTCATTTAGGCTTCAAATTGAAGGTTCGAGTTGATTGATAACTATATACATCTTAATTAGGATTTTATTCTAATTAATTATGGGTTTTGCTGTAATTATAATTGGAGGTTTTGTTTTGCAGGCAATTAGGGCTTCAAAATTGGGGGTTCTGATTAATTAGTGCTTTCAACAAGGTAAAATTGAGATTAAAACTACTGATTTGTGAGAGGCTATTATTCTTTGAAACTACTTATGTTTCAACTGATAAGCACTTTCTTATGTTTTTTGGCAATTAGTTACTTGTTATGTTGCTATACCTTGATGTAATTTTAAGCAAACGAGCTCTTTTGAGTATAGTGTACAACGTATAATTGCATTAGCTGTTTAATGGTTTATTTTAGAGTGGTAAAAAGATCAAATTTATGCAATTGTTTTCAATTTTTTAAAATCACATTAACATATGTTTGATGCGATGCTTTTGTTTCAATTGTGTAGCTCTGCGTGGTATGGCCACGTTGAAGGCTAGAGCACTGAAAGATGTGTGGAATATAGTTGCAGTGATTCCAGTGGAGAAGGGAATGAACATTAGTGGCAATGAGGAAGTAATAATAGTTCAAATGGTAGCTTCAGTAGTGAGCTTCTCCCCGAAGAGAATTTTCTTGGTATTTGTAGTCGAGAATTACTTTGCAGAGGTTGTGAGCTCCTCAAGCGCACACGTAAAGGTACACAATTTCGACATCTTGGTTTTGTCAAGCAAGCTCTGAAAGTGAAAACCTATTGTACATCATTATTGTTGCCTTGCTTGGACCATATGAGAATAAATGGAAGCTCTTTGTATAACAGAGCTATTTGGTGTTTATTTTTAAGATATTTCAGTTGCAATATAATTACTGCTGATACAATACTTTTTGATCTTAAAATGTAGGTTATCTTCATTGGAAAATAGTATCTATTTATATAAACAGGGTGGGCCAGGTTTGTTTCTATGATTAATAATCTATTGATTGGAAACTAATTTAAAAAGTCTGATAAAATTTAAGACTAGACTTTATACATGATCATTTGGGTTTTGATTATGCTTTAACTGATAAAATGGAAACTTCTTAAAGGAAATTGAAGATTAAAAGTTGAAATTAATTCTGATGGAGCTGAATCAAACAGCTTTATCTGTTATGTTCATATATCTAATTACCATATATAACTAATTCTTTGCTTTTGCAGGTGATGTTGAAGATGAAGAGTAGACATGTTGCTGGGACCATCACAAAAAAGAAAAAGAGTAAGCTATTTTTGCAGATGGCAGCGGGCTGGGAAGTTTGTTTGATTATCTTGTTGGCCACTTAACTAGTTGGCACTACGCTTTCCTTAAAAAATGGTACAAACTTATCGATTTAGAAGCTAAAGAATTGCTGGTTAGCATGTATTCTCATTTATGTATACATTCGAAGGAAATATTCTTAAGAAGTATTCATAAGCTTTGGTTCCTTTTAAATCTTGCCTATATAATTATGTAAACTTAAGTATACAACTAGCTTCTATTTCATTATGCTTTTCAGGGTGCATCATTTGCCAAAGTTATACAAATGACTGTCATTTTTTAGGGAAGTATTACACGGCTTGCTAGAAGGCTTGATGAGTTTCTAAACCAGGTAAAATCTCAAACTAGTCCCCTGGATGCTAGAAATCGATATGTACATGTTCATAGTTACTTTAACAAGATTCAGTTGGGTTGATAGTATTGTAAATATACTTTTCTGAAAGCTCTAATTTAAAATTTATCAATTTTTAGAGCGGAAAAGTTGAAAGGTAAATTAAACATAGTTGACTAAAGCTTTGAAATGGTTCAAAACCAAACTCCATTATCCTCCGTTGAGAAAGGATCTTTTACTGAGAAGATTTGAACACATAATATTGTGGTTGGTTAAAATTTATTGGTGGTGGGAATTGGAATAAGGTTTCAATAAAATAGGTGCAGAATACTAGGCTAAAAGACATGTATGAAATGTTAGGTTAGTTTAGATTGGATGAAACGAGCTAAGTAATAAATATCATGCAGGAAAGCTCCAGTTGCCAGCAAGTTGGGTACAATAAGGTTTCAATACATGCTACTTTTGTCAAATCAGTTCAAATCTAACATAATTCCGTAGAATAAGTGCATATTATCTATTTTTTAAAGTATAACTCACAACTGATGATTTTTTATCTACTATAATTTAAGCTACAGTCTACTAAACAATATTCTATCTTATTTTGCTACACTATTTACCTGTGTTTTCTCATTAGTTTATTATTAGTGGGGTTGCTAGGTATTCCATTTAGTTATAATTTTATAAGGCTTTAGCATGGATAACCTAATTTTATAAGGTTGTTATTTCAAAGATGCTTGTTTATGGTACTAAACATATCGAAGTTGTCTTTCTTTGAGGGTTGAAATTCTTGAAATTTAATCATTAACTTTGCAGGGATTTAGGTGCCGCAATTGTAGGACTTGATGCAATGACTGATGAGCATTTTGGCATTAGTATTGTAGAATACATTGCAGCAGGAGCAATTCCAGTTGGTAGCTTCTTTACCTCAACTTCTTTATACAGTTCTAATCTTTACTCGTGCTTTTTTGCTTCTTTATGATGTTTTGTGTTTTTTGTTTACCTTCTGTTTTCCCTTTTACAGAACAAGAAGAAGGAGATCTCCAAAGCAAAAGTTTTGAAACGAGTTTGGGTATACATCACGGAAAACAAATTGGAGGTTGAAGAATTTTGTGATAATTCTCTCGAGGATGGTGTCGAGGATGGAGATAAGTCAGATGGAGAAGATGCAGATGCTTGTACTTGGCGCATATACATTTAATTTATAGCTAATCTTTTGGTGAATGTAAACTTGAATTGTACCACGTCAATGTCGTCGTTTTTGCATTTAGTCGTTAGACGTTGAATACTATTTTTGGGCAGGTGATAATGATGTACAAAGTACTCTTTGGATTGGTGTGTATGAAAAAATACCATGTTAATGGTGGATTTCTATATGAACAAATGGGTCATGTCCATTTTTTTTAGAAGAAAAGCATTGCTATTGTCTTATAATGTGTTGCCATTTATTGTTAATTCCTTACTAAAAGCATTGTTTATTATACGGAAATGTGTTGCCATTGCCACCTTAAACGTTGCCATAACTAATGTATTGCAATACTAAACAAAAAATAAATATCCAAAATAGGGTTGTTATAACCTATTGCAATGAATTTAAATTGTTGCTATAGACTGGAAAACGTTGCTATAACAAGCTTTTGCAATGGCATTAAACCATTGCTATATGGTACTATATTCGTTGCTATAGGGACCTATTGCAACCCAAGCAAAGTTCACGCCCAATTTTTGCAAAACCATTGCCATAGCATCAATGGCAACAGTATTAGGCCCTTTAGCAACAATTTTAAGGTGTTGCTATAGGCAATATATGGTGTAGTGGGATACCCATTTATGAGTTGGGTATCTTATACAAAATGAGATATCCAATTACCAGTTGAGTATCCCATCGGGTAAAAATAACCATACATTTTGAAAATTGTTATTTTTGTCATTCTTCACTCAAAAATGGGTATTTTTAGCATTTTTTCGTTCAATAACTCGTTTTTGTTATATTTTTGAATTTCATCTCGTAATAATTAAAAACTATTATTACACTTCTGACGTCAAAATCTCGATTTCGTCTGTATTATAACAAAACCATATATTGTATTTTCAGTGTGTTATTTGGTACTATATTAATTGTTTTCGAAATGGACCGGATTTAAGTTTTACCAATCCTGGTCTTTTAATCAATTTGTTGTGTCATGAGGCCCAACTCCTCACTCATGACTCATGAGCTCAATTTTTTTTTGTATGTACGTACTGATTTTGAACCTAACCGGACAGTAACAATGAGCTCAAGAAAGTCTATGAAAAACGTCGAACGTACGACGTCGTTCTCCGATCTTCCTCCCGAGATGACCACCCATATCCTCACAAGACTCCCCGTAACGGACCTAACAAACTTTACCTCGATCTATACATCATGGTACGCTTTTATAAAAAAACCCTAATTTTATTTCATCGTAAATTCTCACGTAGTAGTACGTTGAAATTAGTTGTATTGCTGCATGGACTTTTGTTGTTACCTGATTTGCGTAGGAATTATTGTTGTCAAGATTTGTATTTATGGAATCCGTGTGTTAGACGTTGTAGACTTGTTGATTTTGGTTCTTCATGTTTTAAGGATGTTATTGATAAGTTTGAGATGTGTTATTGCGTGGTAGGGTTAGGGTTTAATTAACAAATCGCGTAATGATTATAGAGTTGTTAGGATTGTCTATGTTCCGGATGTTAAATTAAAGTGATGATAATATGGCTATGAAGGTCGAGGTTTATAGTTTGAGGGAGCGTAGCTTGGAAGATTTTGAGTAATTGTGTAGTTCCTAGGTTTGTTTCGGAGAACGGGGACATATGTAAATGATGGATTTTACTGGTTGGAACTTGAAGTTCGGGGAAATGAGGAAGCGTGTAGCTTGGGAATATTGTCATTAGATTTTGATGAAGCGCGTAGCTTGGGAATATTGTTTATATTGCATGTTGTCGAGATTATATGAGAATAGTGTTCTACCATTACTCAGCTTGGTGTATGAATCCATTACAACGGTTCCATTCTTTGTAACATTCAATGGCCACCCAACTTTCTTCAACGAAACTCGAAAAAGTATAGTCCACAACATCTCATCATTTTTATGACTAATCACCCATATACAATAATGATGGTCAGGCTCTTTATCCACATCAAAAACACAAACAACAAGTGAACCATAGAAATTCATAAGCTTAAATTGCGCACTTTTCCAAAGCACAAAGAAGGAAAGTCATTGTTGAAGAAACAAAGTGAGCAAATGTGAGTTTCGGGGCATAAATAGGTATTAATCTATATTTGCTTGATTATGATCTTGGTTTTTATAATGCTTTTGTACAGGATTTTGGTTGATGATAATAATGCTGGAAATAGATTATATCTAAGTTGTTAAAATTTAAATTTCTGCTGGTATCAAGCTAGTAGTTTGTAAAAAACAGGACACGATTGTTTTTTGTTTGATAATGTTTTGGTAGTTTTGGTGATTAAAATTTGTCCTATATAAAATTTTGACAGTAAGTTTGTCTCATGAGGTTTGATCTTTAAAAATTTAGAAGAATTGATGTTCTGTTTTATCGACTTTGTTATTACCTTCCATCTTCACTATCTATTACTCAGTAGAATATATTTAACAATTTTTAAGTAAATTTAGACAAATATGACCCTCCCTTACAAAAAAAAAAGCATAATTAAATGTGAATAAGTTAAGCGAAATTGAATGTTTAGTTCTTTATTAATCCGCGCTTTACTCGCATTGCAAATTCAAGTTGTTGGGGAATTTTTTTTTTCTACTAAATTATGTTTGAGAAGTTTATAACTAAAGTTCGAAATCATGTAGGACGAAAACGCCCACCATAATAGGGAGTTTGTATTCTAAAGTAATGATGAATTACTACAGAAATTGTAGATAGCCTTTTGCATAGTAGGTGGAGTTGTTATAGCGGAGTTGTGAGTTTGGAAACTTTATATTCGATTCGTAGTGTCATGGGAGTTACATGGTAGGGCGAGAGCCATATTTTTAAAATTATGTCAGCTGCATTCTGGTACCAAGTAGAGAACTTGTTGAGAATTATTCAAAATTATTTGAATTGGTTTTAAAATTTTGTTGATTAGTTTGTTAGATATTTTTTAAATAATTAATAGAAAAGATAGATGCTAGGTTTTAGAAGTTTTAATTTGTTCTCTATATTTAAAACCACATGTTGATTTTTTGAAATAAATATCAAGTATGTATCTAATTTTGATTCTCATGTTCTTTGTATTTTTCTCTCAACTTTTAATGATCTCTCTACTTAATATCATTAAGGAGCCCGTGATAATTTGAGAGAAAATATAGTCATGACCACAAATAACACAATAAATCTTCATCCTCCAACTTTTAATGGTAAATATTATCAAGTATTGGCTGTCAAGATAAAAGCTTATTTGTGAGGTTTGGGTTTATGGAAGTGGGTTCAAATTGGGAGGGAGATACAGCCAACTGCCAACAATTCAACACTAAATTAAATCAGGGCTCACGAAGAGGAGTAAGGATCCTAAGACTTTATTAATAATTCATGCTGTTGTGTCGGAATCAATTTTGTTAGTCACAGAGGCATGCCTGTTTACATCAAATAACAAGCCTAATTGTTTGTAATGCTTTGCATTACTTACATGACCTCTTAACTGAGGGAACCTCTAGTTGTAGAGTCTCTACTTGTTCTGTACTTGTAATAGGCACCAAATCCTAGTTGTGTAACTGTACTTATGAAGTCAAAAATAATGCTTGAAAGAAGTTCGAAGGTTCATGCCTCAAGCAAGAAGATAAAGACTGTCAAATAATCACAGTTGGGATTTGAAGGAAGTGAAGAATTTGCCTAAGTACCAATTCGAGAAGTACATTTGTCTATTCGAGAAGTCTAGCATTCGAGAAGTCAGGGATTCGATATTTCAAGACACTATTCGATATCTCTGAATACACTGTTCGATATCTCATTCGATATCTCAGAGATTCGATATGTCTATTACTCTGTTCGAGAACTCAAGAAGTCAACAAGTCAAAAGTGGTATTCGAGTTCTCCAGGAGTCAACAAGTCAAAGTTCTATTTGATATCTCAAGGACTCAGAAAGCTATTCGATATCTCGAGGATTCGATAAGTCAAGTGTTCTATTCGACAACTCAAGGAATCCTAATGAAAAAGAGCTATTCGAGAAGTAATTCGATATGTCAATATAACAGTGTTCGAGAACTCAGAGTTATCGATCAAGTCAATTCTAGTTCTCGAATCACTTACTTAGTCACTTCTCGAAGACATTCTTGGAGACAAAATATTGAAGAAATTGTACAAGTCTGAAACCTGCAACAAGCCAATGCACTTTATGGACCACAATCTGTAACGTGCTCTGGAAAGCCTACAAGGAAGCTTGGAGAGATATAGAATAGACAAAGGGCTAAAGAAGTGGATCTGAACAGGCTTTGCAAAGTCAAATCTGTAACCATTTGGACACTTACTCAAAAAGGATAGACAGACTAGAAAGTAATTTGTTCAGCTACCTTATTTGTAGTAAGTAGGTTGTATCCATGTTCTATAAGGATACAGCCTCACTTCCTTAGTCATTAACTTTGTGAGTCAAGTTTTTCATATACATTGTAAGCTATATCTCTCTGAGAAAAACGAAGCTGAGAATACTCTCATTTGTATTCACAGATTGTAGCAACCTTTATCTAATAATACATTAGATTAAAGTGATATTGTGACTTGTGTTGTTCTTTATCCGCACCTACATCTTTGCACACACAAACACTTATCTGCTACACAGACTCAACAAAGAAAAGTTCAAGAATCCATTCACCCCCCCTCTGTATTCTTTTACTGTATTCTATACTCAACAAGTGGTATCAGAGCGGGCTGTTTATTTAAAAATAGAAAAATGAACATGAGTTCGAATACACCAAAGACTACAGGAACGGTGAAAGTCCCTAAGTTTGACAAGGAAAATTACAACCTCTGGAAGATAAAGATGATGTTGTTCATCAAAGCCTCTCATCCTTTGTATCCTGAGATTCTCAAGAATGGTCCCTTTGTCCCACAACAAGAAATACCTGAAAAGACTGTTGGAACCACAACCATTCCAAGATCTTATGAGGCCAAGGAACCATCCAAATGGACAGAATCAGAAAAGGAGAAGGTTGCTCTTGTCAGTCACCTCATGTTGCTAATTATTGATTCCATGGATATGTCAATGTTTGTAAACATTGCATTATGCACATCTGCCAAAGAGATGTGGGATCACATTGAGGTGTTATGTGAAGGAACTGATGAGGTGAGGGAAAACAAGAAACATATACTGGTCACACAGTATGAGGCTTTCATGGCACAACCCAAGGAAAGCATTACTGAGATGTTTGAGAGATTTCACAAGCTAGTTACTGAGTTGCAGATGAATGGCAAGGTTTACAGCACCAAGGAGTTAAAATGAAGTTTCTGCTATCTTCATCAAACCATCTAGAGCAAAGGGTCATCCCTCTAAGGGAAAGAGATTTGAACAAAATCGCTTATGATGTGCTCTATGGAGTTCTAAAGACTCATGAGCTTGAGTTGCTTCAGAAAAGGGATATCCAAGCCAACCAAGGTAGAATGATAAACACATCATGTGCCTTGATTGTCAACAAATCTATTCAAGACCTAGAAGCATCTACAAGCCAGCTAAGGATAGAGGAGATAGTAGATGATTAGGAAACTGAAGCTGAGGTAAGTGAACCTGTTGAGGAGAAGGAGGAAGATGAGTTCTATACTCTTGAAGAACTAGATGGGATGGAAAACACTTCATATGCTTTCATGGCCAGAAAATTACCAAACATCAGATTCAAGAGGAACCAACCCTTCAAACCTAAAACCCAAAACCATTCATTCAACAAGAGCAAGGCACCTGTGAAACCAAACAAGAATAAGTTCAAAACCAGCCATGTGGATAGGTCATCTGTAAGGTGTTATAGATGCAATGACCTAGGGCATTTTGCCAGTGAATGCACAAAGCCTAAAAAGAAGGATAGAGAGTTTCTAGAGCTCGAAGCTAAGTATGAGGCCCTTCTAAAAAAGCAGACACAAGGTAAGGCCTACATTGCTGAAGGGAAGTGTTGGGATGATTCTGATAGTAATGGAGAGGAACAAGAATTTTGCAACTATGCCTTGATGGCCAATTCCAAGGATGACACATCTCCATCAAATTCTCAGGTACCATCTCTCATTACTATAGACATGTCTGTTTCTGAGTATAAATGCATGATTGAACAACTATCTGTTGAGATGTTTAACATTCATACTAGTATGACTGCAGCTAATGAAGATATTACTAAACTGTATACTAGAAATGAAATGTTAATAAAAAAGAATGAGGAACTTGAGCTAACTGCTATGCAAGTAGAAAACCTTAAGAAAGAAGTTAAATATCTGCAGAATAAGGTTTTATGTGCTAGTCAGGTTGAAAAGGCTCTTAGGGATGAATTAGCTGAAAATGAATTCAAACTGAAAACATTTAAGAAATCATCTGGTCTAGTGCAATCCTACTGTGAGAAAATTCAAGCAAAACCCAAGGCTGCTATTGGACTTGATTATGACACTCTTAAACAGAGAAAAGGCTATGCTGTCATTGAAGATGACACAGTTGTCCAAGAGGAAGTGCCTCACATTTTGAAGTTTGTTAAGTTTGTTCCAGCTGGGAAGAGTGAATCTGAGAAGAAAGTGACTAAGAAGAAACAGAACAGAAATGGCAAGTTAAGGATTAATAAAGATAACAACTATGCTTATGTGCCTAATGCCCCTAGGAAAGCTTGTCAAAACTGTTTCAGTACCAATCATTTAACTCATGCATGCAAGAAACCTGTTGGTAGTGTGCCCAAACCTTTCTATGATTGCTCTGTGCCTCTAAGACATAGAGATGCTCCATTTTGTGATAAATTTGACTGTATTCCATGCAATATGAATGTTATGACTAGTTGTTTCAATTTGAGAAGGCAATTCATTGATGGTTGTATCAGTCACAATTCTCACACACACTACACCAGGTCAAAGTCTTCGAGTCCTCCTAAAGCTAGGAAGGTACCTCTGTCACCTAAGTCTGAAACCTCAGGTTCTAAGACTTCTAACAGTGACAAGAAGACTAACACCAAGAAAGTTGACAAGCATGTTGTTTATGATAAAACTGTTTCTAAGTCACATGGACCCAAACTTGTTTGGGTACCAAAGGAGAAGTAATACCTTTGTGTTTGCAGGGCAAAGAAAGTGAAAAGAAGGTCATGTGGATTTTGGACAGTGGATGCTCAAATCATATGACTGGTGATATGGCCCTGCTATCACAGTATGAGGAGAAGGTTGGCCCAATGGTTGCTTTTGGAGATGACAGCATGGGTAACACATTGGGATATGGCAAGTTGAAAGTTGGAAATGTCATCATTGAAGATGTAGCACTGGTCAAGGGACTCAAGCATAATCTGCTAAGTGTTGGTCAGTTTACTGATAGGGGATTCAAAGTGGATTTTGACAAAGATGAATGTTTGATCACCCACAAGAAGACTGGTGACTTTGCTCTATCTGGAGTAAGGAAAGGAAGCCTATTTGTAGCCAATATGGATTCTGCAAACAAGGACAAAATTTGTTGCTTTTACTCAAAAGCATCGAATGAAGATTGTTGGTTGTGGCACAAGATTATCACACCTGAACTTCAAAGCCATTAATTCTCTAGTCAAAAGAGAGTTAGTGAGAGGCATGCCCACACTTGAATTCTGTCAAGAAGGAGTGTGTGAGGCTTTTCAAAAAGGAAAGATGAAAAGATCAAGCCACAAGTCAAAGAAAGTGACATCAATAACCAAGCCCCTGCAACTCATTCATATGGATTTGTTTGGGCCTGTTAATATTATGTCACTAGGAAGAAAGAAGTATGCCTTGATGATGGTTGATGACTTTACAAGGTATACATGGGTTGAATTTCTGGCATCAAAAGATGAGGCTCCATAAGTAATCATTGAGCACATAAAGAAAGTTGACAAGGAAGCAAAGGCCAACAATGCAAGTGTGATTGCACTGAGAAGTGATAATGGAACAGAGTTCAGAAATGCCATGCTTGAAGCATTCTGCAAAGAGAATGGGATTTCTCAGCAATTCTCAGCTCCACGGACTCCACAACAAAATGGAGTTGTTGAGAGAAAGAATAGAACTCTAATTGAGGCTGCTAGAACAATGTTACTTGATGCAAAAATGCATACATGTTTTTGGGCTGAGGCTGTGAGCACTACATGCTATATCCAGAATAGAACCCTCATCAACAAAAACACTGGAAAGACACCTTACAACTTGATGACTGGAAAGAAGCCTACTCTAAAGTATGTTCATACTTTTGGAAGCAAATGCTTTGTATTGAAGGATAATTCTGAATATGTTGGTAAGTTTGATGCAAAGGCATTTGAAGGAATTTTTCTTGGCTACTCTATGGAAAGAATTGCATACAAAGTTTATGTCATCAGTCAAAAGAAAATTATGGAAAGCACAGATGTGACATTTGATGACAGCAAACTACCTGGACTAGAAGAAGCCAATGATGAAGATAAAGATCCATTGAAGTTTGATAATCTAGATGATTCTGATGAAGAGACTGAAACTGAAGTTGAAAATCAAGTTCAATAGACTCAAGTGAATGATAATACTAGAGAAGAATTTGTGCCAATCAACACTGGAGAAACTAGCATCCAAGACACACCTGTGAGTAGTGGCAACCTCACAGGGGGAGAAAATCAGGATGATCATGATTTGGATGATGAAGCAACATCGAGAATGAGAAATCAGGCTGAGCACTCAAGGAAATGGGATAGATCACACACTGCAGAGCAAATCATTGGAGATCCTAATGCAGGAGTAAGGACTAGGAGAGCAACTCAGAATGAGTGTCTCTATGGTTGTTTCCTATCTCAGATTGAGCCTAAGAAACTGAAAATGCACACCTAGAGGGGGGTGAATAGGTGTAAATGGCTAACTATGTTTAACTAAAACCGATTTTAGAAATTACCAGAAACAACTTACTGATTTCGTTTTATGCAGAGACAGATGGTATGCTGAATGCACAGATAACCAGTACATTAAAGTGCAGAAACAGTAAGCTAAATGCAAGCAGTAAGTAAAGAGCAGAAAATAAAGAACATAGAGACTTTTAGCCAGGTTCGACCCCTAACCCCTATGGTCTACGTCCTGGTCCCTTACCAACTTGGTAAGAGAATATATTATTGATCACTGAAATAAAACCAATTACAAGATACAATAATATATCTCCCTTAATACCCAGCTGTTGACAAATGGCGTGCTGAACTCCTGTTTCTGAACTTGCTCTCTAAGCTATACTTCCCAAGTATACTTCTCTAGCAACGATCACCAAACCCTAGTTCCCAAGCCAACTTGTCCAACAACTAAACCTTACAATTCGAACAAAACAATCAATAGATGAATACAACTCAAACTATGAACTCTCTAAGATATAGCACGTATGAATATATTAAGAGCTCGAGAGAATCAAAGGATATAGCAATGAAAAACTGAGTTGTTTGAAATCTTGTGTGCTTGAAAGTTTTTCTCTGAATGTTCTGAATTCTTAGAAGCGAATGAACACAAGAATAAGTTTATAAAGCTTCACACCAACGTTCAGAAAATCAATCACCAATTTATTCGAACTATTAGAATCAATTTCCAACGTTCAATTGGTTAGGGATTTTACAAACGTTCTTGTGAACGTTAGACAGAAGGTTTGAAAGAAAGAAATCGATGAAAGCTTAACCCTTCTGATTTGTATAGATATAAAAATGCATATAGGAGATTTGAAAGAAAGAAATCTAAGGAAACTCCCATAAGTTTTATAAAACGATTTAAAGAAAGATATTTTGAAAAGATTTGAGCTCTAGAATATATTGTGTACGTATTATATAATAAAGAATCCTCACAATATATTTCCTGAAATAAATCCATGAGAATTTGTCTTGATATTTATCTTCAGGATTTCTGGCAGTTTGCAAATGGCTTGCTGTTTGTGTCTGTCAGTGCAAATGGCTTGCCAAACTGTCTCTGTTGTAACACCAAATGGCTTGCTGTTTATATATTCTCTGTAAACAATTAGTAGACTTAATATACCCTACAAAACCAAGTTAGTACAACCATAACACAATGTTTTATATCAAACTACAAGCAAATAGCTTGCTGAATGTGATCATCAAAACCATAGGAGTATCAATCTCCCCCTTTTTGATGATTACACACTATTTAGGAGAATAAGAAAGCTCCCCCTAAATCCCTGCATATTAGTACATTTTGATATAAAACAGATTCAAGATAAACAAGCATAATCAATCATATCCAAATCGAATATCTTGACCAAACAAGCAAATAAGTTCTCATAAATTTCTCCCCCTTAATCCATCAAAAATTCAACAAAAAGAATATTAGTCCAGGTCTGGAATAAGCATAGAGAAATAGAATTAAAAAAAAAAATCAAATCATGGTAATGGCATATAAACAGTTCAGATACAAATGGTAAGCCAACGTTACCCATTCTGTGCTTGTCAGCTTGCTGACTACACAGTACACATGCCAAGCTCCATTCGTATGGCTGCAAATCTTTCTTCAGCCAATGTCTTTGTGAAAATATCTGCCAGTTGAACTTCAGTTGAGACAAATACCAACTCAATCTTCCCCTTTGCTGCATTATCTCTCAAGAAATGATGACGAACGTCGATATGCTTTGTTCTTGAGTGATTCACAGGATTCTTGGAGATATTGATAGCACTCGTGTTGTCACAATATATTGGAATCTTGCCACACTTGATATTAAAATCCCTTAGAGTTTGAATCATCCATAAAATTTGAGAGCAACAACTACCAGCTGCTAAATATTCTCCTTCGACCGTTGATAGAGCAACAGAAGCTTGCTTTTTGCTTTGCCATGAAACCAAGCTTTGTCCAAGAAATGTACAAACACCACTTGTACTCTTTCTATCAGTTTGAGACCTTGCATAATCTGCATCACTATACCCCACGAGATCAAAAGTATTAGTGATAGGATAGAACGAACCAAGATTGATAGTACCACTTAAGTATTTAAAAATTCTTTTAACCGCATTTAAGTGAGACTCTTTAGGGTTGGATTGAAACCTTGCACAAACACATACACTATACATGTGATATCAGGTCTTGAGGTAGTTAAATATAATAAACTTCCAATCATACCTCTATACCTTTTGACATCCACCTCCTTACCATTCTCATCTGCAAACAGCTTGCTGTTTTGAGTCATAGGAGTTGTTTTTGCTTTGACATCTTCATAACCAAATCTTTTGAGCAGATTCTTTGTATACTTTGATTGATGCACATAAATACCATCAATGGTTTGCTTGATTTGAAGACCCAAGAAATAATTGAGTTCCCCCATCATGCTCATGTCAAATTCATTGTACATGCACTTAGAAAACCACTCACACATAGATTCATTAGTAGCACCGAATACAATATCATCCACATATATTTGTACAACAAGAATATCTTTACCATTTTGCTTTGTAAATAAAGTGGGATCGATATTACCTCGAATGAATCCATTTTTGAGAAGAAACTTACTAAGCCTCTCATACTACGCTCTAGGGGCCTGCCTTAAACCACATAACGCCTTCTTGAGCTTGTAAACATAGTCATGAAACTTCTCATGTTCGAATCCAGGAGTCTGTTTGACATAGACTTCCTCATCCAGCACGCCATTTAGAAATGCGCTTTTTACGTCCATTTGATATAACTTGAATTTCTTGTAGCATGCATAGGCAAGAAGCATTCTGATTGATTCTAAACGAGCTACAGGTGCATATGTTTCTTCAAAATCAATTCCTTCTTGTTGATTATAGCCTTGAGCCACGAGCCTTGCCTTATTTCGAGTAATGGTTCCAAATTCATCCACTTTGTTCTTGAACACCCATTTGGTTCCTATGATGGAAGCATCTTCTGGTGGTTTTACAAGTTCCCAAACATCACATCTCTCGAATTGGTTGAGTTCCTCTTGCATTGCCATGATCCAATTTTCATCTTCTAATGCTTCTTCGATATTTTTGGGTTCTTCTTGAGCTAAAAAGGCAGCATAAGCACAAAAGTTTGCTTTTCCTCTCCTTGTTGTGATTCCATCTGAAATATTTCCAATAACAAGTTCTGAAGGATGATTCTTTACTGTCCTTGTAGCCTTTGGTAGAGAATGTTGAGCAATTTCTTCATGTGAAGTTAGTCTGACCACTTCAGCTTGCTGATTTGCATTTCCAGCTTGCTGTTTTCCATTATCAGTAATGTTGTTGGCTTGCTGAATTCCAGTTTCAGTAGAATTGTTGGCTTGCTGATTTCCAGTAACTTGAGGTTGTATATTATCAGCTTCACCTGCAAATTCTTCATCATCTCTTGGCAGATCATTGTTAGGTTCTTGAAAAGTAACATCAACAGATTTTTCAACTATATGTTTATTTAAGTTATAAACTCTATATGCTCTACTAGTTAAAGAATAGCCAAGAAAAATAGCTTCATAAGATTTAGCATCGAATTTACCATCATTATCAATTGTCTGGAGCACAAAACACTTTGAGCCAAAGATTTTGAAGTAACTAATGTTTGGCTTCTTTTTCCTCAACAATTCATACGGAGTTTTGTTCAAAATAGGCCTGATTATGACTCTGTTCAACACATAGCATGCTGTATTTACTGCTTCTGCCCAAAAACTTCTAGGCAGCTTGCTTTCTTGCAAAAGAGTCCTTGCTATTTCTTGTAGTGACCTCTTCTTCCTTTCTACCACTCCATTTTGTTGTGGAGTCCTTGGTGCAGAAACTTCATGTGTAATTCCTCTTTTTTCACAATAAGCAATGAAGTCTTTGTTGAGAAATTCACCTCCTCTATCACTCCTTATACCTACAAGTCTTGTATTCAACTTGTTCTCAAGTAATTTGATTAGCTTCTTAAACTCATCAAAACCACAATCTTTAGTACGAAGAAATAATACCCATGTAAATCTAGAATAATCATCTACAATCACAAAACCATATTGTTTACCTCCAATACTCTTGTAAGCTTCTGGACCAAATAAGTCCAAATGCAGAAGCTCTAAGGGTTTAGAAGTAGATACCATTTTCTTTGATTTGTGAGTACTTCGAAGTTGTTTGCCCAATTGGCAAGCTGAACATACTTCTATTTTGACATACTTTAGCTTGGGCAGCCCTCTCACTAGTTTCTTGCTTGATAACTTTCTGAGCAAATCCATGTGTGCATGTCCCAATCTTCTATGCCAAATAAATGGGTCATTATTTACTGCAGCCAAACAGCATGCTATTTCCTGCATATCAAAGTCTAATACATATACTGTTTCCTGCATATCAAAGTCTAATACATATATATTTCCTTCCCTTCTAGCAACTAGGGGATTTTGTTAGTACCAATAGTAATAATAGCTTTATCAATGCCTAATTCAACATGATGTCCATCATCAAATAATTGAGTAACACTCAGCAAATTATAAGAAAGACCTTTGACATATTGAACTTTGTCGATTGAAATATTACTATTACCAATAGAACCGGTACCAAGGATTTGAAGAGTTTTGCTATTTCCAATTGTCACTCTTCCACCCTTTTTCATTTTGAGATTCATAAACTGAGATTTGTCTCCACACATATGTCTTGTGCATCCACTATCCAAGATCCATTGCTTTGACTTGACCTTAGCAGCAAGGCACATCTACAAAACAAACAAAAATAACTCAATGTTTTGGTACCCATATAGGTTTGGGTCCAGGTTGGTTAGTAGCAATAATATATAAAGCATTTAAATCAGATTTCTTGATCCACATTTGAACCACTTTTGGGGACTGATAATTCTGTTGGTAAGTTGTTTGTCTTCTGCCAGAAGCATTCTGGTATGCTGTTTTCTGTCTGACTGGTCCATTCTGGTATGGTGTTTTCGTCTTATGATATACTTGAACCACACAATTCTTTTCCAGATGTCCTTTTCCACCACATTTGTTGCATGTCTTCCAAGGCATAGCATAATTGTAGGGAATGCCATTCCTTCCATCATATTTGAGCACCTTATCTTTCTTGTTGAAGTTTAGAGCAACACCTTCTCTGACCAAAGGTACATTTGCCTTCTTCATCATTGTTTTTAAAGTGTCTTCACCTTGAACAAAAGTTTCCATGCCCTTCTTGAGATCTTTAACTTCTGTTTCTAGGAGGGTGATCACTTCAGCTTGCTGTTTGATGAGTTCAGCTTGCTGAACTCTGTAACACCCCCAGATCCAGGGTCAGGGATCTGGTCGTTACGGTCTCAATATCCAACCACAAAACCAACATAATTTAAATTACAACCTTGTGACCCAAAACAACAACATAAAACACACCCGTTATAGTCCCAGAGATGAAATCAGAGTAACCAACAATATTATTAATCACAAGTTTGAGTTCTTACAACCCAAAGGATTACAATTGTACAATTACATACTCTTTGCCATCCATTAATAGATACCATAATATAAATACATTTGAGGCTCAATTGCTAACAACTAGCCTACCAGTAGTTGCATCCTCAACAAAGGTAGCCAAGACCTTAGCGGTAAACCTCTGACGGTTGACACCTGCTTACGCTGTGTGCGCCTTGCGCGGCCATCTGATCTAGCTGTTGTTGTGATATAAATAAATAAAGCAAGGGTGAGCAATAGCCCACCAGAAATATAGTTGAACAGTGATAATATATAACAGTCCAGAATATCTTTGAAACCATATGCCATGCATTAACGATGTAGTACCAATATAAGGTATGAGATGAAGTTACAAGGTAACTCAAAAATATATTTGTTTTGAATAAATATCTGCTATGCAAAAGATAAGCAAGATATTCTCAATTATCATAAAAGAGGAACTTGCAGGAAAAATATTGCAATTCCGATTTCAACACTTTTTCACCTTGCCAACACCAACAGT
This sequence comes from Kitagawia praeruptora, assembly GCA_037693485.1. Taxonomy (NCBI): domain Eukaryota; kingdom Viridiplantae; phylum Streptophyta; class Magnoliopsida; order Apiales; family Apiaceae; genus Kitagawia; species Kitagawia praeruptora. The sequence goes on along the minus strand of CM075354.1, from coordinate 9,044,801 downwards.
GTTGCAGAAATTTCTCACTTTTAGAAGATGAACTAATACGGGAGCATTGCCGCGCCAGATGCCCTGACGTTTACGATGATCAGTCGTATGTCATGCATCTCATCAGTCGTTCTCTACATGTAGAAGGTAGCTCCGACCGAATTACTTATCTACCGCCCTCTGGAACTCCTCAGCCAACGGTGGGGCTATTGCTGGACCGGCGCCACTCGGCCACTTACGCGTCTCCTAGTTCGATTATCATCCATGACTCTGAAACGTAAAGTTCGTTCCCCTTTTTCCCCAAGTGTAACACTTGTTGATAGGACTCCACAAAGTAGTCGTATCTAATTGGAAAGGAAAATTCACCAATATTTCCCAAGCTGATGCTTGTTAATGGATATAAACTTGTTACATCAATCATACCCCTCGAGCGTTGAGGAGGTAACCAAAAGACTCATATCGATGCTTGAAAGAATCAAGATGTGAGTGACAAGATAGTTTTAGCAAGTATAGGACCGGGCAGTCCAATAAATAACATCGCTCAAGTGAGGTTCCCTTATATACGTTTGGAAGTTGAGCGAGTATTTAAATCTTCTTATAAGATAGATTTAAATGAAAATAAAGTTTTGGGAACCTCCCCTTGATAAAATAGTCATAAAAGACTCCGAAATATTTTACATAATATCTGAAGGTGAAGGATAACCTTTGAATAATATAAATCATTACCAAAAAGGATTCAAAAGAATTTTATTAAATATTCCCAGAATATTTATTAAGTCAATAATAATTACGGAATATTATTAAATCATAATATTGCTCGTAAGTAATCCTCGAATGAATATATAGAATTATTTATTAAATAAATCTCTTCTTAAATGAATATTTAAAATAATATTCATTGAATAAATAAACTTAAATAAATATTTAAAATAATATTTACTGAATAAATCAAACCTTAAATGAATATTTGAAAATAACATTCATTTAACAATTAACATTCCAAATGAATATCCAAATAATATTCATTAAACAAATAATATTCTAAATGAATATCCCAAAATAATATTCATTTAACAAATAATATTCTAAATGAATATCCCAAAATAATATTCATTTAACAAATAATATTCTAAATGAATATCCCAAAATAATATTCATTTAACAAATAATATTCTAAATGAATATCCGAATAATATTCATTTAGTAATCAGAACTTTAAAGGAATATTCGAAGTAATATTCCTTGAGTAAATAGAACTTCCAATGAATATTTTAAAATAATATTCATTAAGTAAATCAAACCTTAAATGAATATTCGAAAGTAATATTCATTAAATAAATAAAGATCAAATGAATATTCCAAATAATAATAAGTAAGCCAAATGAATATTTGGGAATGATATTCGTCAACCAAATAACTCTAATGAATATTCAAAATAATATTCATTAACTAAATAACTCCAATGAATGATCAAAATAATATTCATTAAATAAATGACATTCTAAATGAATATTATAATAATATTCATTAAATATTCCTTCACTGAGGTAATACTCAAATAACGTTCCTCGAAAGATTCGTAATCGAATAAAAATCCTCGAAGTAATAAATTTGTCGCTGGGATCCCTCCGGGTTTCCACGACTATTTATATATTACAAAATATCGACTCCCGGTCTATATTTGAAGTATGAATATCATACGCCATTCGCTAAGGGTCTTAACCAAACAATCCGGCTTATAACTGATATTTCATATATAGTCTATAAGCCGATATCAATTCAGGGAACAAGTAATTCAATATTAACTTGAAAGTAGGCATGCATGTTATGGCATATGTATAAAACAATCATCATATATATTATCACAACAACAGTTCCAAGTATTGGAAACTTGCCTGAGAATCGAGTGCGGGTAGGGGTAATGTGTCCCGGGTCAGCTCGACAATCTATAAACAATCAGAATATTTAAGATTAATCACTTAACGCTTCTTAAAAGGCTAAGTATAAACTCCACTTAAATCGAAATGTGCTTTCGAGTTATCTCGTTACGTCTCTTTTAGTGTAACTCTTTTTATCTCCGGTACGATCCGACATTCGTTCATTATCAAGACATGTCATCATGCTTATACTTGGTATATACTTAAGTCGTACAAGTTCTAAGGTCGGTCGTTTACGAATCAAGATTATACCTCGAGTGTTATCGCCCGTTTTCTATGTTATAACCAAAGTCATACCTTTAAGGGGTTCGTTCGCGTTTAACCTCGATTCAAACATTTTTATAAAATCGGAAAACGATCCATTTGACATGTGGTTTTCTCCCACACCTTCCTTTTTACCTCTAATATTTAATTAATAAGATTCGCCACTGATTAAACAACAATTAAGGGAATCAATTTCACTTACGAACTCTCGTTTACGATTTCGAACCACTTTTACGAATTTAATCATAACTCCTAAACCGTAAGTCCATTTCATGCGATCTTTATATCAAAACGAAGCTCATAACATAATCTAGCTAATCATGGCATAAGTCGAAGCTATGCAGTTAGTTAAAGCTACTGTCAATCTTGATTTCTTAAGGTTAACGAAAATCGGGCATTATAACGGCTATGAATCGGACGTTCTAAAAATCGTAACAACACAACCAAGCCACACCGGTCATCAACACAACTCATAAACATGATTCTTATATCCACAAGTCCTAGCACCACTGGTCTTAACCCCAAAATCATCAAGGACTTGAATCATGACTAAATAACTACTAAGAACAACTACATGATCATGTAAACATGCTTATACTAACATCATCATCAAATCTCATCTAAAACTCCATTAAAACTCAAATCAAAAACTTGGATTTTTTTGAAGTTTATACCTTCCTTGGAGTGTGAACTAGTCTTACAAGTCTTGGTATGGTCCTTGGATTGCCTTAAGCTTGCTAGATCAATCATAAGAAACATGAAAATCAAAGATTAGTTCTTGAAATCATTATTCACCCTCAACCTTCTTGATTTTATATCTCAAGAATGGAATGGAGTTTGAAGCTAAGATTCATAGGATATCTTAGTTATGAATTATAGGACTCACCTAAATTTTCTTGGAATTCTTTGATGGTGGGAAGTGGGATTTCTCCCTTGCATTTCTTGAAAAAGCCGAATGGAGGCTTCAAGGGAGAGAATGGAGTTTTGTTTGCTTGGTTTGATCTCATCTTGCATAAAGTGAGTAATAATGCAAGATATTTGTTTGGCTAACCATAGTTTAGTTGATGGGTTAAGGCTTGGTTAAGGATTTGTTATCATGTGAGCAAGAGTTGATGTCTTATGGTGCACTTCTTTGGTAACTAGATTGGTTTGTTTCCAATGGTACTAGTGTGCATGCAACTTGCTTGGTTCCTTGCATTAATGTGATGAAGAAGGGATAAGAATGAGTGAATTATTTAGGAAGATATTTGTTTGGCACAAATGCAAGTTGCCCCCTCTAGTTTGGTAGAAAAACAAGCTTCTTAAAGAAGCTAACTTAGTTTAGATAATATCTTCATAAAGCTACCTTAATAAAGTGATGATGCCATGGTGGTGATCTCATCCACTTGCACATGGTTGTCTCTTGGTTCTCTGCTTGTTTCTTTGTCCGTTTATTGCTTAATTCGTTGATCGTTCGAGAGAATAACTCATTCGTTTCTAGTTAGGGTTTTACCGAAAACCTTCTTAATATTTATAATAACATTCTCCATCTTTCTTAATACTTCTCGAATTTAAATTCCTTAAATCCCTTAAATAAATCCTTAAGTTTGGCAGTGTCCAGGGAATTCTCGGAGAAAATGAAAGTGCTCTGTTTCTGAATCCGACAGCTTTTACATACACTTATTTTCCTCCTGGATCACTAATACGAACTCAGAAATCCGTTCCGAATACCGGGTATAACATTATTATAATAATATTCCAAATTCCACCAAAATCACTATTCATCACTTATTTTTATTTAATTCCTATAGTTGGGAAAATGAACCTGGTTCACCCTCGAGTGTTCCTTAACCTTTTTACGGAACCGCTGGGCTTATAATAGATATTGATTTGGATGACATGAGGGTATCTATTTCTCTCTAGGGAATCTTATCTTAACTTTCTAGGAGATAGATTATTCTAATCTAAGTTATCACCCAATAGCATCCTTCAGGCCATATAACCTTGGAATATATATCCTTTCATTATTCATTCTTTAAAGCCAGTATTACAATGTAGTTGTAACCACTGTTCACTCTTACATCAATGCATAATAAAAGTTTTAATTCTACCCAAAAATCTGGGTTCTTACAAACTCTCTTTTCAGTAGTTTTTGAGGATTCGGCTTGACTAGATTCCTTCCTTTTGTATGATTCCAATGCTTTAGCTTTAGTTTTGACATCAGTCCTTAGCTCTTTGATTTCTTCAGTCAAGGTCTTGTTTCTCTTTTCAAGTAACTTGACATTAGCCTCTAAATGTCTGTTCTTAGTATTTAGTTCCTTGATCTCTGTAGCTTTACTGAATGAAGTTGAATCCCATTCTTCCATTTTTGGCAACAGATCTTTTACCATTTTGGATAAATAGGCATTCTTATCAGTCAGCTTGCTGATTTCAGCCTTTAGTGCCATGTGTTCTTCAATTGTAACACTATTTTGTTCCTGCATGGTTAGTGAATCTAACAAAGTATCATCTGAAGAAATATAATCATTAAAAGAGTTTACCTCACTCTGATCCTCTTCAAAATCAGTTTCAGCATACACTCCTTCTGAATTTCCAAGAACAGATTCATCTTCCATTCCAACAAGTGCTAAGTTCACCATCTCTTCACTTGAGTCATTACTGGAATCTAAATCATCATCACTCCAAGTCAGTAGAGCCTTTGATTTCTTTTTGTCCTTGAAAACAGTAGGCTGTTTTGACTTTAGTTTGTAGCAGTTCCTTTTATAATGCCCTGGCTTGCCACATTCGAAACAAGTTTCCTCCTTAGAGTCTTTTGAGCCTTTCTTGTTGTTGTAGAAACCACCTCTTTCCCTTTTCATCATATTTTTCTTTTCTATCAGCCTCTTGATCTTCTTTGAAATAAGTGCAAGTTCCTCATCTGAATCAGATTCACCATCAGAGTCAATTGGCTTGCTGTTTTTAGAATGGAGAGCCATATTCTTCATCTTTTCTGTTGGAGCTTTAACACCTGAACTTCCCATCTGATTTCCATTTATCTTGCTTTCAAATTGCTCTAGCTCAGCAAATACAGCCAAGTGATTTCCATTTATCTTGCTTTCAAATTGCTCTAGCTCAGCAAATACAGCCAAGTGATCCATAGTATCAATAAGTGGTGAGGATTCCAAGGCAGTAACTTTGGCTTCGTAGATAAATGGTACTGCACTTAAGACCTTCATATTGATTTCATCTTGTGGTATAGATTTTCCAAGCCTCTTCAGTGAGTTAATAGTAACTTGAAACCGTGCTTGACTATCCTTGATAGTTTCACCTTCATTAAGCTTGAAGTTTCCAAAGTCATTCATTAGCTTGCTAAGTTTCACCTTCTTTAGAGATTTCGAACCTTCATGATAAGTCTCCAAAGCATCCCACATTTCTTTTACTGATTTGAGTGAAGATACTTTATCATATTCAGCCTGGTTCAAACCATTCATAAGAGAACTCCTTGCCTTTCCATTGTAGCCAAGTTTGATTAATTCATCCGAAGTGAGATCATCAACATCCTTTGGCTTGCCATCCTTATCAAGAAAGACATATGGACCTTTTTGCACAACTATCAGAACTAATGGATCTCTAGATAAGTGAGTTTCCATGCTGCTTTTCCACCAGTGGTAGTTGTGTGTGCCATGAAGAAGTGGAGGCCTAAAATCAGATTTTCCTTCGGGATAGTTTTCAGCCATTATGATCGAATACTTTCCTGTTACAGAATTGTTAGTATACCAAAGCTCTTATACCAAATGAAAATGCACACCTAGAGGGGGGTGAATAGGTGTAAATGGCTAACTATGTTTAACTAAAACCGATTTTAGAAATTACCAGAAACAGCTTACTGATTTCGTTTTATGCAGAGACAAATGGTATGCTGAATGCACAGATAACCAGTACAGTAAAGTGCAGAAACAGTAAGCTAAATGCAAGCAGTAAGTAAAGAGCAGAAAATAAAGAACACAGAGACTTTTAGCCAGGTTCGACCCCTAACCCCTATGGTCTACGTCCGGGTCCCTTACCAACTTGGTAAGAGAATATATTATTGATCACTGAAATAAAACCAATTACAAGATACAATAATATATCTCCCTTAATACCCAGCTGTTGACAAATGGCATGCTGAACTCCTGTTTCTGAACTTGCTCTCTAAGCTATACTTCCCAAGTATACTTCTCTAGCAACGATCACCAAACCCTAGTTCCCAAGCCAACTTGTCCAACAACTAAACCTTACAATTCGAACAATACAATCAATAGATGAATACAACTCAAACTATGAACTCTCTAAGATATAGCACGTATGAATATATTAAGAGCTCGAGAGAATCAAAGGATATAGCAATGAAAAACTGAGTTGTTTGAAATCTTGTGTGCTTGAAAGTTTTTCTCTGAATGTTCTGAATTCTTAGAAGCGAATGAACACAAGAATAAGTTTATAAAGCTTCACACCAACGTTCAGAAAATCAATCACCAATTTATTCGAACTATTAGAATCAATTTCCAACGTTCAATTGGTTAGGGATTTTACAAACGTTCTTGTGAACGTTAGACAGAAGGTTTGAAAGAAAGAAATCGATGAAAGCTTAACCCTTCTGATTTGTATAGATATAAAAACGCGTATAGGAGATTTGAAAGAAAGAAATCTTTTAAATAAGGAAACTCCCATAAGTTTTATAAAACGATTTAAAGAAAGATATTTTGAAAAGATTTGAGCTCTAGAATATATTGTGTACGTATTATATAATAAAGAATCCTCACAATATATTTCCTGAAATAAATCCATGAGAATTTGTCTTGATATTTATCTTCAGGATTTCTGGCAGTTTGCAAATGGCTTGCTGTTTGTGTCTGTCAGTGCAAATGGCTTGCCAAACTATCTCTGTTGTAACACCAAATGGCTTGCTATTTATATATTCTCTGTAAACAATTAGACTTAATATACCCTGCAAAACCAAGTTAGTACAACCATAACACAATGTTTTATATCAAACTACAAGCAAATAGCTTGCTGAATGTGATCATCAAAACCATAGGAGTATTAGAAACTTGATGATGCACTGTTGGATCCAGATTGGATTATTGCCATGCAAGAGGAGCTGAATCAATTTGAAAGGAACAAAGTATGGGAACTTGTGCCTGCACCAAAGAATAGAACCATTGTTGGAACAAAATGGGTTCTGAAGAATAAGATGGATGAAGATGGTGTAATAGTAAGAAACAAAGCAAGGTTGGTTGCAAAAGGATACTCTCAACAGGAAGGCATTGATTATGATGAGACATTTGCCCCTATTGCTAGATTGGAAGCCATCAGAATATTCTTAGCATTTGCTGCTCACTCAAACTTTAAAGTTTATCAAATGGATGTCAAAAGTGCATTTCTGAATGGAGAGTTGGAAGAAGAAGTTTATGTGCAACAACCACATGGCTTTGAGGATCCACACTTCCCAGAATTTGTTTACAGACTGCTTAAGGCACTGTATGGACTTAAGCAGGCTCCAAGGGCATGGTATGATACTTTATCACAATTTCTTCTTGAAAATCAATTCACTAGAGGCACCTTGGACAAGACACTATTTTACAAGAAGCATGGTGATGATATTATCCTAGTTCAGATTTATGTGGATGATATCATTTTTGGCTCTACAAATGAGAAGCTGTGTGAGAAATTCTCTAAACTCATGCAGAGCAAATATGAGATGAGTATGATGGGAGAGTTGACATTCTTTCTAGGGTTGCAAGTCAGTCAAAGGAAGGATGGTATCTTTATCAGTCAGACCAAGTACATCAAGGATTTATTGAAGAAGTTTGACTTAGAAGACTTCTCACCTGCAAAGACACCCATGGCCACTGCCACTAAATTGGATGAAGATGCTAAAGGCAAGAAAGTAGATATCTCAGTCTACAGAGGCATGGTTGGTTTTCTACTCTACCTCACTGCAAGTAGGCCAGACATCATGTTTGCTACATGCTTGTGTGCAAGGTTTCAGTCAAATCCAAAAGAATCACATTTGATTGCTATAAAAAGGATCTTTAGATATCTGAAGGGCACTCCAAACTTGGGTTTATGGTATCCTAAGGACACAGGGTTCAGTCTGGTTGGTTATTCTGATGCTGATTATGCTGGATGTAGAGTGGATAGGAAAAGCACCTCAGGTAGCTGCCAGTTTCTTGGACAAAGGTTAGTCTCTTGGTATAGCAAGAAACAACAATCTTTGTCGACTTCTACAGCTGAGGCTGAATATATAGCTGCTGGAAGTTGCTATGCTCAAGTGCTTTGGATTAGAAATCAACTTAGAGATTATGGACTTGTGTTGGAAAGAATTCCAATCATGTGTGACAACACAAGTGCAATCTCTATAGTTGCCAATCCTGTCAATCATTCTAGGACAAAGCACATTGACATCAGATATCATTTCATTAGAGAACATGCAACTAATGGAACCATTGAGTTGCATTATGTTTCTACAGATAAACAACTAGCTGATATATTCACTAAGCCATTAGATGAAGCCACCTTCACAAGGTTGCTTAGTGTGATTGGAATGCTGAATTCTTCAGATTCTGGCTAAGTGAATACAACATCTAGATTGTTGCAGCAGTAAACACTTACTTTATCTAAATTCTCAATATTTTTGGAGTAAGTGTTGGCTGAAATATGATTTATAAATATTTCAAATCTGTTGCATATGTTGGAAAATCATATTTTCTTGTTAACTTGAAATTTCTATGAAATTTTGAGAGAATCACTGTTTAATTTGCTAGAATATTCTTAAATGAATATGGCTGGTGAATTTTAAAAGATAGTGGAAATTAATTTTTGTGAGTGATGAGTATATTTCGATAAGTCAGACTTCTCGAGTGATTCACTATTCGACATCTCTAACAAGTCTCATTAGAGCACTCTCGATTTCTCGAATAGAGTCTTTTAGAGTTATCGAATAGAGCTATTCTTGACTTCTCGAATATAGTGTTTTAGTTCTCTAATGACTGAGTTCTCGAATACTATATTTGAGTTCTCGAATCATTTGAAAAGGCTGAATTCTCGCTGAATCTTAACCAATTTTGGACTTTTGTCTAAAATTTTAATTCACTCATAAAAATACATTTTACCTAATTTAGAATTTATTCTAAGTTAGATAGCTGCCAGCTGTAACTTTTCAACCTGCTTGAGTTATCGAATAAGCCTTTCTTGACTTATCGAATAGTTGTTTTCTACTTCTCGAATGCTTGACTTGTCGATACAAAACATACATTTAATCGACAATTCAAGTACTTCATACTTATACAATTTCACATCTATTCGATTTATTTCATTCGATTTCTCAAGCATCAAAGCTCCCAAAACCCCTGAAAACCCTAACTGCTAAAAGCAAAATTTCTTCTTCAACCTTCATTCTCTTTTCTCTTCTCTCCAAATCAATGGCAACTATGAAATTCAACATTAACTTCATTGCTATTTCAAGTGATGTCGAAGCCCCAAATGCTAACTACAAGTGTTTCGTCAAATGGATGTCTGAATCTTATATCAAAGAAGAACTTACGGCCAACCCAATTCTGTATCTAGACATTCTGGAGCAATTTTGGAATACTGCCATTACAGAAACAGTTGCTCTAGATGATGGCATTCTGGGTTATATCATTAACTGCAAGATACTTGGTAAAGAGTTCAGCATCACTTCTGAGGATATGAGCAAGGCCCTGGGTCTTCACCAGAATGAGTATGATGGCCTTGTAACAGAAGATCAACTAGTGGAATTCTTTGAACTAATAAGGTACTCAGACACCATCAAGGTTGGAAATCTAAAACGGGCACATCTACGAAAAGAGTGGAGCTATGTGTTTGCCACTCTCCTGCAAGTATTCAGTGGAAGGAAATCCAGCTTTGACCAACTAAGTGCTCCTGTTCAACAGATATGCTATTCACTTGCCTATGATAGGAAAATTGATGTTGAAAAGCTCATAATGCAGGAACTCTATGGAAAACTTGGTAAGAACACAACCAAGAGAGGTAATGATATCTTCTTTTCTAGGTTTATTCAGTCTGTACTTAATTATCTAGATAAAAATGTGGCTGATTTACCTGGTTTAGATAAAAGTAGATTAGGCTACCCTAGATCCATGACCAAACTCATTTTTGGTAACTTGGATACTAGGAATGATGTGGATGTAAGGCTTGTAATAACTTCCCATATGCAGAAGTTATTTGAGTCTTACCCCCACAACATGCCAACATTTGCCTCCAAATCTGAGTTAGCTAGACCCAAGCAAGTAGAACACAGTGCTAACCCAGGGTCTGCTAACCAACCACCTCAACCAAACACTCTACCAAACACTGAGCCAACTGCATCATCCTCTCAAAAGGGTGATGTTAGTAAAAAGGAGAAGAGGAGAAAACAAGTTGCTTCTGCACCTTTAACCATTTTATCTGAAGCAGCATTGGCTGTAGAATTAGAAAGTGAGGCACCTGAGTCACCCCTAATCAGGCCAAAGAATAAGAAAACTAAAACCACCTCTTCAGTCACACAAATGGCTGAAGTTGTAAAATCAGGGGCAAACAGTTCACTAGATGTATCCTCTCAACAGGGTGCATCTATAGAATCAAGCATCCTCCCCAATGCACCTACCTGTACAGAGTCAGCACATGGGAGTGATAAGGCTGGAACTACACTGAGTGGAGAGCACATCACAATTGAAACTCTCTCTATCTCTCAGGGGGAGTTGCCCAACTCTAATCTACAAGACACTCCTCTTCCAGAATCTACCACTCAAATTTCTTTGCAGCCTGCAACTCAAGCAATTGAGGAGCAAGGCATTGATCATCAAGAATTCTTTTCTCTTGATGAGCCAATGATTTCAAGTGACTTAGTGCATGACACTTTGCTCACCACCCAGGACCCACATTTAGATGGTGAGGGAATGCATGCTGGGGCATCTCCTAATGACACCATCACAAACACAGAGGTTCTACTAGTTTTCACTAGAGACTTTGTGCCTGTGTCAACTGCAGGTGTAACTCATCCCACTTCTGTGAAGACACCAGTAGTAGAGTCAATCCATCCGGTTATAGAAGTTGCATCTGTAACTGAGGAGTCTAGCTTGCCTAGCTCTAGCTCTGACTTTCTGTCACAATGGCTGAAGCCTGTGCAACATGACAGTGCTTCAGGATCAGGGTCTGTCCCACCACAATTGACGGTTGAAGCACTTCAAAGCTTAGTTGTGGATCAGATTCCTGAGTTTGTCAAGATTGCTCAGAACTTGGTCACCTCCAACATCCCTAATCCAGACTATGAAGCCATTCTGCTATGCCATAGGGATGATGTGGAGTTGCAGAAGACAAAGATAGTTGATGATGCTGAGAGAGATGGCAATATAGATGCCTGGTTGCAAGGAAAATATGATATTACTCTTGATGAAGCACTTCAATATCTCAGGGAGGAATACATCACTTCACTAGGTTCCAATGCCAAATCTCTGACCCCTGGTGAAGTGTATGAGGCCATGAATGATTCACACAAGGGATTCCTCAAGGCTGCCCACTATCTTGGAAAAGGAGTCAAATCTGAGGTCAGCAGAGTGTGTGATAAGAAAGCCACTAAAGTGGAAGAAATCAAGAGGACCTTTGATGCCAAATTCCCTCAGTTGGACAGTGTGTTTAAAGACCTCAAATACTGTAACACCACCTGCACCAAGATGGATCATGGGCTAGCACTGCTAAAGGATACTGTCACAAGTCTGGGGCATAAATTTCAATCTCTATCTGATCAAACCACAGACTCCAATGCCATGTTGAAGACAATGTTCAAGAATTTATATGGAGACAGGCTGGTAACTGAAGTTCCAGTGCATGACATGACTAGGTTTGAAGTGCATAGACTTAAAGAACAATCCCTGTCTGGCTTCAAATCTACTGAATTGTTCAGCAAGGTAGATGCACTTGAAAAGGAGGTAGCTACTCTCACTAAGGCTAATGCTCATCTTACAAACAAGGTTGCACTTCTCAATGATTAGTTGTACACTCAAGCAACCACCACAGCTAATGTTCTTCTGCATCAGCAATCTATGTTGGCTGCCATGATGAAGCATATAGGTCTCCCTCTACCTAAAGAGTCTTCAAACCCAAAGGTCACTTCTAAAGCCTCTGTGCTTGACAACAAGCCTAAGGGGGAGAAAAGGATAAGGAATTTAAATCCAAAGGGGGAGAAACCTAAGGAGATAGGCATACAGATAAAGGAGGGTGGTCACCAAAGGGCTTCAAAATCCATACCTAATGTGCCAGGCAAAGGAAAATCCAAAGTTGATGAGCATCCTACCTCACTTCCAGGTGTCACTCTACCAACTGTGCATGTCATTACTCCTAGTGGTCAGAAGCAATCTATCACAACCACAGTGGTTGCAGGGAGCATGCCAGTTGATGAACCTCCATCATCCTAATCTGAAAGTGCCAAGCCTGTAGAAGCTAAAGTCATTACTGAGGCCAAGCTACAAGAAGTTGCTAATTCAAATGTCTATCATAATACAGCCTTCTTTGAGTTTCTGAAAGCCACAAGGGAACAGGCTGGTGATACTCAGTTCTATCTGAGAGAGTTGAAGGAGCAGATTGACTACCTCACTGTTATTCCTATGAAATTCAACAACTTATGGTTCAAGGAGATAATGATGGTATCTAAGTCAAAAATATGGCATTTGACTTTCAACACTCTACAAAGCCTAAAGCACTCAGAAGTGGATGTGTTCCTTGGACTGATTGAAAAAGGGAATGAAAATAACAAGAGTCTCTTTGATGACTTAAGGAATGATCAACCCTCAAGGCTACCTGAAGTATTCACAAATCCTAGAACCATCATCTATCAAGCTGCAACCAGAATTGATGATATCAAGCAGCTGATCATTCCTAAGCATCTAGTCCTTCAGAACAAACCTCTAATTATTGCCATCATTGAGAAGCTGAACAAGAAGAAGAGTGTAAGAACAGCAGAAGAATTGGAAGCTATATCTTATCTCAGATCATACATTGCAACTGACATTATACCTGAGTCTGCCAAGTTCAACCCAAGCAAGGATGGTGATCAAGACAAGGATAAAGATAAAAGTGTGAAGGAGAAGAAATCATAGGAGTAATAAGGGTGATGAAAACAAGAAGAAGAAGAAGGATGACAAGAAATATGATGATGACCAAGGCAAAGTCTATGAGAGGAAAATTGGAAAACAGCAAGCCATAGGCATTGCTGGCAGTAACCTCACCATAACACAAGACTCTGAGTCTAGGGTGAATACTGTTAGTAATGACCTACCAAAATCTGATTCGATGGCTTCTGCAACTGTTTTGCCACCTCAAGAAGAGAAGAAGATTCAAGTCAAGAAACCATGTGTATGTTTCAGAAAGCAAACTGCTAATGGAATACTACTATGGTCTACCAACAAAGGTCAAAAATTTTTGCCTAGCAATCAAGTAAAAAGGACTAAGTCCAAGCATGCTGCAAGAAGGGTGAAGTTATCCAAGTCAAAGGCACTAACAATTATTCCAGGATTGAACCTACCACCTCTGGATGAAATCTATGATGAAGACCAACTGCAGTTCATATGGGCTCAAAGAATCTATCATATTGCCATTGTTGATGATTTTCTTGAAATTAAATATACTGATGGAAGACAGAAGAAATTCAGACAAGGAACATGTCAGCACTGGGGCAGGCTATATGACATAGAAAGGATAATTGCAATGTTGAATTCTGAAGACAGAGTGGAAAGGGTATGGAAGCTGGAGTTAATTGACTTTGTCAAAATGAAGAGAGATCACCAGGCAGAAATGAGAAAGAATAGTGAAGAGCTACTAAAGAAAAGGGAGGAGGAGTTTGCTGCAATGGAAGCTAAGGCTGATGAATTGAGAGCTATGGGTCTGTACATAGTCAAGTTTAATCCTTACATCATTGAATACAAGAAATATGGTAGAAATGTAAAGATTAGAATGGACTACATCAGTTCCTATTCTGAGAAACAGCTGAATGAAGTACTCAAGGATTTGTCAGGCTCCCCTCTAATTGAAGAACTCACTTCAATGGAAGACATTATTCTTGCCATGGAGGAAAATGCAAAGAAGAAAGCCAAAGAAGCTGAAGAGAAGATGAAAAATGAGAATCTGCAAGCCAAAGCTCAAGAGATGAATCCAAAAGGATATGGCTAGTAGTTTCTCATAACTTGTAAGAATACTTCTATGTACTTTCTTCAATCAATCTACATACCTGTACTTTTAAAGTTTTATCTTTATGTATGTTAGGCTTGTTATAAGACATGAAATTGTGACTAAGGGTCTTACTCACAATTTGGGGGAGATTGTTAGTCACAGAGGCATGCCTGTTTACATCAAATAACAAGCCTAATTGTTTGTAATGCTTTGCATTACTTACATGACCTCTTAACTGAGGGAACCTCTAGTTGTAGAGTCTCTACTTGTTCTGTACTTGTTATAGGCACCAAATCCTAGTTGTGTAACTGTACTTATGAAGTCAAGAATAATGCTTGAAAGAAGTTCGAAGGTTCATGCCTCAAACAAAAAGATAAAGACTGTCAAATAATCACAGTTGGGATTTGAAGGAAGTGAAGAATTTGCCTAAGTACCAATTTGAGAAGTACATTTGTCTATTCGAGAAGTCTATCAATCGAGAAGTCAGGGATTCGATATCTCAAGACACTATTCGATATCTCTGAATACACTGTTCGATATCTCATTCGATATCTCAGAGATTCGATATGTCTATTACTCTGTTCGAGAACTCAAGAAGTCAACAAGTCAAAAGTGGTATTCGAGTTCTCCAGGAGTCAACAAGTAAAAGTTCCATTCGATATCTCAAGGACTCAGAAAGCTATTTGATATCTCGAGGATTCGATAAGTCAAGTGTTCTATTCGACAACTCAAGGAATCCTAATGAAAAAGAGCTATTCGAGAAGTAATTCGATATGTCAATATAACAGTGTTCGAGAACTCAGAGTTATCGATCAAGTCAATTCTAGTTCTCGAATCACTTACTTAGTCACTTCTCGAATACATTCTTGGAGACAAAATATTGAAGAAATTGTACAAGTCTGAAACCTGCAACAAGCCAATGCACTTTATGGACCACAATCTGTAACGTGCTCTGGAAAGCCTACAAGGAAGTTTGGAGAGATATAGAATAGACAAAGGGCTAAAAAAGTGGATCTGAACAGGCTTTGCAAAGTCAAATCTGTAACCGTTTGGACACTTACTCAAAAAGGATAGACAAACTAGAAAGTAATTTGTTCAGCTACCTTATTTGTAATAAGTAGGTTGTATCCGTGTTCTATAAGGATACAGCCTCACTTCCTTAGTCATTAACTTTGTGAGTCAAGTTTTTCATATACATTGTAAGCTATATCTCTCTGAGAAAAATGAAGCTAAGAATACTATCATTTGTATTCACAGATTGTAGCAACTTTTATCTAATAATACATTAGATTAAAGTGATATTGTGACTTGTGTTGTTCTTCATCCGCACCTACATCTTTGCACACACAAACACTTATCTGCTACACAGACTCAACACAGAAAAGTTCAAGAATCCATTCACCCCCCCTCTGTAATCTTTTACTGTATTCTATATGTTAGATATAATTGATGTGATTTAATGTCAGTGTTTAAGTGTTTCAGGTAAAGAGAGTTTAATTTGTTATTGAAAGCAGTGTTTGAGTATACGCTGATTGCTGGAAGCGCAAACGCTGACAGAAGAAAGCGTAAACACTGATAGCTGAATACATGGAAGCGCAAACGCTGTTAGCGTGGAGAGAACAGAGTTTGCTAAAGTCTGTCTACTGGGAGCGTCTACGAGTCAACAGAGTTTGAAGATTAATTTAATATTAATATGGAAACGATATCTTTGAAGATTGGATAGCTGTCAAAGAGATCGAGTTGACTTAGAAGATGTGTAGCAATCGTAATTGATATCAATTGTATAGCTTAATTTTAGGAGAATCAATTTACGATTGTACGTAGCTGTATATCTTATAAATACAGTTAGGTTAACCCTTGAAGGGTATCGAACGTGAACGAACATCATTCTTGTAACCTAAGCAGCTCTCTGTGATACTTTACATCACCGAGAGAGGAATTATTAATTCCAAAACAGTTTTAAAGAGTTAAAACGTGTGTTCTTGTTATTTATTTATACAGTTCTTGATTATTTATTGTGTAATCGACCTAACAAGTGGTATCAGAGCGGTATCTGTTACTTTATTACAGTTAAAGATCCAAACACAATAGTAATCAATGGCAGAGATACCTCCACCATCTGAAAAAGCCCCTACTACTGTAAGTAGGTATGAAACAATTAGGGTTCCTATCCTGAGGCCATTGGAGTATGCAATTTGGAAGGTGAAAATGACCATGTTTCTGGAGGCTACAGATCCAGAATATCTGGACAGAATTTATGAAGGTCCTCACAAACCTACAAAGCTATCTGCTGCTGCTGCTGGTGAGGAACCAAAAGTCATACCAAAAGAGAAGAAAGATCTATCTGCTGAGGATCTTTCATCTATTGCAAAGGATGCGAAGGTAAGGCATTTACTTCACAGTGCATTAGACAATGTTATGTCTAATAAAGTGATAAACTGCACAACTGCAAAGGAGATATGGGATGCACTTGAGGTTAGATGTCAAGGAACACCTGCAATTAAGAAGAACAGAAGGAACATACTCACACAGGAGTATGAACATTTTGAGGCAAAATCTGATGAAACCATGACAGAAACATTTGACAGATTCTGCAAACTGCTCAATGATTTGTCATTGGTGAATAAAGAGTATGATTTGGAAGATTCAAATCTCAAATTTCTTCTCTCTCTACCTGAAAAGTGGGATGTGAAAACGACCACTATTAGAGATAATTATGAACTTGGTGAAACAGAGATTGATGAAATTTATGGTTTGCTCAAAACCCATGAATTGGAATTGGAGCAGAGAAACAAAAGATCTAGTAGAAAGTCAAAGTCTGTTGCTCTCAAGATTGAGGAGAAATCATCAAAGAAGGAGGCATCAAGGAGAAAGGCAAAAGGGAAAGCCTTAGTCATCCATTCAGAGAATGAGTCATCAAACACTGATGTTGACTCAAACACAGATGATTCATCTGATTCTGAAGATGATGAAGAAATGATGCAAATGGCTGCATTGATGGTAAAGACCTTCAAGAAGATGGGATACAAGAACTTCAAGAAGGGAAAGAAATTCTCCAAGGACTACTCAAAGTTTGATAAGAAGAATTTCAAGAAATATGAAGGAAAGGACTTCAAATCTGGAAAGAAAGATAAGTCTGAAATTCAATGCTACAAGTGTAAGGAGATGGGTCACTATGCTCCTGAGTGCAAAAAGGGTAAAACTGAAAAGGCACTCTACACCAAAGGCAGAGATTGGGCAGACACTTCAGATTCAGATGAGGAAGTCAACTATGCTCTCATGGCTACTACTCAGAATGAAAATGATGATCTTAAGGTACCTCCAACTACCTATGCTTATAACACTGATAATATAACTGAATTAAGAATTTATCTTAAAGCATTGCATATCAGTTATAGGGATCAGACCTTAGAAAATGAGAGGATAAAGTCTGAGTGTTCTCAACTCAAAGAAAGAAATAAATTTGTTGAGGAACAGCTAGAGAACATGAATAAAATTCAAAAAGAGAGAGATGATGCAGTGTTTATTGAACAGGAGTTGCTAGGTAAGTATAAGCAACTAGAATCAGAATTGGAGGATAGTAAACACATCATTAAAACTTGGACACACTCTGGTAAAGACACTCAAGAAGTGTTTCAGTCAGATACAGTAGGTCTAGGTTACTCTGTAGGAGATGAACTTAGATTTGAAAATAAGGTAAAAGTAAGACCATATTGTTCATCTGAGGGTAATGTCATGGGAACAGGTGGACCTAAGACTGAAGCACAGAAAAAGGCTGTTAAAGAGTCATATGCTAAAACTTTTGTTAAAGAGGCTAACATTGGCTTAATGACAGATAAACAACTTAAGCATAAGCTTAAGGAGATAAAATCTGTCAACAAACAGAGTATGCCTAAGAAAAACAGAAATGGAAAGGTAGGCATAACCTCAGGAATTAAGCCAATGCTTGCTTCATTAGCTCCCAGGAAAACATGCTTTAATTGTGGTAGCACAAGTCATCTTGCTAGTTTCTGCAGTAAGAATAAGAACATTAATTCTTTGCCTTCTAAAACTGCAGTAAAGAGTGATTATGTGAGAACTAGACCACAGACTTTATGCAAACACTGTGGAAGTACTTGGCATTCTATTTACACTTGCAGAGATTATCATGCTATTTATTATAATTACTATGAACCCAAACCAAATTTGAAATGGGTTAAAGTAAACTCTGCAAATGTAAACTCTGAAAAAGTTAGCTTAAACTCTGTTAATTTGAATTCCGCTGCAAAAGCTAACAGATTTAAGAAAGCCAAAGGATCCAAGCAGGTCTGGATCCTTAAAACTAATAATCAGTGATTGTTTGTGATTGCAGGGCACCAGGGTAAGTACCTTAGTCGTGGACAGTGGATGTTCAGGACACATGACAGGAAATAAAGCCCTGCTATCAGAGTATGAGGAGAAGGCTGGCCCAGAAGTTTCCTATGGAGATGGCAACATAGGACATACACTGGGATATGGCAACATTAATCTTGGAAATGTCATCATCACAAATGTAGCTCTAGTTCCAGGACTCAAGCATGATTTGCTATCTGTGAGTCAAATCTGTGACAGAGGATATCATGTAGATTTTCAGCCTGAATATTGTCAAGTTATCAGCAAATCTACAGGGAAAGTTGCTCTAGTTGGAAACAGACACAACAACATCTATGAAATCAAATTGTCAACAAACACTGATGGCAAAGCAGTGTGTCTGTCTACAAGGATGTCCAGTGAAGAGAGTTGGAAATGGCACAAGAAACTCTCTCATTTGAATCTGAACAATATCAATGAGCTCATAAAGAATGATCTTGCAAGAGGACTACCAAAGTCATTGTTGAGTGTAGAAGGCCTGTGTGATTCTTGTCAAAAGGCCAAACAGAGAAAAACCTCTTTCAAGAGCAAATCTGAGTCTTCAATTGTTGATCCTTATCATCTCCTACATGTTGATCTTTTTGGACCAGTAAATGTCATGTCACTTGGAAAGAAGAAATATGCTCTAGTCATTGTTGATGAATACACCAGATACACATGGGTGTATTTTCTAGCAAAGAAAGATGAAACTGCTTTAACACTGACAGAACATATATTGCAACTGGACAAAGAGTCAGAGAATCAAGTGAAGATAATCAGAAGTGACAATGGAACTGAATTCAGGAATTCATCAATGGAAGAATTCTGCAAGAGTAAAGGAATTAAACAAGAGTTTTCTGCACCTGGTACTCCACAACAAAATGGTGTAGTGGAGAGGAAGAACAGAACCTTGGTAGAAGCTGCCAGAACCATGCTAGATGAAGCAAAATTGCCAACATATTTCTGGGCAGAGGCGGTTCAAACTGCTTGTTTTACTCAAAATGCAACACTGATCAACAAGCATGGTAAAACACCATATGAAATGGTGAAGAAGAAGAAGCCAAATCTAAAATATTTTCATATTTTTGGATGCAAGTGCTTTGTGTTGAAGACTCATCCTGAACAGTTGACCAAATTTGACCTAAAGGCAGATGAAGGAATTTTTGTTGGCTATCCACTGTCAACTAAAGCTTTCAGAGTCTATAATCTGAGAACAAGAGTGATCATGGAGTCTATTCATGTGTCATTTGATGACAAGAAAATAACTGGACTTGAAGATGTTAATGAGCATGATCAACTGCACTTTGAAAATGAAGATTTATTAAACTCGGATGATACAGATCTGACAAACACTGTTAAGGTCAATTCTGAACCTCTACTGGTAAACACTGAAGAAACTTTTCAATCAGAAACAAGGGAAGAACCAGTTGAGGGGGAGCATGAAGAATCACATCAAAGTGATACTTCAAACACTGATAGTGACTCAATTGATAACTCTGAATCAAACACTGTTGATTCAAACTCTGATCATTCAAATACTGAGCAGTCACAATCAGGGGGAGCATCTGAAAATGAAGAGAGACATCAAGAAAATCAGGAGAGCATGGATCAAGGGGGAGGATCACATGATGACAGAAGCAATCTTCCTTCTGCAAGAAAATGGACTAAGTCCCATACACCTGATTTAATTATTGGTGATCCAGATGCAAGAGTTAGGACAAGAAGTGCAACAACAAATGAATGTCTGTTTCATGCATTCTTGTCACAAACTGAGCCAAAGAAAGTGGAAGAAGCTCTTAAAGATGCTGACTGGATAACAGCAATGCAAGAAGAGCTAAATGAATTTGAAAGAAATGAGGTGTGGACCCTTGTACCAAGGCCAAAGAACAGATCTATTGTTGGTACTAAATGGGTTTTCAGAAATAAAACTGACAGTGATGGTGTGATCACAAGGAACAAAGCAAGACTAGTAGCTAAAGGCTATTCACAGCAGGAAGGAATAGATTATGATGAGACTTTTGCACCAGTTGCCAGGTTGGAGGCAATAAGGATGTTTCTTGCCTATGCTTCTCACAAGAAATTCAAGGTTTTTCAAATGGATGTGAAAAGTGCTTTTCTGAATGGAAAACTTGAAGAAGAAGTTTTTGTTGAACAACCACCTGGTTTTGTAGATCCAAAATATCCAGATCATGTCTACAGGTTAGACAAGGCACTCTATGGACTTAAACAGGCACCTAGGGCATGGTATGAAACACTTGCTAAATTTCTGCTAGAAAGTGGGTTTCACAGAGGTACTATTGACAAAACTCTGTTTTACTTTCAATCTGGTAATGACCTGCTCTTAGTACAGATATATGTAGATGATATCATTTTTGGATCTACTAATGATAAACTCTGTAAGAAATTTGCCAAGCTCATGCAGTCAAGATATCAAATGAGTATGATGGGAGAGTTAAGCTACTTTCTAGGCTTACAGGTGAAGCAAACAGATGATGGAATTTTCATTAATCAAGCAAAATATACCAGAAATCTACTCAAGAAATTTGGCATGCTTGACTGTTCATCTGCAACAACTCCCATGGCAACTGCAACAAAACTGGACAAAGATACAGGTTCATCAGTGGATATGACAAGCTACAGAGGGATGATTGGTTCTCTACTTTATTTAACAGCTAGTAGACCTGATATCATGTATGCCACCTGTCTGTGTGCAAGATTTCAGGCAGATCCAAGAGAACCACATTTAACAGCTGTGAAGAGGATTTTCAAATATCTCAAGGGAACTGCAACTTTAGGACTGTGGTACCCAAGAGAATCAGATTTTAAGCTACTTGGTTACTCTGATGCAGATTTTGCTGGATGTAAGATTGACAGAAAAAGCACAAGTGGAAGTTGTCAATTTCTTGGTGACAGACTAGTATCTTGGTACAGTAAGAAACAGAAGTCAATATCTACATCTACAGCTGAAGCAGAGTATATTGCTGCTGGTAGTTGCTGTGCACAGATTCTATGGATGAAGAATCAACTGCTGGATTATGGATTAAGGTATTCCAAGATACCTATTTTCTGTGATAATCAAAGTGCTATTGCAATGACAGGTAATCCAGTACAACACTCAATGACCAAGCACATCAGCATAAGGTATCACTTTATCAGAGAGCATGTAGAGGAAGGCAATATTGAGCTTCACTTTGTGCCTACAGATCAACAACTAGCAGATGTTTTCACAAAGCCTCTAAGTGAAGCAACATTTACAAGACTGGTCAATGAACTAGGGATGGTATCTGGTTTTGACTAAACATGTTGGTTAGACTCAAACTCTTTCAAATAAAATGTGTTGCTCATGTCTCTGTAAATTGCTATAGTGCTATGTGAACCTTATTAATTAAACTCTGTTAGCATGATTGTTGGTCATACACTATTAATACGTTTGTTAAACTCTGTGAATTCTGAATTGATTTTTGTCTGAATGAGAATACCGATGAAGAAAAATGTATAGAGCATGATTTTCAGTGAAAAATCAAGATTCTTTTTGAGTCACTGTAATCTAATCAGAAATTGCACAGTAAGTTAACACAGCATGATACTGTTTCATATTTAGAGCATCTCTTAGTTTATTTGATCCTAAACTCTGAATCTATGAATACTTCATGCATTGCCTCTCATGAATGACACTGATATTGATGAACTCTAAACTCTGATTAGTGACACTCTGTTTCCAAGCTATACTTGATTCTTGATGATTCTGTGTTTGCACTTGTGAAAATTTTAAAACTTGAGATGTGTCATTGATGATTTTGGTGAGAAACAGTTCATGTCTGTACCCTGTGAGATTTTGAGCCGAATCAGTGATTGATACATTTTATATCAATCAGAGTTTATTGTTGTGCGATATTCATCAGTAAGTATGTTGCTCTAGAACTTGCATTAAACCATTTTGGGACTACGTGATATATGTGTGCATGAAGATGATAAAGGCATTAGGATTAACCATTTTTCATCAAACACTGTTCACAACATCTTTGAACACTGTTCATAAACTCTGTTCATAAACATGACCCGTAGTAAACCCTTTTGAGCCTAATTAACTGCTCATTTTCTTGAATACTGAAGTATTAAGAGCAGTTATCTTCTTTTGTTAAATCTGATTCAAACAGGTGAGTATTTCTCAAGAAAAGATATCTTACTCAGTATATATATATATATCAATAATAAAAAAAAAAAAAAAAAAAAAAAAAAAAAAAATAAAAATGTATATATACTGATCATCTTGTACAAAAATGTACTAACCATTTGACTGAACATTTTGATCAAATAAATTGTTCAGTTCGAAATTCTCATTCGAAAACATCTCTTCTCATCTGTTTGATTTCACTCAATTACAACCCTGAACAAAGTCCTTTTGATTTGTGCATATATGTAATCGAGGTGGTATAAATTTGGTGGACATTCAAGCTTATGGTAGTATCTGCTTTTACTGATTGAATCTGAGAGTAAACACTTCACCTAAACACTTGTGTGATGTGAGAGTTTGTGAGAAAATCCTTGACATGTAACTCACTGAATGATGCTATGATGTTTATCTCCTGATCTTTTTGTCTTTAATGACTGTGTGCTTATGTGGATAATCATGATCATAAACTGGAACAGAGATATTCAGATTTCTGTAATTAAGGAACTACAGAGTTTAGCATTCATCATATACTCTGTGTTTAATATGAGAGTTTGTGCATTCAGTGTTTATTGTTTTGATTTATGGATTCTATGAAATATTAGATGCTGTAAAAATTGATTTGGTAAACTCTGCTACTCACACACGAAAATCACGACTGTGCGTTTTTGAAAGGGTTTTTGTGATAAAGATTGAAAATTGGACAAACACTGATTGATTGTGCTACATACTCTAAGGTATATTTTCATTAAGATAATTTGAAAATTTTGGAGTAAATGGAGTAGTTGACAACTGTTAATTAGTGTCATTAGTGGTAACGTGTCTTGAAAAATGGAACGACAGCGGTAATAATGGCTTTTACTGCGCCTGTCTTAAGTGAACCGTTGCATGTGTGACACCTGTCCCACTCACTCATCATTATGTCTACCTTTTACACTTTTCAAGGGAACAGTTGCGTGTTTTCAAGTAAAAACGCTTGAGTTTAGTTTTTAACTACAACTCAAATTACTTTTTGCCACAATCATTTTTATCCACACGTATTCACTTTACCAAAACAGAGAACCTCTTTGTTTTTTTTCACTTTGGCATTTTCACAAACACCTTTCTTGCAAAACACTTTCACAGTTGATTCTTACTTATTTCTTGATTCAATGGCAACTAAACCTTTCACTGTCTTTGGTCTACGTTTTGTGCCTAACAACTATGCAGCTTTACTTGAGAATGACCGGGCACCGGAGCCGTTTCATCTTATGCAAAATTTTCTTCGAGATTCTGAAATTGGGCAAGCGCTGGTTGAACCGGCTACTCTATCTGCTTCCCAAGTCGTTAATTTCTGGCAAAACTCAAGATATATTGAAGGAGGAGAGAATGGAACTCCGTCTATTATCTTTTCTCATGAAGAACAAGAGTTTGTGATTACTCCACAAACTGTTCGTGATGTCATGGATTTTGACACACATACCTCATATGCTGTTGTTTCTGAGCAAAATCTGAGGGAAATGCTCACAGAGATTGGTTACATGGAATCACTTGCCAAGCTGGGCAGTGTGAGGAGGCCAAATCTGAGAAAAGAGTGGAACTTTTTCTTTGATTGCATTACAAGGACATTCCAGAAGAAGGTCACCAACTGGGATGCTATTCCAATGGACAGTCTACAAATTGGGTATTCTCTACTCTATGGTAGTAATTTTGATTTTGGTAGATATGTCTTAATGAATTTGGGTGATAAGTTGTCAGAGTCTACTACTGTGTACTTTGCTAGATTTTGTCAATTATTGTTCAATGCATGTGTTCCTGGTTTAACTGTTGATGAGGCTGATGAGATTCAACCGTTTCGAGTCACAAAGAGAATTTTTACTGATATGTCAAATAAAGATGTTGGAAAAGACTTGCCTCCCTTAGCATTGCCGCTTGCTTTGCAAAATTTTGTCAATCAGCCACAAGACAATGATACACATCAACCGCAACAACCAGAACCACAGCCTATGCCTGAACCTTTAGCCACTGATCGTACAGAAAACATACCATCTCAACCTACTCAAACACCTGAGCCCACACCAACAACCACTGAATATCCCATATCACCACCAACACAAACAGAACCTCAAACACAACCTGACCAAATGAACACTGAACAAACAAACCCTGTCTCCATTACTCATCCACAACCACCACCAAAGCCAAAGAGGAAGAAGCATACTGCAATCAACACTGAACGTGCTAAGGCTAAACAGTCAACTCCAAAGACTGTTTATTCTAGAAAAGCAAAACAAAGGGCAAACAGACCTTCACCACCATTGGTTGAGGAAAGTTCCAGTGAGAGTTCTAATGAAGATGCAGAACAGGTTGCAGTACCTCAAGCTAAGAGGAGGAGGCTAATTTTGACTGATTCTGATGATGAGCATGTGGAGGAGGCTCAAGACAAAATCTCATTTGATATTCCTACTGGTGAGCCAGAGGTTATCATAGACCCTGTTATCCCAGACTCAGGAGTCAATGTTGCTGAACCAGAAGTTGATAAGGCTCAAGAAAATGAAGATGCTAGAGATGTTTTATCTCCAATGGAAGAGTTTGCTGAAACTCCGATGTCTTTCAATCATGAAGCATCTACTCCACCACTCATGGAGGTTACACTGTCTATAGATACTGGTGTTGCTGATGGGCCTACAGTTGTTCTTGAAGACACTGTGGTTGCATCACACACTGAGTTGAACTCTGATGCCAATAATATTTCTGCTCATGGTGAGGAGGTTGATAAACCAGAGAAGGTTCTTTCTTCAGAGCAAACTCCAATTGATAAAGGAAAACAGGTTGCTCAAGAACCTATTGTTGCTCAAGAACAAATTGCTCAAGAACAAATTGCTGCTCCAGAACCTAGTCTTTCTGTTGCCTCTACTAGTGAATCAATGAGTGATTCTGTTGAAGCTAATAGTACAGGAGTTGACCAACCACAAAATCAGCCAGATGGTCAGAAAACAGGTGAAAAACCAGATTTTGCTGGGCCTTCTAATAATGAAATTGATGATGGTTATTTGGCCAAGCAAACTGCTGAATGGTACAAGTCAGACTGTATTTTTCCTCCTGGAAGGGCAGAAAAGTTTCTTGAAGTCAATTCAAAGAAGATTAAAAATCCAGAGATTTTCACTTGTTTGCAAGGAACAGTGATTCAAATCAAAACGCTGAATAATAGATTTGATGACACTCAGAAATCTATCATTGATCTTCGCACAGAAGTTGCTACTCATGAAGAAAAAGCTCAACTAGCTAATGCTAAATTCTTTCAACAATTTGCCAAAGCTCAATCTAATCTGAATGACAGACTGAGTACAGTTGAAAAGAATCAGACTTTATTGGCTGAGAAAGTTGATTCTATAGCAAATTCTCTTGAGCTAATCACCTCCATACTGATTCAAGACAGTGATGATGTCAAAAAGGGGGAGAGAGTTTCTAAAACTAAGTGTAAGAAAGATCAAACTCTGTCAAAGAAAGATCAAAATGATGATGAAGAAGCCAATGCTGATAAGGGCTTAAGAAATGTGAATCTCAGACAAGGACATGGGAGGTCTTCAAGGTCAAAGCCAAATTTGGTGATAGATTCAAATGCTCAGAGTACTTCAGGTTCAAAGCCAAAGGATTTGTTATTCTCTGACAATCCACAAACTGATGAAGAATTGGCTGCAAAACTTTTTCGAGAAGAGAATGCTGAAGCTACACTTGAGGATATTCAAGCTGAAGAGAAGTTGTTACAGAAAGAACATCTAAAAGCTGTGAAGTCCAAGAAAGTGAAGAAAGTTGTTAAAACTTCAAAGTCTGCAAAGCCTGTGATGAAAGGAATTGTAATTAAAGAAAAACTATCTGGTATTCAAGAAGAAGAAGAAGAAGATACTGGGAAGCTGGTTAGAAAGTCTTCTCTTGATGCTAAGTTGAAATTAAAAGAGAAAGTTGATGAAGAGGGCAAGGGCAAAATGATAGTTACAACCTCTGTTGCTACACAAGTTGTACAGACACAAAGTAAACCCTTACCTGGTTTTTCAAGGGCAAAGATTCCAGTGCAAGAACAAGCAGGAGTAACTGGTGAGTATCAACATAATAAATCTTGTTCAGGAAAGCCACCAGGGAGAAATACTTCTGGATTAGGTGCAACAAGAGATTTGAGATTTAGTAACAGTCCAAGAGATCCCTCTGCACTTGTATCTCTTGGTTCTGGTATTAATCAAGAAAATCTAGACAAGTTGGAATCAGTTCAGGTAGTTCGTCAAAGAAGCTTAGACATTCACTTTCTATTATACTTTATGGCAGATGGGTCAGTGTATAGAGTGAATGAAGAAGCAGTCAAGTTAAAATTATTTGAGGAACTTCAGTATGTCTTGCATATCTTCAGAGTTAGAAATCAAAGAACACAGATCATTGCTAATTCTATAAGGAAGCATATGCTGAAAGCTAAAGCTGCTACAGGAACAAAGTCTGCTGAAAAGTATGTTCCAAAATACAGAGACTGGAATGGAAATCTGATTGAAATGCAGAAGGGAACTACAAGGTTGAAGACTGATCTTGGAATTACAGTTCTTGATTTCAATGTAAAGTCTGAAGAATTAAAGTACATCAGATTGGGTAATGAAATGAGGAGGAACAAGATCTATGATCTCAGGGCTGCTATTTTTCAAACGGATGAAAATGATCCAGAGTTAAGAGAGATCAAGCAAGCTATGGAGATTGAGCTTGAAAATGCTGAAAGGAGGTTGTTAATTGATTATCTCAGAACAACTCCAGATCTTGAGGAGGTTAGGTAGACAGAATTTGTAAGTAATTCGAATTTTCTGTAAATTTTGCTAAGTCAAGTTTAAACTCTGATTATATGTTAAACACTGTGTTTTTATTTGTTAGTTTTGACATCATCAATTATTATGAACTTGTACATTTTTCTAATGAACAAGTTGGGGGAGATTGTTAGATATAATTGATGTGATTTAATGTCAGTGTTTAAGTGTTTCAGGTAAAGAGAGTTTAATTTGTTATTGAAAGCAGTGTTTGAGTATACGCTGATTGCTGGAAGCGCAAACGCTGACAGAGGAAAGCGTAAACACTGATAGCTGAATACATGGAAGCGCAAACGCTGTTAGCGTGGAGAGAACAGAGTTTGCTAAAGTCTGTCTACTGGGAGCGTCTACGAGTCAACAGAGTTTGAAGATTAATTTAATATTAATATGGAAACGATATCTTTGAAGATTGGATAGCTGTCAAAGAGATCGAGTTGACTTAGAAGATGTGTAGCAATCGTAATTGATATCAATTGTATAGCTTAATTTTAGGAGAATCAATTTACGATTGTACGTAGCTGTATATCTTATAAATACAGTTAGGTTAACCCTTGAAGGGTATCGAACGTGAACGAACATCATTCTTGTAACCTAAGCAGCTCTCTGTGATACTTTACATCACCGAGAGAGGAATTATTAATTCCAAAACAGTTTTAAAGAGTTAAAACGTGTGTTCTTGTTATTTATTTATACAGTTCTTGATTATTTATTGTGTAATCGACCTAACACTATACTCAACAAATTTTCACAAGAATGACTTGTGAAACAGGAAAAAAAAAGGCGTGGGATCAACTAAAAGATTTGTATGAAGGTAACACAAGAGTAAAGAGGATGCAAATCTTAAATCTCAAAAGGGATTTTGAGATTTTAATCATGAAAGAAAAAGACAAGATTATTGTGACAAATTGATGGCTATGATGAACAAAATACGACAAATGGGAGAAGATCTACCTGATAGCAAAGTTGTAAAGAAACTATTTATGAGTTTTCCTGAAAGATTCGAGACAAAATTTTCATTTCTTGAAGATTCAAAAGACATAAGTGAATTAGTTTTATTCGAGCTAATTAATTTTTGTAAGTCCAAGAACGAAGAAAAGTAATGAGAAATAAGGAAACTAAAGATGTGGTTGAAGTAACTCTTTTAGCCGAAACTTCAAAATAGAAAATAAGATTTGCTACATGTGGTCATTGTAAGAAGAATTGGCATGAAAAAAAGGATTGTTTGCATACGGAGAAGCCTTAATCCTTTAAATGTAAGAGGTTAATTTGGACATGTGCAAAAGTATTGTAGAAACAAGACCCACGAAAGTGTCAATAAGACACAAGTATTTGACTAAGAACAACTGTTTTGATATTGGAGATTTGTGCTCTAATTTGTAAGTTGGTGAGAAGTGCATCAACATGGAATTGATAAGAAGTGCATCAAGAAATGGAATTGGTGAGAAGTGCACCTAGAAAAAATTGTTGAGAAGTGCTTTGAAAAGGTGATGATGGGAAGTAAATCAATGGTTCAACAAATTTAGAATTTTGAATTCAGAGAGAGTTTGAGAATGATTCTAACTTATTTGAATTGTTTTTGAAATTTTATTGATTAGTTTGTTAGGTGTTTTTTAAATAATTATTAGATAAGATAGATGCTAGGTTTTAGGAGTTTTAGTTTGTTTTTTGTATTTAAAATCACAATTTGAAATAAAAATCAAGTATGTATCTAATATTTATTCTCATGTTCTCAGTGTTTTTCTCTCAACTATTAATAGTCTAAAACCCCAACAGAACATGGTTGTTGAGTCTATTCAAATATTTCTCATACATTTTGGTCTTTTTGAACATGATGTTCCTTGTTATATTTAGGTTTATTATCAATATTCGAAAGTGAAAAATACTGTTTACATTTTGACAATTATATTACGTTGTCGAGAGTAATATGTAAAATCTTTGAACTGTAGATGGGGTAATTAATTTCTTTAGTGTGTGTAGACATAAAATATGTTTAATCTAAAACTTTTATAGCGTAATTTCCCATTTTTCCTAAAGGATAAGAGAACACTGGAAATTTATGATTATCTATATGTTACAATTACGCTAAG
Source organism: Kitagawia praeruptora (assembly GCA_037693485.1). Taxonomy (NCBI): domain Eukaryota; kingdom Viridiplantae; phylum Streptophyta; class Magnoliopsida; order Apiales; family Apiaceae; genus Kitagawia; species Kitagawia praeruptora. The sequence goes on along the minus strand of CM075354.1, from coordinate 9,014,995 downwards.
CTGAGATTTGATTCAAAACCATGATTGTATTTTCTTATTTTTTTTAGCGTATATAGTGATAGGAACTGAAAAGGTCAATCATGAAACTTTATTCGCTTTCTTTTAGTGATTTTCTCAGCAATCTCAACATCAACACCACCTGTGTCAACCTGTATTAGGATATTAAGTTGTTAAAATACATACATAAATGACAAATTACCTCAAGTCACAACCACTAACCAAATATACCTATGCGAGAAAGAAGCCAAACGACAATATTTTTGGATATCGTACAATATCTATTAGGTTAAAAAAATATTAGATAAAAATGGAAATGTAATTTAATAGTGTGCATTATTAGATAAGATGACAACAAAAAAATAATTTTATTAGGTAATAAAATGTGCACATGTATTTCAGTGATGATGATAGCTTAAGGTAAGGATTGTTAAGAGCTTGCTCAACCATGATCCTATCAAGTGGGTCAATCGCGAGGAGAACCTTAAACAAACCAATAATATATTGTTATTAATACACGAAAAAAGTTGTGTGCATTTGAAATTTGATTAAATTAATATTACCTTCAACAAATCAATACCATCCATATCAAGACCGGAACAAGGTCGGGAACCATAAAAAATAAATGTCAAGTTAAAATGTACGTAACTCATTAAATTAAGAGTCGAACTGGAGTTTAAAGAATTTCACCTCCGGGTACTCTGCTCATCCTACTCATCTATTGGGTAGTCTGGTAGAGAAGATAGCTTACCTCCCTCCTTTGGTTTGCCAATTTTCCTTCAAAAATTGACAAAATTAAAGTTCTAATGTCTACAAAAATGGCAAATTAATTGAATAAAATATTACTAGTTGTGTTACCTAAATATTTCACTCAGTACAGTACTCTCAGGACTCACAGAAGCTCCTCCATGTTTGGTGCCAAAGGGGTTCCCTTTCTTCACCATTTCATAAAAAAATGCAACCAGCTGCCCACATATCAACCCTTTCTGCATACGAATCATCTCTCAACAACAACTCTGGAACCATGAAAAGTAGGGTGCCCGGCTAAAAATACACAAACAACAAAGTATATAAAACTTCACATAAACATTAGGTTACATTTATATTCAATATGAACTCTTAGGATTGTTTAACTACCAGTCGAGTTAGCCTTTTGACATCAGTTAACCTTCTCGTACTTCCAAAATCACATATCTTCCGTTTAAGATCACGTCCAATGATCATATTCTCAGGCTTCAAGTCATGATGAAGAGGTGAAAGAAATTGTTGGAGCTAGTCATACATACACAAGATACCATTTTATTTCGATAATAGACACCAATAATGAGAATTTGATAAATAAATTTTGTAGAAGATTATTTAATTATTTTTTTAATCACGTACTCTACATGTTCTTTTAATCAACCAACCAAAATTATTGATGAATCCAAATTAAAGTTTCTTCATAATTTGATTTATCAAGAGTAATGCATCAGTACTTATTTATGATATTAGAAAATTCAAAAAAAACTTTATTTCTTGAAAACAAATCGTCATTTTACTATGTACAACAATAATATTCCCAAATTATACACGTACATCCTCGCAATCTTCATTATATATATGAATAATATCCACATTGCACCCTATTATTTTACCCCAAACACAGTTTAGTATTCATATTTTTGAATAGATCAGTTTGCAATTTATACATTTAAACTTGCTATCGAATTGTAACTTCTCAGTCAAGAATTGATGTTAACACTGAATATGCAAGAGGTAAGGTTGGGATCAAAATTTCAAATGGCTCTTTAACTCCATTTCACATGTATAAACCTTTATTTGTCTATAAACTTATATATACCACAAACCTTGTTATCAAATTTCTACCTACAGATTTTTTTTAAATAATAATTTGCATATATATGACCATGAAATGATGCATGATTTGTTGTTTATCCCATGTCTATACACATCCTGAAAAATGTCTATACACATCCTATGGCCTCTTATTTGAAAAATGCTAATGAAAACATGATCTATTAATTGAGAGAAAAAGATCTGATTGTGAATTTGATTACTTTCATTTTATTGCTAGCATAATATGTATAAATATATCGACGACACATAAAAGTGTGCAAGTGTCGTATAGTATTTTTAGTCTAGTTACTAAAAAGCCCTACCATGTTAATAGTAACGGAATAACGTAACAGCGCAATATAAAAAAGGTTGCAATTTGATAGATATGTATGGGTTGCAAATTGATTTGTTTAAATAAATGAATCTTAAGCCCTGTTTGGTGCAAAGTGGATAGTACTATCGCTCTATATATCAAGTTCAAAGTATAATACATGTTCAATCTTTTCATTAATCTACTTGAGCTCATCAATTACCGCTGACAGAGTTTACTCCATCTTCGACATCAAATGTTTTTTACATCTGTTCCATCTTCCATGGCTGAAACTTTTTAAATCAAAAACTCCAATACTCAATTGAATATTAGAAATCAACATAAAAATCTTATGAATTTAATGATGTGGAGACTGGGGATAGAGTGTTAGTTGATGGTCAGTAGATATGTATCAAAAGAACTTGATGTCTAATTACAAGTTACATTGTAGAATACCAGGAGTCAGAAATAAGGAAATCATACTTTGAAAATAGAATAAGTAAGTGTAAATTATACTTTGAAAATGAAATCAAGTAAAAATATAAGAAAAAGAATTAGTGGATTTATATAGGAGAAAAATGGTCCAACGACGACCGACGACGATCCATTGATTGTTTCTCGATGAAAACAACAAAACGACGATCAACGACGACTCGTTGATTGTTTCTCGACGGAAACAACAACAAACGACGACGATGAATGACAATCGATGACCGTTTCTCGATTAGAAATGATGACGACTATTTTCAAGATTTTTTTTTGTTTTTTTAATTTTGTTATTATTTACAAACTCTCGATACTTGAATCTTAAGTTTGAGGGGGATGTTGACATATTATTATGATGTAATACGAGAAGTTATCGTAATTATTATTATTAGGGAAAAAGGATAGTTTCCTTTATTACGATGTTATCGTAATTATTATTATTAGGGAAAAAGGAAAGTTTCCTTTATTACGATTAGGTATTGACTATATAAACGATCATTGTATTGTAAACTAATTAAGGCTTATGCCCTTACGATTGAATAAACGAGTATTTACGATATTTTATCATAGATTTATACGCACAAGAATTTAATTATGTCAAATAGCTGCATGGACTTTTGTTGTAAATTTATTTGCATAAGGATTATTGTGGTCGAGAATCGAGATTGTATTTGTGTAATCCGCCTATTAGACGATGTGAACTCGTTTGTTTTCGTTCTTCGTGGTGAAGGATGTTATTACTAAGTTCGACTGAACATTTTTAGACAAATAAATTGAATGTTTGTTTAAAAGTTCATTTTCTAATCTAGACATTTTACTGATAAAGAAGGAATAGAGAACTACAGATAGCCTTTTGCAAAGTACAAACATTGAAAGCTTTTACAAATATCTTTATATTAGATTCTTAGTGTTATGCAGACATACCAATATACCATGACATGACCTTGTTTTAAAGTTACATTACCTAAATTTTGGTCATTAGGTAGACCAAGTAGTTTGTTTGTAAAGTGCAGGAGAATGTTGCTAAATTGTTTAAATAGAATAATATACCCTGTTGTTAGAACAACAGTTTTAGGGGGTTGCGTTTTGTCCCTTCCTGGAATCCTTTTGCAGGTCTAATTGAGTGCTGCATATATTATATAGATTTTGATAGTCGTATTAGGTACGACACGCTAAGAGAAGCATACTGAATCTTTTAACTATAGATGGTGTAATATCTTTTGGAGAAGAACTTTCAGGTTTCGGTTGATCAAATTGTTAAAAGTCTCTTACCAATAAAATGAAATGTTGAACAGTTTCTGAACCAAGTGTTCTCGTATTGCTAACTAAACCTGTACAACTCTGAAAGTTATACTCTTACAGGCATGGATTGTATCTGGTTTGTTGTTGTAACATTACTCTCCCAAGGACTCGCCTGATTCTCTGAAACACATTTGTAGACATGGTTAATTTTTCGTTCTAAATCTTAGTTTTTCAAAGGTGCTAGCTTTTGCTGAGAGGATACTTATAGAGAGAAGTCTGTAAACTTGTAAAAGGATTGAGTACTAAATGTAGTACCCCTGAAGCCATCTTTGTTGATGGATAGTAGAGAAGCATTAAGAGGGACAAGTTTCCGATCGACACAGAAAGCTTTAACATCTATGAAAAATTCGTCGTAAGGGTCAGTTGTTGTATAAATAATGTCAGTGTCAACAGGGCAACTGACAAGTTTTGTGGTGATTAATTTCTTAGCAATGTTTTTATAATATGGTGTAAATATGTGTGTCCCTTATATGAAAATGTGGCCATGTAAATGACCAGATTTAGAGGGCAAACAAAGTGCAAACTTATGAGGTAAATTAAACTGGCTTGACATTTGTGCATTGTGCATGCATTGAAGTAGTTGTATTTACTAGGCCTATCATACCTTCGGTTCCACTGGCTAGGTTTTTCAAGAGATTGGAACATAAAAATGTATTTGGTTTGGGAGATTTGTAGGTTAATCCGATTGATATGTAGTAGATTGAAGAAGACATTGTTCTGAATTTCTGATGACATGGTTTGCCAGTGCAGAACAGACTAGCATTTATAGAAGAGGAGTCTCCAGATCTGTCAATTATCTAGATTCTTGAGCAGGGCAAAATACCTAGTCCCTACAATATAGACAATATACATAGACAATTATATGGTAATGCAGGGCGATTGGTGGAGAACTGACGGAGTCTTCAGTATCATTAGCCGGATATATATTGAATACCTTATATGGTAAGAACACATTTGAACAGACCATAAATGGCCTTAAAGTATCTTTATTTTATATATGGTATCGTGCTTAGCATATGTTTCTTCTCCTTTGTGTTAAGTGTTAACTATTAATCTTGTTAAGCTGGTAACTTAAATTAAGATGCATGTATAATCTCCCCTCGCTCCTTGTGTCTTCATATTATAAATCATGTCCACAATATGTACTGAATTGTTGGTATTGAGTAGTTTGTCAAAGTGACAGTTCTTTATGATATCTGTTTGATTATACTTTGGGAGTCTTTTCTTACCCGTCCTACATAAAAAAAAATGATGACAAATCTGTCTCCTTGGTTTTAAATCTTAAGTGAATGTTTTCCATCCATCGTAGTTATCCTTGTAAGCTGGTAACAGAAAAAGAAACCTTCACTCACCTAGATAATTGTGCAAGTGTGACTATAAGTTGTTTAAATGATGCTAGCTTAGTACCTCAGGCCGAGAGAAAAATGTAGAACTCTAAAACTCCAGATGTTGTAATTTCCTTCTTAGTAGGGTTGTTGTAGTTTAGGTAGTAGATGAAGTTTACTTAGATATGACCCTCCATCCACAAATGCCAAGCATAACCCTTCTTTGTTCACTGACACCATTGAATTAGCACCGTAAAATCTCCAAAACTTGTCGCCAGCCACACTAATATCTATTTAAGGCACTACAGGTCATGTCTGGATTTTGGCTACATTCTTTGATTTAAAACATGCTCCGAATGGTGCGACTGATGCTACGCTTTTCATTTTTCTGAGCGCTGCAGCCTTGGTAAAAGCACTAACAAGACTGTTAAAGATAGAAGTCTCTAGTTTTGTAAAAGGAGTAACAGTACTAAATTTAGTACCCCCGTAGCCTTCTTTGTTGATGGATAGCAAAGAAGCATTAAGGGCAGGTTTATGATCGACACTAATAGTTCGAACATCTATGAAATATTCATCCGAGGGGTCATCAGTTGTATACACAGATGTCTTACTAAAAGGGTTGATGACAAGTTGTGTGGTGACTAATTCTTTAGCAATGTCTTTACTGTATGGTAAGAAGAAATATTGCCCCCGGCCTATAAACATGTGGCCAAGTGCATATTCAGATGTAGATGGTATACAGAGAGCAAATTTGTAAGGTAGCCTAAACTGTGTCGACAATTGTGCATGTAATGAAGTAGTTAGATTTGCGAGGCCTACCATACCTTTGGTTTCATTAGATAGACCTCTCAGGATATCTGGAACTGCACATGTGAATGGGAAAGGCTTGGGGGATTGGTAGCTTAATCCGACTGATAGGCAATTGGTAGACTCAACATATAAGGTATCCTCTTCAGGGCCTAGTGGAAGAGTTCCTCTAAAGGCCTTGAAATGCACTGTAGGAGTAGACAATACAGGCATCGTTAGTGTAGCCTGGCGTGTGAGGGTGAGCACAGCGCATGCATCCATCGCCCTTGTATATTTTACATTTTTTTGGAACCACACATGATGGGATGATAGGTTGGTAATTGGTAGGCATCACAGTTGAACCAGGTATGCTGGCCACCAAGATTCAAAACTAGTTCTATGCCGTTGTCTCGTTTGGAAATGTCTAAGGTAGTATAGTACTGGAGTGTTTTTGTGTGTTTCCTTGTCGGAAAAAGAAGGGCAGTGGGTTTTGGTTTCTTGAAATTGGTGGCATTTGAAACTGAAAATGTTGTAACAGCAGAGAATAAGATGATTAGACTACAGTGGATCAAAGAAGACATTGCTGTGTCGAATTGCTTTCCTAGTGCAAAAGAGAATGCAGGACAAATCTAATATTTATGGAATAGTAGTACTCTCCAGAGTGTTCAAAAAATATGTAGGCGGATTCAGACAGTGATCCTAGCTAGGATCTAACTAGTACTCGAATAGAATAGTCTGAAACTATTTACAACATTAATAACATACCTTAAATACAACTAATATTATAATCTTCATAATATCCTAACGTTAATCTCCCGGTTGCCCATAAACGTATTTTAAGACACCAGTCAAGATTGATGGCTGACAAAGTTAACAGGTCGATAAATCGATTAGTATATTTACACATGGAAGAGTCGGGAGGGACTCTGTACCATGTTTATTTGGACAGTTCAGTCTGTCACATTGTCCTTTTATTCGATTTATTTTAGGTATCTTTGATGTTTTCTATTTCATTCGTAGTAAATGTTGTTATTATTATTATTTTTTTGAATAATTAGACTTGTATGCCTAACAACTAAGTATCCATTCTTACAAATCCCGGGATCACTTCATAATAGTTGCATACAAAATCATATCCGACTAATCAACTAGTGTCTGAACTTGAACCTAGAAAACTAAGATAAATTTATGCTTGAACATGAATTTCTTACTGAATAGATACTAAGAGTCGTGATCGTGGATAACTGAATATACCAACAACCAGGTCTTTCTGTTCTTCACAATTATATATATGCTTATAGTTTGAGGGAGCATACGATGGAAGATCTTCAATGATTGTGTGTAGTTCCTGGGTTTGTTGGGAGACTGGGATGTATGTACTCCCTCCATCATCAGAGCAATATCGATCGAACTCGAAAACCAGTAAGCAGATCCTTCTGTCCACTTTATACAGATCACTAGTGCACTACCACAGTCCCATTACAATAGTTACTGATACCATATCATCAGTACTATTTTCGATTGCAAACTGCATATCCTATATTTAGCGGCTCATATGTCCAGGATCAGGGAAGATCCTGAACTTGCTCTTTTTTTTTTCTTCTGTAACAGAACCAGTGAATAGGCGCAAGAAAGAGTGAGCGCACTCTTCTAAAACGCATGCAAGTAGGGAATTTAAAATTCTGCTGCAATTAAAGTCCAGTAACAATTTAGTATATTTGTTTTAATCAATTTTCATATACCTCGCTATTTTTGCCTCTGAATTGCTATTGATATGGATTTTTTTCGTGTTCAATTAGGTTTTTTGGTAGCTGTTGAAAGAAATTTTAAAAACTGTACGCACACTTTCATGGTGTTTCAAAAAGATTTTCAGACTATTGTTTCGTAGTGTTTCAGCAACATACAACTCCGTACTTCATCATATTATCATTTTGAACCAATAATTGACAGAATCCAAAATAGAAAAGTATGAAATACTCGATTTACATGAACTAATAAAGACAGATACAATATGAGTAGATTGTCAAAGGCCTAAAAATCACTATGACAGACATTACCCAGGGCTCACACTAAATCGCCCCTGCTCATTGTATCTCGTCTCCTAGATCAACAACTTCAAACTCCATCTTGACAAAATAATCATCACAACGAGACATGATCTGCTGAACCACCTCAGTAGAGCTGAGGACATCAACGGCTCTCCCATACCATTGGTCCACACAGTCACGCGTACGGTGACAATCTGACCAACAAAACATTAAAAAGTAAGTTTGAGAACATACAGACCAGAAAGTGACATATTTAATTTAAAACCCAAGGCTTTTCTAAATTGGTCTAATATCAGACAGTTCGAATTCCAAGATCTTCATTATCTCATGCATGACAAAACTTCGCACAAGGTGATCATCACGCTAAAAAGTAAAAACCACAACTATCAGCTAACAAACCGATATCGCCCTATCGCCCTTTCCCATAACTAGCAGGGGCTCGAAACCTACATTACCAATGATCATCAATCTTTTAACACCGAGACCATTGCTTACAAGGCCACAACACATATTTCCCGTTTATCCAACAAGAAAACCTATGCTTAGTTTCGCTATTCACTATCTTTCAGCCAAAGCAAGCATCACATGGTTTGAACTTCAAACAGCAAGTTAACCAATTCATAACGAAGTTAATAAGATTACACATTGTAGAACTAAAGGCTGCAAAAACAATCCACTTTGTTCATTTCTAAAGAGATTGTAAAATGCACTATAAAGATTTCTCTTCGATGACTTTGACATTACTATCTTTGCAACAATCGTGTGAAATCAATTACAAAATCTACTTTATATTTAAAAACATGCAAGGACATGCCCACATGGTGGGGTATAAAATAACATAGCGGATAGACCATATCATTACTGATTTATCGAGCTTTATAAGTTATCATGATTACATATAAAGGTGGTATCGGCCATTTCTCAACTGGTTTCAGGATCAAGTATAGAACCAATAATTCACAACTTAAACTATTTAACTCATACAGCAATTACCACATGATTATACGAACTTTGCTTTTCATACGGTATGACCCCAAATCATCCACCTTTTCTAATCACACAAATTTTATCCTAAACATTCCACCAACATTCAAAAGTTTTAAAAGAAACCATCCATAAGAAACATGTTAAAATTCAGAAACAAGCTAGAGAGCTTTTGCGTTGATCTTTAAACGCTTTAAAAGAAACCATCTATTAGCAAAATGTTAAAATTTAGAAACAAGCTAGATACCTCCGACGGTTAATCTCGTCGTTATATAAGTAACCCGGTTTGGCAACACGCTAGGACCACAAACCCTGAGGTGCAATCCCTTTGCCTCACTGACAACAGCAGCAGTCACTGCACACCAGACCACAACACAACACGGTAAGAAAACGAAAAATAGTGCATATTCAACACTATCATGTAGAAAATTAAATAAAATGTCCGGAAGTCCAAGCCCTAACCCTCGACACCACCACATTCATCGTAACCTCACTCAGTGGCTCTCTCGGTTCGACTTTCCTCACTTTGATCTCACAAAGGCAGATTCTATTTCTTGAGAGGGCATCTCTTTACATAAACTCAGAACGCGCCATATTTGGAATGCAATCCGCTATAAGCTCCCAACAGTCCCTTGGCATGATCTTATTTGCACAGACTTCATATAGCCCGGTACGCTCATCATACATGGCTTCTTTGTCTTAATAGACTCCCAACACTTAGCAGGCTGGCCTCGTTTGGAATTTCTACCTCCCAACATTGCTCTCTGTGCGTGGGGGGTCTTGAAACTAGCTCTCACCTCTTCGGTTCATGTGCTTATAGCAGCTACATCCTAAAATGTCTTGCAGACATGCTAACACCTGGGAAGACTTGTTGACTGCTTGGGGTTCAATCATGCAGCCTGTTCGTAAGTGCCTCGCCCTTCTCACTGCCCAAGTTTTTGCTTATCATATTTGGAGAGAACGCAATGCTAGATCCCATGATAGAAGCTGTTTTGGTCCTAGAAAGCTGCTTGCGGACATTGTCTTAGATATCAAAGTTCGCCTGGCCAGTTCAAGTTGGTTTAGAAAATATGCTTGTATAGAACTAGATAGTTGGTTGATTATGTGAGGGGCCCTTTCTTTTGTTGCTTTCTATCCCCAATCTAGCTATTATTATATTGGCTTTAGATAGTTTTCTCTATGGCTTACCATAGAGCAACGGTCAACCCCTGTATATTCCTTTTTGTTTTAATCTACTTATGCAAATTAGCAAAAAAAAAAAAAAAATGTCCGGAAAGCAAATAATTTAAACCTTTACAAAAATCAAGCCATTATTTCTGAATAATCTATTTAAATTATTTAAACTAATATGTCATATTAGTGAAAATGACAAGGTCACTATTTCTGAATTACAATGCATTGAAGTAGATAGAGTAGTAATCTATTTTGGGTAAGGCTAGTTAAATTTGGTGGATTAATTGACTGACAAGGACCTACTTAGTTGAGCATGGATGGATTAATCGACTGATAAGGACCTACATAGTTGAGCATGGGTGGATTAATCCACTGATAAGGACATACTTAAATGAGCATGAGGAGTTGATTCAGATAGTAGCAAAAAGAGTGGGGGACTAATCAGCATCTATTTGGCTTGAAATAAACTAAGTTTTTTTTTTTAAAAAAAATTATCCACCCGCATACTCCGTATTAATTTGGTACGAAATCAAGTAATTATCAATTACCCACCCGTATGATAATTAGGTTTCTCAATCTTCATGAATGATTCACATCACATATTAAACAACTTTTTATCTACAGAAATCACAGCTACTGAGACCCCAAATGATAATAATCATAATTATAAGGTGAATTGTAAATCAGAGGATGAACAAAAGGCACAAATAATGATAGGTTACCTTCATCGACAACATCGGGAAACCTGGAGTACAATGAAATTCTTATATTTTGAAATTTCTGCTGCTTCTCTGTCTGTTGGAACGGGAGAGAGAGAACCCTCGCAAACTGCTTCTCCATTGGTTCCTCCATCGAGAGAGACGGATTCTCTAACTGCCTCTCTATGGGTTCCTCCATCGAGATCGAGAGAGAGAGAGAGAGAGAGAGAGAGAGAGAGGGAGAGGGAGGGGACAGGTAGACTTTAATATCTGTTACTCTCTTAATATAGAGGCGGGAGGCCGTATAGCCGATAGCGATATCGATAGCGTTACCCAGATTTTTTGGGCTTGTACATTATTTTACAAGTGCAAATCCCTCAAAGCCTAGAACTTGATGCGTTGCCCCGCTACGCATGGTTCTAGTTTTAATTTTTTTTATATTTTATAAATGATGCTTAGTTAATATATATGTTGTTCTTCTAAATTTTCATTTTTTATTTTTTTGTTTTGAATAGTTTCATTTGATTTAAATGCATTTTTGTGAAGTTCTGAAGTATTTGTTATGAATTGGATGAGTTAAAGGAAAATAAGATCTTATTGGTTGTTTTATTATAATTAAAAATTTTAATATGTAATAAGGATACTCCTCGGTCCCGTCCGACGACGCCTCGAATCCTATATATGATAAAATAAAATTGAATTTAGAAAAATTTTAAATCTTAAAAATATTGATAACTAAATTTTGATAAAATAACATTTATTGTATAATTAAACTTTTAAAATCTAATAAGGAGTCTCAATCCGACTTTCTTGAATTCTATAAAATGATAAATATAAAAATGAAAATAGATAAATTATAGATCTTAAGAATAATATTGACACACAAAAATATTTGTAAAATAATTTATACATTATAATGTAATATTTAACATATACATTATCATCAAATAAACACACTCATAATTCATTGAAAAATAAACTTTGTTTAAAGAATATATTTAAGAATCAATTCTATATTTTGTTGAACATAATTTAAGAATTATTTATTTGTTGAAAGCATGTTATGAGTATAATGTGCTAAATGTTGGGGTTAAAAAAATTCATATTAGCATCACGAACATGTTTTTGGTGTTACCCATCATTAAAATAGAAAATCCTGATATATTATCGGTAATTTGCAAATCTGTATCCAGAAGAGTTGAGCTTGGAAAATTTGCACATAAAACAAAAATTGTTCATCTCTCCAATAGATAAATATCATTAGAGTACAAAGTTCATACATGAAATTTAAAATCATCCCGAATACAGATAAATACCGGGCATAGCTATAACTGACCCAACTACAACTAAATTAACTTTATTCAAAATGGCCAAACACCATGTTCAGAAATTGTGTACAGTAAAACCTCTATAAATTAATAATATTGGGACCAGGATATTTTATTAATTTAGCGAGATATTTTTATATCGATAAATTAATAATTTATTAATTTAAAGAGGTTTTACGTATGACCTTTAAATTTCCAAGTCCAATGTATTATTTACAATGTATATTAGTTAGAAATGAAAAATAAATTACAAAAACAAGTTCCAAGGCACGTTCTATTAATGTACATTCACAAATTAATTGAATTTGAGGATGATTCACTAGCTTTGGAACCGGTCACTCGGAAAGAGGTGCAAGCGACAACAACTCTTCATAACTTTTTGTTAAAATACGAGAAGACAATGCCCTAACTCTTAAGTGCAATGAAAAGATTTAAAGATGAACTCAATATAGATTTGAAGTTCAACAAAAAATAAGTGACTATAGATTATTTTTTACTGGACAATCTTAGAATTTGGAATTTTTTACCATAGTAATTATTAATTTATAGTTTCGTTGGGACCAATATATATACACTACGATTTCAAAAAAAGTTATTATCTTATTATTTTATCGATTGAGGTCCAATTTTGTACTGGTCCCAAGTTGGGACTGGACAAATTATTAATTTTATCGAGGTTATTAATTTATCGAGTATTAATTTATAGAGGTTTTACTGTATGTGTTTCAAATTCAAAAATCAATGATAAAGCTTTCAGCTGAAGCTTCTTCTGAGAGAGATAGCACATCTCCCTGTTCTTAGTAAATAAAAGGTAAATTTAGGACTAAAACTATACATTGCAACTTTTAAATCCTTCGTCAAGAGTAAGTTAGAAGCCATTCTCCAAAAAATCTCCAAACACCAGTTATAATACAGAGTACAGACAGTCTTATTTTGAAATCAGAAGAATTCCTCCATAAACACTTTACTATGTTTCTGCACGGTTAGTGTTTCCAATATAGGAGTACTAGTAGAAAAATCATAGTCAAATGAATTTACCTCATTACTAGTGCTCTCCGAATCCGAGACATCACTTTCGATAAGAACTTCTTCCGTGTCCCCTTGTATGATGTCCTCATCATTAAGTCCAACAAGTGCTAGATTGATTATTTCTTCATTTGATTCATTATCAAAAGCCGATTCCCCATCATCACTCCAAGGTAAAAGTGCTTTAGATTTTCTTTTGTCCTTTGAGGCAGCTTGCTGCTTTGGCTTATTTTTCAGCTTATAGCAATCCCTTTTGTAGTGACCTAGTTTGCCACATTCAAAACAAGCTTGATCGCTGGTTTCTTTTGAGAACTTCTGGTTGGTGGAGAGTATCTTCTCCTTCTTCATCTTGTTTCTGAGCTTAATCATCTTATTGATCTTCCTTTTTATGATAGCAAGGTCTTCATCAGATTCATCATCAGATTCCAGCTTGATGACAGAATCAGCATTCAGCTTGCTGACAGAATCAGCATGAAGTGCTAAGTTCTTCATTTGAGAGGCTTGTGCATGAGTATCACTTTTCTTGCTTTCCAGAATTTTACTTTCAAATTGTTCCAATTCATCAAACACAGCCAATTAATCCATAATATCAATGTTTGGTGATGATTCCAAGGCCGTCACCTTTGGTTCGAAGACAAATGGCACCGCACTTAGGATTTTCATATTGATTTCTTCTTGAGGGATGGTCTTTCTAAGTTGCTTTAGTGCATTCATATTCATTTCAAACCTTGCCTGACTTTCTCTGATTGTTTCACTTTCTTCAAGTTTGAAATTTCCAAACTCATTCATTAGGTTGCTTAATTTCACCTTCTTTAGACTTTTAGATCCTTCATGACATAACTCCAATGTATCCCATATTTCTTTTGCTGTTTTGCATGAAGATATCTTGTCACATTCATTAGAACACAATCCATTCATGAGGGAGTTCCTAGCCTTGCCATTGTAGCCATACTTTATTAGTTCGGCATCCGTAAGCTCGTCAAAATCTTTTGGCTTGCCATCTCCTTTAAAGAATTCAAAATTTCCCTTTTGCACAACTCTTAGCACAAGTGGTTCTCTGGAAAGATAGACCTCCATACGACATTTCCACCAGTTGTAATTTTTGGTACCAAGCAAAAGAGGAGCCCGAAAATCCGATGTTCCTTCGGGATATTTGTCAGCCATTTAATCGATACTTTTCCTGTTACAAAAATGTTAGTATACCAATCTCTGATACCAATTGAAAATCCACACCTAGAGGGGGTGAATAGGTGTTATGGCCAACTATATCCAATTTTAAAGATTACCGAAAAATAAAACTGCTGACTAGTCAGCTTGCTGATTGCAATATAAAACAGTCTGTCAGCTATCTAAAACGAGTAAATATAGTGCAGAAAAATAAGAACACCAAGGATTTTAGCCAGGTTCGACCCCTAATCCCCTATGGTCTACGTCCTGGTCCCTTACCAACCTGGTAAGAGAATATATTATTGATCAACGAAAATACCAATTACAAAATCCAATAATATATCTTCCTATGCACCCGTTGTTGATAGCAGCTTGCTGAAACCCCTTGTCCCTTGAACCAAATGCTCTCTAAGAACTATACTACCCCTGAGTACAATCTTCTCTAGCAAACTAGTTCGTGAACCCTTATTTCCAAGCCTGCCTATCCAACAACAACACTTACACGTTGAACAATACAAGAAGAAAATTGTTTACAACTCAAAACTATGAACTCTCTAATATATAAATATTGTATATAATACTAGAGCTCATTTATTGGATATGAAAGAAAGTGCTGAGTTGTTCTTGTGTGTTCTTGAAGGTGTTCAGTGGTTGAAGAGATAGTCACACAACTATATATATAGTAAACTCAAGAAATTCAAATTATAGATCATAATAGCACCGCTCTTGAGTAACGATACTCATGTTGAATTGAGTTGATATCTAACGTTTATAAAAACGTTCAAGAGGAGATGGTGTATGAGTTGAATATTTAGAAAAGAAATGCTTCTCAAAGACATGTTGGAAAAAGTATGCAAGTGGGTTTTTTTTTAAAAGCTTTTTAGAAAGTAAAGGCTCCTTAATAAAGGGAATGTCGTCTTGAAAGATTCTTTAAAGGTGGAGCTCTAATATATATAATACAACATATATATATATATATATATATATATATATATATATATATATATTAGACAGCTGCTACAAATCATTTCCTATGAGTTTTCCTTGATTTAAGGCCTTTAGAATCTGCAACATATATTTCTGGGCAGTGGCTGTGAGCTTGCTGTAAGCATCTGTTTTCACCGTCCTAGCTTGTTGTTATGTCATGTTTGTAATGTCTTAGCTTGCTGACAATGAGGTATTCAGCTATTTAATTAAGTCCTGCAAAACAAAGTTAGAGCACAACCAAACAGCCAACTATAACATTCGGTTACAAGCTTATCAGCTTGCTGATAGAGTGATCATCAAAACTATAAGGCTATCATTTTCTTCGATAAAACTAATCGTAGAATTGATTATCAAAAGAATCAAGATTCCGAAAAAGTCATGATAATCTGGACCTTTGTTTTGCACAAAACATGGTTATCTAAATATCAAACAGTTTTTAAAAATCTTGCCTTAGTTCAACATATGCAGAAAAGACCGTAAATATAGCCCTCAATGTGCAAGAGCAATAGCCATTAAGCTACAGCTTCCATAACCCATGACAACGGATTCCACATAAATTCCAAGAACTTCAATACTTTACTTTCTGCAGACAAATAAAGACAACCAAAACAATCAGCGAAAGACACACATAAAGATAATAAAATAAACAACCATTACGACAAACTTCAATAATTGCATCTTGATTCTCAAGGGTAATCGATATCAACTGAAAACACAAAATTTTGAGTGCAAACATACCATTATGTGGTGTATGTAGTAAATTGACATGACATAAAATTAGTAAAAACAAAAGATGAAGACAGAAAAAGAATAATGAAAACAGAAAATCATACGAAAATTCAAGAACATTAAACTGATCACATTATAAATTTTATAGAACTCTTAAAAGGTTAAAAATCGTACAATAGATACCAATGCAAAGTCTAAGTAGATAGCCATCTACAAAATCCAAGTAAAATTACATGGCAAGTACCTACATCAAAATATTCCTTCTAGATCATCATAGACATTGTAGATCGCAAAATCACCAAAATTTGCAAGTAAACTTCAAACACAACCCAACCAATTTTTTAGTACTTCTTGACGGACTTTTATCAAACAGTTGGAGCACAACACTTATCACAATAGTCTACAAAAAAGCAAAGCCTTTAGATATAAAGAACATACCTTATTTTGCCGAAATGATATATATACATGTTCTATACAACTTGAAACCAAATAAGCAAATGAAAATGTTCTCTAATTTTAATCAAAAACTTAGTTTACAAACATCTCAACATAAAAAATAATATACAAAACACTACTTACGTTTTGAAAAAGCTATGAATTTAAGAACAAAACATTAGATTATTAAAGAGACTACCCAAGTTCAAATCTCTTGTCTTCAGTTCTCACATATCCATCACATCCATCTGTAAAAAAGAAACATAAAAACATGTCACTGCAAATTAAATACGTAAAGAAATTTAAAAATTGTCTCAAAACTTGAATCAAAATTTTGGTTTAAGAAATTCGTCACAGAACTCTGATCAAACACTTGGTGTACACTCTTTTAAATTTGAAAATTTGAATGTACAAAATAGTTTAAATAAACAGAAAATAAGGACCCGGACTTTAAAGAAAATAAAGGTAGAAGAAAAGATGATACAGAATTTTGAATTTCAAATTCAAGTTGAATTGTTAATTTTGGGGAAAATCAACTGCTTCTCAACCAAGCTTTGTATGTGGTGCCAGTTTCTATACTTTTATTTCACCCACCTATTCAATTCCATGTCAAAACACTTATCAGTACTATCACGTGAAAAAATCGTATATGTCAAAGAGTCAAGTGGTAACTTTTGTAAATACGGCTACATGTTGGAGGATATAATGGTAAAAGAACTGTAAAAAAGCCTTCGGGCTTTATCATTTATTAAGTAGATGATTTCGAATCGAATCAGATTTACGTTAAATATTTAAATATTAATTAAGTAAAATAATGGTCAATTCCAATTTCATTACTACTGGCGCATTAGAATAAATAAAATTACAAGTAATTAGGTTTTATGAATAAATAAATAAATATTAGACATGTTGAGATTATATATATATATATATATATATATATATATATATATATATATATATATAGCAATTATCATTTTAACTTTATCGTATTGGATTCCCTTGGGAAAAAATGCTAAAAATATCTTCTTCTTTTTTAACTTTTTGAGGAGAATAAAAAATAAAAATTGAAGGTGTTACGCATCGTAGATATACCATATACGTATCACATTCAAAATAAGTGTGCTACGCATTTTCAGAATGCTTATCTCCATTATCTTTTTTTTTAAAAATATATGATATACATTGCTCAAATGCGTAATAGAATTATTCAATATGAAAATGCGTAACATGCTGATATTTTTGGCAAAAAATTTAAAACCGACATTTGTTTAATGAAATCTTTAAAAAATGACATTTTTTATCATCACCCTTGGGTTGGGTTCCATTAACCAGTTCATCAACAGGTCCAGGCAAAATCAGTTAATTTTAGTATATGGTCCAATAAGCTAGTCCATTACAAAGGCCCGCTCAGAATCAACTCCTATCAGCAAGCGATCGAGTTGGTTGTATATTAACTGATTTCGTTGTAGATTGTTTATGTTAACACGAATTGAATTTTACTTGTACTATTTTTAATTCAAATATTAATTGGTTATATGAAAAATGAAATTGATTAATTATTAATAATTTTAAATATTTAAGTAAGGATAATTAAGTAAAAATAACTTGTATAATTATTCCACATGTGTACAATTTGCTTAAAAAAAGCTTTGAAATGAAAATTAATTCCACACGACATCAAAGTGTACTTTTTACTTTATTTGATTTTTTTCTTGTAAAGAAGTTTTTTCTATTGAGATTTTTCACTGGTTAAAGATATATTATATGTTGATAATTAATTACATTTCAATTAATCAACACAATCCAAAATATAAAGTAGGAAATCACAATGGGTGCTGATATATGCACACCCCAACTTGATGGTTGCACACCCTAATTTATAATTGGACTGAATTACCCTCCTTTCTTCCCATATCCTACTCATTCTCATCTATTTTTATCATTTTATACATTTTCGTTTTTTCTGAAAACTTTTAATCTAATTTTATTTTCGAAAATATGGCAAAAAAAATTATTTTTAAAATTTTCAAATCTACTTATAATTATAAATTTAGATTTTAACAAATATAAACCAAAACAATGGTTAATTTTTCTTTCACAATTTAAGGAGTAGTTATATAATTTGAATTTGGTTTGCATTTTTAAATTTAATTTATGCTAGTAAGATTTAGTCTAAAATTTTAGAATAAAAATATTTGAATTTTTTTTCTTATTCACATTAATTGAGTTATGACTTTATAATCTAAATGAGATTATAATGTTTTAAAATTTATTTTGCTAAAAAATATTATTGTATTGATTCTATAGTTAATTTATATTTTAAAGAAAAATATTATTTTGATTACTACTTTTATTATTTTAATATATTGGTGTTGTAATTTATAAAAAATAAGTAAATGATTTATTTAAATTGTTGTATTTTGTGAGGATTTTGATGCTTAGGTTAAAAGGAAAGAAACATAAACAATTAAAATTATTTTATTTATATATTATGATATTGCACTTAAATTATCCTTGCATTAGTATTGTTTATTGATGTACTAAAATTATGAGCCGAATTGAGCTCGTTCAACACAGCAAGTGTTTAAAAAGCAAGGGTAATTTAGTCGAAGATACAAGTAAGGGTGTGCAACAATAAATCTAGGGTGTGCGTATATCACCACCTGTCCACCCATCTCAATTTATCCGTGTTTGTTTACCCGTGTTTTATTCTTTTATTAGGTTAATTAATTAACTTTTTGTTAATCATATAATAGTTAAATGTCTTACACTAATATTTTACTATCCCTTTTCATTTATGTAATCCTTAAACCGTAGCATCAATGGAGAATTCTGAAGAAAACAATTTCAGTCTCATATTATTGATAGAGAATTGTTAGAATTAAGTGAAGTAATTGATTTGAATATTAATTAGTTTTGAGAATCTGTCACAATTATTCATGCCTTTCAATTCTTCTGCACCTTCTGGCAGCTTTAATGGCAAAGGTATATTGTGTTCTTCCTTCATTTTGAATTATACTTGATTTAAATCTATCTTGTACAACTCTAGAAACTTTAAGTGTGATCATAAAGCTACTCCATGGAAATTAAATAGTTTTGAGAATCTGTCACAATTATTCATGCATTTCAATTCTTCTACACCTTCTGGCAGCTCTAATGGCAAAGGTGTATTGTGTTCTTCCTTCATTTTGAATTATACTTGATTTAAATTTATCTTGTATAACTCTAGAAATTTTTAAAGTGTGATCATAAAGCTACTCCTTGGAAAGTCTGATATACTATTCCAAGTATGTCATTCGAACTGATAGTGGGAGGATTGTTCGAATGGTTGCAGGCTCACTAGGGATACTAGAAAAAAGGATCAACGAATTTTATGCCATGCTATTAAGGCTTCGAAGAGCCTACTTGGAACAATATACTCAGATCTCTCTAGAAACTGACAATGCCATACTGTTAGGGGTGATGGAGTTGTGCCTGAGCACCGTTATGTAATGAATCAGCTTAACCAAAGAAAAGCAGACAAAAACTATATATTGGAAATCAAGACTATTAGAGAGGAAGCAAATGGGTTAGCAAGGTATTTAGCCCATCATGGTGCTCATACATGGACTAGGATGGTGATTATTGAGGGTCCTTTTGAAAGAGTTCGTGAAATCTGGACAAATGATATGGGTCTTGGTCCTTTGGGTGAGCAGTTTGAGGAAGTTCTAAAAGGAGATTTGCAGGCTGAAGTACTAGCTCAACATTACTATAGCACGTACTGTTAGAATAAATCATGTATATATACAACATAATAATATACATAATAATATACATGAATCTCCTGATCAAGACTATGAGTATAATTAATAGCGGAAGCGTACCTGAATCGAAAGAGGCCATTAATGATCTTGAGAGAGTCCGAAGAGCGCAAGTACTTGAGGGTTTTGATCTTCACTATTCTTCTCTATACGTAAGGATGGGGTGTGTGTATTTTCTGAATATTATGAGACGCGTAATTTTGTTCTTGCATAAGATTCATTATATAGAGGGAATAATGGGACCAACCCTAATGGGCTAAATCCATAACCGTCCATCAAAGTTATGGGCTTGGGTACTTAAGCCATTATAAATAAATATATCTAAATAGATATATATTAGATGTAATAATTAAATATATATTAATTGCTATTTATATATTTAATTATTAATTAGGCTCAAGTCTTATTTAGATGATTAATAATAAAACCCGATGGGCCATAAATAATGGATTGGATCCCGTCGAATCCAACATTCTCCCACTTTGCCGAGGGTCAGTATATCATCAACATACATATAACAAGACTTTTATTACTGAGCATTACATCCCATAAGACAGGCTAAATCTTACATCATACAAGAACAGAATTAAAGGTAGTATCATACTCATGTACAAATATGAAACCGTCCTCCAGTTACAATCCAAGTATAATTATAAAACTTAACAGAGATACTAGCTTAAGTCATGAACAACATAATATTTCATAATCAATAGCAAATCAATATGTCCATGAGGTCCTTACATAATTGTTTGTTCCATAAACTTCAAATGTGCACAATAATAGAAGTAACAAACTAAATACTTTGTCCAAAAACCATAACATAAGGTGATCACAATACTAGTGTCTTACAATAAAATCCATGAATCAATAAGAAAGATTATCAACCAAACCCATGCTAGCAACATGTTCTCGAAAGAGATTGGGCGGTAAACCTTTTGTCAATGGATCCGCCAACATAGCAACTGTACTAATTTGCTCAATAGACACTTGTTGTTTTTAAACTCTTTCTCGCACTACAAGATACTTTATATCTATGTGTAATGTCGCATCACTTATCTTGTAGTCTTTAGAGAAAGAAACAGCAGCTTTATTATCGCAATAAATTTTCAGTGGTCTAGAAATAGTGTCAACTATTTTGAGATACGTGACAAAATTCCTCAACCATAGAGCTTGCTTCGTTGCCTTATAGCAAGCCACAAATTCAGCTTCCATTGTAGAAGAGGTATGCAGCGACTGCTTAGCACTTTTCCATGATATAGCTCATCCAGAAAGCATAAAAATGTAACCTGAAGTGGATTTCAACTCATCTTTACACCCAGCATAATCGGAATCCGAATAACCAATGACTTCAAGGTTATCCGTCTTTCGATATGTGAGCATAAAATCTTTTGTACCTTGTAAATACCGCATGACCTTTTTAACAGCTTTCCAATGATCCGGACCTGGATTTATTTGGTATCGCCCTAGCATTCCAACAATATATGCTATGTCTGGACGAGTACAAACCTGAGCATACATAAGACTCCCAACTGCCGAAGCATAAGGAATATGCTCCATTTGATCCAATTCTAGCTGATTTTGAGGACATTGTTTCAAGCTAAATTTATCACCCTTGACAACAGGAGCAACGCTTGGAGAACAATTTTGCATGTTAAAACGTTTGAGAACTTTATCAATATAAGCTCTTTGTGATAAACCCAAAATTCCATGAGATCTATTTCTATGAATTTCAATGCCCAAGACATAAGATGCTTCCCCCAGATCCTTCATATCAAAATTCTTATGAAGGAATCTCTTTGTCTCATGCATTAAATTCATATCACTACTAGCGAGTAGAATATCATCCACATATAGTACTAAAATAATTTACTTGCTCCCACTCACTTTTAGATATATGCATTGGTCAACAAAATTTTCTTTAAACCCAAATTTTCCAATCACATCATCAAATTTAATATACCACTCTCTAGAAGCTTGCCTTAATCCATATATGGACTTCTTTAACCGACATTTCATGTGTTCCTTGCCTTTGACTACAAAACCTTCCGGTTGTGACATGTAGACATCCTTATGCAAGTCACCATTAAGAAAAGCAGTTTTAACATCCATTTGGTGTAACTCTAAATCATAATGAGCTACTAAAGCCATGATGATACGAAATGAGTCCTTACTCGAAACAGGGGAAAATGTATCATTATAATCAATTCCTTTTCTTTGTGGGAAGCCCTTTGCAACCAATCTAGCTTTATATCTTTCGATGTTACCACTAGGATCAAGCTTAGTTTTGTATACCCATTTGCAGCCTACAGCTTTGACCCCTTGTGGCAACTCAACTAGATCCCATACATCATTATCCTTCATGGATTTCAACTCATCCTCCATGGCTACAAGCCATTGAGTTGAATGGTTACTAGCAATAGCTTCTTTATAAGAAATAGGATCAGGTCCCATGCCAAGATTAGACTCAATTTCATCTAAATACACAATATAATCATCCGAGATTACTGATCATCTTACTCTTTCTGACCTCCTAAGAGGTTCAGTAGTGTTATTGTCATCTTGAGGTGGTTCTTGATGTACATTCTCATTTGCACCAACATTTTTATCATCATTTTCTGGTGCACCAATATCTGGAATGATAGGAATAGGGACATTTTCCTGAATCTCTTCCAGATTTATCTTTCGAGATGTACTCCCACTGACTTCAGCATCCTCAAAAAATACTGCATTTCTAGTCTCAACTATTCGAGTGGTGTGTGATGGACAATAAAATCTAAAACCTTTAGATCTTTCGGGGTAACCAATAAAATGACAAGTAATAGTCTTAGGGTCCAATTTCTTGATGTGTGGGTTATATATTTTTGCTTCAGCCAAACAACCCCATACATGCATATATCCAAAATTGAGTTCCCTTTCAGTCCATATTTCATAAGGTGTTTTAGGCACGGACTTACTTGGGACCCGATTAAGGATATGCATAGCTGTTTTAAGGGCTTCAACCCAAAAAACAATTATGGCAACGTACTGTGACATATCATGCTTCGAACCATATCCATAAGAGTTCTATTTCGTCTCTCAGCAACACCATTCTGTTGGGGTGTACCCGGCATTGTGTACTGAGGAACAATGCCACACTCTCGCAAAAATAAGGCAAAAGGTCCTGGATTCTGTCCAGATTCAGAGAATTTTCCATAATACTCTCCTCCTCTATCAGATCTAACAACCTTAATATCTAATTTGAGTTGTTTTTCAACTTCTGCTTTATAAATTTTAAACATATCAAGTGCTTCAGATTTTTCATGCAAAAGATAAATGTAGCCATAACGTGAGTAGTCATCAATAAAAGTAATAAAATACTTATGACCACCTATGCCTGGAGTGTATGGTCCACTAATGTCAGTGTGAATTATCTCCAAGCACTTAGTGCTACGATTTGCACCCTTTTTGTTTGTTTTTACAAATTTTCCTTTAATACATTTAACACATGTGTCAAAATCTGAGAAATCTAATGGATGAAGAAGTCCTTCTTTAACAAGTCTTTCCATTCGACTTTTGGATATGTGACCAAGTCGTTCATGCCACAATTTTGAGGAATTCTCATCATTTCTTTTTTTCTTTTTAGAACCAGTTGCAACTTCATCTTGCACATTCATTGAAATTAAGGATTCACTAAAAGAAGCATTCAAACATAATCTGTAAAGGTTTCCCTCTAACAGCCCAGAGCCAATATACTCAGAATAAAGAAACAGAGAAAACCCTTTATTTCAAATTTAAACGAATATCCATAAGCGTCTAACTTTGAAACAGAAATAAGGTTTCTAGTAATACTGGGAACATAAACAGTATCCACTAAATTAAAACCACTTTCCAACATAAGTCGGAAAGTTCCTACAGCTTCAATTTGTACTTTCTCTCCATTTCCAACGAGTAAATATCGGTCTCCTTTATTTAGCTTCTTCACGGAAAGGAATCCCTGCAATGAATTAGTTATATGCACAGTTGCACCAGTGTCTATCCACCATGTATTTAAAGGAGCTTCAGATGTAAAAGCTTCATAACAAACATAAATGGATGCATTACCTTTCTTATCTAACCACTCGCGAAATTTGGAACACTCTTTCCTTATGTGTCCCTTAGCTCTGCAGAAGTTACATTTAGGACCTCCAAAGTTCTTTGTGCCAGAAGTCTGTCCCTTGTCTTTTGTGACAGCTGCATCAATTCCCTTTTTCTTTTGACTATTGCCATATTTCTTTCCTTTTCCTTTAGCGGGTGTCGTGGTCACAACATGAGCACTTTCAACCTTCTCAGACTTAAGGCGTTCTTCTTCTTGAACGCACATAGAAATCAACTCGCTCATCTTCCACTTTTCTTTCTGCGTATTGTAGTTGATCTTAAAAGGACCAAATTGTGCAGGAAGAGAAGTCATTATGAAGTGGACGAGAAAACCTTCAGAGATTTCCATGTTCATATCCTTTAACTGAGCAGCCATATCATTCATTCTCATAATGTGATCACGAACACCACTTGAACCATTATACTTGAGAGTGACCATTTTCGAGATCAGTGTAGTGGCTTGAGCCTTAGTGGAAGCCTTGAATTGTTCCTCAATGTTCGCTAGGTACTCCTTTGCATTATCAGATTCGGGGATTGCTCCACGAATTGCACTAGTAATGGAGCCCTTAAGAATCATTAAGGAAACACGGTTGCTATGCTCCCATTTTGCATAATCAGCCTTTTGCTCAGCAGAGCTTTCGGCCGTAATGGCAGCAGGTTTTGCAACCCTTATGGCATAATCAAGGGCAGTAACTCCCAACGTAAGATCAATTTTCTCTTTCCACTTCTTAAAATTAGAGCCACTCAATAGTTCAATGTGTGAAAAATAGTTGGTAAGTGAAACAGGACCAAATGCTGAATCAAGGTTAATCACAATCATGCACATAAGTACAACAAGTACAATAAATATAATCCACATGATGAAACACAGTTAGTTCACCAAGTAACACATAAGTTAAATAAACCGAGGGATAAACAGTTTATCTAAATAGAAAAAATAAAATACACAAAAATTTTTCCTACAATTAAATTAAATTTAATATTAATATCTTCCGTTGGGCCGATTATCAATACTAAATTAATTTTATCATTAAACATGAGATTACAAAAAGTAAAATATTAAATTATATCACCGTTGGGCAGAAAATAATTTAAATTCTACAATTTGAACTTTAAAAATTCCGTTTACAAAATTAATATACAAATCTTCCGTTGGGCCGATTCGTACATCAACTTGTACACGTACATTAGGTGATTTTTAATTCTCCTAATAATTAAAGTAAAAGATTTTCGTTGGTCCATCCAATACTTCAATAA
Organism: Kitagawia praeruptora; assembly: GCA_037693485.1. Lineage (NCBI taxonomy): Eukaryota > Viridiplantae > Streptophyta > Magnoliopsida > Apiales > Apiaceae > Kitagawia > Kitagawia praeruptora. The sequence goes on along the minus strand of CM075354.1, from coordinate 8,989,202 downwards.
TTAAGAAATCACTATATTAGTCCAAATATTTAATTAAAAACAATTTTCATAAGGGACTAATATTTTAATTTTATCATAAGTATCCCTTTAAATAAATATTAGATATAAATTGATATATACTAAAAAGGTACCGTAATTTTAGTAACCACAATTTATAAAAATAAGGTAATAAACCATTGCATTAAAGTAAAACAGACATGTTAATTATATGATCAAAAGATGAAACGTAAGATCTGTTTACCATTAAATTATTATCATATAATCAAACATAAACTTTAATTAAAACATGACAACATGAACGTGATGCGTGTGTTCAGACTGACAAATTGTAGTACACAAGTATAAACATTCGTACATATGACTACAACTATGCATAATATCTGACTAAGAAACAATAATAATAATACACACGTATACAGATTATAATTTAAATATAATTTTATATCAATCACGATCATCACATAAATTAAAATTTATTAACTCAAAGAATCAATCGAGGAGTCTGCTCGGATACCAATTGTTAGAATAAATCATGTATATATACAACATAATAATATACATAATAATATACATGAATCTCCTGATCAAGACTATGAGTATAATTAATAGCGGAAGCGTACCTGAATCGAAAGAGGCCATTAATGATCTTGAGAGAGTCCGAAGAGCGCAAGTACTTGAGGGTTTTGATCTTCACTATTCTCCTCTATACGTAAGGATGGGGTGTGTGTATTTTCTGAATATTATGAGACGCGTAATTTTGTTCTTGCATAAGATTCATTATATAGAGGGAATAATGGGACCAACCCTAATGGGCTAAACCCATAACCGTCCATCAAAGTTATGGGCTTGGGTACTTAAGCCATTATAAATAAATATATCTAAATAGATATATATTAGATGTAATAATTAAATATATATTAATTGCTATTTATATATTTAATTATTAATTAGGCTCAAGTCTTATTTAGATGATTAATAATAAAACCCGATGGGCCATAAATAATGGATTGGATCCCGTCGAATCCAACACGTACATGTGATATTGTTGGTTAAAATAGTAGAAAGAACAATGAAATGACCGTAATATGGTTTTACAAAAAATTATTTCAAGATGAATAACGTCAGAAATGTACATTAAGAAATCACAAATAAATTATAAAATCAACTAAACAAATAACATTTCGTGTGCTAAGCACGGGCAATATTTCTAGTTAAGGCTTAACAATTGGATAGTAAAGAAAGCGAGTAATTTTAAAAAGATCGAGCCAGGTCAAATCAAAGAAAAAACAACACTGAAAAATCTGTGGATACCACAAATAAATTATAAAATCAACTAAACAAATAACATTTTGTGTGCGAAGCATGGGTAATATTTCTAGTTAAGGCTTAACAATTGGATAGTAAAGAAAGCGAGTAATTTTAAAAAGATCGAACCAGGTCAAATCAAAGAAAAAACAACACTGAAAAATCTGTGGATACTATCCAGGCAATATGGGTTGATCCGGATTGTGTAAAGTACTTTTATACCTAAACTAAACTAAACATACCCAGTTACAAATCCCGCTCAAAGCAAGACCCCCGACCTATACAAAATACAAATACAGAAATGAAACTAATATAAACTAGAAAACTCACACACACCCAAGGGTCGAACTCTTGACCTCCTTCAAAGGAGGCAAGAGCTCTACCACTGCACCAACAACATGTTGGTAAAGTACTTTTATACCGATTACAAAAATAGATGGAAGATAATTAGAAGCAGGGACAAGGCTACATAGGGGCCAGAAGGTGCCATGCCTCCCCTAGGGTTGTCATAATACTAATAATATATGTTAAAATTTTATATAAATTTATATTTTTTTACTTATATGTTTATGCAAAAAAAAAAATTTTGCCCCCTATTGAATATAAATTTTTACTCTTACAAAATTAAATTTTTTGGCCATCAAACTTCCACTATGAATATTTATTAAATTCCTTTTAAACAAATATTTATTAAATCCAAAATTCTTGATAAAAAGATCAATTCAAAATTAAAAGTAAATAAAAATATACTAGTACTTTTGTGTATTTGATTAATTGAATACTTTATTGTGTTGATGAAATTTTTTTTTTACCCCCCTATAAATGTTTTCGCCCCTGATTAGAAGGGAGGTCAATTTTTAGAAGGAAGGTCAATTTCAGTAATTTTAGGAAGATAATGCTAGTAGGAATTAAGAATATATTGATATTGATATTGATACGAAATAATTAAATTTTTTAGATGTTAACATTTCAGAAAAAAATAAAATTATTACTATAAAAATATTTCTTTTATTTAAAAAATTAATCAAACCGATCTACATCGGTATGATTTTAGTCCGTTCCCAATTTTTACGGTCCCCACTTCATAAATTTAAGAGCTTTTTTGATTAATATATTATCAAAAGTAATTTTTTGCAATTTTACTTTTTATAAGAAAAGTTATTTGCAATTTTACCATATTAATTGCAATTATAACAATTTCTTTTTAAAAATTGCAAAAATACCATCTTTACTCATTAACCAAGCACTACCTTCAGAGATCCACACAAAAATACACGAGGCATGCGGCCCCAGTGAATTAAAGTCTAACCACCGACTTTTAAAAAGCTAGCAATTAAAGTTGAATACACCAGCATCCAATTCATCTCTTCGTCTCCGCTTCGGCATGGGCCTCCCCGTCGTTGTAATCTCTCTCTCTCTCCTTCCCAAATACTACAAAAAATGAACAGCCACTGTACATGCACGGAGTTATATAGGTGTGAGGCGGCGGTCGGCGATCGCCGATGACGGCCGGGTCTGAAGGTTGGGGTGGATGAAAAATAAGGAAAAGAATGGGGTTGAAGAAAATAGAGTTATTTGCAATTAAGATGGTATATTTGCAATAAATTATGAAAAATGGCATTTTTACAAAAAGAATCTTTAAATGTAGTATTTTTGACAAATATCTAAATTTAATAAAATCTGGTATTTGATGAAGGATGATTGCTATTCACCCTTTATTTACTAATAATATCTATGAGGTTGTTAACAAAACTAAGATAAGAAGGGAGATCAGAAACTTCAGAACATTTTGGTATTGTTTATAAAAATGAATCGTGAGAAACAACTTCTCTCACAAGAGTACATATATCACCATAAGTTGCTTAGGCCAGCTGTTAACATCCTAACAACCTTTCCCGCTCAAAGTTCTAATATTTCAACAAGTCACTAACATGTTGACTTTTAATTTGACTTCACTATTTTATTTAATATTTTCCTTATAATATAACATAGCTTTCCCCCTTAAAATACTTGTCCTCAAGTCTTGGTATTAAGGAGCGAAGAAATCTGGAAATTTGCTCAAAAACAATTCTGCATCTTCCCAAGTAGCCTCAGCAGCTGCTTTAGTCTTCCAATGCACCAAATACTCCACTTTAGCTACATTTCGAAAAGGTACCATCCTTTTAGCCAGAACAGCCTCTAGAACCAAAGGCACACCAGCATTAGTAAGCCAAGACGGAATGTCTGCAGTTACTGGCAAAGAACCTCTAAACAATTTAAGCTGAGAAACATGAAAGACATCATGGATTCTTGCTGAATCTGGTAATTGCAGCTTGTAAGCAACTTTGCCGATTAAAGCCTTCACCTGAAAAGGGCCAAAGTACTTAGAGCTCAGCTTAGCATTAGATCTCAATTGGACAGAAGTTTGCTTATAGTCTTTGAGTTTCAACCATACCCAATCTCCTACTGCAAAAACTCTTTAAGTTCTGTGCTTGTCTGCTTGAGTTTTCATCCTATTTTGAGCTTGAACCAAATGTTGTTTTAAAGCAGAAATCATATTTTCTCTCTTTTGCAGACTCCTATCCACCTCCTTATTAGCTGATTCACCAGGTAAGTATGGCAAATGAAGTGAAGGCTGCTGATTGTAAACCACTTCATAAAGAGTGAGTTTAGTAGCAGTGTGATAGTGAGTGTTATACCACCACTCAGCTAGGGCCAGCCACTTATGCCACTGCTGAGGAGACTCCCCACACATACCTGAGATAATTTTCCAAACATCTATTAACCACCTTAGTCTGGCCATCTGTCTCAGGGTGGTAGGCTGATGACATTAAAAATTCAGTGCCCTGTAATGTAAACAGAGATTGCCAAAATTGACTCAAGAACACCGAATCTCTATCAGAAACTATGTTCCTTGGCCACCCGTGCAACTTAAACACATTGGTTAGATAAGCTTGAGCCACAGACATAGCAGTATAAGGATGAGACAGAGCAATAAAATGGGCATATTTACTAAGTCTGTCAACTACTACTAGTATAACTTCTTTACATTCTGATTTTGGTAAACCAGTAACAAAATCCATGGAAATATCCACCCAGACTTCATGAGGAATTGGTAAAGGTTGCAGTAAACCAGTATATGATACACTTTCTGATTTGGATGCTTGACATACCTGACAATTCCTTACAAATTGCCTAACTTGTTTTGTTAAGCCTTTCCAAGTAAAAACATGCTTAATCCTTTTGATAGTCAGATCCCTACCAGCATGACCTGCCTCTGGGGAAAAATGATACCAGTTAATGAGCTTAGCTTTCAGGTTGCCATTAGGACCAACCAAAATCTTATTATTCTTTCTTAACAATCCATCATGTAACCTATATTTATGAACAGAACCCTGTTGCAGTAATTGAGAAAGTATATCCAACAAATGAGGATTCAACTGATAACTGTCTTGAATTTGCTAAGTTAAATCAGAAGACACTACAGAAATTGCAAGGCACAATATCTCAGACTCTTCAACCCTAGACAAAGCATCGGTCACAGCATTATCAACTCCACTTTTATAAATGATTTCATAATCAAATCCCATCAATTTTGAGAGCCAAAATTGTTGAAAAGGAGTTGAAATCTTCTGTTGTAACAACCACTTAAGACTCTTCTGATCTGTCCTTATAACAAAATGATTACCAGCCACATATTGTTCCCATTTCTGCACTGCAGTCACTCTAGCCAAGAGTTCTTTCTCATAAACAGAAAGTTGCTGCCATCTTGGTCCTAAAGCTCTGCTAAGAAAGGCTAATGGATGATGGTCTTGCATGAGAACTGCTCCAATCCCCTTGTTAGAAGCATCAGTTTCAATCACAAAAACTTTAGAGAAGTCAGGAACTACCAAAACAGGAGCTGAAATCAAGGTAGTTTTCAGATTTTCAAAAGCCCTCTGAGCCTCCTCTGTCCATTTAAAACTTCCCTTCTTCAACAATTCAGTAAGAGGCTTACTAATAAGAGCATAATGTCTGAAAAATTTCCTACAGTAGCCAACAAGTCCCAAAAAACTTCTAAGCTCTTTAACACTAGTAGGAATATGCCAACTACTAATAGCAGAAATTTTAGAAGGATTAGTTTCTACCCCTTTGTGAGAAATGAAATGTCCTAAATATTCAATCTTATTCACAGCAAAAGCACACTTACTCCCCTTAGCAAATAGCAAATTTGCTTTCATTAGCTCAAAAACTTCAGCCAAGTGCTTCCAATGCTCATCCAAATTTCTGCTATACACCAAGATATCATCAAAGAAAATTAAAACAGATTATCTCAACAAAGGTTTAAAAATATTATTCATCCAGCCCTGGAATGAAGCAGGAGAATTAGTAAGGCCAAATGGCATTACTAAAAACTCATAATGGCCTGTATGAGTTTTAAAAGCTGTTTTATAGACATCTTCAGGCTTAACTCTCATTTGATGATAACCTGCTCTTAAATCCAATTTGCTAAAAATCTTAGCACCTGCCAACTCATCAAGTAGCTCTTCAATTACTGGAATGGGGAATTTGTTCTTCACAGTTTTCCTATTCAAATCTCTATAATCAATGCACAATCTCCAAGATCCATCTTTCTTACCTACCAACACCACAGGAGAAACAAAGGGACTTGAACTATTCTGGATAATACCTCTATCAAGCATTTCTTGAATTAATTTTTCAATAATATCCCTTTGTTTAAGAGGATATCTGTATGGCCTGATATTGACTGGACCAGCTCCTGGTTCTAAAGGTATAGGATGATCAAATACACCCCTTAGTGGAGGTAACTCTGTTGGTTCTTCAAATACCATGTGATACTTCTTCTTTAAATGTTGTAATTCTGGATATTCTTCTGATGTTTGACCCTTCACCTCCACTTGCTGTATACTACAATCTTGCACAACATCCTCATTAATCCCTGGCGGAACCTCTGTCAATTGCAGACAATATAACTAAGCTACAGACTTAAGCAATTTAGAGCTAGGAGCCTTATTGACCACTTTCAACTTTTGTTGTGGAACCCCTTTTAAACATAGTTTCTGACCTTGATATGTAAACAACATCTCCAGTTTATCAAAATTCCAATTGATAGACCCCAATGTCCTTAACCACTGAATGCCCAAAACCGGTCACAACTTCCCAATGGAATAAGTAGAACATCTGCATTAAACATAGTACCCTGAAGCTTCCATTTAAAAGCTTTACACATTTGCTGACAAGCTAAATGATTCCCATCTGCTACTGTCACAACTTGATGAGGAATAGTAACACATTTGCAACTTAGTTTTTTAGCCACATTAATGTCCAAGAAATTGTGGGTACTTCCAGAATCCACCAGTATATGCACAACCATATCTCCAACCATTCCCCTAACCCTCATAGTATGAAAATTTTGACATCCTGATAAAGCATTCACAGAAATCTGTGGTTCCTTCCTGGTGTCCACCTCACTGTCCAATTCAGGTTCTTCCTCCCATAGACACTCCTCATTACTGTCATCACTACCATGAATTTCGACAGTAAACAACTGAGCTTCCTTAAATTGGCACTTATGACTCCTATCATAAGGCTTATCACAGTAATAACATAGGCCTTTTGCCATCTTCTCAGCTCTTATTTCAGCTGGTATATGCCTATAAGTCTTGACATTCTTTAGATTAGATTTACCAGTATCAAAGGGTTTTGCAGGAGTAGGAAGTAAAGGGGGTGCAGAGTTAGCCAAAGCAGGGATATTTTGTGTAAACTTTGCCTTACCAAAATTCCCTCTTGTCACTCTAAGTGTTTCTTTTTGCAACCTTGCAAATTCAACAGCCTGAGCAATACTAGTAGGTTTAAAAGCTTTAACAAAGGGCTTTACAGATGGTTTTAAACCTCCCACAAAACTATCCAAAATGTATGATTCAGGCATATCTGGACTATTATGAAGCTTAAGTGCTCGAAGATCCTCAAATTCATCAATGTATTTCTCTAACGAATCATCCTGACACAATTTGTTGAATTGCTCTACAACATCAGAAGCATTATCATCCCTAAATCTTGCACTCAAATCAATCACAAATATGTTCCAATCCACATTCTTCCTATTCGCCAAGTAATTGAGAACCCAACTTTCAGCCTTATCAATCATGTTCAAAGAAGCTAAATCAACCTTTTGGTCATCCTGAATCTTACACAGATTAAAATATTTACAGTACTTCTTAACCCAAACCCTAATACCCGTACCATCAAATTTAAGGGAAATCAATTTTGGGGTTAAACCCTAGGGTTCGTGATAAGCTACCATTATTAACGGTGTGATTGCCATTAACTGGAGAAGATTCCATCGAAGTATTACCTGGGTCTCGAGAGTTATGGCTGGAACTTCTCAATTCTCTCAAAACCGCCATCATTTCATCAAATTGCTTGCTCTGTTCGTCAAGACGCTTATTCTGATCTGCGATTTTCTGCTCCAGCTGCTTGACAGGATCGTCCATCACCATCGTTCTTCGTGTTTGAGGTGCCAGATCTCTCGTCGTGTTCGCTCTGATACCACTTATGAAGGATGATTGCTATTTACCCTTTATTTACTAATAATATCTATGAGGTTGTTAACAAAACTAAGATAAGAAGGGAGATGAGAAACTTCAAAACATTTTGGTATTATTTATAAAAATGAATTGTGAGAAACAACTTCTCTCACAAGAGTACATATATCACCCCAAATTGCTTAGGCCAACTGTTAACATCCTAACAACCTTTCCGGCTCAAAGTTCTAATATTTCAACAAGTCACTAACATGTTGACTTTTAATTTGACTTCACTATTTTATTTAATATTTTCCTTATACCATAACAGTATTGGTCCGTTCCAGTCCGGTATTAAACCTTTGTGAAGCCCTAGTTACAAGAATAGTTTATCCATTGAAGGGTATTGATTTAGGGAGATCTGGTGTACCAGTTAAATAATTTTTACCTTAATATCTTACGGCTTGTTTCATCTCTCTCAGTCTCTCTCGGCCTCTCTCGATCTCGACCCGATGGAGGAACCCAAACAGAAGCGCATATTTATCAGAATGTTCTCAAGGAGATTGCAATTCCTAAACAAAGGTACCCTTTTTGAGAATATAAATTGTGTTTGCTGCGATTAATATTTTAGTTCTTAATTTACAATTAAAATCATATGTTTCTTTGGCTCTTGAAAGCTGCGAATTTTGATTAATGTAAATCTTTTATAGTGAGTTTATGCAAACTTTTTTTCTATGGAACTATTTAATCTACTTTATGCATCGTAATTGACAATTATGATCATGTGATATCCATATTAGTGCTGTGTTGTGATGTGCAGTAACTGCTGATTTTGTCGCGGTTGCAAAGGGCATGGACCTCAATGTCGTGGGTCCTGTCAGGATACCTCCAAGGATTGTGAATATTAAGACGAGAATAAACAATGGTATATAGCTTGTTTTGATGGAATTATAACCTTTTGCTTATTAAATGGCCTCTGTTAGAACTTTTGAGTCTGGTGGAATAGAATAGTGTATGATCTGGGGTTTTCATTTGAAAAGCAAAGCTTGTATAGTTGTGGTAAACGTTGTGTGAGTTAAACAATTTAAGGTCCCAATGTGTTATAAACTTATATGCATACTTACATGCTGTAGATGTGGCTGACCCCGCCTTAAAAATGTGATATCGGCTTGATAATTGATCCTAAATTGGCCGCTGAGATATAGATGTGGCTGACCCCGCCTTTAAATGTGATCAAAGTAACCCTTAAAGCTTGATAAATCAATAGCGAAGTGGTCTATCAGCTGTGTTATTTGATACTCCACCATGCAGTTTCACCTGTTTTTTCCACTTTCTTTTCCACATTTTACACTGCTGGAGTAGAGCAAAGATAGCAATGTCAAAGTTTAAGAGAAATCTTCATCCTGCATTTTAAAATCTCTCTAGAAATGAACAAGGTGGATTCACTGGCTTTTTTGCAGCCCATAATTCTACAATCTGTAACTTTATTAGCTTTGTCATGAATTAATTAACTTGTTGTTTGAGGTTCAAATCTTGGAAACCTTGCTTTGGCATATGGGTAGTGAGTACTGAAATTAAGCGGTGCTTGTAGGAGTAATGGGAAACTTGGGTTGCAGATATTAGACAAAATTTCTGTTACAAGACTAGTAACGTTAGACTAGCTTTAGGGTTGTCGTTTATATATTTTACTTGCTGATCTGTATTATGTTCTCAAACTTATGTTTTTTGTTATGCTGTTCAGGAACTGACTTTCGTAGAAATTTTGAGTTACATATTCACGAGAATCTCGTTGAAGTCTTCAGCTCCACTGACGTGGTTGAGCAGATCATTTCTGGTTCTAATGAATGTGATGTCAAGATTGAGGTTATAGTTGTTGGTGTAAGAGGCTGGACAAGTAAGCAGGGGCAACTTGGTGCGAGCATTGGGTTAAGTCAATCGCCTGAGGGCTCAGGTAGAAGTAATTTTATTTATATAATGTTCATTTTTGGTTTGCGGTATTTATAGTGATGCTTAAGTCTTTGATGAGCTATTCACTATATTTGTTTTCTTTATTAAATTGGATATTTAATTGTTCTATACTTTTCTATTTTGGACAGTGTCAAATATTGTTCGGAATTTGGCATAGTGAATTGCCTTGATAAATTGATTAATGAAGTATGGAGTAACATGTTAGTATGTAATTGGAGTTGAAAACGAAATGTAGTGAGTTGTCGTGTAAATAATATCAATAGATAAATGATCAAAAAAATATTTGAAGCACAATAAATAAAATATTAAAATTCATATAAGATTGACAAAGTAGAGAATAAGTTGCACTGCGATGTCCTTTTTTTGCAGTCTGATGGTTTTGTTGTAATTTTGGCACTTTAATGACCAAAATTATTATTTATTTAAGCAACTAAAGGGCTTTAGACAATTTGTTGTTACTTGATAAAAGGTATATACATTTTTGTTGGTTTTAAAGATAGCAACTCTAATTGCGAGAGAATTTGAGATCAAATTATTGCTCTAATAATTGTATTTATATTAGAACACATAAAATCAGTAGTCTTTGAAGGATCAATGTTTTTGCACATAATCAACCCGTCGTGGAAAATAGTTGATTGAAACTTATCAACTGCAGGGGAAAAAGCCAATGAAGAATAATATTTATCGCGGTTTTTAAATCTTGTCAACAGTTTTTTATCAGTATTCTCTTCCGAAATTGTAATGCCCCTTTTTGTAGGTTTTTTGTTTTAACAGGTTGCTAACATTATATTGTTCAGTGTAGCGTCTTAAAAGCATAATAATTCACATTTTCTTTGTTTATTAGGTTGCTAATGTCATACTAGTTCAGTGTTGTAAAAGCGTAATAACCACTCACATTTTCTTTTACTTTTTTTTTTGCTAAATCGGCATTTTCTTGTACTACAAAGAAACTCAAAACACCAACTCCATTAGTAATTCCATCAATTACTCGTCTATCAAAAAAAGAAGTTAACTTGGCCAATCCTCTTATTCCCCCTTACCAAGGTTAGCACGGTTAATGATATCAGCCCAAGAATTAATTACACGCCTTGACTATCAACTACAGATTTGTTATGGTGAACTGATTCATCTATGTGGAAGTTAATTATATGTTTAATATGCCTTTATATACATTCTACATGTATGTCATGCCAGAAGACTGGAGAACATATTAACAAATACTTTTATATCATCATACGAAATAATTATTTTTTTTAGGTGTTAAAATTTCCAAAAAAATAAAATTTTAATTATAAAAGTATTTCTTTTATTTAAAAATTAATCAAACTGGTCTATGTCGGTACGATTCAAATCCGATCCGGATTTTTTCTGTCCTCGGTTCATAAATTTAATAAAATCCGGTATTCGGTCTGTTCTGGTCCGGGTCGGTCCGGTACGGTATTAGACCTTTGTGGAGCCCTAGTTACAAGACTAGTTTATTAGCTAAGAATATTAATTTAGGGAATTCTGGTCAGTTAAATAATTTTTACCTTAATATCTTACGTCTTGTTTCATCTCTCTCAGTCTCTGTCGATCTCTCTCGATCTCGACCGATGGAGGAACCCAAACAGAAGCACATATTTATCAGAATGTTCTCAAGGAGATTGCAATTCCTAAACAAAGGTACCCTCTTTGAGAATATAAATTGTGTTTGCTGCTATTAATATTTTAGTTCTTAATTTACAATTAAAATCACATGTTTCTTTGGCTCTTGAAAGCAGCGACTTTCGATTAATGTAAATCTTTTTAATGGGTTTATGCAAACTTTTTTTTTCTATGGAACTATTTAATCTACTTTATGCATCGTAATTGGCAATTATGATCATGTGATATCCATATTAGTGCTGTCTTGTGATGTGCAGTAAGTGCTGATTTTGTCGCGGTTGCAGAGGGCATGGACCTGAAGGTCGTGGGTCCTGTCAGGATACCTCCAAGGATTGTGAATATTAAGACGAGAATAAACAATGGTATATAGCTTGTTTTGATGAAATTATAACCTTTTGCTTATTAAATGGTGATAAATTGTATATGAATATAGCAATAGAGAGTATCAGTTGTGTGTATTTAATTAAGAGGCTAATACATGTCTTCTTATAGGAAGAAGATTAAAGTCTATGATACATAAGTCTATGTAGTAGTTGTTGAATTGTTGAATGTTGCCATTGTTGAATGTTGACAGTCCCCCTCAAGTTGATGCATATATGTTACTCATTCCCAACTTGCCAATAAGTGGATGTAGCATTTCCTAATCCCTTAATTAACACATCAGCTACTTGATCTTCCGATTTGACAAACTGGATACTGATGATATCATTATTAATCTTCTCTTTGATAAAATGTCGATCAATCTCGATATGCTTGGTTCGATCGTGTTGAACTGGATCATGTGCAATGGCTATAACTGATTTGTTATCACAATACAACTTCATTGGTGTGGCTGATGCAAGTCCTAATTCTGTTAGAAGCAATCTAATCCATAGTAATTCACGTACACCTCGAGCCATAGTTATGTACTCTGCTTCAGCACTAGACAATGCAACCACTGGTTGCTTCTTGCTTCGCCAAGTAACTATGTTGCCTCTAACGAATGTACAATATCCTGATGTAGAACGTCTATCATCTAGACACCCAGTCCAATCTCAACCCCAAGATGTTTGTTATTAGTAAACATCATTCCTTTTTCAGGAGCAGCTTTTAGATACCTTAATATCATATAAACTGCATCCAAATGAGGTTGACGAGGATCATGCATGTATCTGCTTACAACTCCCATTGCATATGCTATATCCGGTCTTGAGTGTGAGAGGTAGATTAACCTCCCAACTAACCTTTGATATTGAGTTCTATCAACAATGTCTCCCACATCTCCGCAAAGCTTATGATTCGCTTCTATAGGAGAATCTGCATGTCTATATCCCAACATGCCTGTCTCATTTAACAGGTCAAGTATATACTTCCGTTGTGAAAGGAAGATACCACATGGACTTCTAGAGACTTCAATGCCAAGGAAATACGTGTCGTTACCAATTATCAGAATATCATCGACATTGACAATCAAAACCGTGATTTTCTCACCCGTTCTTTTCACGAACATTGTGTGGTCTGAATCACCCTGTTTGTAGCCAAATTTACTCACTGCTCTCTGAAATTTGCCAAACCAAACCCTTGGAGACTGTTTTAATCCATAAATAGTCTTCTTTAGTCTACATACTTTCCCAATGGTTACATCTGTAAAAAAACCATGTGGAATGTCCATGTAGACCTCTTCTTGTAGGTCTACATGTAAGAATGCATTTTTTACATCCAATTGTTGAAGTTCCCATCCAAGATTTGCTACACATGATATGAGGACTCAAATAGAAGCCATTTTTGCCACTGGAGCAAAAGTTTCCTGATAATCAATCTCATAAGACTAAGTATACCCTTTCGCCACAAATCTTGCTTTTGAACCTATCAATCAACCCATTAGGTTTTTGTTTCACAGTAAACACTCATCTGCATCCTACTACCTTTCTTTCAGCAGGAAGATGAGTTAACTCCCAAGTGCCATTATGTTTCAAGGCATTCATTTCCTCTATCATGGCATGTTTCCATTTAGGATCACATGGAGCATCCTGCCAAGTATGTGGAGTGGAAACACTGGACAAGGATGATACAAAAGCAAGTGAAGAAGGAGATAATGCATTATAAGAAACAAAGTTCGAGATAGGATGGTTAGTACAATAATGTGTACCCTTTCTTAAAGCAATAGGACGATTAAGAGTTGGATCAAGAGTGTTACCGTTATCAGGCTCAATTGTGGGAGCTGTAGGATCTACCTCGAGGTCAGAGGTCTCTGGATGTGGTAAAGTAGTGACATCATTACTTCTCCGTCTAGAATATGTGATCAAATCCGGCCGGTCAAATCTATTCAGATCATCCGAATCATTACTCGATGTGTTTGGACTACTGTTTGGACTAGGCACATTTTTGTTTGGAGTGGGCACATTAATAAATGGAAGTGACTCCTCTGTCGCTTCACCATCAAGACTGTGTTGATTAATCTCTCCCCGAAGCAAGGAGGAGGAGCCTGGAGAGAAATAAAAATAGACTCCCAAAAAGTAACATCATGACTAACAAATATGCGATGTGATGGAGGATGATAACACTTGTATCCCTTTTGAGTTGGTGAATAACCAATGAAAACACAACGGAGAGCACGAGAATCAAGTTTGTCTCGCGATGGAGAATGGTTATGAACAAAACATACACTCCCAAATAACCGAAGAGGCAATGGATGAGAGGAAGGTGCAGGAACAAAATACAATGGTGTTCTGAATTGTAGAACACTTTAAGGAAGACGGTTAATGAGATATGCAGCAGTCATGACTGCCTCGCCCCAAAGATATTTAGGGACATGCATTGTTAACATTAGAGACCGTGCTACCTGTTGTAAATGACCAATTTTCCTTTTGGCACCTCCGTTTTGTGGAGAGGTTTTAACACATGTAGTTTGATGAATAATACCACATGTGTCCAAATAAGATATAAATGGCCCAATATACTCGGTACCATTATCGCTCCGAAGAATTTTAATGGAGGCACTAAACTGTGTTTGTATCATGTGGTGGAAAAATTTGAAACACTCGAATACTCACTTTTGTGTTTAAGGAGATATACCCAAGTAAGTCGGGTAAGACGATCAACAAAGACAACAAACCACCTATATCCATCATGTGTAGGATGTTTAAAGGGACCCCAAACATCAGTATGAATAGTAGAAAAAAGAGTAAAACTTCTTTTATTCCTAGATGGATAAGATGACCTTTTGTGTTTAGCTATTTCACATGGTTCACAAAAAAATTCTTCCTTATTACATTGTTTTGCTAAATTAGGAAAGAGATGTGTTAAAACACCAAAGGAAGGATGGCCTAACCGTCTATGCCATTGATATGAAGACTCTAAAACATGATTAGGATGACACCGGATAACTTGTCGAAGGAGAAACAAAATTTCCTTCCATAACATAGAGTCCATCTACCACTTTACCACTGCCAAGGACCTTGCCTATCGCCAGATCCTGAAATACACAGTGAGAAGGAAAAATGTTACTGAACAATTAAGATTTTCAGTAACACGAGAGACATATAATAAATTTGCAGATAAGGAAGGAACGTGCAAAACATTTGATAATGGTAATGATGAGTGGTAAAGGGAAGTGCCCTGTCCATTAACAAGTGCAAGAACTCCATTAGCAACACGAATATTGATTGTTTCACCATGGTATGACTTTAGAAAACTAGAATTTGATGTCATATGTGCCGATGCTCCGGAATCAATGATCCATGATGTAGGACATTTATCTGAAATTAAATGACAAGATATACTTGCATGGGCAGAATTGGTCGTGGGTGTTGATGGAGTGGTATTTAGTTGAGACATTAACTGGCAGAAGGTATTAAGCTCTGAAGTAGTCATTGTCCTTGTTGGAGGAAAAGACTCTGACTCTGCATGATGAGCACTAAGAGGAATGGCTCTTCCTGTACCTCTGCCTGTATCTCTACCAGATGAGACACCTCGATAGCTAACTCGATCGAGTCCTCCTCGTCCCTTAATTTTGAGGTGATGATGCAAAATGAAACAAGTTTCACGAGTGCGCCAGAAAGAAACAAGCAATAAATCAGCACGTGCGGTACACCCTCCTGCGAGTTGCCTTCTGGTAAACAGAAATCAGTTTGTTTTCAGATTACTACAAGTGTTTCGGCAGAGTAATTTTCCATCATATCTGGCTCTGCTCTTCTTCAGGAAAGAGGTTTGGTGTTTGTGGATATATTGTGGTTGGTATGAAGTTGATGCTGGAGGTGTTTGTTTAACACATTGAGTGGACACGCAAGGTGTTTGTGAAAATGTCACAAAGAAAATGCTTGGAAGAGATGAAGCTATCGGAGACGATGATTGCTGCCGGAAACGAAGGTAAGGATCTTATTGCTCTGATACCATCTCAGATTATATGAGAATACTAAGAATATATGAAAGGATCATAGTAGAGAGGAGAGAAAGAGAGGCAGAGAACTGAAATTGTATATATTATATATTGTCTACAGCATATTACAAAGGAGGCAGGAGCCTCAATATATAGAAAACATGAAACTTGGTTGGTGGCCTTGGTTGGTGGCCTTGTCATTGCTTACCTCACTTCCTAGGTTATGTCATTGCTTACCTCACTTCCTAGATTATATTTAACACGCACCCTCACTCGAAATCCCGTCTTCGGATGAAAGACCTCTCTTGGGATTGAAGACTGGACACTAGTACCCCTTGAGCTTAATGTGAGCATCCAACTAGACCCATTTTTAGGATCGACCGATCTTGAGTTTATTGAGTCTTTTGGGAGTTATCGAATTTTCGACCACACAATATATTTTAGGCCGTCAAAAAAATACAGAAGGTGCTGATGAACGCAAGATATAGCAGTGAACTGTGTTGTATAGAATACAACTACTTCTGCTGCTTTGATTTTCTTGATGAATGAACTCGCCTTGACAAGGACCATCACCTAATAACTTCACCGGAACTTTACTAGTGAGTCTCTCCTTAGAAAGCACAATACTGGTATGTTATATGTATGGTTTCTGATTTTGAATTTGTGTTTGGCTGTTTGGGCTTATGTGTTTGGAAGATATAAGTCTGGGCAGCTTGTGTTTTCCTTAAAAAACCACAAAGCTTCAACTGAAAATCTCCTCCTCTCTACTCCCGCTTTGATACCATGATAAATTGTATATGAATATAGCAATAGAGAGTATCAGTTGTGTGTATTTAATTAAGAGACTAGTACATGTCTTCTTATAGGAAGAAGATTAAAGTCTATGATACATAAGTCTATGTAGTATTTGTTGAATTGTTGAAAGTTGCCATTGTTGAATGTTGACAGTTAAATGTTGCCATTGTTGAATGTTGACAAAAAACTTTTGAGTGTTGGTGGAATAGAAAAGTGTATTATCTGGGGTTTTCATTTGAAAAGCAAAGCTTGTATAGTTGTGGTAAACGTTGTGAGTTAAACAATTTAAGGTCCCAATGTGTTATAAACTTGTATGCATACTTACATGCTGTAGATGTGGCTGACCCCGCCTTAAAATTTGATCACAGTAACCCTTAAAGCTTGATAAATCAATAGCGAAGTGGTCTATCAGCTGTGTTAAATGATACTCCACTATACAGGCATGTCTTCCCATTTATAATTTATAATTGTTAATAGTTTCACCTGTTTTTTCCACTTTTTTTTTTGATAAATTTTTTCCACATTTTACACTGCTGGAGTAGAGCAAAGATAGAAATGTCAAAGTTTAAGAGAAATCTTCATCCTGCATTTTAAAATCTCTCTAGAAATTAACTAGGTGGATTCACTGGCTTTTTTACAGCCCATAATTCTACAATCTGTAACTTTATTAGCTTTGTCATGAATTAATTAACTTGTTGTTTGAGGTTCGAATCTTGGAAACCTTGCTTTGGCATATGGGTAGTGAGTACTGAAATTAAGCGGTGCTTGTAGGAGTAATGGGAAACTTGGGTTGCAGATATTAGACAAAATTTCTGTTACAAGACTAGTAACGTTAGACTAGCTTTAGGGTTGTCGTTTATATATTTTACTTGCTGATCTGTATTATGTTCTCAAACTTATGTTTTTTGTTATGCTGTTCAGGAACTGACTTTCGTAGAAATTTTGAGTTACATATTCACGAGAATCTCGTTGAAGTCTTCAGCTCCACTGACGTGGTTGAGCAGATCATTTCTGGTTCTAATGAATGTGATGTCAAGATTGAGGTTATAGTTGTTGGTGTAAGAGGCTGGACAAGTAAGCAGGGGCAACTTGGTGCGAGCATTGGGTTAAGTCAATCGCCTGAGGGCTCAGGTAGAAGTAATTTTATTTATATAATGTTCATTTTTGGTTTGCGGTATTTATAGTGATGCTTAAGTCTTTGATGAGCTATTCACTATATTTGTTTTCTTTATTAAATTGGATATTTAATTGTTCTATACTTTTCTATTTTGGACAGTGTCAAATATTGTTCGGAATTTGGCATAGTGAATTGCCTTGATAAATTGATTAATGAAGTATGGAGTAACATGTTAGTATGTAATTGGAGGTACTTGGTTGAAAACGAAATGTAGTGAGTTGTCGTGTAAATAATATCAATAGATAAATGATCAAAAAAATATTTGAAGCACAATAAATAAAATATTAAAATTCATATAAGATTGACAAAGTAGAGAATAAGTTGCACTGCGATGTCCTTTTTTTGCAGTCTGATGGTTTTGTTGTAATTTTGGCACTTTAATGACCAAAATTATTATTTATTTAAGCAACTAAAGGGCTTTAGACAATTTGTTGTTACTTGATAAAAGGTATATACATTTTTGTTGGTTTTAAAGATAGTAACTCTAATTGCCAGTTGAGACTTGAGAGAATTTGAGATCAAATTATAGCTCTAATAATTGTATTGATATTAGAACACAAAAAATCAGTAGTTTTTGAAGGATCAATGTTTTTGCACATAATCAACCCGTCGTGCAAAATAGTTGAATGAAACTAATCAACTGCGGGTGGAAAAAGCCAATGAAGAATAATTTTTATCGCGGTTTTGAAATCTTGTCAGCAGTTTTTTATCAGTAATCTCTTCTGAAATTTTAATGCCCTTTTTTGTAGGTTTTTTGTTTATCAGGTTGCTAACATTATACTAGTTCAGTGTAGCGTCTTAAAAGCATAATAATTCACATTTTCTTTGTTTATTAGGTTGCTAATGTCATACCAGTTCAGTGTTGTAAAAGTTTAACCACTCACATTTTCTTATACCTTTTTTTTTTTGCTAAATAGGCTTTTTCTTATACTTGAGTGTATTAAAGTGCCAAAAGCCTAATTTTTGCAAGTTGTGTGCCCTTTATCTCAAAGAGGATAGCTAGTATCCAAGTGCCAACAGCTAGGGCTGTGCATTGAGTTCGGTTATCTGGGAACCGTATCGCATAACCGGAATTATTTCGGTTCAGTTAACCGATGTTTATATTTGGGTTCGGTTTTCGGTAGTAAAATTTTTTATTTCGGTTTTTAACTGCGGTTAACCGTAAAACCGAACAAGTTGCGGTTAAGTAACTGATTCAACAATTGCAATTATGATTAAATTATCATGAACATGTTGCGCTGCTGATTGGAAAATTTTAAAAAGTAGTTGACTTAATTGCCTGTTGGTGTCAAGTTTTTTAGGCAGATGTGTAAGCTCACAGTTGGCTTTGGCTTGTTGTAATAACAAGTTCTGTAACGAAATCAGAGAGTGATTCACTTTTCAGGTTGCTCCTCTCCAAGTCACTAGTAAATATTCATGTTTGCATTGATCAGGGGAAGCAAGATACACATGTATTTTTAGACGCAAAATTTAGCCTCCAGCCTACAAACTGGTAAAATGTACTAGTAAGACTTGTGAATTGTGATATGCTGCAGAACCCCTGGCCAAGGCCAGGATTGTGAAGATTGGAGGAGCACTGGAGCAGCCAACTAGCCAATCACATCTACCAGAGAGTGGAGTGCAGTCTGGAGGAGCAGCCTGCAGCCGAGCAGGAGTTTAGCATATCAATTTGGGCACTCTTTATTCTTGTTTTGAATGTAAGCATATCAATTTAAATTTTCGAATGTTTTAAATTTGTGTTGGAAAACTAGCTAGTCAGTACTTTGTGTTAAACAGATATTTTTATGAATGTTTTTCTGCAATTTTAGTAACTTTTATTAAATTTCAGTATTCAATTTCGGTTTCGGTAATAACTGAAATATTAATTTCACTTCAGTTTTAAAATTGATTATATTTTGGTTTGGTTTTCGGTAACTTTTGTCACAACATTTCAGTTTCGCAGTTCGGTTTTTACTGAATGCATAGCCCTACCAACAGCTGAAGCTTTGAACCATCATCCATATATTCTTTGAAGTATTAAATGTGTTGGTTTACCTAGCTTGTTGGTCACTTCAATTCCTTGTATGAGTTATTCATGTTGCGTTTTTAAATTACTCTCTTCAATGTCTCTAGGTGATAACAGGTGATCTCTCTTTTATGTAATTATACAGTTGCTTTATTAAAGAAAAATCAATTAAAGAACAAAAAGCAGGGGTATCTCTTTTGTGGAAGTAAAAAATGTGGATTGTGGACTCTGAGCATCTCTAATGGTAAAATCTATGGGTTAAGTATCAAAATGGCCACTGAAGTGGAAGTCATATATCAATTCGTTCACCGATCTTAACGGGGTATCATTTGAATCATTAAAGTCATAATAAATATCAAACAAATATCTCTATATATGTACTCGGGAAGTAAAATAATTTTTCATCGAGTTCTACACAATTTTCTTAAATGCTACTGTAATCAAATGAAAGGTTATGAATTCTAGTATTTTTTATAATATATTTAGAATTTAAAAAGTTTATTTTCTATTTATTTTTAATTAAAACAAGGAAAATGACAATAAAATTAAAAATAAATAGTAAATGAATTTTTAAAAATCTAAATATATTATCAGAAATACTAAAATTATTAACCTTTCGTTTGGTTATGGAAGCATTAAAGAAAAATGTGTAGAACTCAATGAAAAATTATTTTTACATCTCGAGTACATTTTAAAGGTATTCATTTGATATTTATTATGACTTTAATGATTCAAATGATACCCCGTTAAGATTGGTGAACGAATTGATATATGGCTTCCACTTCAGTGACCACTTTGATACTTAACCCTAAAATCTATGTAGAAAATGAAAATATAGGAGTGATTAGTGGTAGCATATATGATATACCCGTTCACCCTACACAATTCCACTACTAATTGTTACTCCGTTACTAAGTAGTTATCCCTTTTTACATGTATTTTCATGCGCATAAAAAACATAGTTCAACAAATCATTTTACAAATTTTCTTTTTCCTAATAAAAATTTAAAGATTAAATTTTTATTAGAAAAACTAAATGAAAAAATGATTTATAGAACTATATTTTTTATGCATGTGAAAATACGTGTAAAAGGTCAAAGGGACAATTGATTAGAGACAGAGAGTATTAACACGTGTTACATATGTTGAGCTGCTTCATCTGTGGAAGGTAATTATATGTTTAATCTGCCTTTTATATACATTCTACATGTATGCCAAGCAACAAGATTGGAGAAAAGATTCAAAAATAAATTCAAGGTTCTTAATTGGTACTGTAGTAATGTTTAAAATAAGCACTACATAGAAAATGTACTTTAAATTGCTAATATATGAGCAGGATCATAATAGAATAGCTAAAGGCCTAAAGCTACTCATTTCTATATAGCATAATCTTTTTAACATATATCTCATTTACAACCAGACAAAACATAAGTTGACAAGACTACTTGTTATCGACCGTAGCTTTAGCACTTGTTATGTTGAACACTTGTTATGTTGAACTGACTCATCTGTGGAAGGTAATTATATGTTTAATCTGCCTTTATATACATTTTACATGTATGTCAAGCAACTGGGGATTTAAGCACTACACAGAAAATGTACTTTAAATTGCTAATATATGAGCAGGATCATAATAGAATAGCTAAAGCTACTCATTTCTATCCAGCATAATCTTTTTAACATATACTCCGTATCTCATTTACAAGCAGACCAAACATATAGTGCATGTTTGGCAAATTTTTAGATCAACTTATAAGTTATTTATTTCGGAAAAATTTTTGTATTTACATAATTTTTTTTTAGAGAAAAATGTGTATGGAGAGTTTAATATTCGTTATCTTGCAAAAATAAGTTACTTATTTAAAAAAAAGTACATATTTCCTAACTTTTTTCCAGAATAAGTAACTTATTTATTAAAAATAAGATTTCCCAAACGGGCCCATAAGTTGACAACAAGGGTGTTTGGGAGAACTTTTTTCCAGAATAAGTCAATTTATTTTAAGACAAAGTTAGAAATTCCTAACATTCTAACTTATTTTGCAACTTATTTTTGCAATTTGTTAAATCTCAAACATACATTAAATACTTGTATAAAAAAAATTATCAAAATATAAAATTTTTATCCAAAAATAAGTCCATAAAAAAAGTTTTGCCAAACGGGCACGAGAACTTGTTAAGTTGTTATCGACCGTAGCTATCAAAGAGAATATAGAATGCCACATAAGCAAACTACAGGTCCACAACAATTAAGGATCCTTGTTATATGACAGAAGTAATCTCTTTTCCACAGGTGACACCATATGGATCTTTCACAATAGTTCAATAAAACCTCTTTTCCACCGAAAAACCTTTTTCTCTCTCCCCTCTCTTCTTCTTCTTCTTAGTAAGTATCTCCTTCTCCGGCGATGGTTTATCCACCGGCCGGAGGCCCTCTTTCTTTCTTGCTTTCATCTTCTAGTTTTTGCTTTTCAATAATCATCTCCTTCTGTGAGGATCGTGAGTGTTAGGAATCTGCCCGATTCCATGCGAATGCGGAAGCGATTTGGTAAATATGTGTGCTTAGATCCCACAAATATACGTGATAGTAATGAAGCAACAAACCAACAATACAGTAAAAGAGACAAGAGATTTAACGTGGTTCGGTCCAGCCTACATCCACAAGAGCAACAATTTCACACTAGATAAAAGGGATTACAATATCCGGGTATCCGGTCCCTTGAATTTCATACAAAAATTCAACCCTACAATACCTATTATATATATTCCCACCTCACTGAAGTGTTTATCTCAAAACCTCCCCCTATCACTGTTTCCCGACAACCTTTCCTTCTCTCCCTCTCCCAACCCGGACAATGCCACACAACCTGATAGAAAGACCCCCTGTAGAAGGACCACCTCCGATGGCTGTAGTCAGACCCAAATACCCTAAGGAATAGTTTAGGCACGAGGACCTTCTATCCCGACACTTCCTGAAAGCGGGGTAAACCGGCTCCCCTACTAGACAGACTATCTAGCAGCTATAGAGAGAGAAGAAAGAATTATGGTGTGATTTTAGAATGAAGGGGATAGGGGTATTTATAAGAGAAGGGTTGTAGTAGGTGGAGGGGGTTGGTGAAGAGTTGTTGAAAGTTTGGCAAAGAATGGCTGCCTAACAAGGGAAATGTAGGCTGCCTAACAATCTCCCCCTCTTTCCAAACTTACAGCTCTTCACTTGCACTCCATACCTGCGCCCTGTTGGCACAACCCCAACTTTTCCTCGATCCGTATAATTCCCTACAACAAAACTCCCCCCCCCCCCGAGTCCAAGACTCCAAAATATACCCTAGTTTGCACATTAATTCTCGAATGCCCACTTGCTATACGCACAAGTGTACCATTGACCTCTATTTGTCCAACTACATACATGTAAAGCAATCTGTTGTATACACACATACTCACTTGATTCACGTCGGCCAATCCCATATGTAGTCCATCACACACGCAAGTGTGACCATCACACACAGAAGTGTGACCATCGATCTTTCATTTACTCCCCAACTGCATATCAAACAAATCAATCTGTTGCATGGTTCACTGCTCACTTGATTCGTGTTGATCGATGCCCATATGCAACTGCAACACACCAACTACTCGTTGATGTCGTGGAAGCCCTTCGACCAAGCATCCATCCCAGCAGTCTTTTCACCATCGTCTAGACTGGAAGGCAATACAACCGCAGCAGTATCCTTCAAGTCACTCTTCCCTCGTGCACGAGATAACCAGATTTTCGAAGTTCCGGTACGTTCTAGCCACGTACTAATCAGACGATATATTCCCCCACGTAGCTCTCCCTTCATCCTAACCACTCGGCCTCTTTTGATATTCATAGCTCCCCCTACTACAGAGCATCTGTAGCCTTCTGAAGCTAACCGATCGATAGATATTAGATTCTTCCTCATCTTAGGCACATATCTTACCCCGTTCAAGCTGCGAACTATTCCATCGAACATTTTGATTTTCACAATTCCAATCCCCTTGATCTCACAAGTAGATCCATCAGCCAAAGAAACTGTTTCATTCTTTGTATCTTGGAATTTGTCAAAATGCCCCCTCTCGGAACATACATGGTAAGATGACCTTGAGTCTAATATACATTCTCCTGGAGAACTAGTGCCTCGATTGAAGACGGTGCAAACATCTTCACAATCGAGAGTAACCACAGCCAATGATGCATCTGGATTCTTCTTATTAAGCGGACAATTCGACCTAATATGACCCCACTCCTTGCAACCAAAGCACTGCATGCCCTTTTCACTGTATCTGGATTTACCCCTGCTATTGGTAGATCCTCTCACAGCACCCCTTCCTCTATTATTTTGACTACGCAAAGCCAAAACTGTCATTCCGTCCTTGTCACCATCCTGGTTTTTCCTTCCAGCATTTGACAAAAGTGCTGACTGAACCTCCTCCATTTTAACGTGTCCTTTTCGTACAAAATGGTTGTGACCAAATGATCGAATGACTCCGGAAGCGAAGTAAGAAGAACAAGGGCCTTATCTTCTTCCTCCAATTTTACATCAACCTTTTCAAGTTGATCAATAATACCATTAAACACATTCATGTGCTCAATAACATTGCCTTGAGCTGCCATCTTCAGCTTGTATAACTCGTGCTTCAGATTTAACTTTGTAGTCAAGTTCTTCCCGAGATACAATGTCTCCAACTTTGACCATAATTCCTTCAGCGTGCTTTCGTCAACAACATTATTGATAATGTTATCAGTAATGCATAGCCTGATGGTACTCATGCATTGCGACTCAGCATGTTCCCAATCTTCATCGCTCATCTTTGTTGGTTTTCCCTCCTTCCCCTTCAAAGCCCTTTCTAGCTTCTGTTGGGTTAGGATATCCTTTACCCTTCTCTGCCAAAGAGTAAAACTTCCTTTACCATCATATGGAGTCACCTTGAATCCTCCAATACTTGCCATGATCTCTGTTTGCACACACAAACCAATCCAAACAACTAAATCAATTGGCCAGGTAAGTGTAAGAAACAATGGGAGCACTTCCGTCAAAACGGCGCCAAATTAGACAACCACTTTTCTTAACAACTTTCCTTCGGCACCAATAATTTAGACTTAACTAGCTCTGATACCAACTGTTAGGAATCTGCCCGATTCCCTGCGAATTCAGAAGCGATTTGGTAAATATGTGTGCTTAGATCCCACAAATATACGTGATAGTTATGAAGCAACAAACCAACAATACAGTAAAAGAGACAAGAGATTTAACGTGGTTCGGCCCAACCTACATCCACAAGAGCAACAACTTCACACTAGATAAAAGAGATTACAATATCCGGGTATCCGGCCCATTGAATTTCATACAAAAATTCAACCCTACAATACCTATTATGTATATCCCCAACTCACTGAAGTGTTTGTCTAAAAACCTCCCCCTATCACTATTTCCCGACAACCTTTCCTTCTCTCCCTCTCCCAACCCGGACAGTGCCACACAACCTGATAGAAAGACCCCCTGCAGTGGGACCACCTCCGATGGCTGCAGTCAGACCCAAATACCCTAAGGAATAGTTTAGGCACGAGGACCTTCTATCCCGACACTTCCTGAAAGCGGCCTAAACCGGCTCCCCTACTAGACGCACTATCTAGCAGCTATAGAGAGAGAAGAGAGAATTATGGTGTGATTTTAGAATGAAGGGGATAGGGGTATTTATAAGAGAAGGGTTGTAGTAGGTGGAGGGGGTTGGTGAAGAGTTGTTGAAAGTTTGGCAAAGAATGGCTGCCTAACAAGGGAAATGTAGGCTACCTAACAATCTCCCCCTCTTTCCAAACTTACAGCTCTTCACTTGCACTCCATACCAGCGCCTTGTTGGCACAACCCCAACTTTTCCTCGATCCGTATCATTCCCTACAACAAAACTCCCCCCGAGTCCAAGACTCCAAAATATACCCTAGTTTGCACATTCATTCTCGAATGACCACTTGCTATACACACAAGTGTACCATTGACCTCTATTTGTCCAACTACATACATGTGAAGCAATCTATTGTATACACACATACTCACTTGATTCACGTCGGCCAATCCCATATGTAGTCCATCACACACGCAAGTATGACCATCACACACAGAAGTGTGACCATCGATCTTTCATTTACTCCCCAATTGCATATCAAACAAATCAATCTGTTGCATGGTTCACTGCTCACTTGATTCGTGTTGATCGATGCCCATATGCAACTGCAACACACCAACTACTCGTTGATGTCGTGGAAGCCCTTCGACCAAGCATCCATCCCAGCAGTCTTTGCACCATCGTCTAGACTGGAAGGCAATACAACCGCAGTAGTATCCTTCAAGTCACTCTTCCCTCGTGCACGAGATAACCAGATTTTCGAAGTTCCGGTACGTTCTGGCCACGTACTAATCAGACGATATATTCCCCCACGTAGCTCTCCCTTCATCCGAACCACTCGGCCTCTTTTGATATTCATAGCCCCCCTACTACAGAGCATCTGTAGCCTTCTGAAGCTAACCGACCGATAGATATTAGATTCTTCCTCATCTTAGGCACATATCTTACCCCGTTCAAGCTGCGAACTATTCCATCGAACATTTTGATTTTCACAATTCCAATCCCCTTGATCTCACAAGTAGATCCATCAGCCAAAGAAACTATTTCATTCTTTATATCTTGGAATTTGTCAAAATGACCCCTCTCGGAACATACATGGTAAGATGACCTTGAGTCTAATATACATTCTCCTAGAGAACTAGTGCCTCGATTGAAGACGGTGCAAACATCTTCACAATCGAGAGTAACCACAGCCAATGATGCATCTGGATCCTTCTTATTAAGCGGACAATTCGACCTAATATGACCCTATTCCTTGCAACCAAAGCACTGCATGCCCTTTTCACTGTATCTGGATTTACCCCTGCTATTGGTAGATCCTCTCACAGCACCCCTTCCTCTATTATTTTGACTACGCAAAGTCAAAACTGTCATTCCGTCCTTGTCACTATCCTGGTTTTTCCTTCCAGCATTTGACAAAAGTGCTGACTGAACCTCCTCCATTTTTAACGTGTCCTTTCTGTACAAAATGGTTGTGACCAAATGATCGAATGACTCCGGAAGCGAAGTAAGAAGAACAAGGGCCTTATCTTCTTCCTCCAATTTTACATCAACCTTTTCAAGTTAATCAATAATACCATTAAACACATTCATGTGCTCAATAACATTGCCTTGAGCTGCCATCTTCAGCTTGTATAACTCGCGCTTCAGATTTAACTTTATAGTCAAGTTCTTCCCGAGATACAATGTCTCCAACTTTTACCATAATTCCTTCGGCGTGCTTTCGTCAACAACATTATTGATAATGTTATCAGCAATGCATAGCCTGATGGTACTCATGCATTGCGACTCAGCATCTTCCCAATCTTCATCGCTCATCTTTGTTGGTTTTCCCTCCTTCCCCTTCAAAGCCCTTGCTAGCTTCTGTTGGGTTAGGATATCCTTTACCCTTCTCTGCCAAAGAGTAAAACTTCCTTTACCATCATATGGAGTCACCTTGAATCCTCCAATACTGGCCATGATCTCCGTTTGCGCACACAAACCAATCCAAACAAATAAATCAATTGGCCAGGTAAGTGTAAGAAACAATGGGAGCACTTCCGTCAAAACGGTTCCAAATTAGACAACCACTTTTCTTAACGACTTTCATTTGGCACCAATAATTTAGACACAACTAGCTCTGATGCCAACTGTTAGGAATCTGCCCGATTTCCTGCGAATGTGGAAGCGATTTGGTAAATATGTGTGCTTAGATCCCACAAATATACGTGATAGTAATGAAACAACAAACCAAAAATATAGTAAAAGAGACAAGAGATTTAACGTGGTTCGGCCCAGCCTACATCCACAAGAGCAACAACTTCACAATAGATAAAAGAGATTACAATATCCGGGTATCCGGCCCCTTGAATTTTATACAAAAATTCAACCCTACAATACCTATTATGTATATCCCCAACTCACTGAAGTGTTTATCTCAAAACCTCCCACTATCACTGTTTCCCGACAACCTTTCCTTCTCTCCCTCTCCCAACCCGGATAGTGCCACACAACCTGATAGAAAGACCCCTGCAGTGGGACCACCTCCGATGGCTGCAGTCAGACCCAAATACCCTAAGGAATAGTTTAAGCACGAGGACCTTCTATCCCGACACTTCCTGAAAGCGGCGGCTCCCCTACTAGACGGACTATCTAGCAGCTATAGAGAGAGAAGAGAGAATTATGGTGTGATTTTAGAATGAAGGGGATAGGGGTATTTATAAGAGAAGGGTTGTAGTAGGTGGAGGGGGTTGGTGAAGAGTTGTTGAAAGTTTGGCAAAGAGTGGCTGCCTAACAATGGAAATGTAGTATGCCTAACAGTGAGAGTTTGGCTTGTGTACCCATTATTTGGGTTTATTTGTCTCTCCTTGTGAGAGTTTGGTTTGTCTCTCCGTATGAGAGTTTAATTTTGTTTTAGTGTGTTTTAATGTCCGGGATCGCAGATCTGCGGGATGTTTGGTGTGTTGGATCTTTTGGTTCTTTGAAAAAGATTTATATGGGCTTACAATTATAGTTGGTTTTTCGAATACATCATGTTCATCATTACGTCAAATCGTTAGATAGTCCCTTCAAAAAGGCTGTATTTTCCAGCGATGTTAGCAAGGGGCCGCACCAGAGAGAAGATCTTCTCAACGGTTGTAGTTTCGATGAAGAAAACTTAGATTTAATCTTTGTCATGTGTTTGTTAAATTTCAATTATCTTTGTAGATGTCGTATGACTTTTAATCATTGAACTATTTATCCTTTCAAAAAAAAATATGGATCTTTCACAATCCCAACACGCAAACCACAACATACGCCTTCCCCTCTAGCAATTTCACCCAGAAGTATTAATTACATAATAATAAATGAATGTTAGTTCATATTATTAGTTATTATTATGTAATAAATATATTAGTATTGTAATACCAAAATAGCCCAAAAAATATAACATATATAGAATTAGTAGGGGTAAATATGACTTTTTATATGAATAAATTTGCTCATGGAACCCTCCATTTGCTCTATTAGATATATATATCAAAAAAATAGTTATTTTGACTTTGAATATTGATAATACACATGATATCTCTGTGTGTAGCGCTTAATTAGCGAGACAATATTTGTTTTTATATAAAGAAAAAATGTGAAATGCATTGTATATTTTATTCAAGATTTGAAAACACTAATTGATCCCTAAGTTCCTATTTATATATAGAAGTATTATTTTAAATGGTGATTGAACTTGGAAGTTGGAACACCGAGTTAAATTATGCATCATTAGGCCACACATTCACATGTATTTTAAATCATACACACAATATATATGTGTGTGATATTGATAGAATATTATTAATTAAATATTACTGAAGTTTAAATGAGTTTTAGACTCTTTTATCATTTATTGATTAAAGAATTACGTAAAATACATAATTGGGCTATAAAACGACATTATAATTAATATAATGGATATTATCTAACAATATATCAGAGTAAAAAATATTCCAATGATTTTATCCATAATAAATTATAAAATAAACATGAATATAATTTTTTTTGAGTAAGTGGGTGTCATGGGTATAATTTTCCTCAAAATCAAAATTATAGTCAATGAATAAGTTATAAAATAAATATTACATTGATAGCGGTAAGTGGATTATTCAAGCATGTAGTCAATGATTTAAAAATTTGTTACAAAATGTGATTTGGTTTATTTTTTGTATATGTGATAATAAATAAAAATTGCATAGAATGTAGTTAAGAGTTATTAAGAATGTAGTTAATGATCTTAAATTTTGTCATTAAAAAAAATTGATGTAGTGGTTGTACATGCGAACATTAAAATCGGAGGGACCGAATATTGATATATATTTAAGGGTATATTGGTAATTTAATATGGATTGATAAGGAATTAGGTTTGTAATATGAGTTTGGAGGTTCGGAGGGACCGAATATTTTATTTTAAAATTAATCTATAGCAACGGGTCCATAATAAAATCGCTATGTAAAATCTATGACTCTTCCCTTATTCAGTTCCAAGTTCCAACTTCCAAGTCTTATAAAAAAACACATAAAGGATACAAAGGAATATGAAATAAAATTCAGAAACTTACCAAGCAAAAAAGAGATCTCTCCACAAATTTAAACATTAAAACCTTTATAAAAAAGAACACCTTATATAAAATAAAAATTATAATAATCATATAAATATTTGCAGACAAATTGATTTTCTTTTCCCAAACTTGACAAAATTAGAAAGCACTTGTAAAGTCGAAAGAAATCAAAATTAGGAATAAATTCCTATACTTTTTTTATGTCAGGTCACAGGTGAAATATATTCCTATACTTTTTTTGAGGAAAAAAATATATTCCTATACTTAGATTAAATAAATTAGGGAAAAATCTAGCATTACTTTTTTTTTTTTGCCACAGAAAGAGAATTCCATTAATACTTCAAATCATTCGACAGTACATCAATAAACTCCGAATGGATATTATCCATTCTCCAGACACGATCAGAAATAACACAAGTATGTCTCGCTAAATAGTGAGCCACCTTGTTTGCAGACCGTTTAACAAACTTTAAAGACACATTCCTATCTTTTAGATCCTTTAGTAGTTGTTTGCATTGGCCGACAACCCAACCAAAGTAAGACAATAGCTCTGAGCTACTGCGAATAGCTTGGACAGCCACTAGACAATCCGTCTCGACCACCACACCCGTCCACCCCTTCCTCTTTATCCAACTAAGTGCCACGTTAATACCCAGGACTTCCACCACTTCTGGATCCAACTGCCCCCTCTCGCACCTGGATATTGCTTCAATTAGACCACCTGCATATAGGGGCGAGCATCGGGTGGTTTGGGCGGTTTAGGACCGCCAAACCAACCAAACCATAAATTTCGGGTTTTTAATTTTTCAAACCATAACCAAACTAAAAACCATAACATTTTAAAAAAACCGACCTAATTATAACGGTTTGGTTTGGTCGGTTTCGGTTTAAAACCATTATTAAATAATAAAAAAGAGGCAACAACATGTGTGAACCAATAGTATAGTAGCATAAAGTTTCATCAAAGCAAACCAATAGTAGCATAAAGTATCATCAAAGCAGTTATAAAATAAATTACAAAATCTTCAAATATTTTCAAAGGATCATACATTAAGTTCACAAAAGTCTTAGTTAAAAAAAAGATGTCTGAAGCATTGGATATCGAATGTAATAAAATTAATATTAAAACTATATATAATATTTATATATTATTTGATCTTAATGGTCGGGTTGGTTAAATCGGGTGTAAAAATTAGTAAAACCAAATCCAACCCAAAATTTTCGGGTTTTAAAAATTTAAAACCATAACCAACCCAAATCGAAAAAAACCTAAACTTTCGATTTGGTCGGGTTGGTTTGGTCGGTTTAACCGGTTTTCGAAAAACCGTGCTCACCCTTACCTGCATAATCACGAGCTACAACAGCATAACTAAAGCATTGAGAGTTGTCAAAGATAGCAGCATCCGTATTGACCTTAATCATGTTATCATTTGGAACACACCAGCGCTCGTCACCATCTGAATGAGTCAGAAACCCCACGGATGGTTCAAAAAACTTAGCTTGAGCACTCTGCCATTGACTAAGAATTGAAACAGCTGACTGTACTACCTCAGAAACTACCATACTCTTATTATTCCATACCAACGCATTCCTTCCTTTCCACAGAGACCAGCACAACATAGCCACTAGCTGAAGCTCTTTACCTCTGCAAACTGTAAAAACTGAGGTAATCCATTCGAAGAATGAAGAAAACACATCTATTCTGAGACTGATGCCTAAGTTATCCCAACAAGCTTTTGCAAACGAACAACTGATGATCGAATGAACTACACTTTCCTCCTCTACCTTGCAAACTGGACACAAAGCATCAACTGGAACCTTCTTAATTCTTAACTGGTCCTTTGTAGGCAAGCAGCTTGTTATCGCCCTCCAAAGAAAATGCTTCACCTTCGAGGGAATTTTTAAATTCCATAGCTTTCTCCAAAAACCCGAATTATTGCTCACCTGATGATCACCTTTTATTTCCTGCAACAACAAGTACGCACTCTTCACTGTATAATTGCCCATCTTCTCCTTGCTCCAGTACCAAAAATCTACTCCTGTGTTTTGTAAGGGAATACCCAGAATCAGAGTAGCATCCCTTATGTTAAATATGTCCGTGACAACCTCTTCATCCCACTGTCTTTGACCTAGAACCATCAATGAAGAAACCATTTGCCCTTCTATAGACTCACTCGACGTATGAATATAAGGGTCATCCTCCTTAGGAAGCCAGGGATCGAACTTAATACTCACACTTGATCCATCTCCTACCCTACGATACATCCCTCTTTTCAACAAAACTTGAGCCTCCAAAACACTTCGCCAAATGTAACTCGGGCTATTTCCCAAACTAGCAGATAAGAAAGTGCCATTCGGATAATACCTTGCTTTAAAAACACGACTCACTAAACTCTCTGGGTTCGTAACCAATCTCCAGCCTTGCTTCCCCAACTGAGCAACATTAAACTCATGCAAATTTCGAAACCCAAGGCCTCCCCTAGACTTTGTTTTGCACATACGTTCCCAACTCATCCAATGAATCCCTTTATCCTTATTGGCTGATCCCTTCCACCAAAACTTACACATAATCTTCTCCATATCTCTGCAAAGCTCCAAGGGCAACAAAAAAACACTCATAGCGTAGTTAGGAAGAGCTTGTGCCACTGTTTTCAACAAAATCTCCTTCCCTCCTTTTGATAAATACTTTTTGTCCGAACCCTGGATTTTACCCTGCAAATGATCCTTCAAACAACCAAGAATGACCGAATTTTTCCTCCCTAAAATATTTGGCAAGCCCAGATAGTGAGTATTATCATCCGCTTCATGAAAATTCAGCACTTCACAAACTTTTTCCTTCACTTCTGAACTTGTATTCCTGCTAAAGAAAACCGAAGACTTGTCTCAATTAATCTTTTGACCTGAGGCCATTTCAAACTTCGATAACATCTCCACAACATGATTAGCAGAGGCTTCGTTGGCTTAACAGTAAATGTAACTGTCGTCAGCAAAAAACATATGAGATAATGACGGAGCCCCACTAGCTACTTGAATACCTTTAATCAACCCTCTTCTCTCATAATCGCGAATAAGAGAAGTAAAACCTTCAGTACACACAAGGAATAAGTAGGAGGACAGAGGATCTCCCTGTCGAAGACCCCTCTGTGGAATGATATCTCCAAACTCCCTGCCAGCATGACTAATTTTGTACCTTGCAGAAGTAACACAAGACATAAACAAATTCACCAACCTGTCTGCAAAACCCAACTTCGTCAAAGTTGCCCTTAAAAATTTAAAATTTATCTATTTTTGTCCATATTTTTCTAAGTATGGGACCACATCTCATGATTAAAAATCTTATGTACTCCCTCTGTCCCATTCATTTCTTTACATAAAAAACTGCGTAACTGACACTTAAGGTGCATTTTAAGATAGTTCTATAACTTATTTTTGATATTTTCTTTTTTTTGTATAAAAATATGATTGTTCTATTTTTATACAAAAAATGAAAATATCAAAAAATAAAATATAGAACTATTCTTAAAATGCACCTTAAAATCCGTGTCGAAAACTGGTCCGCAAATGTAAATAACTCAATGGGACGGAGGTAATAAATTTTATCTATTTTTATCCATATTTTTCTTAGTATGGGCCCACGTCACATGATTAAAAATCTTATGTAAATTTATATTCCCTCCGTCCATTTTATGTGAACCTCTTTCATTTTTGGTACGTCCTAAAAAGAATGAACATAATATGTTTACTATTTTTGAACACTAATATTCACTATTACACCACTATTTTACTATTAAATAAATACTATTACACCCACTAATTTTCTCTATTATCTCAAATCTATTATTAAATATTATCTCAAATCTATTATTTTAGTATACATACTAAAATCTATTATCTATTATTATTATTATCTCAAATCTATTATTAAAATATTATTATACATTGATTCTATTATTTTAGTATCTATTCTAATACATACGGTGCATAATACTCATTTAACACATGAGCATAAGCTACACCACCCTTATCTCAAATATATTATTAAATATTAATAAGTACCCCTCCTTTACTCTTTTTTTTACTCCATTTTTTAATCTCCTTGAAACGGGTGCAATTTGGGACGGAGAGTACATACAACCACACACATTCACTTTCAAGTTTCAACCCTTCTCTTCTCTTCTCTCCGGTTCCAACTCTTACCAGTTCGATTCAGGTATAATCTTGTTCGCTTTTATTCGATTTCAATTCCTAACGTTGTTTAATTTGTTTGGCCAATTTTGTTTTATCAAGTTTAATTGATGATGAACAATTGCATGATCATGTCATTCCCTGAATTGTTATTTGTGCAGTCTCATATTTATCTTAATGTTTATTTTCAATTCTTTATCTTCTTGTTTTTTTTGGATTTTGAGGTCTTGCTTGATTATGGATAAATTGTGTGCAATTATAGGTTTATGTGTGTGTATTATGAGCATTGCTCTATAGGGTTTTTAATGTTATGTATAGATGATAAAACATTATAAAACATTGACTACATGTGCATACCGGAAATTAGTTATGTCCTTAGGTGATGTTAGTTAGCGGGTTTGTAAAGGGTCAGGAGGGAGGATACATATGGGTGAGAAGAAACGGAGGATGGAGGAGGAAACTTCTTCCTAATTGCTAGAACAACCCATTGAAACAACAGGGCAACACCAACAAAGCTCACAGCCTAGTACAAAAGCATAATTAAAGTTTGGTCTGTCTTAACCCATTGCTTAAAACTATTACAAGAATAGAGCTTTTCTCTAACCATTCTCATTATATCACAAAATAATAACTGAGGTTGGATGCCCAGGCCCCGAGTTATGTATTCTGAAGTTCCTTTCCTTCCATGTTGAGTACACGGCAACAGTGAAAACCAAGCAAGCTATTTTCCTCTTTATACTCGACATGGGTGAAGTACACAAATCCCCGTTACGGCATCGAGACCAGTCATCTATATAATCAAAGGGAAGGGACCTACAAATTAATTCGTAGTAAGGACATGAAGAGAACAGGTGATGAACCGACTCCGCATTAAGACCACATAGCAGGCATTTTGGATCGACTGTCATTCCAAACGATATCATTCTATCTTTAGTCAGGAGACGATTTTTAAGAGCTAGCCAAGTTATAAAAGAACACTTTGGAATGGAGAAGGAGCCCCAAACAAAGTCGAACCAAGCTACGTTGTTACCAACAGTACGATAAGAATTCCAGATTGACGAGATTTTAATGTGATTAGGTTGAATACCATCCCACGTAATGAGATCAGTACTATGAATCTGAACAGAGGATACTTTCCTTCGAACCTCCATAACATCCACATGATCTGAAGTAGGCAGATCCCAGAGCCCATTACGAAGATACGTATTAATAGGAACTAAGCTCGTGGATTCTGCCATAGAAACTATAGTAGGAGAAATCTGTAATAAGGGAGCCCTACTAGCCCAAGGGTCATGCCAGAAAAGATAATTGGAATTAGGACCAATGTGATACCTTATGAAAGCTAAGGCACTGTTCCGAGCATTAAAGATTTTCCGAGCAGCCCAACAGCATTTATATGGCCTTCAAAAGAGACTTTTGGAACCAGGTAACCCAAAATGAATCTGAAGAATGATGCAGCAAACGCCAAAGTTGATGAGTAATGGAAGCATGATTCCATTCGAATAAATTCTTAATGCCCAAACCACCTTCAATTTTAGGCCTGCAACACTCCACCCAACTGACCTTGTAGTGACATTTACCTAACGGCTTGTAGAAACCACCCCATAAGAACTTGAACATTAAAGCATTTAATCTTTTGAGCACCGACTGGGGAAGGAAAATAAACTTACACCAGTAACCAACAATACCTGCCAGGATCACTTTTAGTAACTGAAGGCGCCCAGCAAAATTGAGGAACCGGGCAGTCCAAGTTTCAATTCTACTACAGAATTTAGAAATTAGAGGAATGCAATCTCTGTTTTGCAGCTTACTCGTGATCAAGGGCAAACCAAGATAACAAATGGGCAGCGTACCTCTTTGAAACCCAGTTAAGGAGACAATTGAGGAAGCAACATCATCCTTAACATTACCAAAGAAGCATGTAGACTTATCATTATTAGCAGAGAGCCCAGAGATAGCAGAAAAACTCGTGAATCCACTCACTAGAGCTGAGACAGAATCCAAATCACCATGACTAAAAAGAAGCACATCATCCGCGAAAATAATGTGGTGCAGGTTCACTTCCTTCGTGCGCCAATGGAATTTAAAACCTGAAGCTGCTGTACTTTTGTTCAAACAAGCGGTGAGAACTTCCATCGCTATAACAAACAAATAAGGAGACAGGGGGTCCCCCTGACGAAGCCCAGACCCTCCCTTGAAATAACCCTCTAAGCA
The DNA here is from genome assembly GCA_037693485.1 of Kitagawia praeruptora. NCBI lineage: Eukaryota > Viridiplantae > Streptophyta > Magnoliopsida > Apiales > Apiaceae > Kitagawia > Kitagawia praeruptora. The sequence goes on along the minus strand of CM075354.1, from coordinate 8,952,841 downwards.
TCCATTTAATTTAACAGAAAACATTGCAGAGGAGACACAAGTACTCACCCATTTAATGAATTTCTCTGGAAATCCCGTACGGCTCATGGCAGCAAACACAAATCTCCAATTCAGAGAATCAAACGCTTTGTGCATATCAAGCTTTATAGCACATCGAGGCTGACCTGATGAAAGGTGATAGTCTTTACATAAGGCTTGGGCCAGCAGCACATTATCCCCAATGGATCGTTTAGGAATAAAAGCGGATTGGCACTTGGATATGAGAGTAGGTAAGACTAATTTCAACCTACTGGTAAGCAATTTAGATATGCACTTATAGAGAGCATTACAGCAGGAAATCGGTCTAAAATGCTTCAATTCAGACGGGTTAGGATGCTTAGGAACCAGACAGATAGCAGCAGAATTGATGATTCTAGGCAGAGCAAACGATTCAAAGAAATACAAGATGCCATTAGTGACCTCTTTGCCAACTATGTGCCAGCCAGAAACATAGAACTCCGGAGTCAAGCCATCAGGCCCAGGGCTGCGATTTTTTGCCATTTTCTTAAAGGTCTTTAAAAATCATCTTCAGAGAAGGGATCAATCAACCTCGCAGACTGCACTTCCGTAATAGAAGGAAGCACAATGTCGTCAGGAATGTCTAGCACTTCTGTCCTGGTACCAAGTAAGTTTCTGAAGTAATTAACAGCAACCTCAGACATGTCTTCGTGAGAAACTTGAATATTGCCATTAGGATCCTGTTATGAACTATGTTAGCTCAGTTAATCACAAACACAATCAACACTACTTCCAGAAGATGAACATAGGTGACGATGGTAATTTAGGTTCTGCTACCTTTCGAGAGGGTAGTTCTCTCCCAATACTAACTAGAAAATACCAGGTAAACAATATTCAGCCTCTCCTCCAAAGTAAACCCTACGCCCCTTTTGTATTTCCCTTCTTTGCATTTCCATTTTCTGCCCCTTGACTATTCTCGTTGACCTCTGGCCTTGAATTGATGTTATTTCTGTAAGGGAAAACTTTAATCAAGTCATTGGGCCTGGCCCAATCTCTGGACCCAAGTGAAGTCATAACAATACCCCGGGCCCAAAGACTCACCTTGTCCTCAAGGTGGAAGTTTGAAAATTGTTGTGCAACAATGAGAGCACCAGTGACACACCACCTTTCCCAATTAAATGGTTTCAGGAGAACCCAAGCAGAAGATTTAACTTTTTCAACATACACCACGATAACAAGTTCAGACTCCATGAAGGGCTGCGTAACGTCCACCATTTTTGTCCTATTTGTGACTATGGTAACATCCCCCATTGTTGCATCAAAGTTATATTGTGAAACATCGCAAAAACCTATTGCAACATTTCCAAGCAGCCTTTCAATATCATCAAGTATGACAATGCTTAATGGAGACTTATAAGCATCCTCAAAAACCTTGACAATTTGAGCACACTTGGTGCTTTCACTCAGACCGATCATTGATTCAGCTGAGACAATCTTGACATAAGGAAAGTCACTGCTAATATCAACAGTGGATGCCATTGCAGTCTTACCGCTTCCGCTTGGTCCTTCCAAAAGACAAGTAACCAATGGACTCCCTCTGCTCACCTTTACTTGCTCGGCTAATAGCATTGTTCTTTTAAATATGTGTGCATGTCTCCCACCAATCTCTACTATGCCATTAAGTCTGCATCGCTCAAGGTCATCCATAGGTGCTCCAAATGCTGGAAGTATTTCATGGTGGGCATTCAGAAAATCATCCATTGTGACCTTTATATTCTCCTCATCCACAGGTTTAGAAAGATCTTCGAGATTCAGCTGCCGGTTTAAAGCATACGAAACTGCACTTTTTACTACACCTTCTAGCTCAATTCCATAATATTTTTTTGAACGAGCAGCAAGCTCTTGCAAGTCCACATCTGGAGCAAGAAAAGAACTCTCTTTCATCTTGTTTGTATGGATCTGAATAATTTGCAGACCCCCTTTCTCATCAGGAAGGCTAATTTCTATTTGTACTTCTAAACGCCCAGATCTTAAAAGTGCTTCATCAAGCAAATCTTTCCTATTCATCATTCCGATGTGAAGAACATTATTCAGAGCTTCCACACCATCTATCTTTGTAAGAAGCTGGTTAACAATGCTATAATGAACTCCCGTGCCATCTTCAGTTGAACCTCTAGATCCGTTAACATCTAGCGCCATACCGTGAAAGTATGGATCTGCCAGTGATTGACGCACTGCAGCAGTATCCATTAGACTGCCTTGAGAAGAAGAGATACCCAATAATTCATTTATATCGAGACATTTATTTTTCTCCTTAAACAAGATACTATGACGGGCACCATATGAGCCGCAACATAGCGTTACAGGAACAATCCTTTGTCCATCCCCTTGTGACCCACTTGACAAGAACCGTGACTTCTCAAACTCCAGTGTTTGGCCTTTGACTTTAGCAGATACAACAGGATAGCCTTGTTGTTTGGTCCACGAATTCATCAACATATTTACTGTGTCACTAAACTCCTTCTCAAGAACAACCCATAAGTCTTCAGTTTTTGCATTTAAGCAGGCATATTTTTTTATGTAAGAAGCAAGTGCCCTCTGAAAAGTTTCAGTGCCCGGATAGCTCTGCAACATCCGGATAACAGATGCCCCCTTTCTATAGCTGATTGCATCAAATATTTCATCAATTTCACAAGATTGCCAAAACCACTGGTGTGCGAGCTCATGGGCTACCACAGTTGCAACCATTTGCTTGTTAGCAGCTGCAGAGTGATTTTCATCCAGAAACAAAGCTGTTTCCCTGTATGTAACGAATCCATAATTTTCTATATCCCCAACAGCAAACTCAGGACTAGCAATCATGTCCAATTTGGGTAGTGAATAATGAACTACAAAGTACTCTTTGTACAGGCCAAGTGTTTTAACAACAAACACATTAGTTCCATTCATCACATTCTTATAATTAATATAGGGTTTCACAACAACTTTACCGTATTCATTCTCATGAAGATTATAAACCCTTTCCTTATCATTCTTAGTAAGTTCATTGCTCAAAACTGGTGTCAGAGCTCTCTTAATTGACTCGACATGAATAACAACAGAGTTAGGGGCATGTAAAGTTGTTGCTGGAATTTGGACATCATATACCTTCACAAGACTTTCATCAAACGTTTGAGGGGTAGATATTGCAGGTTGTGACCCCTTCATATTAACATCGATTAACTTCTCAACTCTACTCTTATTATCCAGATTATCAAAAACTGAAACAAGAGTAAGTGTAGTTGAGGATGGATTTACCAAATTTAAGGAAATCTCATTTGCCTGTGTTCTTTTTCCACCAACTTCAATTTCTCTTCCCCCCTCGTCCTCCTCTGCAACAAGCTTTGATACCTCTTTCGCCTTCCATTCAGCCCCCACTTTCTTTGCCTTTGTGGTCCGGCTCTCCATAGCCCACTCCGCCAATGACTTACGCACCGCCTCCCTAGCTTTCTCAAATGCCTGCTCCACCCCTTTCGTAATCAACTCCTTCATCTCCTCTCTAAAATCTGTCATCATCTCCTTCATCTCCTCTCCAAAATCTGTCATCATCTCTCCCATAGATCGAATGCTCTGATACCACTTTGTTATGAACTATGTTAGCTCAGTTAATCACAAACACAATCAACACTACTTCCAGAAGATGAACATAGGTGACGATGGTAATTTAGGTTCTGCTACCTTTCGAGAGGGTAGTTCTCTCCCAATACTAACTAGAAAATACCAGGTAAACAATATTCAGCCTCTCCTCCAAAGTAAACCCTACGCCCCTTTTGTATTTCCCTTCTTTGCATTTCCATTTTCTGCCCCTTGACTATTCTCGTTGACCTCTGGCCTTGAATTGATGTTATTTCTGTAAGGGAAAACTTTAATCAAGTCATTGGGCCTGGCCCAATCTCTGGACCCAAGTGAAGTCATAACAGATCCACTGGAGAAAGCACCTTATTACTATTCCACCTGCCACGACAAGAGTTATAAAAGAACTTGTTGTTCGAGTCACCTTTACTTAACCAGTGAACCCTAGATTTCTGCTTGAGAAAGCATTCCTCCATCTGAAGAAAGTTACTATAGTTCTCAGCCAACTTCCTTTCTATAAGAAATTGATCAGGCAAAGGATTAGGAGGCATCGAGGCCTGAAAGTTTAAAAGGGCCTCTCTGGATTCTTTAACACGACAATGCAAATCCCCAACCTCAGAGTTGAGAAGCTTCAGAGCAGACTTTACCCTTTTAATCTTAGTCGTTAAAACTAGCCACGGGTCCCCCTCCACCATGTAATACCACGCTTCCGAAACCTTGTGTAAGTAGTCAGGATTATTCATAAGGTAATTTAAAAACTGGAACGGTTTAGCCCGTTTCTTGAAGTGCAGACCCAAATTCGTTACCGCTGGGCAATGGTCTGAAAGACCTCTAGGCAAGAAATCTGAACTAGATTCTGGAAACATACTATGCCATATAGGATTAACAAGCACACGATCCAGCTTACGAAATTTAGGATTTGTAATGCTACAGTCCCACCAAGTGAAGAACTGACCTGTGCTACGAAGATCAGAAAGACCCAGCGACATGATGAGATCCTTGAATTCCGTCATGTCAGAAGTCCAGCCCCCATTCCCACCTTGCTTTTCCTCTATGCTGATGCAGGCATTAAAATCCCCACAAACAACCCACGGAGAGTTTTGGAAATTAGAAGACAACCTAGAAAGATCCTCCCAAAGGTCTCTACGAGCAATCCCCGTATTAAAACCATAGACAAAAGATATGTACAAGTTTACATTGTTCTGCAGAAACGTGGCAGTGCATGTAACATGTTGAGCGGACGAAGAAAGAACATTGATGTTCCAAAAAGAAGGGTTCCAGCCCAACCAAATTCTCCCTCCCGAATGATGAGCATAATTAAAATGCCAATTAAAATTCGGGGAAATCTGAGGAGATAAAATCTTAGCAACATTCTCTTGAACACGAGTTTCAAGAAGGCCAATCAAAGAAAATTTATTATCGGCAATGAAGTCCTTTACAAAGGCACTTTATTGTTGAGGCAATATAAGTCTCAACAATCCCAAAGGTCTAGAAAGATCCTCCCAAAGGTCTCTACGAGCAATCCCCGTATTAAAACCATAGACAAAAGATATGTACAAGTTTACATTGTTCTGCAGAAACGTGGCAGTGCATGTAACATGTTGAGCGGACGAAGAAAGAACATTGATGTTCCAAAAAGAAGGGTTCCAGCCCAACCAAATTCTCCCTCCCGAATGATGAGCATAATTAAAATGCCAATTAAAATTCGGGGAAATCTGAGGAGATAAAATCTTAGCAACATTCTCTTGAACACGAGTTTCAAGAAGGCCAATCAAAGAAAATTTATTATCGGCAATGAAGTCCTTTACAAAGGCACTTTTATTGTTGAGGCCACGAACGTTGTAAGAGCAAAAAACGGCCATAATCAAAGAATTATGAACGTGGGGGAGGGCTCCCCAAAACCTTCTTCGCCCTCTTGCTAGTACGCTTATTCTGCTTACGACCATGAGGCTTTAAACCATCAGTCCCGCTATGGAAAGCCTGCGGAGAAGGAGAGCCAGCTGAAGCACAAGGAGAAGCAGAAGGTTTCCTCTTAGATTTAACTTCTGTCCAGCCGGAGTTATCCTCCTTAGATGTTAATTGTTCTCCCTCCGGAATCGCCAAATTTTCAGACGTAGACACATCTTCAACACCATGCTCATTGTCCACTCTGGTTTTCTCAGTTTCGTCACAGCTATCACCAGGAGGAACCGGTTCATTTGCCATGTCTGCCTTGTTATCACCAGGAGCAACAGGTGGTGACTTTCTAATCCAAACACGGTTGGCAGTAGGACAAGCACTAACATTATGGCCCAAGGACTTGCAATTAGAGCAGACCAGAGGTTTGTTTAAGTAACTCACTTTAACCTCAACATTAGTTTTGCATCCCGTAACCGGATCTAAGTCCACTACAGTGATAGAATTAGGTAATGGAACACCCACTTGATACTGCACACACATTTTAGCAAAGGGTAACACCTCCATTTGCGAAGTTAGCCCATCTGCAGAGAGAGGAATCCCAATTACACTGGCAACTCTGCTCAAACCCTCTTTTGTCCAGTAACAATCCGGAAGATTGCTAAACTTAACCCACAGTGGAAGCGAGGAAATAGGCTCATTTCCAACAGAACTCCCCCAATTAGATTAAACCATGGGCCTATTTTTGAAATACCACGTACCTTTGGAGAGGACCTCATATTTCTCTACGACTGATCCAAATTTGAACAGAAAAGTATTTTCATCTTTTTGAGATACCAACAGGAGACCCTTCTTTTTCCAACTGGCAAAAGCAATATCCTTCACCACACTATACGAAACTGAACCTTTAGTAAATTTACCTACCATACAACATTTAAATTTCTCAGCCCCTTTCATTAAAATCTCATCTGGAGGAGACACGATATTGGTACCTTCAGCAAGCGGCACATAATCAAAAACAACCTCATTTACAGGAGGTGGAGCTGATTTAAGCACATTCGACCAAGATTTGGCCTTATTCTTCTCAGTAGCCGTAGCATTCTCAGAGTCCTTATTTCCTTCACAATCATTGACATCCACAGGCTTACCTTGAGCGTTCTTTACCCCAGAAACACTACCACCTTGAGCATCCCCACTTCTCTTACCATAACGAGGCAGTCCAAACTCATCTCTTCCTGTGACTATAAGCTCCGGGTTGTGAAGACCCGTGTTAAACCTCATATTTTTTGACAATCGAGACTTCTCAAACTCTGCTATTGAAATACCATTTTCCTCCATGAATCTTTGTAACACAATCATACGATTCCTGGCTTCATAAAGTTCAATCCTCTCCATCCTATTAATTTCAGAGGCAGCAAGAACCGTAGGGTCAGAATTCTTAGCTGGGTTAGAAACATCTTCTTCATCACCGCTAACATAGTCTTCGACCACTCCCTCCTTTAAAGGGATCCCTCCAGAGCAACTCTTTTTACATCCTTCATCAACAGATCTGGAACTAGGAACTCCATTCCCTTCATCAACAAGGCCAGCCTTTACTGTATCAAACTCCGAAGGAGCCACCAAAATGGGATAATCTTCAACCTCCCTTCGAAAAATCACTTCATCGAACCCTCCATCCTCATGATCTCCTTGCATAAAACCAGGAACACCATCAGAATCACAATGTGAGCCTTGACTCACCATAATAGAAACCGAAAGTAAAGAAATAATATATAATTAAGAAATATAGTGTTTAGGTGAGAGGTAGAAGACAGTGGATTTATGAGAGTTAATATGTTTAGTAATGGAATGGTGTGTAAGAAATAGATCTGAAAATGATAAACTATGGCGGCTAGGGTTACTAGTGATAAGGGAGAGCTTCTCTCTCTAAGACTCTCATTTTCTTTTCCTTTTTATGGACATGTGAGTGGATTGAATCTTGATCCTGAAAATGGTGAGTCTGAAACTGTGAGTTGATAAGTAATAAGAAAATGATAATGGGGGTGATGAATTTTCAATTTTGATCCACAAAAATGTTAGAGGGGGTGATGAAGATTCGATCTTGATCCGGAAAAATGATAGTAGTGGTGACAAAGATTCATTCTTGATCCAGAATACGATGAGCGTGAAACTGTGAATTGACAAGTAAGAAGTAAATGATAGTCGGGGTGATGCAGATTCAATCTTATCGAGAAGATGAATAAAATTTGGGAGGAGACATATTAATAGAAATTAGAGACAAACTAGAAAAGGCCAAAAGGGTATTGAAAGTTCTTTAGAACTCAAACTGGATTATGTGTTTTATTTTTTGTCTCCTGTGCTTTTATCTTCTCTCTACTGCTCACTGCTACGGGCATTCTTGCACACTCAGATTATGTTTTAATTGAAAATTTTGCAATTTATCTTCTACTTGGTTACAATTGTTTTGATCTTATATACAAATAAATGATTTTGTTCCAATTGACACAGTCTAAACGTAATTATTTTTGTGGAGATCAGGTTTTATTGAAATTTTTGATATTTTATAACTTCGTTAGGCTTTATCATCACACATATGAATTGATAATTTTATTTCCAGATCTGAGATTGGTTTAATTGATAACTTGAGATTGTGATTGGTTTATATATTATTTTATTTTTTCTCTATTGGAGGTTGACAAACAATGGAAGATCTCTTTGAGAAGTTGCAGCAAAGTGTCATTGATGAGATTTCAAAAACAAGAAATTTTGTCAGTGACGAGCTCAATGTTATCAATGAGAAGATCGAAAGTTTAAATATTGGGAATGCTCAAAATGAACAAGACATGGTATGGCTTCTTATCTGATGTGATGACCAATAGTTTTTTTTTTTTGTATTTCTTTTATGTTTTGTATTAATTTTATATTATATTCCTTGGGGTATAGCTGATTAGCCTGATTTCTTGCGTCATTTGGCAGTTACATGTTATTCATTGTCTTGCGTTTCCCTCTATTTTCCTCTATCTATATACACATACAATATCTATATTTTTGTATATCTGTTGTGTTTTTGTATATGAAATTTCCCTCATTCTTACTTTTTAACTTGTTTTTATTCTCTATATGTATCTATGTGCTCAGGTATTAAGACTATGAAAAGGATATAATTTGTGGATTATTACTTCTTTTCTTAAAAACACCCTTTTGTATTTCCTTTTTTCAATGTGACATACACAAATTTAGGAAGTTCAACAATCCTATTACAATCAAATCATGCACCATGATTTTATTTTCTCATCGGTCAAGTAATCCCTCCCCATCTAACCACTAAGTCATCAATTATAATCAATTATATGAACAATTATATTCTTAAGTTCGTCGTTAATGCAAGCAGCGGTATCATCAAGAATCTTTTCCTTTTGGCCATGGATTTCTTTTGGTAAATAGTACATAGATGGACATTACCCGTGAACAAAAACAAGTAGCACAGATTTGGAAATCAAAGCTATGTCAGCTAGCGATTAGTTTATCATCTCATATATGAACGAAATGATAATATTAAAATAATGTGATGGAATTGATATTAGGTTTAGTTGACATTTTAAGATTCAAGATTGTGATTGATTTTTTTTTTTTGTATTATTGAATTGTAGTATTTTACCAGGAAAATGGAACATCTCTTGAAGACGTTGAAGCAAACTGTCATTGTTATTGATAAGATGTTAGAACCACGAGCTATTTTATCTAGAGAACTCAAGGTGATTAATGAGAAGATTGAATGTTTAAAAGATGGGAAGATTGAAACCAAAAAAGACATGGTATGGGATTTCATTCATTAACATGTATGTGATGAGTTGTTTTTTCTTTATATTTATTATTATTACTTATTGGGTGGGTTAGAGCTGAATTCTTTCGCCCGTCATCTTAGCAGAATGTCAGACTTTGCAGTAGGAGCTTCTATTTAGCATCTATATATGTATAATGTATGTATATATTTGTATCAACTTTGAAATCAGGTATATTTTTTTATCGTCGTGACTATATGGCTAACCATTTCTAGTAGCTGAATTTTAAGATGTCCACTATGCACTACACTGATAAAGGTGCTTTCAAGGGTGTTTTTTAAGTGACTCTCAAAAGTCGTCTTTTGTATCGGTTTAAGTTGAGTTAAATGGAAACTAAATTGTAACCTACAAATCTCTAAATACTCTAAATACTTTAACCCCGAATTTGAATTGCACCCCTCGCGCTTTATTTCTATCTCCATCTTTGCCTTTTATGTTGTATCTCTTCTACTTTATTTTCTTTTGTCTACTACTCTTACGAGGTTTATTTTTAATTGGTTAAATATGGAATTTATTTGCTTGTAATTATAGTTTATTGTTCTAATTTGTGATTTTATTGCAATGAACCCTACTTATTTTGTTTTGATTGAGTTTCATTTTAAATTTTAAAATTTTATTATATGTTAAATCAATGACTTTTAAAATCTCATTATCAATTGATGATTTTATTGCAATTGATGACATAAAACCGAGATTAGGTTTTATTAGTACTTTGAAATTCTTTTTCTTTTTTGTATTGTTAAGTTGGCGTTCGATACACAGGCAATGGAAGATCTCTTAAAGGAGTTTCAGCAAAATGTCATTGATGAGATATCACAAACACGAAGTCTTGTTTTGAGAGAACTCAAAGTGATTAATGAGAGGATTGAGGATTTTAATGTGGAGAACGCTGAAACATACTTGGGCATGGTACGATAATTTATCCTTGATGTTTATATGAAAAATTGTTCTATTTTTAGTTTTGATATTAATATTATTTGTCTAGATGGGGGTAGAGTTGATTTTGGGTGTCATTATAGCATTATGTCATTCATTGTATTCATTAATCATTTTTAGGAAAGTTCCAGTTATTTACTAAATGACATCGTTTTTATCATTTAGGGACATGTTTGACCCCTTTATATGATAGTTTAACGCCACCAATTTTTTCTTAAATAGAAAGATCGTAGTTCTACAATTGAGTTAAAAAATGCCATTGGACCTAAGGTTTAACACATACATGACCAGGTTTAAACATGTTTAAAAGATGCCACTGGACCTAAGGTTTTAACACATATATGATTTTTGGTAATAACTTAGTACATGAATTGGTGCTTTAACATGCGTTTTTTAGATTTGTTAACATTGAAAGTAAATTTAAAGTCGAATCGCGAAAAACCTTGGCATAGTGGACATTTTATGGTGTTACCCTGCCAACTTTTCTTTTCGTAATTTACATTTTCGCTATAATTAGAGTCCTCCATTAGTTTACACATAGAGCATTATGATTGTTTTCTTAGCATAGACCTAGGTGTGTAATCGGAGCTTGGTAAGTTGGGTATCTAATAAGTAAGTTCTAGTATTTTTAAATGAGTCGAGGTAGGTGCTCAGATAAGTTGAAGGTTGAAGGACCTCTGACCGAACTCAACTCATTTTGTGTTTATTTCTGAGCTAATCTAGTCAAGTTTACTCGCGATCTTAACAACTAAAAACTTTTATGTAAAATTTTTAATTTACTTTCAATTTTTAAGTAATAAAAATAGATATCTAGTGATAAACTATTTGTAATTATAAACGAGCTTTAAGTCGAGCTTTATTCGAGTTCTACACATATTTGTCTTGACTTGTTTAACTAAACGAGCTTGAACTTGGATCATATACGTGCCCGAGCTGCTCGCATAATTATAGCCTTACATACATCTAATGAATCTTTTTACAGGAGTTTTTGGACCATTATGTTAAAGAGGGCTTAATTGGAGAAGGGAGCATGGGAAGTGTACACAGAGTCCGTGATCTTGATACCGGGAAAATATATGCAATGAAATCCATGGGCTTGGATGAAAATAATTTAAGTCCAAACGTGGCTCGAGAGATATCAACACTTTTTGAAATTAAACATGACAATATTGTGAAGTTGGAAAAAGTACATTCCGGCGAAGGTTCATTGTATCTCATCATGGAATATTTGGGTGACAATTTGAGTACTATTCTACAGAAAGGGGGAAAAATCAATGCTAATATTGCGAAGGTGAGAAACGAAACTTTTTGATATCTACATTCTAATGATAATTCTGCAAGCACTTCACTTAACTGGTTGTGTGATTATCTTCATATTTAGGCTTGGTTGAAGGAGATTTTATTAGCTATTGAGTTCATTCACGATAGAGGTCTAATTCATTGCGACTTGAAACCTGAAAAAATATTCATCGACTCCGACCTAAAACTAAAGATTGCTGGTTTCGGTTCAGTGAGGAGGATTCTTGATGATACAGTGTTATCTCCGGTAATAATTAGACAATACTATGGATGCTTACATAATTATAAATTACACCATGTTTATATGACATTTGCTTCTTTTTTTAGGTGACTGCCACCCCTTTTAGGGCTCCTGAACTGCTTCTGGGGTGTAATGGATATGGTAGGCCAATTGATATATGGGCAATCGGTTGCATCTTTGCAGAAATGGTGGAGGGGAAGAGTCTTTTTGGCTCTGAAGATAAATCAGTTACTGACATTAACATTTTACGCGAGATATTCAGGTATTTAGTAGCTTAGAAACCATTCGGTTAACTTGCATTTGTTTGTTCAATTTTAACCGTTTAATCTAATATCAATTGAAGAAAAATCGGCACACCAAGCCAGGAAAGTTGGCTACGCTCTTTGTCAAACTTCCCAAATGGTTTGCATCAATACCCTGAGGTGAACTTCTTTCAACCCCATTTTAATTTTCATCTTGAGACTAAATAAAATTTGACTTGACATATATTTTTCTAGGCATCTGAAATTTTGCCTAACCTTGATGCGGTTGGTAATGATTTGATCAAGGTATAAATACAACCCAATGTTCAAATGTACCCAACTTTTCTTCTCTATTAACAATAGGCTGACTTCTATATATGTTCCCGTAAAGAAAATGCTTGCAGTTGACCCATTGGAAAGGATTACGGCTGGAAACGCTCTCAAGCATCCGTACTTTAAGGTATCATATTATTATGTAACTACTAGTTATAATCGAACATGCATATTCTTATCATATAATCTATGTTAAGGTAGTTCTTTGAAAACATCTCAAATTAGAATTAAAACCAAATCAAACTAATATTTCCAATGTATCCCCCTCGTAGAGCCAGGTTTATGTACTCGGACCTTACTTTTACTCATTTAGAGATTGTTTTCGCAAAGACCCCCGGCTTAAATATAACAAGTAGTAGTGACAAGAACATTTTATGTATTAATATACTATTAACCACCTTTTTTTTGTTTGTACATACTATATTGGACAGTATAATCTTGTGCATAATCCTAATGGTTGTAATTATATTTGGGTGGGCTGTTTTCCTAGCTGTCTGTTGGAGGGATCTACATCATCTACTAGTTTAAGCTTTAGATTATCTGGGGGGGATGTGATGTGAGATTTATTTGTTTTAATTCCATATTATGTTGTCTGCTAATGAAATTGGTTCGAGGCTGCTATATGAGGGCTCTCTTTTTGTGGAGTAGTGTAGAGAATTTATCTTTATTTTTATGTACAACAAAGTGGGTGTTTGTCATATGTTGTTTGAGCTCAAGGGTGGTAGTTTTGTCCTTTGTAGAGGTATCCCATGCATTTTAATGTTTAAGTGCATTCCAACTGATTATAGTTGTGAATTATAAATTGAGCTGGAGGTGGTGGCTTTTGGTTTCCCAAAATCACGATCAGTTGGCAGTTATTGGAATGGTGTGAGCAAGTATTGGGGTAGTGACTGTTACTTATTGTACTACTCATCTCCAGTGTTTGGATCTACTCGGTATTTTGTTTTGCGAGTGGTGCTGATGCATTATTAGGTGTATTCTTGGAAGAATTATATGGAGTACTGGGGTTTCTTCCTGTTTTTCGTGATCCCATGTTTGCTGCAAGATTGTGGATACATGGCTCGGTTCTTGAACAAACAGGAGGTTTCAGTTAATCAGTTATTTATATTGTTATATCACTTTATTTCGGGGCTGGTTAAGGTTAATTTTTTTCTCTTGTTATGCTTGGGTCATGCTCTACATCCTGGTGGTGAGATAGAATTCTAGTCTAGTAGTGTGGATGTGCCTATTAGTTCTCCTTTTGACTTTTGATGTTTTTTACTTTGTTGGTTGGGGTTTCGGGTCAAACGTCTTTGTTTGCATATGTTTAATTTTTTTTTTTCTCTTGTTATGCTTGGGTCATGTTCTACCTCCCGATGGTGAGATAGAGTTCTAGTCTAGTAGTGAGGATGTTCCAGTTTGATTTTTTTTTTCTTTTTTATTTTGTTGGTAGGGGTTTCGGGTCAAACGTCTTTGTTTGCATATGTTTAAATTTTTTTTTTTTCTCTTGTTATGCTTGGGTCATGTTCTACCTCCTGGTGGTGAGAGTTCTAGTCTAGGTAGTGAGGATGTGCCAGTTAGTTCTCCTTTTGATTTTTTTTTTTTTGTTGTTGGTTGGGGTTTCGGGCGAAACGTCTTTGTTTGCATATGTTTTCTTTGTTATTTTGCATCCAAAAAGGAAGGCCGAACGATAGCTTCCACTCGTGTCAGCTCACCTCAAAAACTTGTTTTAAATACTTTTGTCGTTTCTGATTACTAATATGCTCCTTTGTGAACCTCTCTCGCTCGCTCCCTGCTTCTCCCTCTCCCACTCTCGCTCTCCCTCCCTCCCTCTACCCCTCTCTCCTTTTACATTCATTTTTTGGTAAGCTATGCCTAAATGTAATTTGAAAGTTGCAACCATATTTTAGTATTTTACGTTTTTAACTGTTTTATGATTATCTGCTCCTATCCTGATAGTTTTGGTGTCTTTATACTCATGTTTATATTTGAGATATCTTATTTGATTTCTTGCTGTGAGACATGCATAGTATAAATAATGACATGAAGGTGGTTTATGGCTACTGCTTATACTATACATATGTTCAAAGATAAATTCTATTTTAGCAGAATTTTCTTGTGCTGTGTATGTTCCTCTGATTCTCATAATCTCATTTAATTTTATTAACCTCTTTGATCTGATTAATTGATGTTCCCGCTGCTGTTAATGTTGTGAAGGCTGGTGATGTTTCCGTGGGTGAAATTGCTTAAGGCGAAGGCAGTTCGTACGGGGTGATTTCGGCTTTTACTTCTATTGTGAACAAGAAAAGTTAGGACAAAATGGCCTAGTGCGTGTTGTTCCCCTTTCTTTTTTCGGATTGCTATTATGTAAGCTTCCCCCTTTATCGATGGTTCGAGATGCAGTCACTAAACCATGGATATGTTGTTACCTAGTTTAAGTAGTTTGATAATCTAGCAAGGTGACTCTTTGACTGCTTTGGACTGTGGACAAGAGAATCTATGTTGTACTAATATTGCATACTTTTTTCATGAACAGGATACTCATTTATTTAGTTGGGTTTCGAAAAATGGAGAAGCTTTTGATTTAATGTAAATGATATGCTTGATTTCATTTATCCGTATTTTTATTTCAGCTTTCATGAACCATATCGAATTACAAAATTGAGAGTGATTTAAAAGTTCTTTCACAAAACTTTATAATATAAATGAACTTATAGTATCAAATATGAAGGTGGGAGGGATGAGTGTTACACCGAGAAGCATATTGCAGTTTTATAAAATCTAAAATCTGCGGTTCAACCATCTGTTGAAAGTTATAAAACTAAAAGCATTATCTAGTAATAAACTAATCAATTTTTTTTTAAATATCTTTGTTTATTCTTAATTAACTGTGAGTTTGTGAGTAATTTCGGAATCTAGTGTTCAAAAGTTTTGAATCGATGATTTGTGTTATGAGGTCATTGTGTAATAGATAAGGAATTTACGATTTCAAAATTGATTTTGATTGATGGACAGAATAATAAATTACAAGAATGATGCAAATAACAAGTACACTTATAAATTTGGTCTTGAGTTTCTTCAGATTTCTAACATCATCTGCAGAACCATGAAGGAGCACTCTGCAAAATTCTTGATTTCTAAAGATGATTCTTTTTCCAGGAGCTGGACTTCAACCATAGCACTAAAAGAAACTTCGATCATGATCATAAACTTCGATCATGAGAAACTCCTCATCTTTAATGCAAATTCTCTGGAATGGAGGAGTTTCAAAGGTCGAGGAACTTCAGAACAAGCGATGGACCAACCATCCCAGTATGTCCAAAACCAAATGGTTGTTCATATCACATTAAAAATTAACAACGTGATCACAATTAAGGACATTTACATAATTGTAATGTAACTCACAAACTAATTATAGAGCATGTCCTGACAAAAAATAAAATAAAATTATCCGTTCTGACTTTGGTGGTCCCGTTTGGCAAATTTTAAGATCAATTTATAAGTTATTTATTTTGAAAAAAAAATTTGTATTTATATAATTATTTTTAGAGAAAAATGTGTGTGTGAAGTTTTACATTCATTTTCTTACAAAAATAAGTTATTTATTTCAGAAAAAAATACATGTTTCCTAACTTTTTTTTCATAAGTAACTTATTTCTGAAAAATAAGATTTTCCAAACGAATCCTTTATAGGATCCTCGCTCAAAAGATAGAAATCAATAAATATAATTTTTGTTGTCCACATTATCCAAACAATCAGACACTTATTGATTTGTTATAATAAATCTAAATAGTTCAACTCCTAAAGCGAATCAAGTGAACCAGTACATGATCAGCCTGTTTGGGGTTACTTATTATTTTTTTTAACCCACTTAAAGTAGTTTAAGGGTGTTTGCCTTACCTTTTTTTTTTCCCACTTAAAGTTAGTTTTAGTTTAAAAAAAAAAAGTATCTTGGAGGTACTTTTTTTCCACTTATTTTTTTTCTCATATCAATTTTTATGTATTTGAGTCACCTTTTAACTCGTATCATATTCTTTGCATATATTTGTATTTTACACTTTTATATTATGTTTAAAAAATATAAATTTCTTTTTTTTAGTTAATTTTTTTTTAAAAAATTTACTTTAAGTAAAATTAGCCAAACAGATACACCAAACTTTAAGTGAAAATTATCACTTTTCACTTAAAGTGAGTAAGTAGCACTTTAAGTGATAAGTAACAATTTTTAAGTTAAGCCAAACACGCTCGATATTTGAAACCTGAACCCTATTAGGCCAGCCAGTTTACCAACGGGGTGTTTGGGGGAATTTTCCCCCCAGAATCAGTTAACTTATTTTAAGATAAAATTAGAGATTCCTAATTTTTTTGAAAAAAGTCAATTTTTTTTGTAACTTATAGAATCTCAAACATACATTAAATACTTTTATAAATTTTTTTATTAAAATATAAAATTTTTACCCAAAAATAAGTTCATAAGGACTTATTATAAGTTTCGCCAACCAAGCCATTAGTTAATAACGGGAATGGTATTATTCCCACATGGTTAAAATATTCGATTATTGTGTTGCTAAGAGCCTAAGAGCATCTCCAATGACGTTGGCTAAAAATGATTGGCTAAACTACGAAAAATATTGATTATGTTAAATTTGTCGAACATGTAAGATATTGTGCTCCGAGGGTATTGGTTATAATGATTGGCTATATATTAAAAATGGTATATGTTTAATATAGAAATAAGAGATTTGATAATTCATTACAGGTCTTTAGAGGTTCGACAAATATAGGCAAGGGTTTTGTCCCATTCGAGTGGCTAATATCCCCTATATAATAAATCCTGTTGCCAAAAGTGATGGCTTTTTACACCCCCTACCCTTAAAATTGTATCAAAATTACACTCACATGCCATCAAGTCAATCTCAAATCCTATTATTGACAAATAATAACAGCTGTCCCATACATGATAGAGAGCTGAGCTTGTACAATGTACATCACCTCGCTCACCACGTTACATTCATTGTACACACAAAAGAGTGTGTAATTCAAATTTCAAATTCACTCTTTTTACTTCTCTCTTATCTTTTTCTCAAATTCAAAATCACTGCTAAAAGGTTTCTATCTACTCTTCTCTTGCTTAGATATCAAATCAATATTTTCGAATTGTATTTGCGTTCTTAAATTTTGTTATTTTGTCAATCGATTTATTAGTTATTTGATTATAATGGATGATATTTTGAACTCTTAGATTTATATGTCACCCACTGTTTGATATAATCCTCAATGGGATTTTTAACATTTATGTGCTTATTTTGATTATTTTTTTTGGCAGATTTCTTACCATGTGGAAAGTAATTTGTCAATGAATGAGATGCGATGCAAGAAGTAATTTTGCAGATTTATATATCTCTCTCTTTGAATATCTTCTTTTGTTTCATTTGAAGCCTAATATCATGTTTGTTTATATTGTTTTGTTCTTTCTTTTTGCAGATGTTTTAATCCTGTAATCATGGTTATATTAAATGAACTTTCGGGTTTCTTGGTTAAGATTTTATAGGTTTGCGTGTATAATCATCTAATTAACTGGTTGGATCTTCGATGTTGTTATGATAATTAATTGTTGTTCTTTAATTCTGTTTTTGGTATTTATACACCATCAACTGTTTGATGTAATGCATCAACGAAGTATGTTCTTTATTTCTACTTTTTTTATATATACAATCCTTATATTTTCATATTTATTCCTAATTTGCAGGTTACGATTGAGATATCATTTCGGCAATTGATACATGCTTTCCCCCAATTTGAACGATATGTTCTTTTTCACTAATTTTTTTGATATTGTAATAACTTAATTTTTGCACTCCAACTGTTTGATAATAGTTGTAAATAGTCCTTAGACCTTGGGAGGTCTTACTCATAACAGATACAGTGTATCTTTCTTGATGAAAAGAGGTTGAAAATTTAAAACTTGGTTGTCAGTGATGACAAGTATATGTGTGAGTAGTTTAATGTTTGTAAGCGCATGATAAGTGGGTATTTTATCTACTTAGAACGTTTCCATTTGGCTTAAAACGATGGTTTGTACTTGAGTTGTGGTATTTTTGATCTCTTTTAAGGGTATTGTGCAGGGAAATCAATCACAGGTGTTAGAGGAACGAAGCGTAGCAATCGAAGTGCAAAACGGAGTCAAATTCAAGAAAAGGAAAAATGATGTTGCTGGACAGTAGGTACGGCGCCGCGTCGCCGTGTTTGTACTGAGGGACAGCGCCGCATCGCCGTAGGGAAGGTCCTGGCGCCGCATCGCCGAGTTTGTGCTTGAGGACGGCGCCGCGTCGCCGTCTCGTCTGACCCGATTCCTAATTTGTTTTGGGTGATTTAAAAATAAAAAAAAAACATTTCTTTTATGTACTAGCACCTGGAGGCCCATATAAGGGAAGAAAAGAAAACCCTAGAAGAGGGGACAGCTTGTTTTTTTGTACGTAGTTTTTTTTAGCACAACAAAGAAGGAAGAAGATAGTTCCCAATTTTATTCTTGTATTCTTCCTAGTTGTGGATGCTTGACCTTGGTGTATTCTTTAAAACCCTTAATATTTATCTCAATCATTCTTCATTTTTTTCTATCATGTTTTCATTGGAACCCATGATGATGATTAGTTCGATCATGAACTAATTCGTTGTCATGGGGGTTTAGTGGACTTATTCATGAATTCTATTTGTTGAATCTTCTCGATGCCTATAGTGTGATTGATGTGATATCCTATCATGGTTGATTTAATTCATTATAGGAGAGTAGCTAACTCCTGTAATTGTGTGTTAATTCTTGTTGAAGCGAAAGTGGAAATAAGAGTTTAGTTTAGAACTTGCCATGTTAGCGTAGGTTTATGCGTGATAATATCATTCGTAATTAGTGTCGTAACTCTAATCGTTTTATGACGACTATGTGATCAATTGAATGCTTGCACCTCAACCATTATGTTTTATTCTTTATAGACATATGAAGACTTGGCATAATCGGGAGACTAAATGATTTCTATCTTTATTGTGGATATTGTTTAGGATGGTATTTGTGTAACGGAAGTTGGCTTATATCAGTTTTGTGTGTTCGATCAGGTGTTAATAAATCACATGAACAAGGCTAGGGATTTGGAGACTATAGATGGATTGTTTAAAGAAACTAAATTCCCATGTTTTATTTGCATAAGTAATTCGACATAAATCTCAGTTCAAGCAGTTGATAATTAGTTATAATTCTTAGATAAATTTTAGTGATAACAACAATCCACTTATTTATTTGTTTTAGCATCGGAAAATAATCATACATTGGTGAGTGAATTA
Organism: Kitagawia praeruptora; assembly: GCA_037693485.1. Lineage (NCBI taxonomy): Eukaryota > Viridiplantae > Streptophyta > Magnoliopsida > Apiales > Apiaceae > Kitagawia > Kitagawia praeruptora. The sequence goes on along the minus strand of CM075354.1, from coordinate 8,933,131 downwards.
GCTAGACAAGACAACGAGTCCCTGTAGGAACGAACCTTATTTGCTATCTGTATTACTTGAGATCACGTGCACTTGCGTGTTGAGTTGGTCGTAACAAGTTTTTGGCGCCGCTGCCGGGGACGCGGTTTTATTTTGTTTAGTTTCAATATTTGCCATCAGTGGTCATTGAATTTCGGTGACTAGGACGTTTTCATAAAATTTCTTGTTGGTGAATTTCAGGTACTTGTTGAGAGTTTATGCGTACACGAGCTCGTGCACGTAGAGACGAACTAGCACGTACAGAAGAACTAGCTAGGAGAAGACTTGATTTCGGGTTAGAAGACAATCTTGAAGCAAAGGAAGTTATGGCAAATCAAGAACAAGCAGCGAAGGCTTTGAGTGAATTCTCTCAGCCGAAAGTGGAGGACATTCATACTAGTATTGTTCGCCCAGCTATAGGGTCTAACAATTTTGAGCTAAGGCCAAACATCATTCAGATGATTCAGAACACAGTCCAGTTTGGGGGTAGTCCTGCTGAAGATCCCAATGCTCATATTAGGGACTTCCTTGAGATCTGTGACACCTTCAAATTCAACGGAGTTACAGATGACGCAATCAGATTGAGGATATTTCCCTTCTCTCTTAAGGATAAAGCCAAGAGTTGGTTACATTCTATGCCATCAGGCTCTATTACAACATGGGCAGACTGTGCTCAAAAGTTCTTGACCAAGTATTTCTCCATGGCGAAGACAGCAGCTTACAGGAATGCCATTTCTCAGTTTGCTCAGCATTCCCAGGAATCTTTGGGAGAAGCTTGGGAGAGGTACAAGGAGATATTGGCACGTTGTCCTCATCATGGAATGCCGGATTGGATGATAATCAGCAATTTCTATAACGGGTTGGGAGCTCAGTCCCGGCCTATGTTAGATGCAGCTTCTGGAGGTGCGCTATGGGCAAAAAGCTATGAGGATGCTTATAATCTGATTGAAATGATGTCGGCCAATGAGTTTCAGAATCCTACTCAACGCTTGCCACCTGCGAAAGTGGCTGGAGTTCTTGACTTGGATGCAGCTACTGCTATTGCTGCCCAACTCAAAGCGTTGACAATGAAGGTAGATTCCCTTTCTAATCTTGGTACTAACCAGGTTGCTATGGTGTGTGAATTGTGTGCAGGGGCACATGACACAAATATGTGTGCTATCTCAGCTGAATCCGCACAATTTGTTGGTAATTTTCAAAGATCTCAGCAACCAGTGCCACAATTTTATCATCCCAACAATCGGAATCATCCCAACTTCAGTTGGAGCAACAATCAGGGAGGTGCTCAGCAACCACATAATCAGCAGTTCAATGCAAGGCCAAGTAATCAGAACTATCAACCGCCACCTTATGCTCCAAGGCAACCATTCAATCCACCGGGGTTTCAACCATCTCAAGGAACTTCATTGAATCAGTCTGAGAAGTCGGAATTGGAAGAGCTTCGGATGATGTATAAGAGTCAGGCAGTGTCATTGAAAACTTTAGAGAATCAAATTGGTCAGCTAGCCAATGCTTTGTTGAACCGTCAACCAGGAACGCTTCCGAGTGACACAGAGGTGAATCCAGGCAAGAAAGATCAAAAGGAACAGGTTCAGGCAATAACATTACGATCAGGAAGAAGTCTACAAGGTCAAAATGAAGAAAAAGCAACCGAGGAAAAAAATAAAAATCCTGAGCAGGCCCTACGGCGCCGCGGCGCCGCCTCACAGTACAAAATCGGCGACGCGTCGCCGAGCCCTCTGGAGGAAAAATGTGAATTTTCAGTTGAGGTCGATTCTGGTTCTGATTTGCTTTCTAATGCTACTCCTTCAACTCCTATCATTCACAAGAGTGTTAATTCTCAAAAAGAAGTAGAAGATAAGGTGTTTCCACCTCCTCCATTCCCAAAACGAATTCAAAGGCAAAAGTTAGACAAGCAATTCGCTAAGTTCTTGGATGTATTCAAGAAGCTGCAGATTAACATACCATTTGCGGAGGCTCTTGAGCAAATGCCGAGCTATGCGAAGTTCATGAAGGGTATTCTCTCGAAGAAATTGAAACTTGAGGAGTTAGAGACCGTTGCCTTGACGGAGGAATGTAGTGCCATCTTGCAACAAAAGTTGCCTCCTAAGTTGAAGGATCCTGGAAGCTTCACCATACCTTGCACTATTGGCAAACAACTTTTCAGCAAGTGCTTATGTGATTTGGGAGCTAGCATTAATCTGATGCCGATGTCTGTTTTTAAGCAACTTGGGTTACCTGATCCGAAACCTGTTAATATGACCTTGCAGTTGGCAGATAGGTCGATCACATATCCTAGGGGTATAGTGGAGGATGTATTGGTGAAGGTGGATAAGCTGATTTTTCCGGTTGATTTTGTTATACTGGACTTTGAGGAGGATAAGAGGATTCCTATCATCTTGGGAAGGCCATTTCTAGCTACGGGCCGAACTCTGATTGATGTGCAAAAAGGAGAGCTTACCATGAGAGTGCATGATCAGAAAGTCACTTTCAATGTGTTCAAGGCAACAAAATATCCGTCAGATTCAGAGGAGTGTTTCAAAGTGGACGTTGTTGATAAGAATGTGAAGAAGGAGATCGAGCAGCTAAAAAAATCAGATCCAGTGGAAAAAGCTTCAAGTGGGATTTCTGGCATTGAGAACGAAGGAAGAAAGGGGCTAATTCAGTTGTTGGATGCAACTCCATAGGAAAGAAGAGTTGACATTCTACATAAGTCTCGTGGGCTAGCTGATTCTAATAATTTTCAGGTGCTTCGTAAGTTGTCAAATGAGGAAGTTTTTGCACTCGGGCTCAAGCCATTACCACCCGAGGAGGGTGACCCTGCTGATGATTGAGGTATTCCTGTGCACTTTCTTTGTTTCTCGCCTTCAATGGGGACATTGAAGAATTTAAGTTTGGGGGTGGGGATTAAAGGTGCATTTGTATTAGTTGTATAATAGATGTGTTGCATGTCATGTTAGGAGCATAATTGCATGTTAGTGTAGAGCGTTTTTGTTTTGTTTTTATGTATGCCATATAGGACATTCTGTTTATTGTGATATTTATGTTCATATAGTTGCATTTGCATTGCATAGCATGCATTTTTCATGATCCCTTAGAACGAGCTAATTCTGATTGGTGGATAGATGTCTAATTGGGTGTGGTAATGATGAATAGAGGGTTGATTTATAGTTCCCATGGAATTGACTTGCATGTACGGAAACAGAATCTTTTCACTAGTCTCATTAGGTGCTTTTGGGCTAGGTTAGGGTCATGCCTGTTTGGATGTTTGAGACTTAATCACTTGATTATAATTAGAATTTTCGTTATTCCCTTGATGGCGTAGGAGCAATAAAGTCTAAGTTTGGGGGACACCAAGGATTTCATGCTAGTTGTTAATATTTGTCAATAATGGCTAGGCGTCAAACGGCTAGTAGCCGGCTCATTTTTATATGAGTAGTCTAGGGTTGGAATTGAGAATTCTCGTTCCAGATTGCATACATTAAAAAAAAAATGAAAAAAAAAAGAAAAAAAATGAAAAAATGAAAGAAAAGAAAAAAAAAGAGTCATATAAATAATTTAAATGCAAAATTAACCAGAGTGAGCTCTTTAATACTCGAGTTATTAAGTCTGAGGGGACTTAGTCCTAGTGACCTAAGGCTTTTATAGTCTGGGATCCTGCTGACCTAACACTCGCTACATGGGTATTATTGTATAAGCCTTTTGGGGTCTCACTCATTGCACGGTTAAATAAGCATGCGTAGTATTTATAGTATTTAGTGTCGTAGTAATAAAGCATGAATTCTTGGTTAACTTGAATAAGGATGGTGGTGTTCCTAGGTTATGAAGTGTCTACAGTCTATTCTGTTTATAAACCTGTGATTGTCTTGGCAAAGGATAGGTATGGTTTTTGACCTAGTGTTGGGAGCATTTCTGATGAGCATTGCACACACACACGTTTCTGTTCATGTATTGTTAGTATACGGGGGCTTAGTCGAGCTCTATTCGGATTTAGTTGCATTCTATGAGGCAGCTGGTTGCTAGTTGGTTTTGGTCAGTTTAAAGGGGATTGTTGCATTTTCATATAGTTGCATTCATGTAGTTAGTTGCATTGTTAGTTGCATTATTAGATGGATTTTGTGGGTACATTCACTATAGGCCCTCACGAGACCTTACTCGTCCACTAGGGCTGCCTAGGGGTTTAAAGGGCTTGTTGCATATGCTAAATGCAACCGTGATCACCTACGGAAGTGGTACTAGGTAGTTGTAAATATTTTGTTTGTTATGCTTGAGGACAAGCATCGGTTTAAGTTTGGGGGTGTGATAAGTGGGTATTTTATCTACTTAGAACGTTTCCATTTGGCTTAAAACGATGGTTTGTACTTGAGTTGTGGTATTTTTGATCTCTTTTAAGGGTATTGTGCAGGGAAATCAATCACAGGTGTTAGAGGAACGAAGCGTAGCAATCGAAGTGCAAAACGGAGTCAAATTCAAGAAAAGGAAAAATGATGTTGCTGGACAGTAGGTACGGCGCCGCGTCGCCGTGTTTGTACTGAGGGACAGCGCCGCATCGCCGTAGGGAAGGTCCTGGCGCCGCATCGCCGAGTTTGTGCTTGAGGACGGCGCCGCGTCGCCGTCTCGTCTGACCCGATTCCTGATTTGTTTTGGGTGATTTAAAAATAAAAAAAAACATTTCTTTTATGTACTAGCACCTGGAGGCCCATATAAGGGAAGAAAAGAAAACCCTAGAAGAGGGGACAGCTTGTTTTTTTGTACGTAGTTTTTTTTAGCACAACAAAGAAGGAAGAAGATAGTTCCCAATTTTATTCTTGTATTCTTCCTAGTTGTGGATGCTTGACCTTGGTGTATTCTTTAAAACCCTTAATATTTATCTCAGTCATTCTTCATTTTTTTCTATCATGTTTTCATTGGAACCCATGATGATGATTAGTTCGATCATGAACTAATTCGTTGTCATGGGGGTTTAGTGGACTTATTCATGAATTCTATTTGTTGAATCTTCTCGATGCTTATAGTGTGATTGATGTGATATCCTATCATGGTTGATTTAATTCATTATAGGAGAGTAGCTAACTCCTGTAATTGTGTGTTAATTCTTGTTGAAGAGAAAGTGGAAATAAGAGTTTAGAACTTGCCATGTTAGCGTAGGTTTATGCGTGATAATATCATTCGTAATTAGTGTCGTAACTCTAATCGTTTTATGACGACTATGTGATCAATTGAATGCTTGCACCTCAACCATTATGTTTTATTCTTTATAGACATATGAAGACTTGGCATAATCGGGAGACTAAATGATTTCTATCTTTATTGTGGATATTGTTTAGGATGGTATTTGTGTAACGGAAGTTGGCTTATATCAGTTTTGTGTGTTCGATCAGGTGTTAATAAATCACATGAACAAGGCTAGGGATTTGGAGACTATAGATGGATTGTTTAAAGAAACTAAATTCCCATGTTTTATTTGCATAAGTAATTCGACATAAATCTCAGTTCAAGCAGTTGATAATTAGTTATAATTCTTAGATAAATTTTAGTGATAACAACAATCCACTTATTTATTTGTTTTAGCATCGGAAAATAATCATACATTGGTGAGTGAATTAGCTAGACAAGACAACGAGTCCCTGTAGGAACGAACCTTATTTGCTATCTGTATTACTTGAGATCACGTGCACTTGCGTGTTGAGTTGGTCGTAACAGCGCACATGTATAATTGTGGTTGCATAGTAGTTTAATTGTATATTACTGTCTAGATCTTTGGTAGACCATCATGACAGTGATTTTCCAGGTGAGAATAGTTTCAGCACATCGGATCCCTGAATTGATGTTTTTGTATTCTACTTCTGGAATGGAGCGAGGTGTCCAGGTAATTATTATCGGTGCTGCTCACTTGCCAGGTTAGAATATATCACCATGCCTTGAAATCTCTTTCTGATCTTTTATTGTATTACAAGCTCCCAACTAAGTTCCGTTGATTGAAGGCATGGTAGCTGCATTGACCCCCTTACCCGTAATTGGTGTACCTGTGCGGGCTTCAGCACTGGATGGACTTGATTCACTTCTCTCAATTGTGCAGGTAATTCTTTAGAGTATTTTGATATAGTGTATTTTGTTATTTACAAAATATATATAACAGGTTTCTTATTTACAAAATATTTTGTTATTTTGTTAGAATATATGTGACTGGTCCATTTATAATTTCTTCATGATATACATGTTTTATCTGGTTATTTGTTTTCTTTCTTGCTAGCATGCTGTATTTGTTTAAGGTTAGCTTGAGTTTTGGATAAACTCACACTATTGTTTTATTAGCTAAACAATAGAATGGTTTCGAAATTATAAATGGTTAAGATTGTTACTTTCAACTTTATCCAAGTGTATTGTCTCTGAGTTATTTTTTGTATGCAACTTACAAAGTTAAAGAGTGATATGTCTAAGTTTAACGATCTATCATCTACATGGTTTTGAGCAAGGATTTTGTTTGGTCATAGCCCCATATTTGAACTTGGAAACTATAGAAATCTGACATGCTCCTGATTACAGGGGATTATAGTGCTGAAAAACTGTTGTAGATGGTAGCGTGCACTTAGATGCTACATTTGCAGAATGTAACATGTTCAAAGAGTTTGCTTCTTGCTTCATTAAGCTATCTCTGAGTGAAGAAGACAGGATATCAACGTGTTTCGCTGGTAGTGGTGAAACTTTATTAGAAGCTTTCAAAATGTAATTACAAACGTTTGGCAAATAAGATATGCAAACTTATTATTTGCCTCAAGTTGTGTGAAAGAACAAGCTGACTGAAGTCACTGAACGTTAAGGTTTAATAGAGCATTTGTATATTTTTATCATGCACTTGATTAAAATCAACATGTGTTGTGGCTGAACAATGTCTTCATGTGTGTCCTTTGTGCAGCTTGCTTTGACATTAGTATGACAGGTGATTTTGTGTGTGTGTTGGATACATAAGTAAAAGGGTTACCTGTGTTTATTTGAAGATATTTTGTTATGTGCAATCTTTGAATGTGTTTTAAGTCTGAGATGAGTTAAATTTTCATTGTGATTTTGTGCAATAATTCAAATATTTTATTAAATTTGTAACTTTACGATATGATTGTGTATGCTTAGATATTATAAAGGATGAGGTTATCCATTTTCTTTACAGGTGCTTTGTTATAGCTTCACAATTGCACCTACAACAGTGAGACGAGTTTACTACGAGTTTATGTTAGAGTGTCAAGTATAGGTATTATCACAAATGAGACTGGTATTCATCTTATAATATTACTTTGTACATATTATCTTTAGAGAATTAAAGTCTTCAAAGGTATTTTCTTTCACCACTAATATTGTAAATTTTTCATACATGCATATGTTAATACAGATTGCTAAAATTAGCTTGACCCTGTAAATTAGGGGGTAAAGTCAGTGTTTAAGTTATTTTATGATGTATATCAAAAATAATATGATAATCTATAATGTATATCATAAATCTTATGATATTATAGCTTTGTTAATTCTCAAATTCGTGTTGAAGTGAATCTATGATGGATATCATAAATGAGGTATTTTCTATTCTATTTCAATTGAACTTCTTCACCAAAGTTCTGTATCCCTGTAAAATGTATGTACATTATATTTCAAATATTTCCTGACTATATATTAATGTGGCATTCTATGCATTCAGTAGCTAGGCATTATAATGATGAACTTGGGAGTCATGTCTTTGCACGAACCTGGTTTAGAGTCTGGATTTGACTAATTCTACTGTAGTGTACTACTAATTCCTTTTCATTTCCTTATTGTAGCAGAACTACACTTTCCCTGTTACTTTGGTCACCGTCATATTTATTTACCTATGTTTTTTGTTACGTTAAGTTGTGACCTAAAAGAGATTTCTTCTCCGGATTTTTCTTACCCGAGTGTTTATGTTTATAGGTTGAAGAAGCAGGAGCATTTATCTTATGCTCAATCAGCTGAAGATATTCTGCAATGTTGATGAGCCTGTTAAAAAGGATTCTAACACTTCAGTGTAGTTCTCTTCAGAAAGTGCGGCAGAGCCCCACCAAAGCCTTCTTGTGAAAGAGCTAAGATAGTAATTGGTATCCAGGACAAAGATGGAGTCAAGCACTTTAGGATGTACATGGTACATATACATTTCGGAAAATGACTTGCCTTCTTATAGTGACATATCAGGATTACATATATTAGTCAGTTGTTTCCATGTTTAGCTTGAAGGATTTGATTGTCTAATATTAATCACTTGAAGTCTCTGAGTCTACATTTTCTGTGTACTAGAATGACCTACAGATTTTGTAAGTAGAAAGCTCATGACATAATTTAGGTCGTAAATACGACAATGAAGACCACTATCGTTGTAGAGTCGTATGGATCTTGCTGAACAACAAATTGCCACTTAAACACATCTCTATCCTCAATGTGTTAGGAGTGGGACAAACACAGACTACTGGGTAGTGTTGTATAATCTCAATATATCTACTTATATTCATTGTTATGATAGCGTTGTTGCCCATGCGATGAGGTGCTAAAAAGAAGCACCTTGCCAGTTTTGGATGCCATTTTATGCGGCCAGATCTATTTTATCCTGCCCTGATCTAATTTTGGACAAGTATATGTATTCAGTTTATATACTATATAACGACATAACATTAATTATGTTTACATGATTAAACTGTTGGAAATGATATATATAGTAGGATATTTGGATTATGTGATATTAGCCACATTTAGAAATCGAGGTATCGAGTAACCTTTGAATGCAAATGAACAGTTATATCGAGAAAATTTTGAATATAAATATTGTTTATAAGAATATGTAATAATTGTTTTTAATTATTTTTAATTAATAGCCAAACTTCATAAAATGAACCCACTGATTTCAAGAATATTAAAATGAGAGAGGTGATGTCCCGGGCAACTCGCCTCACATATGGCCTGGGATATGGTCCTGTTCGATAATTTACTTATTTCGGAAAAAAATTGTATTTACATACTTTTCTAAGAGAAAAATATGTATGAAGTGTTTAACATTCGTTAAATACATTCGTTATATACCATATCGAGGTCGCTCTAAGTTTTTTAAAGACGCGACGAAAATTTTAAGTGTAAAGTCAACGACGTATAATATTTAATTGATTTTCAATTTTGTATTGAATATAGCACAATGACTCAAAAATAATAAAATATTAAAAATAATGAAGCCGAAGCGTAGCGGGCATCATACTAGTTTTACATATTATGTATAAGTTTTATTTTTGGAAAGTCACGTAGACTTTTAGCTAAGGGTTTGATATGATTGGAGATATCTATATTAATTGGCTAAAATTTTTTAAAATATGAAATAGTTAAAATTTTGCATAAAGAGAATGGGGAGAACTCCAATGATATTAGCCATAATACATATTGTGTATAATTTTGCTAAGGGGAAATAGATGTTCGACAAATATGGCCAACGAAAATTGATTGTCTATAATTTTTGGTAAATGTTTTGATGCATTGAAGTATTTAATATTTTACATATTATCTATATCGTTTGCCACCTAAATTTTACAACTAAGAACTCTCTTCCGTTGAAGATGCTCTAACTGTAGAAGTTGTTTTGATCCTTCTTAATAAATAATGAAGGAATTCTTAATAATTAGTATAATTGTATAAATACACTACATGAAAAAGTTCAATAAACATCACACATTAGACATCGGTTATAAATGCCACTGATGTTAAAATATATATTCATGCATATGTGTATTACTATTGGCTCTTTTTTATTTTATAATTTTTAAAGTAGTACAGAGCAGTCAAACTTTAACAGTACAATATAAGTTGCAATTGATTAGTACTCACTCCCTCCGTCCCTTAATAGCGAACGCTATTAAATTAGCTAGGGAGAGAGGGCGACGCGACCTGGGTTCTGTTAAGTTTGTCAAGGATGATTCAGGGCAAGTGTTAGTGAATGAAGATGCTATTAAAGAGAGGTGGAGTTCGTATTTTCATAATCTTTTCAATGAGGCTAGGAGGAGTGGTGCCGGTGTGGATCAAGAGGTCTCTCTTTCGTCTGGGCATTCCTTCGGCCCCTGCGAGCGTTTCAGCAAGGAGGAAATCAAGGGTGCCCTTCAAAAGATGGCTAGAGGGAAAGCAGTTGGTCCGGATCAGATCCCAATCGAGGTGTGGCTTTGTCTTGGTGAGGTTGGCATAGAATGGCTAGCAGATCTGTTCAATGTTCTCCTCCTAGGTGATAAGATGCCAGATGAATGGAGGCGTAGTATTGTGTGGTCCCTTTTTTCAAGAACAAAGGCGATGCTCAGAGTTGTAATAACTATCGGGGTATTAAATTACTCAGTCATACTATGAAACTTTGGGAGAGAGTGGTTGAAGGTCGGATTAGAAGAGGAGTTGAAATCTCAGAGAATCAATTTGGGTTTATGCCTGGGAGATCGACTACCGAGGCCATTCATCTCGTCAGACGCCTTATGGAGAAGTTCAGGGAACGTCGCAAAGACCTTCATATGGTGTTCATTGATCTTGAGAAGGCGTATGATAGCATCCCGCGTGAAGCTATTTGGAAGAGCCTTGAGGAGAGGAGAGTGTCGTCGTCGTACGTTAGGACGATTCAAGACATGTACTCCCAAGCTAGTTCCTGTGTCCGGACTCCAGTTGGTGACTCCTGTTTTTTCCCCGTTGAGATTGGGTTACACCAGGGGTCGGCCCTCAGTCCTCTTCTTTTCGCTCTTATCCTTGATGTCATGTCGCGAGGGATTCAAGATGTCGTCCCTTGGTGCATGCTCTTCGCTGATGATATCGTGTTAGTGGCGGAGTCGAGGGGGGAGGTGAACGAGAGGTTGGAGTTATGGAGATCGACTTTGGAGCCCCAAGGCCTGCGTGTGAGCCGGTCTAAAACCGAGTATCTCTGGTGTAACTTCAGTGGTGAGGACAACGAGGAAGGGGTGGAGGTTAGGATTGAAGATCAGATCGTCCCTCGTACGGATAAGTTCAAGTATTTGGGTTCGATCATCCAGAAGGAAGGTGAGATTGAAGCCGATGTTACGCATCGTATCAAGGCTGGATGGCTAAGGTGGAGGGCAGCGTCAGGAGTTTTGTGCGACAAGAAAGTCCCGTTAAAGCTGAAAGGAAAATTCTATAGAGCGGCAATCCGTCCGGCGATGTTATATGGTTCTGAGTGTTGGGCGACGAAGAAGGTCCTCGAGAGCAAGTTGGAAGCGGCGGAAATGAGGATGTTGCGGTGGTCTTCTGGTCACACGATGTTAGAGAGAATCCCGAATGTGGTTTTTAGGAGCGAGCTTGAGGTAGCGCCTTTTTCTGAAAAAGTTAGGGAAGGGAGGTTGAGATGGTTCGGCCACGTCCGTAGGAGGCGGGCTGAAGCCCCGGTGAGGAGGGTCGAGAGTCTTTCGGTTGATGGGGTGAGGAGGAGAGGCAGACCGAGGAGGTCATGGGAAGAGCAACTTAGGTTGGATTTGAAGGCCCTAAACTTAAATGAGACCATGACCGCTGATAGGTGCGCTTGGAGACGCAAGATCAGAGTGGTGGATTCTCTTTTAGGGAGCGGTTCTGTTGTTGAGAGCCTCAGAGTTGGATTATCTCGGTTAGCTTTATCTTAGAAGTTTTTTTTTTCTTTTCTTCTTGGTTCTGTTGTTTGTTGTCTTTTGTTTTCTGGCTATGCAGTTGCAGGAAACTTGGCCAGGTGTCATTTTAGTGTGTCCAAAGCCATGGGCGCAGGGATCTGTGCGAGGAGACATCCTAGATCAGAGTGTTTCGCGATCGGAGTGGACAACTCCCATGTAGGTAAGTCCCATGAGATCAAAGCCATGGGCTCAGGTATGAATGCGATCTTTACGAAAATTTACGAAGCCTCTGTAATTATCACACACTAATTTTCTGTTGTGCACTAAGCTGGGGGTCTTCACGGAAACAGCCTCCCTACCGTAAGAAGTAGGGGCATGGTCTGCGTACATCTTACCCTCCCCAGACCCTGCTCTGTGCGGGATATACTGGGTATGTTTGGTTTGGTTTTCCCTCCGTCCCTTAATACTTTTCTCATTCATCATTATCATGTTTATTAACGCATACTTTTAATTGTTAGTATTTTTAATTTCGTATTGTATTGAATATAAAAATTTCATTTTATTAAAATATTCATAAATATGAATCAAATAAAATCATTCATGATTATATTTTGTCTTATAAATTATGCGTAAATTAGTAGTCAATCACTTATAATGAATAATGTAAAAAGTTAAAAAGAGAAAACATTACGAGACGGAGATAGTATAATTTAACTTCATTTTTTGTTTTGAATATCTAACTTTCAACCTTGTATAGCATATAATTTTATACTTGCACTAAATTAAAACTTACTTTACGTTAAAGGAGTTTACTGATATGAAAATAAAATCTTACGATTATTTTAACTGGTTCGCCTAAGGTTTTTGAAATAAATCATTTAATCAATTTTTAGTTGAATTCAGTTTGGAAGATCAACCTCTTATTTTCTTCCTTACGTACTACTAGCCTCAATAAACATTTCCGTGTCATATGTTTATGTACTCCTCCGTTTCACTAATATCTTTAAATGTTTAACATACATCTTTACTGATTTTTCAAAATAAGTCAACTTACTTTAAGTTTAAAATTAAGATTTCTAACTTTCCAACTTATTTTTGCAAATTATTGAATATCAAACATATATTAAATACTTATATAAAAAATTTATCAAAATATAAAATTTTTACCCGAAAATAAGTTCATAAATTCTTAAAATAAGGGGGGGGCAAACAGCCCTTAATCATGTCGCACCGCTTTGTTACGGTTACCTATAGAGATGCACAAATAGCCTGATGGGCCGGGCTTTATCCGGGCCTTAAAAAGCCCGGGCTTTAATCTTAAAAAACCGGGCCGGGCTTTTCTAAAAACCGGGCCGGGCCGGGCCGGGCTATTATGAAAATATGGGGCCTGTTTTAAGCCTGCGGGCCGGACCAGGCCGGGCCGGGCTTTATCCGGGCCTGGTTAATTTCAAAAAAAAAACCTGTTTTGTAAAATATGTGTACAAAATCTGCATAAATACTGAAAGCTAGTTCATACATATGAAGTAAAAATGGAACAATGGAACATACATATGAAGAGGGACTTTAAATTACAACTTTAAAACCTTAAAACTAAAAATACAAATTATAACTGGAACAAAGAGGGACTGCAACAGGCCCAGCAGCAGTCACCCCACCTCTGTGGCTTGAGGTGGTCTCAGAGACTCAGACATGTCATCAAACTTCATAAACTGCCCCATTGGCAACTGGCAAGTGAGCATAGCATATTGCCACTGGAACAAAGAAAAGAGTTCAAATCAGAATCTTAGTGGCTGACAATGTAAAGAGTTCAAATCAGAATCTGAGTTCAAATCACAAAAATAATAATCGTTGTTCCTTGGGTGACAACTGACAGATCATATTGTCAATAATAGTTCCTGGAATTGTTACTGCAATAGTATTAAGAAACTGCACTTGCTGGTAAACTTGATTGCTAATAGTATAAACATCTTCCTTAAATTCTTTACTTGTTAACACAGGTTACGAAGGCAGTAACTGCATAATGGAGTGGTGTAATGAGAAGCCAGAATGTCCACTCTGTCGTTCCCCTCTGACTCATTCAAGCTTAGTTTGTTTATATCATTCAGATTTTTAGTCTACCTGGACAAGTCTATCACTTGTAGAAAGATAACTAGAGTGTAATCTAAGTTGTTTAGTTTATTAGCAAAAAGGAGATGGTACCCTTCTAAGGTTGAAAAAGTAGCATAATAAATCCAAACATGTTCTTTCAGGGAACAGTGGATAAATGGTTAGTTCTTTTTCATGTGCAAGAAAATGGCTTTGAGCTTGAAATTTGAGGCTGGTTTCCATGTGTAACGGTGAAGATGCCAGTAAAATAAAAAATATGGCTAAAATGAGATTATATTTTTTGAAAGTCTTATGTCAGAATGTGCAAGAAAATCATGTTTCCAAGACAATTAGTTACATGCATTTGCTAGTTACAAAGGCAGTTCAGTCAAACAATCAAGTAAAACTACAGGATCTTCTACCATGTATTGAGAATATTACCAGATGTTTTTGCACACTGCACAGAGTGCAGACCAGACCTAGGATGAATCTTCTTCATTTGTAGAAATGTCTTCATCCGATGATGAACTATCGTCAGCAGAAGCAACATCTTGTCTCCTTTTTTCCGCATCCAGGTGATCCTTATAGCATATGCAGACTTCTAACGATTGTGGATTTAGACGACTTCTTCTTTCATTCAAAATCCTGCCACTAAAAGAAAAGGCAGATTCCGAAGCTACCGTGCTAGCTTGGACAGTTAAAATATCACGGGCCATTATGGCCATAACAGGATAATGACAAGATCGTGTTTTCCAAAATTCTAGTATATCTGATTGCTCACTTACAAAATCTGTCATTTTGTATTTTGCTAATTCACTAGTTGAACTTATGGTTTTTGATTTTTTACGTGAAATAGCCAACTGAAGTGCAACTTCTCTACTACTACCAGTTTCAACAGGAGTATCGCGCGGTTTTGCTCCATATAACGTTTCATAATGGTCATAAAATGCATTTAGTGTTTCATTAAACTTTTTAATACTAGCAATTGTTACATCACTACCAATTCCTAAGTTACTGTTAATACATTCTATAAGACTTTCAACTCCATCAACTCCAATCTTAGGATCTAAAGCCGCGGCACAACAAAACATTTGTGGCATTTCTTCATAATATTTTAAAAATTTTTCACGCATTGTATAAATAACTGGTCCCCAAAAATCATTATTATGCCAATTTATAAAAGTCATTGTTATCAAGTAAAATTCTCCTAACACCAAAGGAGTTGTAGGATAATAAACCCCGGACAACCTTTTCGTTGCCTTATAAAAACATTTAAGAATACTTATTAACTCCTCAATTCTTGCCCAATCTGCATTACTTATATTATTAACAGGACCATTCCTAGAATTATGAAAATCAATTAAAACAACTCTTTGTCTAAATGCACGTTTTAACATTTTGTAAGTTGAGTTCCATCTAATAGGCATGTCAACAGCAGGTTTTAAGTATTTAACGCCTTGACTACGCACAAATTTACTAAAATCTTGTCTTCTCCTGTTGTTTCCATAACAATATAGTACCAACTGCCTAATTTTCGAAGTAATAGGTTTAACCATTTCAAGTCCATCTTGAACAACCCTATTCAGAACATGGCATACACATCTACTATGAAAAAATTCACCATTTATAAAGGGATCTAAATCTCTTCTTAACCGGTCAATAGCCGAATCATTATTACTCGCATTATCAAAAGAAAGGCTCATAACTTTATCTTTTATTCTAAATTCTCTTAGATACGACATTATCAATTGATAAATAGATTGACCGGTATGGGGAAGTTCAAACAATTCAAAACAAATTATGCGTTTAGACATTTCCCATGTTATGGGATCAATCCAGTGACATGTAATACATGAATAAGATAAACCTAAATTCTGACCAGCAGACCAAACATCAGAAGTTAAACTGACCTTACCTTCAAATTTGTTGAAGTGCCTGATTAAAGCTCTTTTTGCCTTCGAATAGCCTTTGACTGCATCACGACGTGTGGTGCTTCTACTGACCCTTTGATAACATGGTTGCAAACCCCGATGTATGTACGTCGTTGTATCATCATTGTCGAAAGAATTATAGGGCCATCCTCGGGAAATCAGACACTTCATTTGCAAATCCCTTTGTAAAGCTTGATCATAAGTCCAGGTGCGGCCTGTTTCGTCAATTCTTGCTTGAGTAAATTCAGGATTTTGCTTTGACTCGCAAATAGGATGATGTCTTTTTAGTGTTGAATTTCCTTTAGAACCAAGAAACTTTCCACAAAGTCGATGTCTTGCCTTCTCTGTTCCATCAGGCAACTTCACTAGATCATAATGCTTCCAACAGTCCGCTTTGTGATTATGGGAAATCACTGTATACGCGGAACCACTTGTCGGAGTCGAAGTTGCTCCTGTAAGATCAGTGGTTTGGTGACTTGAAGAAGCCATAACAATAACGATAGCAAATTAAGAAAGATTAACAGCAATAACCGATAGCAATAATGAATTAACGGATTTATTTGTAAGCAGCAAGAACTTGTTGTAAATACGTAACAAGTTCTTGTAAATATATAGGTATGTAATGTATAGCCCGTGTAAAAAGCAAGCAACGGCTATAAATCTAACAGCTATAAATCAACGGTTATATTGGAATCAAACAAAATAACGGCTATAATTCTATATACGATAAAATATATACACATATACAAATATACAATTAGGGAGATTTGATTGAACCTTGGATTCTTGGGATTTGCAGTCGTTTGAATTAGGGATTTGCAGTAGTTTGAATTAGAGTAGTTTGAATTGGGGATTTGATGGAATTAGGGATTTGCAGTGTCTGGAACTCTGGATTTGCAATCGTGTCGTGTGGATGAATGAAATGAGGGAATAGAGTCATTTACACGCGTTTAGAAATTAGGGTTGGGTTAATATGGGGCTGGGTTAAATTTCAGATGGGCTAGAAATTAGAAATTGAATGTACCCAAGGGCCCAACCCAAATTTTGTTGGATTTAAAATTTGTATAATTACATTAAAAAATTAAATTTCTAAGTATATATATTTATAAAATTTAAAGAAAACGAATCAATACAAATTACTTTGATTAGAGATCTAATTTAAGTAGTACTAGTAACTAGTGCTTTGTCACGAATTGTTGTTTCTATTTTTTCAAAAATAATTTTCGACGATCCAACCGTACGGATGTCATGATATATCTAATTTAGTGATATTCCCAAATTTTCAAAAAATAAAAAATTATTTTGATTGGATATCTTAGTAGATCACAACTAATTTAACTAGTACTAGTAACTAATGCTTTGTCACGAATTGTTGTTTCTATTTTTTCAAAAATATTTTTCGACGATCCAACCGTACGGATGTCAAGATATATCTAATTTAGTGATATTCCCAAATTTTCAAAAAATAAAAAATTAATTTGGTCGGAGATCTTAGTAGATCACAACTAATTTAACTAGTACTAGTAACTACTGTTTTGTCACGAATTGTTATTTTTTGTATAAAAAATTATACAAATTTTGGTAATTCGGTGAAAATAACTTTAAATATGAACTATGATCCGGGCTAACTAAACAAAATAAACACATTAAATGTAGATTTTAAGTTACATTAATAAAATAAAAAAGAAAAAAATAAAAATTTTATCCGGGCTTTATCCGGGCCTTATCTGGGCTTTATCCGGGCCTTAATCGGGCTTTATCCGGGCTTCGGGTTTTATCCGGGCTTTGGGCTTTATCCGGGCTTCGGGCCGGGCTTTAACCGGGCTTTTAAAAAGCCCGGATAAAGCCCGGGCTTTTTAAAAGCCCGGGCTTTTCGGGCTTCGGGCCGGACCGGGCTTCGTGAAAAATAGGAGGCCCATTTTAGGCCCCCGGGCCGGGCCGAACCGGGCCGGGCTTTTTTCGGGCCGGGCTTTTCGGGCTTTTTTCCGGATCGGATCGGGCCGGATTTCGGGCTTCAGGCTTTTTGAATTGAAAGTCCTCTGTCATGGCGGCAGTGGATGATCTTTTAATAAAATAGTACTCCCTCCGTTTCTAATTAGTAATTCATTTTGGAAAAAACACACATTTTAAGAAATATTTAATGTCATATTTTGTTTTCAAAGTTGTCCCTACTTATTGCATTAAATGATAACTTTTGAATGTATAATTAATTATAAAGTCAAACATTGGAAATAAAAGTGTATGTGTAAATTTTGGAAAAACTTGAAAAATATGCATTGAAATATGAAAAGAAACAATTATTTAGGGACAATTTTTTTTTCTCAAAATGGACTACTAAATAGGGACGGAGGGAGTATAGTTTTATCTTTGATTAAAGGATCAAATAAATGATCAAAATATTTTTTTGGAAAATATTTCAATTTTTCCATTTATTTATGATTTTTACTCCACCTCGGGTTCATTTACAGCAATCGGAGACTCACAGACTCACAGTACATTCACTCTCCGAGCATCTTCAACAGGAATAACTAAAATTGGTTGGCTAAATTGGACCTGTAGGACATTATGTAAAATTTGTTGAATTTGTAAGACATTTTACTTCAATGGTATTAGCTATATTGGTTGGCTATATTTTAAAAATAATATGTTATTAATAATTTAGGTTGTTATAAATAGAATATATCACTTCAATATGGTAATGAATGATGTGGAATTTTCTTACAGATTTCTTACAGCTATATAGAGGTTCGACAAATATAGCCAACCTGTAGAAATTATCTAAAATTATAGCTAACAGCTTTGACTCATTGGAGTTCAAGTTTTTTTTAGATAATCTCTATAATTTTTATTTATGGTATCTTTTATCTAATTTTAGCTAAGGGTTTGTTGTGGTTGGAGATGCTCTCATATTTTGCAATTTTCGAAGTGTCCCTCCACTGTTGCTAATGTGTTTTAGATTCTTTTATGGGTTAATTATCAATAGGTACACTTATTTTACTTTAATATATAAAGGGATCACCAATTTCATTTCGGTATCATTTAAATCATTAAAGTCATAATAAATATTAAATGGATAACTCTAAATATGTGTTCGAAAAATAAAACTAATATTTTGTTAATTCTGCATATTTTTCTTGAATGCTGCCGCAACCAAATGAATAATTGTTAAATTCTAGTATTTCAGATAACATATTTAGAATTTAAAAATTTCATTTACTATTTATTTTTAATTAAAACAAGGAAAATAAATCTAAAATTAAAAATAAATAGTAAATGAATTTTTAAAAATCATATTAGCAAACCCTTTACTCCCTCTGTCACTAACTATGTTGTCTGTTTCCTTTGGGCACGTTTGCCAATGCACACTTTTAATCATTAATATCTTCAATTTCGTATTAGTTTTAAATATAAAAACTTCACTATAATAAAGTACTCATAAATACGAATCCAACAAGATCACTCATGATTATATTTGATCTTACAGATTATGCATAAATTAGTAATTTATCTAATGTTATGAACAGTCCCGATATATTAATGAGCAACTTAAAAATAGACGGAAGGAGTAATAAATACAAAGATACTTTGTTAGAAAGTCGAATGAGTTTACATGTTAGTAAATATACTAACATGTAAGAAGTGTTCTAAAATTCGATTTTCAAAACTTGTTGATAAATAACCGATATTGTAAAAAAATATTTGGTCAATTTGATTTTTAAAATCCAATTTATTATTATGATATATTTTTAAATATTATATTATATTATAAGAGAAAAATATATTAAATATTATTAATATATTAAATATTAAATATTAATATATTAAAATTTATCCGATTTATCATTTTGATAAATTAAATTAGGGATTTATCGATAACTCACTATTAAATAATCGATTTGTTTCAATTTTCGAAATTTACAAGCATGCATGTAAGTTAGATTCCCGCGGGCGGGTCTATTCAAAGTTCTGACATACAAAATTTTGACCAAAATGATTAAAAGCTTTGAATAATTTCTGAAGAAAATAATTTCAGATCATTAAGATGCGAAAATTATGACAGAGCCATCGAAGTTGGAATGAAAATTAATACTCCGTACCATAGAACACATCAGTGTACTAGACACATGTCTACTCACCACGTTGACGGTTAATTTATACAGTCCAAAATAAAATAAAATATGTTTCGTCCAAAATAAAACCCGAACCGAACGCGACCCGTTGTCATCCCTACAAATACTCTGATTTTTAAGGATTACAAATATGAAAGGTAAACTCAATGCATCTGAATTGAACATCACCACAACGTACCTACAAACCAAGTAAGTACATTTCATAAATAAACATTTTACTTGAACCTCAGCCCTTAGGACTTACTTCACCCTGAACTCGCACCAACTCGCCCCTGCTCACGGTATCTGGCCTCCTAGATCACAATTTCAAGATCAATGTCGATACCAAAGCAACGATAATATGAAAAGATCTGCTCAACCAACTCAGTGGAGCCTATGAAATCAACAACTCTCGTGTGTTTAAGCACCTCAATTTTGTGCAGATAGTTGTATCCTGACCGAGAAAACAAAAAATTGTAAGTTTGAGAACATATTGCAGATCAGAAAGTAATATATATTTAATTTACAACCCAAGCCATCAGACAGTTGGAACCTAAGACCTTCATTATCTCATGCATGTCAAAACTTTGCACAAGGAAATCATCACAATTATAGATAAAACCACAACTGGGATTTGGGCCTCTTGGTTTGGTAACAATCAGCTAATAAACCAACGTGCACCCTTTCCGATTACTAGCAGGGCTCAGAACTTACATCAATAACGATCATCTATCCTTTTATATGCAAACACCAAGACCATTGGCCACAACCCATATTTGCCCTCAATCCAACAAGCAACCCTATGCCTAATTTCAGTATTCACTATCCATCTACCAGTGCAAGCATCCATGATTTGAACTTTGAACAGAAAGCTAATCAGTTCATGACAAATCTAATTAATTTACAGACTGTAGGATTAACGGGTGATGCAAAAAAAAAATCCACTTTGTTCATTTCTTAAGAGATTATATACAATGCAGGATGAGGACTTCTCTTGGATGACTTTGACATTGCTATCTTTGCCCAAACTCCAAAAAGTGAAAAAATGTGGAAAAACATGTAAAATCATCAAGAAAATCTACTTTTATGATTAAAAACCAAATGGACATGGGTACAACCCCAAACCATACACCTTTTCAGATCACACAAACTTTATCCTCAACAAAACCAACATTCAAAAGTTTTAAAGAAATCATCTAAAAAGCAAAATGTTACTAAAATTTTAGTAGAAACAAGCAATATACCTTTGGGAGATGGGGTTAATCTTGTCGTAATATTCACAACCCGGCTTGTCAAAGGACCCCAGACCATGTGGTTCATTCCCTTTGAATTCCTGACAATAGCAGCAACTACTGCACATCACAAACCAGTAAGAAAAGTAAAATTAGTGCAAAGTTTAACTAGTAACAATGTAGTATAACTTCCCAAAGTAATAATATATTTACATAAGCTCATCAGGTCTCAAATATTATTTATTAATGTTATTTGATAGTTGAGTGAATATATTTCTGACTATTAATTCTCTGTGAGATAGATTTTGTACCACCTTTCAGTCCCCCTTGTTAACTTTGTCCAGCCACAGAGCTACACCTAAAGGCCCAAGCTTTTTATGGATTGTGTTGCGGAGAAAAATGCACAAGAACACACAAAAGTTATTTTGCCAAATCACTTTGATAAGTGTAAGACGAACCTCTGGCCTCCGTCAGTTAATGTCACTGTCATCCTAGTAGGCCAGATGCTAATTACGCTTAGCACTTACCCTGATGTGGAAATAAGTAGCCACCCAAGGTGAATTAAAAATATCGATTTTGATGGCCTGCAATGCAAGCTGAGTTAGGGACACAGTAGTAAGTAATCTATTTACGTTAAGACTAGCTTTTTTACGTCTAAGCTCAATGTAGTCGATGAGCATGAGAAGTTGGGATTCAGGATAGTAGCAAAAAGAGTGGTGGACTTTAGAGCCTTGAGGCCATGCACTTGTACTAATGAATTAAAAATAAGAAAGCAAAAATTTAGAATATATACAGACACGAAAAAAATAGAAAAATTAGGGGCACAACTTTTTCCTAAAGAAGCACAAGACACAATTTATGCTACAAGAGCACCAAAAAACAAAGCATATGATAATGTATTTTTTCAGGCAATATCAAGCCTCAAGTTTGTTACATTCTTCAGCTGCTATTCATTTGATCTGGCATGAGCGTAACTGTTGGATATTTGAAGAGATTTACCCGCCAAAGCCTCCTTGGAAAATTCGTGAATCGGTATTGCAACTTACTCGCAGCAATTAAAGTCCACCTTAGTGCTCGATTTCAAAAGCATGCCAGTAGAGATTTCTCTATTATATCATTGTTGTATTGACTTTCGTAT
This sequence comes from Kitagawia praeruptora, assembly GCA_037693485.1. NCBI lineage: Eukaryota > Viridiplantae > Streptophyta > Magnoliopsida > Apiales > Apiaceae > Kitagawia > Kitagawia praeruptora. The sequence continues at coordinate 8,911,018 of CM075354.1, read as the reverse complement.
TGGCAGAGGATTAATTTCAGTTTAGAAGTTTAGTTTGCACTATCTTAATGATGTAATAGCTTGTCTATCTTAGTTTAACAGTTTGTTTAAAGGTTCCACCCGTCTAATCATGGAAATTCCTGATTATGTATTTTTCTTGTTGGGTTAGTACAATTATTACTTAGCAAAAAAAAAAGATAGAGCTCACACTGCTAGTATTAGAACTTGTTTGCGACCATCTTCTGCATTTGTCGAGCCTGATTGAGGGAAGATGTACCCAACCTTAAGCTTGCAATATTCTATATTTTTCCTGCTATCTTTATTAATCTAATACTCCATCAATCCAGAAAAAGTTGAAAATTAAAAAATAAAATTTATGTTACTCCATAGTTATATAATCAAGGATTGCAGAAGAGTTTTCTCAGAGTAAGCATTCTTACAGTATTCTGCCGAAGCTCAATAATATCTGGAGGTTGATCTCGTTGAGCTTGAAGGGTTACTACAAGTGGAGCATTAAGTCAATACACAATTAAGAAAGAAGACATCTAGATAATAAAACAAACTTCGAGGAAAATTACACTTAAAATGATTTCGCACACAATTTTAACATAAAATTTGGTAAATTAAGCATGTACCTTGGATGACACATGAGTTCCAAGGCTGTCACACAAAGTATTTATTTGGAGATGTTGTCTTGACCTGAACAAATTTAAAAAAAAAACAGAGGGAGAAGGAATATGACTAATGAGATGAACTCCGAGCCAACCTAAAATCTCAAAAGAAACAGCCACCTAAATCAACTTAAGATATTTGATTAAGGTTACTACCTTGAAGACACTGAAAGCATCACCCGATGGCGGTGCTTGGACAAGTGCACCACTAAATTTGACTCATGGTAAAGCCTCCGCCTCTGTGCTTCCAGGACATAGAAGTAACCAATCTTTAAGTTCAGGTGATGGTCCAGAAAGCCCTGAGTTTTTTTTTCTTGTGTGCATAGCACGGGGCATCTCTGTGCTACCCTGAGCGATGTTGCTTCGAGCCTTTACAAGATTTTGCCACAAAAAGAGTCGAGTGACTCATTAAACAATATTCTTGAAGATATGTACCAAGGGCATCTCTTCCATGTTGGGGTCAGTCTGACTGTGATCAAGGACCTAGTTGATATAATCTTTGAGGCTAACCAAATTCTGGAAGGAGGTTGTTTTAGAATAAATAATGAGCTAACCAAATTAAAAAGAGAATAAAGTTCTGACTACATAATTTCCATTTTAACCTTTTTGGTATGCATCATGAGGCCATTGCAGGTGTAGATCCCTGCATCCTGAAGCTTCTTCACATCCCCAGCATTAATTCCATGATTAGTCACTACAAAAACCAAATAACATGCTTAGCTTAAACGAATAAAAGAAAAGCACACTGTGCCAAACAACTTTCAGTTCAACGACACTAACTATGAAATTAGCACTTATCACAGACATGTGCTTAATATCTGAAATCAGAACACTGAAGTGGAAGAGATAAAACTCCTATGCATATCGGAAAAATTCCAAAATGTAGTCGACATTGAACTATAAAGTAAAAGGAATGTTTCCATAACAAACTGAGTACTGAACTTAATTCTTATAAACTCTGATCCAAAAGTTAAAATCAAACTGAATGCAGTTGTCATCAAGTTTGCGAAAAGTAGCTGCTATTAGAAAAACATTCTCTATCTTTCTATCAAGTACTTTTGAATTTCGAACTGAATGCAGTTGTCCTCAAGTACTTTTGAATTTTGATAGAAAGATAAAGAATGTTGTAATAATCATTAATAAGATCAACAAAGAGGACCAGGACACGTGATATTGTTTTAATTTATAAACGTGAGTATAAACCTTAAAGAGATATCCAGTCACATAAAACAGATCAATACAGTTTGTTGATCCCTTATGATATCCAATGGCTAGAACGTAGGTCTTAAGGAGGCTGAGACATATCTTTCTATCTTATTTGCAGCAGCTGAGTTTTAAGCATAATGTAATGGTGAGGCAAGCATATAAAGCTGTATCACAAGAGTCTGAACCAAAACAGGCAGTTTAATTGACATTATTTTAAGTTGCTAAAGCCTGTGGGAAAGGAGAGTAAAATTGTATGAAGTACTAGGTACTTAGGCATTGGTGCATATAATTGAAAAAGATGACAGCACTTCTGGACTCTGGAACAAAAACATTAGAGCACGACATGAAATCCTGGTGATCTAGTTAAAAGTAAGTTCTTTACAAGAGAAGAAAGAATTATTTGCGAGTCTCACCCAACAAAAAAACCAGCAAAGTGAAGCAACAGCACTGCAAGTACTGTAACTCCCAATTCATTAGATAGTATTGTTTTCAAGTGAAGAAGCAGAGACAGGTCAGATGACAGAGATGCACTCGTCATTGACGATTTCAGATGAACGACATTTTCAGCAAACACGCTGAAGTAGGATGAACAAATTTAGAATTTTAAGATTACAACTTAAAAACGAGCATTTGAAATTAATAGTCTCGCGTCAATAAATAAAACATAAAAACACCTGCATGCTAGCAAAGAGGCAGCCAAAACAGTGAACAGAGGAGAAAAAGGCGTCACCAGTTTAACAGCCTTAGGAAATTTGCTCTGCATATAAGAGCCTAACAGAATCGGCAAAACTACCACCTGCAAGGGGAGAAAAGCGCTCAAATGGTTAGGAGAGATTTGATTTACCTGCAAGGTGCTGACGGAAAGTTTAAGTGCATCTACAGGAACATACGTACCGACCAGTATCTTTGTCAGCACTGCTCCAAGAGTGGTGCAAACAGTCATGACTATGGATAATGCAACATCTCCTTGAGCAATTAAAGTCACCTGTAACACTACCAGACAGAAAGATAAATGAATAAATAACCAAGAAAACTTAAATTTCCATGTTATGCAGAAGCTTATTCATGAATTGGAGGAGATGAAGAAGCTTTCACTTAAACAGGATGTAGAGAAGATTAAACTCCATCCATCACACACAAACGCAAACAAATGCTTCATGTTAGGTAATTACAGGTAAATATTATCATTCCGGGAATCCTACCATCGACAAAACAGTGCATTGTTACAAAGTAATAAATAATATGACCATGCTGCTATGTCTATTTAGCTGCTAAAAGAACAAAACATGAAACCTGCTAAGCAATATTGTTTAAAAACAGCCACAATTCTACTTTAACTGAAAAAAGATGTGCAAGGGAAACAAGAATCGGCCTATTGGTATGCATAGATTATACCATAGAAATATCCTGCTGTGAATAAAATTCACAACAACAAAGAATCATTAACATAACAGGCCTGCTGAAACCAAGTTAAATTGAGTATACATATACACATATAACATGCATCGACAATATAACAATAACAAAACGAAAAATAAATTGAAATAACAAACAGTTCAAAATAGCATTCATTTAAAAAGGGGTAATACCTACAAAACGAAGCCCTAAATCTAAACCAAAAATCCCCAAATACATATAAACAAGCTCCAAATCCAAAGCACAAATTGAAGAATCCCTGAAATCAAAGAGAGAGAACAAATTATTTGAAACTTAAGATAAGAAATCTAATCAATTTAATTAAAAATGATTGAGAATCCCCAATTTGAAGAAGTCAAAAAAATGATGGTACCTATGGCAAAAGTCAATTGAAAATATCCCTAAAGTTTATAACAAAAACTCACCCTCGCCTTCGGCTCCATACTGATTAGGCCGTAACAATAATGACATTTGTCGATATGCCACCGCCTGTTTACTAAGATCATCATAGATTATTAATGCGTGCATTCCATTATCACATTCCATTATCACGGAAATACTCCCCCATGGCACACCCCGAATATGGGGCCAGAAATTGCAGAGGAGCAGGATCCGAAGCGGTGGCTGCTACAAGAATTTGAACTAATTGTGAATATTTGGTCGATCTACAAATGAACTTCTCCAACTTGGCAAAATAAAAATGCGGTAAAGAAAAACGCCTTTAATCAAACAAGTATAAACCGAAACAAAAACTTTCATTTATTCAAATTAACTTCTCAAATTCAATAATCATAGATTGATTGTAGAGAGGATCCCTCTATGGCTTGTCATGCCCTTTATTCGATAGTCAAATGTCTGATGAAAAGATTTCCATAAAATTCCCTTTTAAATCATTTAATGACAAATGTTGGCTAAAGTAAAACTTGAAGAATTTTATGTACTAATCAGTATATAATCGTAGCAAATATGAACCAACAAAATGTGCTTAGTAAATTAAACCAGGTGTATTAAACAAAAGATTCCCAAAAGAAAGGATTTAGGTGTCTTAAGTTCATATGTTTTGTTTGAAGCAAATACCGACACAAACTCTATTATATAATTACAGAATCACCACATCAACATGACCATGACTTCCACGAATACATTCTGCAAGCAGCTCTGTTCTGCTCCTCACAACCGTTTGATCCCTATGATCAGAGGTATAAATTTCACATGGCTTTCCTACAAACTGGGGTTGACGAGTATCAAAAATAAATCTCCGAAGCATGGGAGCAAGCCGAGTGAGACAAAGTGCAAGCTGGGCAGCAAATGAACATCCAGCATATCCGAGATACTCTACAGTCTTGAGGTGCCATATTTTATTAGATTGAGTCTTGTTTGCGGCTAAACTATTCCATGGCCCTTCTAGATGTGTCCGACACATCAGCTGCAAACCAACATAGATTCATGTCAATACTGCCTGCCATGTCAACTTCAATGGAAATAATTCAAACAAGTTGAGAAAGTAGAACATAAGAACTAATGAATGTATGCATTTGACCTTCAACTTGAATGTATGCATCAAAGGACACGCCTCCATCAAAGAGGTCGCGGAAAGAAGGTAAACATTTTGATGGGAAGATATTATCTCCAATTGCTGAACATTAACAAATGTCGGAAATCTACTGTTAATCGGGACACTGTTCATCGGGAATAAAGGAGCACGGTTCGCCTACAAAATTTAAAAGGGATCAGAAGCATCAAAGTTGTGCACAAACATAAGTACCCTGGTCCAAGTAACATACAGTATAATGTAATTGACTAACTAGGAACACATACATAATTATAGCACACAGTGAACTAACCTCGTTCCACACAATTGATAGTTTTTTAAGCTGAGAAGAAAACCCTGACAGGGCCTTTAAATGATGAAAATATAACCCTCCAAAACTAACATCCACAAGTGATGGAACACTACGATACTCCACATCAATTTTAAACTCGTTACATATGAATGAAGTAAGATTTGGAGCAGATAAATGGAGTGAATCAATTTTGAGTGACTTTAAGCAGTAAAAAATCTCCAAGTGTTTGAGTTTAAGAGATGAGATCACAAGATTTAGGCGGTGTTTGGAAGAGGCATCATCACAGCCGTGAAGCGACAGACTCTGAAGATTAAGACAATTCGTTATAACCCATTGAAGAAAACTTCTTTCTATCCTAACTGATTTCAAGTGCAGAGATTTGAGTGTAGTATTGAGAATCGAGGCAGGATTGTCAGAAAAGATTTTTAAAAAATGAATATTCCTTGAATAAGAAGGTAAAAATTCGAGGTCCAACTTGAAAAAGTTGAGCTCCAAATTGCGAACCTTTTTAACAAAGGCAAATTTGAGCCAATTCTCAATCTGAGCAGCATAAGAACCATTGAGGGGAAAATTTATTCTGAAGGTTCCAAGATATGGAGCCCGATTTGCAGCTATAACCTGGTTAACCAAATCAACAAATTTATTCATTTCCGGTTGGGCATAGGAATTATATTTTATCGTGGCAGAAGTTTCAAGGTCGTCGAAATCTAGATCCATAAGGTCATGTTATGTTGCAGCTATAACCTGGTTAACCAAATCAACAAATTTATTCATTTCCGGTTGGGCATATGAATGAATCTTCTCTTCTTCCTCTGCATGGTAGTGTCATGTTGTTGACAAATATCTCGGAGACATGCCCATGCATGCATGGCACTAGTATTAGTAATTGACTCCTCAGTGAGTAATCTTCTAAGTAAATAAGGAGAAATGGTAGCATAAATCCATGTAAGAACGACGGCATCTTGTTCACACCAAAGAGTGGTGTGATCCTCAATACTAATATTGATATCCGGTGGTGGAGCAGGAACGGTTGGATCGATATGATGGAGAAGATTTTTAGACCAAGCAACGTCTCGAAAAAGACTAGACCAACAAGTATATTGGACACTGTGAAGATCAAGAACAACAGGTATCCAGTTCCTAATGTACATGTATTTGGGAGGAAGCTTAACAGTTTCTTGATTCATCAGTACTGGGGCACATAATTCTAACGTAATGTGTTGGATGGAGTAAATACCTAAAATATTTAGGGTATTCCTCATGTCGACATAGGTAGCAGCCATTGTTAGGGTGAATCACCCACTAATGCATAAGTATATATAGGGTAAATTTAAACTAAATTAATACAAATTCAATCTAATAAAATACAAATTAATGTATAAAATTTAAACTAAATTAATCAGCAAATAAGCTAGTCCATTACAAAGGCCCGGTCAGAGTCAGCTCGTATCAGCAAGCTAGCGATCGAGTTGGTTATAAATTAACTGATTTCGCTGTAGATTGTTTATATCAAGGGAGAACATGAATTGAATTTTATTACTAGTTTTAATTCAAATAGTAATTGATTATCTGAAAAATGAAATTGATTAATTATTAATAATTTTAAATATTAAAATAAGGATAATTAAGCTTGTATTATTATCCCACCCGTGTGAGAAGTGAGAACACACATGCAGAAAACCTTACAATTTTGCTTAAAAGAAAACGTTGAAATGTTAATTAATTCTACAGGACATCAAAGTGTACTTTTTACTTTATTTGATTTTTTTCCATGTAAAGATGTTTTTTATCTATTGAGATTCCCCTTATAAACTTATTTTCGGATAAAAGTTTCATATTTTGATATTTTCTTTATACAAGTATTTAATTTATGTTTGAGATTCCATAAGTTGCAAAAAAGAGTTAATTTTTTCAAAAAAAATGTTAGAAATCTCTAATTTTGTCTTAAAATAAGTTGACTTATTCTAGAAAATAAGTTTCCCAAACCCATTATCTGTTGATAATTAATTACATTTCAATTTACAATTAATTACATTTGAATTTACTACGTTAATCAACACAATCCAAAATATAAAGTAGGAAATCACAAATTATCTGCATTTTAAGCAAGAAAGTTGAAAGGTAAACTCAATGTATCTGAATCACTACAACCAAACCAAATGTATCTGAATTTGACATCACTACATAAGAACCAGAGAGTGTTACTTGGACCTCAGCCCTGCGGGGGAACTTTACCCTAAGCTACCACCAAATCGCCCCTGCTCACTGTATCATGCTCACTGTATCAGGCATCCTAGATCAACAACTTCAAAATCAATCTTGACATGATTCCTACCAACACCTGACATAATGTGCTCAACCAACTCATTGGAGCCGAGGACATCAACAACTCTCTCGTGATATTGCAACTCATAATTGCTCACAAGGTTGAATCCTAACCATGAAAACATAAAAAAAATAAGTTTGAGAACATATTGCAAAACAAAAAGTATAAATATATTTAATTTACAACCCAAGGTTTTTTCAATCTGGATGGTCTAATATCAGAGTTCGAATTCTAAGATCTTCATTATCTCATACATGACAAAACTTGGCATATGGAGATCATCACACCAAAAAATTACACAACTGGGATTTGGGTCTTTAGGGATCAACCAGCTAATAAGCGAACATTCACCCTTTCCCTTTACTAGCAGGGGCTACATTGACAATGATCGTCTATCCTTAAATATGCAGACACCAAGACCATTGCCTACAAGGCCACAACCCATATTTCCCCTATATCCAACAAGCAACCCCTATTCTCAATTTCAGTGTTCACTATCCATCTGCCAAAGCAAGCATCACATGATTTGAACTTTAAAGGGCAAGTTAATCAATACATGACATATATAATAAAATTACAGATTGTAGAATTAAATGCTGCAAAAACAATCCACTTTTTTCTTATCTAAAGAGATCATAAAATTTAGGATGAAGACTACTCTTCAATGACTTCGACATTCCTATCTTTGCCCACTCCAAAAATGAAAAATGTGGAAAAACATGTAAAATCATTAGCAAGATATACTTTTATAATAGAAAAACAAATGTACATGGGTACAACCCCAAACCACACACCTTTCAGATCACACAAATTTCATCCTCAACCAAACCAACATTCAATTTTTTTTAAAGAAACTATCTATAAGCAAATTGTTATAATTTTTGAAACAAGCTATATACCTTTAGGAGACGTGGTTAATCTCGTCGTAGTATTCACAACCTGGGTTGGCAATATGTGAGGACCCCAGACCATGAGGTGCATGCCCTTTGCATTCCTGATATTAGCATCAGCTACTGTATATCACAACATATTGTTAAGTAACCAACACATCTAAAACCTTAAGGTGTTAGAGGGAGGCCTTATATAGATCTTACATTATATTCTAACACTCTCCCTCACTCGAAAGCCAATTTATGGATCGAAGAGTGGATCATGGGCGCTTATCTTTGGAGCATAACTTGCCTTCGTGTCCATATTAAGTAATGAGAATATTGGGGGGGTCCCCCTGGGACCTCTACGTGCATGAGCTCTGATACCATGTTAAGTAACCAACTCATCTTAAACCTTAAGGTGTTATGAAGAGGCCTTATATGGATCTTATATTATATTCTAACACATATATGGTAAGAAAAGTAAAATTAGTGCACAGTATATTTGTACAAGTTCGTCAGGCTTCAAGCATTATATATTGTATGAATATTTGATAGATGAGAGAACATATTTTTGACTATTAATTCCCATCTGAGATTGATTTTGTGCCCTCTTGCAACCCCCCTTCTTAACTTTGTCCCTGCAACGTACTCAATATAAAGGCCCAAAGTTTCTTATATTAATGTGATTGTCATCATAGTTGTAACATGTAAGTAACCTATTTACGGTAACACTAAGTTTACTTTAGCGGATTAATCCATTGATAAGGGTCTAAGGTCTATTTAGTTAAGCATGAACAAGCTAAGTTAGGGAACAGTACAATAGGAAGTAATCTATTTACGGCAAGACTAAGTTTACTTTGGCGGATTAATTGATTGATAAGCATGAGGAGTTGGGATTCAGGATAATAGCAAAAGAGCGGTGAATTTTAGCTATTGTGAAAAGTGTGACCTAATAATTTGCGGCGAAATCGAGTACTTGTTGCTTAACTACCTTTGAGTATGGCTTGGTTTCTCTTTATGTAATGACTAATTCACATGCAATACAAAAAAAATTGCATCAACTATAAAAAAAATGCATCAAATTAGAATATGAATCATGTAGCCTAGTATTTAATTTAATTTGTTATACACACAAACAATATTTAACAAACGAAATCACAAAAAAAAAAATGTAAATTGGATTGTAAATCAGAGATGAATTATGATAGGGTACCTTCATCAAGGCACCTGAGAAACCTGGAGGATATGAAAATCTTATATTCTGAAATTGCTGCTTCTCTGTAGGTTCGGACGAGAGAGAGAGATCCTAAAACCGCTTCTCTATGGGCTGCTCCATCGAAACGCACAAAAACAGACGATAACGGAGATTGATCAAGAGAGAGAGATATTTTTTATTATTTTTTCGACAGGGAGAGAGAGAGATTTGAGAGAGAGTGAGAGAGGGGACAGGTAGGGAGACTTTAAAATCTAAAAAGTGCAAATCCAAGTCAAAGTCTACAACTCAACGAAATGGTAACTTTAACGGGAGATGCCTCACTGGGTAGAACTGGAATCACTTTAAAAGCCATGATGAAAACCTTGCGGAAAGAAGGGCAAGGGTACCTTGTGGAGTTTAATTACTTTTGGACAATGAGTGAAGGAAGCAATATTGAAAGCAAGTTAGCAGGTGAGGTACCTTCTTTCTTGCAACCTGTAGTGCAACGTTTTTCAGGATGTGTTTGAAAACTCTGAGTGTAATTATTGTCGTGAAATACATTGTCCTATAATTCCCTTTGTTTAAAATTGTTTGAGTCTCTAGCAGCATCTCTGAAAAACATTGCATTTCTTTGGAGAGTAGTTTGTATCAGATTTTTTCACTTTATCAATGGAATTTTTTCGTTCTTTCATTACTTTGTTCTCTGATTCAAAAAATTATACATTATTTAGGCAACATACAACTAAGTAATTGAATGATACTAGCATTTGTGTTACCTGAATATTTCGTACAATGCACTCATCCAAGAACTGTGTCCGCGTGGAATGCTGAAGGGGTTCTTCTTCTCCACCATCTTATAAAAAATACAACCAGCTGACCACATATCAACCTTCTCTCCATAAGCTTCATCCCCCATCAACATCTCTGGAGCCATGAAAATAAGAGTAGTCACCTGAAAACACACAAATAAAAAAAAACTTTATACATTTTCATAATGACATTAGATTATATTTAAATTCAGGATGATACACTTAAAATTGTTTAACTAATAACTACCCGTGGAGTTAGCACTCTGACATCATCCCCATCACCATCACCAGGCCTTCTTGCACTTCCAAAATCACAAATCCTAAGCCTGAGATCATTACCAATGCACATATTCTCGGGCATTAGATCCCAGTGAATGATCCCTCTCTCGTGAAGATAAGCAAAAGCTGCATGAGTCAATCCAACATACACAAATAAAAATATTTCAATTCAATAATGCATAATAATAACATCGAATTTAAACAAAAGTTATTTTTCTTACCTTAATGACTCTAGCAGTGACTTGTTTCCTCACATCATGTTTTAAGAAATGATACAAATCTATACCGGCATCCTCCATAAGTAGGTACAAATGACTTCGGTAAGAGTACACCTTCTTCAACTTGACAATGTTAACATGTTTAAGATCATTCAGAAGTGACATTTCTTTGGCTATGTTAGGAGGCATGATGTTGTTATCAGCCATGGAAACACATTTCATAGCAAAATATTCCTTAGTCCCTTTATCACATACTTGATACATATTTGTTCTAAGTTTTTTTTTCTTTTAAAACGAGGTAATATGATCATTTTTTCTTTTTTAAATGGACCGGATTTTAATTTTACCAATCCTAGCCTTTTAATTTGTTGTGTCACGAGGCCCAACTCTTCACTCAATGGACGTACCAGGGTGGCCAACAATGACAATGATCTCAAACTTTTTTATATATACGTATTGATTTTAACCATCAAAATCTAACTGACAGTGACAATCAATGAGTTAAAGAAAGTCGATAAAAAACTCCGAACGTACGACGTCGTTCTCTACAGTCATGGAAATGCTCAATCATGAAATTTCGAACGCTTTCTTTTAGTAATCCTCTCTCCAGTCTCAGTAGCTTCAACAAGACTAACCTGCAATAAACAGAAGGTAAAATAGGAAACAACATATTATGAATAAGAAACGATATGTGATCATACACATGACATGAATTATGAATTTAGGGGGTTACTCAAGCAGTAAACTAGTTTTGAAAGTTGTCATTATGGGTTTCATTCCTGAATTCTAAATTCATGGTGTCGATATTTTCATTTAAGGTGTTAATCTTCTCGGATAAGGATGATTCAGTTTCCTCCATCTTCGACATTATAGATTGCTTCATCTCCTTCAGTAATTCTTCCATTGCTGAATCATTTCAAAAAATCAATTGCATTATCAGTAAGTCAGCAAGCACTCAAGGTTTAATTAATGGGAAACACAGTTACATACATATATACATTGCATATTAATATTCTGATACTCTTCGTATTTAAAAATTCGAGTGAGCGAGAATACTTCGGGTAACAAGAAGACAAAATCAAACGAAGAGAGAGGAGGTATTAGGGATTGCCGAGAGCTGAGAGCTGGGGATTAAAGTTTCTTTATAATTTGATTCATCAAGAGTTATGCATCGGTATTTATTTATGATATTAGAAAAATTAAAAAAACTTTAGTTCTCGAAAAAAATCGTCATTTTACTAGGTACAACAATAAGATTCCCAAATTATACACACGTACATCCTCACAATCTTCATTTTTTTTAAGTTTTTACTTTTATTATATTTTCTCATAATGAACTTTTATATTCAATTTTCAGAATCTATATATTATAAATTAGTGGATAACTCATACCTTAGGTTCGGTATCCATATTTAGGTTCGGATTACATTTTTTAACTCTATTTCGATCCGTGGACTATCTATATTTTTGGTTTGGTATCCAATTTTGGTTTGTAAAAGATCTATATGACTATTTGACCCATTTTTTATTATGGAAAGTTTGTATATCAAATTTAAATATCATTAATGCAATATATATTATTTATGGTAAGTTTATTAATATAGATTTGAATTAATTTTTAAATTTTGGTAACTTAATTAATGCAAATGATCTCATAGCATATATAATAAATGTAATAAAATATTATTAATTTAAATAATCTCATAACATATATAACAAATATAATAAAATATATACTTTAAAGTAATTTTGAAATAAATTTATTACAATATATAAAAAATGCACTTATTGTAAATTTTATTTTTTTTCATAACAAAATTATTCAATTTTTAAATATTAAATAATATAATTTGTTATAATTATTAATTAATTTTTAAAATACCCGAGTTAACTGGCTTGCTCTATATACAAGAGAGCCCGCTGACTGAACACTTTTCAGGAAGACTTTCGACACAAGGAACCAAACGCTTTGGGCCTAGCCTACACGGATTTGTTTTTGGATCACTTCCAAAAGAACTCATACGAATGGAGTTAACTGACTGCTCTATATATATACAAGAGAACTATCTCGTATCTCCTCGATGTGGTACTTGGGTTGACATCACCTAACAGATAGACAATTGGTAGACTCAACATATAAGGTATCCTCTCCCAGGCCTAGTGGAAGAATTCCTCTAAGGCCTTGAAATGCACTGTAGTCTGTAGGAGTAGACATCACAGTTGAACCAGATATGCTGGCCAACAAGATTCAAAACTAGTTCTACGCCGTTGTCTTGTTTGGAATGTCTAAGGTATATAGTATAGTACTGGAGTGCTTTTGTGTCTTTCCTTATCGGAAAAAGAAGGGCAGTGGGTTTTGGTTTTTTGAGATTGGTGGCATTTGAAACTGAAAATGTTGCAACAGCAGAGAATAAGATGATTAGACTATATAGTGGATCAAAGAAGACATTGTTGTGTCGAAATGCATTCCTAGTGCAAAAGAGAATGCAGGACAAATCTAATATTTATAGAATAGTAGTACTCTCCAGATTGTTCGAAAAATATGTAGGCAGATCCAGACAGTGATCCTAGCTAGGATCTAACTAGTACTCAGAATAGTCTGAAACTAATTAGAACATTAATAACATATCCTTAAATACAGCTAAAATTCTGATCTTCATAATATCCTAACGTTAATCTTCCCATTGCCCATAAACATATTTTAAAACACCAGTCAAGATTGATGGCTGACAAAGTTAACAGGTCGATAAATCGATTAGTATATTTACATTACGATAGTTACTGATACCATATCATCTACTATTTTCGATTGCAAACTGCATATCCTATATTTAGCTGCTCATATGTCCAGGATCAGGAAAGATCCTGAACTTGCTCTTTTTTTTCTTCTGTAACAGGACCAGTGAATAGGCGCATGAAAGAGTGAGCGCACTCTTCTAAAACGCATGCAAGTAGGGAATTTACAATTCTGCTGCAACAGCCCACTGTTAAAGTCCAGTAACAATTTAGTATATTTGTTTTAATCAATTTTCATATACCTCGTTATTTTTGCCTCTGAATTGCTATTAATATGAATTCACAGTGTTTCAAACAGATTTTCTGACTATTGTTTCATAGTGTTTCAGCAACATACAACTCCGTACTTCATCATATTATCATTTTGAACCAATAGTTGATAGAATCCAAAATAGAAAAGTATGAAATACTCGATTTACATGAACTAATAAAGAAGACAGATACAATGAGTAGATTGTCAAAGGCCTAAAAATCACTATGACAGACATTACCCAGGGCTCACACTAAATCGCACCTGCTCATTGTATCTCGTCTCCTAGATCAACAACTTTAAACTCAATCTTGACAAAATAATCATCACAACGAGAAATGATCTGCTCAACCACCTCAGTAGAGCTGAGGACATCAACGGCTCTCCCGTACAGACCAGAAAGTGATATATTTAGTTTACAACCCAAGTTTCTAACGTGGACAGTTTAAACTTTAAAATCAGACAGTTTGAATTCCAAGATCTTTGGTATCTCATGCATGACAAAACTTTTCACAAGGAGATCATCGCACTAAATGTGAAAACCACAACAGGAATCGTATCTGTTGGGATTTGGGAATAATCAGTTAACAAACCAACGTCGCCCTTTGCCATTACTAGCAGGGGATCGAAACCTACATTACCAATGATCATCTATCTTTTAACACCGAGACCATTGCCTATGAGGCCACAACACATATTTCCTCTTTATCCAACAAGCAAACCTATGCTTAGTTTTGCTATTCACTATCTATCCGCCAAAGCAAGCATCCCATGATTTGAACTTCAGACAGCAACTTAATCAATTCAGAACAAAGCTAATTAGATTAGAGATTGTAGAACTAAAGGCTGCAAAAACAATCCACTTGGCTCATTTCTAATGAGATTGTAAAATGCAGGATAAAGACCTCTCCTCAATGACTTTGACATTTGCTATCTTTGCCTAAACTCCAAAAGTAAAATATGTGGAAAATCATGTGAAACCATTAACAGAATCTAATTTAATGATTAAAAACACGCAAAAGACATGCCTACAAGGTGGATTATAACTTAACATAGCGGATAGACCACATCTTACGAACTTAGCTTTTCATCCGGTACAACCCCAAATCATCCACCTTTTCTGATCACACAAATTTCATCTTCAACGGTCCACCAACATTAAAAAGTTTTAAAAGAAGCTATCATTAAGCAAAATGTTAAAAATTTAGAAACAAGTTACAATGCATAAAGTAGATACATTATTCCACAGTATCTTTTGTTATGAATATGCACTAACGTCCTAGTGTCGTATTCATTCACTAGGTAAAGTTCACTCAAAAGTAGAATATATAAGCTCAACCTTTTAAAAAATAAAGTAAAATTACCACTACAAAAGAGTTTTTTTTTTTTGACAAAATGCAGAAGATTATATTACTGAAACAAACCAATAAAATAGCGGGACAAACCCCCGACTATCAATGCGACCAGGTTGAAAAACAAATATATTGTTTGCTGATCGTTTAACAAACTGAACTTAAAAGTTCTTGAAGCTAAGAACAAGTTTGAAAACATCCGAAACGATCCAAACTGCTCCAACATCTCTGAAAGTAGCGGTACTACAATTGACCACATCACGTAAGATCCGTTGATACCCCAGTGTTCGGAAGCTTCAGTTCCATAAATTAGAGGAACGACACTCCAGCTATCTACATGCCAGATACCAGCTATACTAGTATGCAATTAGACCCATAATACAGCTAACAGTTTGTTTTAAAAATCACAGCTCTTGAGGAGAGATAAATGACTAAATCACAGCGCACTTCTGTAAATGTTTTCTGATGATGGAATATCTAAATGACAAAGAGATAAACCAGACATATATCAACTTTAGAAATTTTATGGATGCCTTCGCTTTAACTTGGAATTGCTTCTTCTACGCGTCCTCCTCCACATGGTGTAAATCTCTGCATACCTTAAAATGAGGTTTCTTGGGTAGGCACAGCCTGGTGCGTCCCTTACATGTGATTGTGATTTGCAATTTGATGTTAGGTAGTGAGTCAGATGACATATTTCAGACTCACCATTGCAGTATGGAGTGCAGTGCGGTATGGTATGAATAAACTGAGAGCATGTCATCTGCATAATGTTCACCAATGATATTGGTGAACAAATAATTGACACAATAATTATTAGATTATCATTAGATTATCATTTTGAAACAATAATTGACACAATCCAAAACAGAAAAGTATGAAATACTCAGTTTACATGAATAAATAAAGAAGACCAATACAATGAATAGATCGTCCAAGGCCTAAAAATCACTATGACAGACTTCGCCCTAGGCTCGCACCAAATCACCCCTGCTCACGGTATCTGGTCTTCAATATCAACAACTTTAGACTCAATCTCCACAAATCAAGCATCACAACAACAAATGATCTGCTCAATCACCTCAAATGTTCCAACAACATTCAAAAGTTTTAAAAGAAACAATCTAAAAGCAAAATGTCAAAATTTAGAAACAAGCTAGATACCTTGTGCGGTTAATCTCGTCGTTATATTCATAACCCGGTTTGGCAACATGCTGACGTGCATGCCCTTTGCATCCTTGACAACAGCAGCAGCTACTGCACATCACAACATGGTAAGTAAAAGAAAATTAGTGCAAATTTAACAATTTAACACTATCATGTAGCAAATAAAAATTAATGTCCGCAAAGCAAACAATTTAAAACTTTCAAACAAATCAAGCATTACAAAAAAACCCCTAGATTTAGGAGCACAATGTAAGATGGAGAACATCACATGATCACTATTTCTGAATTACGATGCACGAAGTAGATACAGTAGTTCCATATTATCTTTTACTATGAATATGCTCTAATGTTCTAGTTTCGTTCTCAATCACTAGGTAATATTCACTCAAAAGTAGAAAATATAAGCACAAACTTGAAAAATATAGAGTATAATTACCACTACCAAAGAGCTAGTATGCAATTAGACCCATAATACAGCTAACAAATTTATAAAAAAATTCACAGCTCTTGAGATTCAAAAAGAATGTAAGTTGGTTTCAAACTAATGATAATAACGGGGATTAATAAAGAAACATATTCTCATAGGTCTCATACTCCCATGAAAAGATTATGCCAATTTCAGTTGTATTGTGGCTTACAGGTAGATGGGTGAGGTTTCCCATACTCACCCTTACCTTTTACAAGGCTCTTGGAACTCCTGGAGGAAATTATGATTCTTATCTTCTGAAACTGCACTATGGGTTCCTCCACTGTGAGGCAAAAAGATGAGGGGAGAGAGAGGTCAAAAGCAGAAACAACTAGGGCCATGGTAGAATGGTTTCTGTGCATACCTTTGACTTCCCTTTCTCATATCACCTTACCCATGTTTCAACTTTTCCAAACTCTGCTTACTGCATACATCAGTTGATGGCTCTTTCCAGCACTATAATCTTGTACCAAGCAAATATTGCCCCACATAAGTAAAATCTTCCAAGTAAATTGAGGTAAAAAAACATACGATGATGCTTTTCAAATCTAAGTTACAGACCTTGGATACAGAGGAATCTGGTCTTTGTTAGTGCCCACTTATGTAAATCTGTTCGGATGATGGATGGTCTAAGTGACAAAGAGATACACCAGCTGATATATATCAATGTAACAAATTTGGTAGATATATATACCTTCAATTTTACTTGGAAATGCTTCTTCCATCCGTCCTCCTCCACATGGTGTAGATCTCTGCATACCTTAAAACGACTGGTGCGTCCCTTACATGTAATTGTAATTTGTGACTTGTGGGATTTGCAATGTGATGTTAGGTATTGAGCCAGCTGATGCCATATTATAGACTCTGGTAGTCATAACCACATTTTTATATTTCCAAGTCTCCCGGGTCTGGGTGAGATTAAGATGAACTTGTGGCTATATTATCCCCTTCACAACTAAAACTTTCAACAGTGGTTTGATATTATTGGCTGTCACAAGACAACTCAAAACTGCAGAAGGAGTGTAGTGCAGTGTGCCTGAATGAATAAACTGATAGAATCTGCATAATGTTCACCCATGATTTTGATTATGACTCCGTACTACATCAGCTATTGTTACCACCCACAATAGATTAATGTCATCTAAGTAAGCCATTTATGTGATCATGTATTCATGCATGGGAATGTCGATTTTAATGGACAGATGCTAATTATAGTTAGCACTACCCTAATGCGGAAAAGTATAGTAGCCACCTACTAGTGAGCACTTGTCAACAAGTAATGTTAACAACTACAACCTGTTAAAGCAAAGTAGCAAGTTACTACCTCATGATGTTCATGACCGATTCACATCTAACCTCTTAAAAGACACTGTCATAAAATAAATAGTATTTTGAACAAATTCATTTAATTATTAATTCAGCAGATCATCACCCTCCACATCAAGGTAGGGAACAAAGCAGGTAACAATGTCAGATCCCTTGAAAAGAACAGTTAGGAATGCTTAATTTATCTAAGAAGAACTTGGAATGCTTAATTTATCTAAATTGACTTGACCGATAAATACAGTGAATAACTTGACAAAGCTTAACTTAAACATCACTATGAAATTCCTGCAAACCAAAGAAGTATATTACATTAATTAATATTCCTTCAGCATGAGCCCAGACTTTCCCTACCCCTACTCAAAGTCTGTGACCTCCTGTACTAACAACTATAGTCTCAATATCAACATCGCCCACACTAGAACCGGAAATGATCTCCTCAACGACTTTAGTGGAGCTGAGAACATCGAAATTTGTCTCATAAATTCGCAACTTGAAATTGCCGGAAGAGCTTGATCCTAAATGACAAAACATAAACAAATATATTTAAGAACAAAATGTAGATCAGCAGCAGATAACTATTAACATTACAACCTTGAGGCTTTTCTAAAGCTTTTCTAATATACACAGTCTTATATCAGAAAGTTCAACTTCGAGTAATCTTAAGATTTTAGATCTTCAATATCTCATGCATGACAAAACTTTGCACAAGGAGATGATCATGCCAGCAACCAATATTGGGATTTGGGTATTCAGGAACAATCAGCTAACCACCAATAGCCCTTCTCGAATACTAGCTAGTAGCATGGGGGTTCAAAACTTACATTACCAATAATCATCTTTCAAGATGCGAACAATAAGATCATGGCCAACGAGGCCACGACCCACGTTTTACCTACCCCTTTCACAAACAAGCAGCCTTATGCTTAATTTCAGTATCCTGATGCCAAAACAAGGATCCCATGATTTAAACCTCTAACAGCAAGTTAATCAGTCTATGACATAGCATAACATTACTGGCTGTACAATTACAGGCTGCGAACCAATCCACCTTGTTCATTTCTAGAGAGATTAAAAAAATGTAGGATGAAGACTTTTCTTAAATAAATTCGACATATCTTAGCCCAAACTACAGAAGTAAATCTATGCGGAAAGCAGGTCAAATCATCAAAAACTAAATTCATGATTTAAAAAAGGACACACATGCCAACATGGTGAAGTGTTGAATAACATAGGTGATACACCGCATCGCTACCGAGTTATCAAGTATTGAACTGAAATTTCATACCATGTGAGTATGCATACAAGTTTATGAACTGTAGAATGGGAACCAACCCAAATCATTTAACAGACACACCATTTACCACATAGTTAGACAAGCTTTGCGTTTATTATGGGAAACCCTAAATCATACATCTTTTATGATCAAAGAAATCTCGTCCTTAATGTTCCACCAACATTCAAAACTTTTAAAAGAAACTATCTAATAGGCAAAAACTAAAAATTCATCATAACAAGCTACATGTACCTTTAGAGTATGGGGCTAATCCCGTCTTAATATCCACAATCTGGGTTGGCGCCCTGCAAGGACCCCAGACTTTGAGGCCCATGCCCTTTGCAACCTTGATAACTTCAGCAGTTGCTGCATGCCAGCATGGTAAAGAAAAGGAAAATTAGTGCACATTTAACACTACTATGTAGCCAACTAAAATTCAAGTCCAGAAAGCAAATAATGCAATCATATTAAACAAATCAACTCAAACAAAAAAACCTGGCAGTTAGGATCACAAAGTAGGACACAGACTATTACATGATAAAAATTGCTTCTTAAGAGGATGCACAAAGTAGATTCAATAATTCTGTAGAAAGTTTTGTAATGAATTGTACTTCGACGTTCTAGTGTCCCATTTAGCCACTATTAAATACTCTCACAGAAGTACAACAATAAGCTAAAACATAAAATTTGAAAGTACAATTATTACCACAACAAAAAAAAAATCGTATGCAATTACACCCATATTACAGATTTATTTGTATTCGGTGCAAGTACATTTAGCATAGGAAACCTGGAGTATCAACATAGATGTGGGGACAGGAGTTATCAAATATGTAGGCTGTTTATAATAAACCTCAATTGTTTGGGCCTCAGTCTACTAGGTTTTAATCCCCTATTTAAGTCATGTATGATGTAACCCCCACATAATCTTAGACCATCTAAGACTTGACGACTGAATCATTGAATTGAGTCTTTATTAATGGGCTGCGATCCACCATCATTTCTCACTTTGGTGGGAAACCGTAGTGATCCTTCCACGGTTGAATCACCTCAAGTTATCATTTTCTCATTTATTTCACGATCCATCAATTACCTTTCGAAACCTGTTCAGGTTCAAGGTACACCCAAAGGGTTCTCCATCTCTGACTTTGATTCTTTCTTTGTCGATTTTCTGGTTTCTGACCAAGCTGTAGATGGTGAAACAACTTGTCCATCTAAAACTTGGAAGAATAATTCCCTGGGTAATAAATCTGTTCCAAATTATAATTTATTTTACTTTCAAATGGTAAGGTTTCAGCTATCACAAACCTGATTTCTTGCTTAAAGCTAAGCATATATGGAAAACAAGTTTTGTGGGACCGTGGGTTAATTTGTAGGAGACCACCCTTATTATATAGGCCCAACTGGTACCCCTCTTCTAATGGACAATCAGACCTCAAAACTTGGGCCACTAAGTTTAGCTAGGATCTGCATACCAATATCAGCCAATTTAGATCTTGCTAAAATGTTTGTCCCAATGCTTGTTGAGAATGACCAATAAAGTCTGAGTCAAAGTTCAGGTTGAGTACCCTGAGAATCCTCTGAGATGCAATAGCTGCAGAGCTTTTGGTCATGATTCTCACAAATGCCCAAAGCAGGCCCCAGCAGCTTATGTTTGGGTTACAAAAGACACCCCAACTCCTAAGGTGACAACTGTGTGTAAGCGTAGGAGAAGAGCTAACACCCCCTCCCCCAAACTAAAAAAAACTTTAAAACTCAAATCATTTTGAATTTTCCAGTTACAATAATGTTATGGGGTTTGAACTGGCTTGACAACTGTGTGTAACGTAGGAGAAGAGCCACCCCTTCCCCCTCCAAAAAAAAAACCTCCTAAACTTAATCATCTTGAATTTGCCGGTTATAATGTATAATTCATCTGAACAAGCTTTTGTAAAGGATTTTATCAGGGATTAATTTGAAGCTAAAGTCAAGGTGAATAAAGTCAACTAATTACTATTGTTATCAACGCAGATTGGAATTGGCATTATAACTATGATCACCATTTTTAAAGTAGAATCTGGCTTAATTTTAAAGCTAACATTTGGAATGTTTCTTTGCTTTCAGCCTCTAGTCAATTCTTGCATTGTCACGTTACTTTTATTCTAGAGACATGGAAATTGTGGAAAGACTTAAAAATATACTTCCATCTTCTTCTACACTGCATTGGTCTGTCATAGGAGATACCAATGTGATACATATATTATACATATAAATATATATATATATATATATATATATATATATATGGATGAACTGATGAGGTAAATGGTGTTAATGATCACATATAACTAAAATTTTAAGATCATTTGATTGTGTCTTTGTGGCCCCGAGGACCTTAAAAGCTCCAGGAACTACTTCAGTTGGTGGAAGAAAAGAAAGCAACAGCCTACTCAAGAAATTGGAAAGGATGCTTTGCCAATGGCAACTAGCTGTATTAGCGTTCACCAGGCCTGAAGCAAAATTTATTTGTTAGGGCTTTTCAGAGCACTCTCCGGCTGTTGTTTTTAGTTATAATTATGCTCTTAATATCCCCAAGCCATAACCGTACTTGATTACATGTTCCAATATGATTTGGTTACTCAAGTCTCTTGGAATCCTCTTCCCGTCATCATTGACAAACACAAGAGTGCTAGAAGGGTCTTATTGGTCTAATAAATATAATGGCAACCTTCAGACCAATATATTGAAGCAGAATGTTAGCAACAATGTAAAAAGTTGGATTCCCTTCATCTAGATTCCAAATCAGTACAGCTGTATTTCCCTCCACCTTGATGAAGCTCTTACTCTTGTAACAATTTACTAACATAAAAGTCTAGAGTGCATGGATCACAAAAAAAGTGAGTCCAATAGATGGAAGGGGATTATAATTCCTCTTACTTCTTTAGTCAGACAAATTAAAGATGGAACCGATCCCAAAAGTTCTTTATTTAAGATAAGGATGGGTACACGCATTCACGACATAATGATTTTAAAAAGAGTGGCTTTTAACCATTATCAAGAAATTCTCGATCGTCATTTTGTTACAACTTGGATCTGCCCCTCTAGCCAACTTCAAGCAGATTGAGCATTGCGCACAACAGCTGTAGGCCCTGATGGCTTAATATTTAACTTTTTATCAATAGCAGGGCAGCTTACTAAGCTGATTCCTTTGGTCCCTAAAATCGTTGTGCCAGCTTCTACACGATTTTAGGCCAGTCGCGAATTCAAGGTTATACAAAAAATTCTCGCAACCAGACATAAGTGAGTTTTCCTAGCCTTCATAACAAGACTCAATCAGCCTATTAATTTGCGAGTCTATCAGATTCTCTACGGAGAGAGGTTTATCCCCTCTTCTTTACCTTGCCCAGCATAAGTACTCTGTCTAAATCCCAAAGCTTTTTATTGGCTGCCTTAAGGCCCTTAACCCAAAAATGCACAAGAACACACAAAAGATATTTTGCCCCCCACCTTCAGAAGTGCAGACAAACCTATCACCTCCGTTAGCTGGTCAATTTAATTGCTACCTTAAACCTGCCACGGCTAACAAGTAGCTTATTTCTTGTTGCTACTCACCCTCAATAAGTTAATGTCATCTAACATTTTAGTAGGTCATTTACGTGATCATGTATTCATGCATGGGAATGTCTATTTTTAATGGCCAGATGCTTAATCTTTGAAAGATTAGAGAATATATTTTTGACTATCAATTCTCTCTAAGATAGATTTTGTACCCTCTTTCAACCCTCTTCTTAACATCTTCCTGAATCAGTACTCCACTTAAAAGTCCAAAACTTTTTACAAGTTGCCTTGCCGAGAAATGCACACTGTTATCACAAAGACGACTAGTCAACGACTAGTCGATGACTAGTCGACACGAAGCTACTCGTGCGCCGAGAACCTCAAAGCCCATCGTCTCTTGGCGGGTTTATCGGTGGATTTACCGGCGGGATGCCTGTTGTATTTCCTTCGTGTTCTTGTTCGTCCGGGTGGGGTATTACGGTTTCCATTTAGTGTGTTTGAGGTGTTTTGGTTTGTATTGTGTTTTGAGTGTGTGAGTAGCTACTGTGTTGGTAGAGCAGGTGGTGGGTTTTTCTTCAAGAAAAAAGCCCCCTCCTTCTAGCGCCAAATGATAATCCTCACGGCCGATTAATGGCTTCCGATCACTGTTCCGAGCACTGTTCCGGGGATACTTCGCCTGAGTTTGGGTATCTGCAAAACAATGCTTGCCCGGGGGTGGTGACCGTCAAGCACCTCCGGTGTGAGAATCAGTAATCGAAATAATAATAATCGAAGCGGGTGAAAATGTATCTGTGTGAAGAGAGAGAATGAGTAATAAGTTTGTGTTATTGAAATTGTATATCTCACCTTGTGTGTAGAATGGGGGTATTTATAGGTTGGGTCTTCTAATCACTGTTCACCCACTTGGTAACCCACTTGTTATGCTGTTAAAGCTACAGTGAGCCACTATTGGAATAGTGATTAGTGTCCCTTTCCCACATACCTCGATTCTAACACCGCCGCTTTTGCTATAGTTGAATGCTTTTGTGTTCCCTTAAATACCTTTATGGTCCCCTGCCTTAGTGAGCAAGATAACAAGATATTTTGCACAAGTATTTATGTAAAGATATTTGTTTGTCAAGTGGAGCAATTTAGTAAAGATAATATGAAATGACACGTGTAATGAGTGAATATTTGTTACGGGTTGGTACTGCTACAGGGGGTGCCCACTGTCAGCTTACAGCGGGTACCTATCATATATATACTACCATTCTCAATCCTCCTTTATAATTCTTGAATTTAAATTTCTTAAATCCTCTTAATAAATCCTTAAGTCTTTCAGTGTCCAGGAAAATCTCTGAGAAAATAAAAGTGCTAATTTTCTGAATCCGATATCGTTTACATACACTTATCTCACCCCTGGATCATGAATACGAACTCAGAAATCCGTTCTGAATACTTCTATATAGTGTCGTCTATTAATATTCTCATTTTCCACCAAAAACACTATTCATCACTTTATTCTTTCTTTATTCCTTATATATTGGAAAAATGTCCTTTTCCTCTTTTGAGTGTTCTTTAACCTTTTCACGGAAGCACTGGACTAATAACAGATATCGATCAGGATGACATGAGAATAACTCTCCTATTTAGAATTGCCATATCTTATTTTCCTAGGACATAGATTATTCTTAATCTATGCTGTCAACCAATAGCATCCTTCATGGCATATAGACATTCACCTCCGAATCCAATAAATATTCGTTCATTAGAATCGCTGCTACCTCGTAGTCGGAATCACTGTTCCTTATTTTATCAATACATAATAAAAAAATTTAATTCTACCGAAAATTTGGGTTCTTACATACATTGCTTTATTTCAGTTTGTAAGAAGGCATATTCATTTCCAGGTCTCATTAAAAATCTCTATTTGCAGTCTATCTTGGTGTAAAAATAAATGGGTTCTTGATTAAGGACTGCTCAGAATGGTTTTAAATTTGTAATTGGAGTTTGTGCCTCGCCGAAAACATTATCAGCAAAGGTAGAAAAATATGTGAAGTGCTCCCACTCTCTAAAATCACACATATATGTGTATGAGCAAGTAAAAGTGTGTAATGTATGTAGTTATTGAAAAAATAAATAGGATCTTGATAAAGGACCGCTCAGAATGGTTGTAATTAGAGTATGTGCCTTGCTTAAAACATTATCTGCAAAGAGAAAGATGGATGCAAAATGCTCTCACTCTCTTGAATCGCAGATATATGTGTATGAGCAAGTATAAGTGTGTAATGTATGTAGTTATTGAATTGTGTGTGTGCATGCGAGCGTGCACCCATGTGTATTTGGTGAAAAAGGAAACCACGGAACCATGTATTTTTTGTTTTGCATAAAGTGCTATATGATTCATTTCTGAAACACCAAGTAGACTAACCTTTGGAGTCATTTCAGCTATGCAATGAACTCAAATACTTTGGTAAACAGCCAGGTAACTTTTGTTAATTGTTATCGTTTATAAATGATGTAAGTTGAAGGATTTACTCTATCAGATCTTATGGGCACATATCCTATAAAAGTTTGCAATCTTTAGAACTTACAATTTCTCATGTCTGGTTTTGTTTTACAGAGAAACCTGCAAAATAATAGTTTTGATAGTGCAATTCCTGAAAGTTTAGGACAGTTGAACAATGAAGTCTTCCCGCAACCCAAGCAATTTTTTTTTTTTTTTGAAATCACAACCCAAGCAATATAGGGAATGGAAATAATATCATTCATAAAACTTATTCTAGATCATGCCCGTGCCTTGCACGGACTATAAAGCTAGTTGTCTATGATATCACAAGATCCCTTCTCTCATTTCATTCTTTCTTTCTTGGTATTTTTTCTTTGAAATCCCTTTCTCCTCTCCCAAGTAAAGTGTACAGAGTACATAATAATCGGTCATCAATCATTGTTGCTGATCTTTATAACATCATGTGATAGGGGATATAAAATGGAAAGAAGGTGAACAGCAAAGAACAACAAATAAAATTAGCAAAAGTTGGCCGTTGGTTGTAAAAGATCCTTGATCATCAAATTAGTCAACTGTTGGCCATTGGTTGTAAAAGATCCTTGATCACCAAATTAGTCAACTGACAACATATAGACGAAGAAGGTGTTGTCTCTAAATTTGGAAGAAAGAAAAATACATAGCTCCATGCATTTATTGAAAGAGTTTTAATGGCCACGAAATACATACTACATGTGTTAAGTATATGACCGCAACTAAAAACTGCATCTCACTCAATTTTGTGCTTATGGTTTTTCAAGTAAGTCAGCATAAACGCAAGTTTAAATTCCGTCTCCTATGTCAGGCATATTAAATAGTGTCACCTACGTGCCAACTGAATGAGGCCCACCTTAGCTTCTGCTCTTTAGGATATTTTTGTATCAAATGGTGCTAAAACAGACCAACATCATAAAAAGAGTAAAGTGCATTTTGTGTACTTGTACTTTGGCCTTGACACCACTTGCAATACCGAATTTCAAAAGTGAGCATCTGAAATACTGCAGTTGTTATTTCATTACAGTTTGTGTACTTCCGTCTGTCTAATGTTAACTCCGTTAAAAAGGCAGGGGTATTTCTGTCTTTTTAAGTGCTATTTAATTGATTTTATATTTGTTTTTCAGCATTTTCAAGTTACCAAATTAATCTGTTTTTTTTTCCTTCTTAACCATAACTTCTCTAGTCTTCTCTATTCTTCTGGGAAGCTTTGAATTGTCTCTCTTCCTCGATATCTCTATTCTTCTCTTGCTATGTGTTTGACAGGAACAAAAAACTGGCCCATTTTTTTCTTTCAATCAAAACAAAATTCGAATTTATATACACACATACAATAAGAGTAATCGACAGTTTGTTGTGGTGTTGCCAGAAATCGGAGAAAGAGTAGGGAGATTGAGGGGACGAAACAGAGAGATTGAATATGTGTTGTGGGTGTGTATTAGATTTGTGGCTATATATGAAGAGGTTGTGGTGTGAGCTGTGGTTTGGGGGGATTGATTGTGGGTGTTGTTGATTGGTGGTTTAAATCGGAGAGATTTAGAAGAGGGAGTCGAGGGATTGAGAGAGACAGTTGGAGAGACAGAGATACGCGAGATTGGGTCGAGTAGAGACAGAGGTTTAGAGATGAGGGAGATGTTTTTGATGTGGGTTGTATGGTGGTGGTCGGTGTTGTACCGCGGAGAAAGAGGGAGGAGGACCGTGAGGTGTGAAATCGGAGAAGAGGCAACCTCTCTCGTATGGGAGGGTGGACCCAACCTTAAATAGTAAAGCTTTCTTGAAATTTAATAAAGGTGATCACCGGCCAGAAGATCATCCTGGCAACGGAACCATATTCGTAGGCTTGTCCCTCACAGCAGCAGAAAAGGCCAGCTCATGGTATTCGCTTTCCGGTGATTTTGCATTCGGGTTTAATAAAATTTCAGGATCAGTTTTTGCTTTCCATTTGGTATGACAAAATACCTGACAAAACCATAATTTGGTTTGCAAATAATGGTACTACCGTCCCTGCTGGATCTAAAGTTCAACTGACAGCTGATCGCGGATTAGTCCTCAGTGATTCTCAAGGCAAAGAATTGTGGACATCCACGATGTTGTCTGGTACAGCTTCTAATGCTGTTTCTAATGTTGGCAAATCCCTTTAAACATATGTCTTGATATTATAGGAGACACTGGAAGTGGGGCTTGTGGGTTTAATAGTGTTTGCCAACTTGATGGTTTTAAAAGAGCAGAGTGTGAATGCCCAGAAAGTTATTCACTACTTGATCCAAATGATACACATGGCAGTTGCAAGCCGAATTTCACCCAGAACTGTGATGACAATGGTTCTAGTGAAGAATTGGGTCGAGTAGAGACAGAGGTTTAGAGATGAGGGAGATGTTTTTGATGTGGGTTGTATGGTGGTGGTCGGTGTTGTACCGCGGAGAAAGAGGGAGGAGGACCGTGAGGTGTGAAATCGGAGAAGAGGGGATGGGGTGCTGCTGTGTTGCTGTCGTGTTGTGAGGATGTGGTGGTGTGGAGTTACGGTGGTGGTGGTTAATGGGGTACCGGAATCGAGGATGCAGGGGAAGGGAGAAAGCAGAGAGAGATTAAGTAGTAATTGGCAAAAGACAGAGATACCCCTGGCTTTTTAACGGAGTTAACATTAGACAGACGGAAGTACACAAATTGTAATGAAATAACAACTGCAGTATTTCAGATGCTCACTTTTGAAATTCGGTATTGCAAGTGGTGTCAAGGCCAAAGTACAAGTACACAAAATGCACTTTACTCTCATAAAAATATAAGAAAATAACTCATATAAATGGACAGTCCACTTGAGCTTTTTATATAAGCAAATATAAGGTACTAAAGACAAAGATACTGAGATGCTGTTGAGACACTAGGGTGATAGACATTTAATTATTTATAAGTCTTACAAGAGCTTTAAAAGTAACTAAAGTGCCTTTCTTACTACATTAAGCTATTTTCTTCGTGCTCATTCAAGTGGAACATAGGCCAACTAAGTAAAGACTTACCAAGGATCTACCGAAAACAACCAACCCCTTAGCACAGAGAAGCAGCTATATTTTGAAAATCAAGTTGCAGGCCCTGAACATTTTGACTCACCACATCTTGTTTCGATTTCAATGTTGAGATCAACCTCTCCTTCATCTCTTTGTTGGATACAGCTTCACCAAGCTTTGCTGTAATTTCCTTCATTTTCTGGTTCAATTGGGAGATTTCTTCATCAAGTTTTTCTTTCTCATCATAACAGTTTGATATCTTATTTTCGATATCATGGTACTCCTTTTGAAGCTCCTCTCCAATTTGTTTTTTCGACAAAAATTGGGTCAAACATGCTCGAATTTTCTCAACATCAAACCCGTCGGATTCCAACTCAGCAAGAGTTTCCAGACTACTTTCAATGAGGGTAATAGGATCAGACAACTGTAGCTTTGCAGTAATCTCTGACAGATTGAAAAAATTTACCATATGAGCAATAGCCAATCCTTCACGAGTTTCTTTACAACACTTGACCAGAGGAGAGAAGTGTGGCTTCTGTGCCATCCTCTTGTATATTTCCATAGACTCAATAGCTTTCCAAAGTGGTGAACGCTTAATGAATGGTAAACTCTGACTGTTCTCCAGATTATCAATGCTTACACTGGCAGGTGTTCCGAGTTCACCATTTTTATCAGCTTGTTCGAAATTTTTTACAGGTAAATCTCCTGTAGTTGAAGACAGTTCTGTTTACATGATAGTAAAGAACAAAAAGGGTTACTCAGCAATAAGAAAAAACCGAAGAGATATTATAACTCAAATTAATTGGCTTACTTGGACCATCTGTATTATCTATTCTATCCTTTTTTGCAACCAGAGGAGTTACACAATTATCTTGTCTGCCACTTGCATTAGCACATTGGTGTTGGACAGGCAAAGTTCCTAAAAATAATAATGCAAGTTACACATTTTGTTGTTATTATTGTAATAATAGTACAACTGCCATGCTTCCAGTGCCTTGTATATAAATTAGTAAAACATATTCTGTCAATAATGAACCAATAATTCTATTTGTATAAGTGATACTATTATATATCATCATATAAAATGGTAATGGATCTTTCAGAACCTATTTGTTTTCCCCTTTTTCTCTTCGAGCTGACGTCCCCTTGAGTTGATCCATTAGTGCCCTGCGCACGAGAGGGAAAAGCATTAAATAAAGTAACATAACCGATAATAAGACTACTACAGCACAAGGTAAAAATATTTGGTTCATCTTTTGTGACTGTTTGCATCGCACAAACAGAAAACTAGAATATCTGTAATTAAATTTCAAAAGCAATAGTGAACAGAACATCTATATAACATTTTTCATGTAACAAAAAAGCTAAACTGTACAAGCCTAAATATATATTTTTTTTAAAAAAACTTCCCTCATTTGCTAGAAAAGTTGTTTCATTCCAGGGCAAGACCCGTGGTTCAATCCTACAAATATATTAATTCAGAGTGGCAACTAAATAACAGATATATAGGGTAATTCTCAGACAAGTGTCAACTCATCACTTACATCAACAGTAGTTATTTCCTGATCCCTGCTCCGTTTCTTCTGAGAGGTCTCACAATCTTTCGCAGATAGTGCAGCTTTTACAACTTCTCCGACACATTTCTCCACAATATCCACATGCACCCCAGTATTACACTTCTTTTCTACATCAGTATTCGGAGTTAGATCAAGTCATGGATAATACACTATTGAGTTGTCTAGTAATGAATGCATACCCGTGGATACAGAGCCATTTGTAGCCTGTTGTTTTTTAACCCTTTTACTTCGTCTTGTGGAACCTCCAGATTGATTAGAGGGTATAGCAAGTCTACCGGAATCCTGCACAGTTATGATGCAATTCTCTTACACATAACATAAGCCTATTAAAAAAGATGCTTAAAAAGGCTGCAGAACTTGGTAACTTGTACAAAAAAAATGCAAAAATGGCCAGCCATATGGAACAAAAAAGAGAGACTGAAATTTATCAGTGCAAGAAAATGGATACACCCCATGCCATATAAGTTTGTAAATGCAAAGATCGTAACAAATGTCAAATGATCCACTATTAGATGAAAAGAAATCCTCAATTTGTATTGTATCTAATACTAAACTTCAAAATTTAAGAAAATGCAATTTAGCAACTTACTCAACAGTGAACATAATGTTGGAACTATTAGTTCGATACTCTCATGATAACACATTGCTCAGGGAGGCAACTACTATGTAGATTCAAATGCTCATGTAGTCAGATTCATTCTGTTGTAGCAGAGCAGGTGCAGTTTTGAGGTTGGACTGGTCTAAAAATGGTCCATTAATTACTTGTGGTGGAAAGTAAAACAAAACGGTAAGCAATGTTGACTATATATTTCCCAAATCCCTGAACAATGACAAATTGACAAATGAAAGCATTGAAAAATGAAAAGTCCCCAGTAACAAGACATACTGTATCGCGAAACAGAGCAGAAAAACCTTCCATAAACCGTAATCCTTTCATTCTGTCAGCTAGGTAATAAGGGTATTAAGGAGGTTAAAATACAAAACTTCAATCACCGCTTCCCTGGTTAAAAACCTAGTTCAGGAAAGTGGCGAATAAGATTTCCCTAGTTGAGCTAGAACCTTAGATGCAATTATGAGCATCACTCTAGAGATCAAATTTGGATGGCTTGGTACCTGATTGGTAACCATTTCTCACCCATCTGAAACAGAGATTCGGAAGTGGGGTTCACTTTAAATATCTATCTCAGTGTGCCAAAATTCACATGTTAAATTGCTAATAATACTAGAAAGATTTGTAGTAAAGTCCTATTATAATATATATATATATTATACATTTAGAATACTAAGTAGTGGATTATGAATACGTATTCAACTCAAAATCGTTACTCACATCAACAGTATGCACTTCATGATCCATGCTTTTGTTGTGCTGGACTTTCTTCAGAAGGGTCTCGCAATTTTTTGCAGACACACCTTTTACTTCTTCAAGAGACATATCAAATTTTTCTGCATCACCTTCTTTCTCAACAACTTCATCACGAATGCCAGTAGTCTTTTTCTCTGTATCATCATTCAAAGATATATGAAGCCATACATAATTAACAATTTAGTTATTTAGTTTATATATATATGAACAAAGAAGAGTAAAAACTGATTCATCGCTTAATGTTTACCTGCATCACTGTTTGAACTATCATCGGACAAATCAACAATGGGATATGGAGTCCGTTTTAGAACATCACTTAATAGAGTTTTATCACTCAGGCCATCAAGAATATCAAAACAGTTTTGGTTGTAGATTGAAACATAGAAATGACTTCTTCCAACATAGTCAAAGAATATAACATAATCTTTGACCACATTATATTTCAAAAACAAGTTCTTCATTCCATACATTACATTATTTATTCCACAGAAGCGTACACAGTACACATTACCATCACCAAGTAACAAGTGCACATTTTCACTCATACTGTCTCCATATTGATCAATAAACAATTTGGGTATTTCCTGAAATGTAAAAGCATCCAATATTATATATGAGAACATTTGCATACAATGAATGTACATTAAATCATACCATTTCTCCATTAATAATTGTGTCACAATTCATCACTTTTAGCCATTTCATTATAGATTTCCCCTGTTCCAAACCTGACAACCAAAATAAAAGTTAGATATTACAACTCAAATTGTTAAATTCTTACTTATAAGTTTAAGGTGCATAATGAAACCTTTAGTGTTAAATTTTTTGACATTTCGCCTGTCAAATACAGCCACTTCAAATTTCTGAGCATGTGATGTCCTCTGAAAAACACAAATGTCCCCAAAGCGTAGCTTTCCAGTTTTAACAAAATCATACCAGCCTTTGTAGAAGAACAAAGTCCCATTTATCCACTTCAACTTTATTTTCCACATCAACTCCATATATCCAAT
The DNA here is from genome assembly GCA_037693485.1 of Kitagawia praeruptora. NCBI lineage: Eukaryota > Viridiplantae > Streptophyta > Magnoliopsida > Apiales > Apiaceae > Kitagawia > Kitagawia praeruptora. Next base: position 8,878,563 of record CM075354.1, on the reverse strand, counting down.
TTCGAGCCACCTCATCGACTCATCCAAACGCAATTTACGACATGCATTACTTGATAGAACCTTTTAACATAACAACACAAGCATAAAATTAGAACTATACAAAAAACGCAATATACATTACCAAAGAGCTGCCAAAACGTTTTGTGTTATACATGTACATGTTTGCATATGAACAATTACCAAATTTATTACCTTATGAAACAAGCTTCTCTTCAAATGTTTTTTTGAAATGACCATGTCATAAACACCAGTACAGTTCTTCAACGCATTATAACTAAATTGTGATTGAAGTTTATCAATTTCAAAATGACAGTCCAGGTAGTACACATCATTCACCCAAGCACCACCATTAAGAGTAAATATAGGTTTCTCATAAGGACCATCTCTTTGAATATACTCTATTTCAACAGCATAAGTGTTAAAAATTTCGATGTCGATTATCCTGCCCCCATTGTAGTGAAATAAAACCACCTGGTGGGGTTTGAGACGATAGTATTTGAACATAGTTTCTAACCCCTCAATGCAGTTCTTACTTCTGATATATGTACCACGCCATATTGCCCCACATGGTAATTTTAAGTAAATCCTCTCTGGGAAAATGTCTCCATATTTAGCAGAAAAAGAGCGAGGCAAACTCTGTAAAATAACAACAAACCTTTCGTAATAGAACAAAGATATAGGGTTTCTATAAATAAGTTACATATGCAACTAAGTATGGGGACCAAACTTACCAGTGATCCAAGTTCATAGATAGAAGCATGGTTAAGGCATAGAAAACTGAAATCTTTCTTATCCTCACTTGTACACATTTTGCCTACAAAAAAACCAAATTGTAAGTACTACAAGAAGTTAAATGTAACGTAGAAATAGATACATACTCCAAGATTTTGTGTACATGAACAAAGGCATACCAATAACAAGCAAGCAACTGTAAGATCTACAAATTTAGAACATGGTATATGTAGCTATCTTTAAAGATAAATGTACAAGTACCAAGTCCAACGCCTGCATTAATTGGTGAAGAAATGTCATTACCTAAGTACACAATAATTAAATGTATTGCATGCACTGTCATATCAACTAAATTTTTTGAGTGGCTCTATAATTCATTTTAACCCATAAAGTTACAACAGTGATGCATTTTAGTATCAATATCTTAAATATGTAGTAGTATCTTTATATTTGGATGTACGGATGTAAAATTGTTTATATTCGGATCCTTACTCACTAGGTACAAAAAAAAAAATTACTCCGTCTTCCATTCATTTCTTTTTTTTTTTTCTGGGTAAATGAGGCTTTGCCTCGTGGAGAAATATATTAAAAATAAATATGTACAAAACAAGAGCTAAAAAAGCTCAAGTGCTGGAACAAAAACTCCATTGGAAGTTTGGAACACTCTCCAAGGAAGAAAAACGGAAACAGGACCCACTAGAACAACCAATAAAGAACCCACTACAACAAATTGTCTACTAACAAAACACAAAAACCAATAAAAAATACTACCTCCGTCCCGAATTGTTTGAGCTGGTTTGACTTTCACGGAGATTAAGAAAGCTACAGTTGATTTGTTAAAAAAATGAGTAAAGTTAGATGAAAAGTGAGTAAAGTAGTGGGACCTATGAATATTTAATAATAGATTTGAGATAGTGGGAGTAAAGTAGTGGGTGTAATAGTGTTATAGTATTTGTTTAATAAAAAAGGAATAAAGTTAGTGGGTGTAATAGTGAAAAGTAGTGGATTTAATAGTGTTTATAGTATTTGTTTATTAAAAAAGGAATAAAGTTAGTGAGTGTAATAATGAAAGTAGTGTTCAAAAATAGTAAGTATAGTAGGTTCATTAGTTTTGGGACGTCCCAAAAAGGAAAGTGTGTCAATCTTTTTGGACGGAGGGAGTAATAACACTCCACACCCTTCCTGCAAAGGATTGACAAAAAGAGTTGCCAACCGTGAAAATTCTACCCTTCACGTGACTAGCCTCAAAATTCTCCAAAAAAGCCAACCAAAATATGCTCATTAAAGCACTAAAAGAGGGCTTTAAAAAAAAAAAAAAAGCACTTTTAGCAAAAAAAAAAAAAAAAAAAAGCACTAAAAGAGGAATAAATTATAGAAGGCCCTCCCCCACAATTGCACTCTTTCTTCAAAGGGAACACACTGGACCACCAAGCACATGGAATAGAGTCAATAATGAGCATTCCACCAAAGAAAATGATTGATTTTTATAAACTAAACAAACACCCATTTCCTGAAGAAAAAAAGAAAAAGGCAGTTTGTTTAGATAGATATTCCTCCGCATGCTATCCAACCACAAGAATTAGACAAACTGAAATTTCATGTTGTACAAGTTCTTTTTTACACTTAAATTTTTTAGGTATATATAACAATTTTGTACTTTTTGCAACATTAAATTATTTGCCTTTGCAACGAACATGTACAACTAATTCATTCAATTACAATTCTAAAACCAAAAAGTTACTGCCCCAAAATGTTAATTGAGGAGTTGGTAAACTCTCACATGTACCATACTTAATTTCATGACATAAAAAATATTATTAATTTAATGTTATTTTTAAATTTATTATTAAATATTTTTAGAATTCAATAAATATTTTAAGAATTCAATAAATATAATTGAAATCTTTTATAATTCCATAAATATGTGATTTTTTATTTTTAACAAATTATAAATAATTTAACTGAATTTGGAATTTTTAAAACATTCTTTAATTTTTTAAAAATATATTTTTGTGCTTTATTGGTAAATTTTGTTGCTTATAATAAATAAATTAATATTTTTAATGTAATTTTTTTCACTTGTTATTTTTTAGAAAGGTGTTAAAATTTAATAATTTTTATATAAAAAAATTTAAAAATAAGTTATTGGACTATTATAAAATACATGTCGAAAAAGTTAACAATTGGAAGATGAGACGGGAGTATAAAGCTTCTCCATAAGATTTAAAATTTAGTCACTAAAAAACTTAGGTGAGAAAAGAGTATTCATCCGTCCCAAAATAAATGTTTGTTTTGAAAAATTGATTTATCCCATTTTTTATGTTCTTTTTCTTTTTTTAATATAAATTTAAGGTAATTTTCCAAAATTATTCCTACATTTATTGTATATAAAATTTGACTTTTTTTCAAACTTAACACTATTCTCATTTTTCAATGTATTAATTAAGGATATTAGTTGTAAAATTTTATCCAATGTATATTTTTTAGAAAAGGGACATATAAACGGAGGGAGGTACTTAGGGAGTGTTTGGGAAACTAATTTTCCAGAATAAGTCAACTTATTTTAAGTTGAAAGTTAATAATCCTAGGGCCGTTTGGTTTACCTTAAAATAAGTAACTTATAACTTAAAGTACTGATAAGTGTCATATAATTGATAAGTAAATCAGAGCTTATACGTCAGAGTGTTTGGTAAATCAGAACTTATAAATCAGTAGAGTGTTTGGTAAATCAGAACTTATAAGTCAAACTTTTTTATTATTTTTAAAATATTTGTTTTTTAATATTTATTAATGGATCTTAATGGATAGATCTCGATGAGTAGAGAAATTTGATATATACATATCAATTTTTTAATAAACGGATCAAAAGATATATGATTTTGAAGATTTGAAGGATATTATATATTACGTATATTGAAAAATAATAATAAACTCAAAGTTAAATGTTAGGATTTCTAACTTCCAACTTATCTACTTGTTTGTATAAATAATTTCATCCATCTTATTTTGCCAAACATGTTAGAAATCAGTTTTTCATCATATAAGCCTACCAAACACCCACCTAATTGTCCAACTTATTTTCCAAACTTTTTTTTTACAGCTTATTGAATCTCAAACATACATTAAATATTTGTATAAAAAATTATTAAAATATAACATTTTTACCAAAAAATAAGTTCATAAATCATCAAAAAAAAGTTTCCCCAAACAGGGAATTAAATGGCATGCAGATACCCAAAGTACTATACATAGATATGGTGTGCATGACCTACATCTACCACGCACAAATGCCAACGGATATGTTAACAGAGCTCATAACTTTTCTTTCAAAAAAAAAACAGAGCTCATAACTTGTTACAAATCTAAAATTTAAGACAAACACTTAACTACCACTTTGGAAGATATACAAAGAGAGGTCTTAAAGGAACTAACACAAAAAACAGGTAGAACATTTTGTCTGGTGGTCTTATGAATTACTACTACTCTTGAAACTGTACGTTCCTCACATAAATGCTTATCCTGTTGTAGGTGAACTTGAAGATGGCCTTTAATAAGTGCGACATGCTTTCAAATATAGTTACAACCACCTGTTAATGGAACTGCAGAGTCAGAGCTCAAGCAATCTGGAAATTAGCAGAGAAACACAACAATGTTTTGGAATAAATACTCCTATCATTTTCCTTGATGACTCGGTATGTTTTTCAAACGATTGAAAAAACTTTTTGCATGATAAATTGTGAAAACCTGTAGTCAAGAATCAGTCGAGTACTCATTACGACTTACGAGTACTAATTTTTAGTCCCTCGTCAGATCCGAGTTCCGGTTTCAGAGTCAAATCGAATTACACTTACTTGTATTTTTAATATTTATCTATTGGTTTTAATATTATTAAATAATTATTATTAGTATATATACAAAATATATATTATCGTTAAATTCTAAATTTTAACACATGTACATTAAAATATGAATGAATGAATTTAATATATGAGAATAAAATTTAAAAAAATATCCGATTTGTTCTCCGAATACTCATTCCGAGTACTCGGTTTCTGGAACAAAACCGAGTCGAACCGAGTTTCGATTTTTACAACCTTGCCTGTAGTAATACTTGTCTTCTTAATTTACTACTCCCTCCGTCCCGTCCATTTGTTATCGTTTCAAAATAGGGTGTCGACACACATTTTAAGGTGGATTTTAAGAATAGTTCCATAATTTATTTTTGAAAGTTTCTTTTTTTGTATAAAAATAGAACAATTCTATTTTTATACAAAAAAAGAAAAAATTAAAAATAAGTTATGGAACTATCCTTAAAATCCACCTTAAAATGCGTGCCAGAAAGTGACAAAAAAGTGTAAACAAATGGATGGGACGGAGGGAGTAGATGATAGCCCGTGCGAAGCACGGGTCGAAATAATTTATTAAAATTGATCATTTTTATTAAATTTTATAGGAAATATTTTATTCATCATTAAAAAATACTATAAAAATGATAAAAGTACAAAAAAAAAATTACGATATTTATGGAACTTAGTAGTTTATAAAAAAAGAATTGTAATTACATCAAAATTCCAATATTTCTAGGAGACGCAAATCTAGAAGTAATCATCATTAAAACGTGATTTCACTTACAAATAAGATATTAGATGATAAGGGCCCAAAAAGTTTAATTAAATTGATCATTAATTTATTATAAAAAATTACGTTATTTACAAAGAATTTTCTTGTTAATAAAGGTCATTTATTTAAGTTTATTTACGAAAATCGAGAAAAAAAACTAAATGATTCCGATATATACGTAAAATGTACATGATTATGATAAATACGTTATTTGTGAACTGAATAGAGTTATATTAAAAATTACAATTATAATAGTATTAACAATTTATTATTTTAATAAAAAATAATGTAGAATCCTTGGAGAAATAGGAATATTATGGGTGGTACCAATTTTTGGTACCGACGTACCATTAAAAATTTATTTCGTTTGTTATAGATAAGCATGTCACCATAGATTAACATTTGTATTCGTAGTCTTTTTTTTATTAAGTTGTAATAAAAAAAATTATAATTATAATTGTAATTGTAATATAATATATTTATTTATTTTATAAAATAACATAGAATTCTAGAGAAAATAGGAGTCTTGGGGTGAAACCAAAATATGGTATGAAAGGCATATGACTCAGCCTATTTGTAGTTAGAGGAACCTAATCCAATTAAACTAGATTGTAATAAGTAAATAATATTATCTGTCACATGAATCTCAGAAGATGCTATCTGTTAGAAGAAAAATCAATAAGTCAATCTGTAGTTTTGATGTCTTACACTGGAAGAAGTTCAGTCTACTGATCAAGCCTCAGTGTAGCATTCAAAGTGATGGATTTAATTTTATAGGACAGAGATTTCTACAAGTGACAAGAAACAGTATCAGTACGGATGTATTTGAAGAAAGTTGAGAGAAGAAAAAGACCACAGCTTAAAGTCAAAATGAAGAACAGAGATTGAAGTTAGTCGTTCATGAACCAGACAGTACATCGAGCGTCAACAAATATTCAGCGGAAGTTCTTTATTAGTTTTTGGTGGTACACATCAAGAATTTGGCTATTGAAGGATTTATGATAATTCTTTTTTTAATTAATTAAAATGATATAATTATTTTAATTAATAAGTTAATTCTATTAGAATTAATTTGTTTGTTATTATAATTATTTCTTTAATTAAATCAGAATTATTATATAAAAGAATAAATGTCAAGTGTGAAATTTGTTCTATTATGACTATCCGGATAGTCATACCGATAGTTATAATAGAACAAAGGATAGTCATAATCCGCTGTGTTGGAGACAGTCATAATGAGTTCTGTGGATAGTTATACCGATAGTCATAATAACTGCACAGTCATACCGATTGTTATAATGGTTCAAGTGACAGTCATAAAAACTCAGTGGATAGTCATACCGATTGTCATAATAGCTGTGAAGAGTGATATTTTAACTGCATTATGACTATAGACTATTCAACGTTGATTGGCTATAAATAGAGACAGGAGGCAGTAAACTCATAGAGACATACACGTTCATGATATTAAAGACAGAAACAAAGCATCAGACTCTCTCTTCTTTAATACACTGCCCAATAATTTAATTCCCAGTAAATCAAGTTGAACTCCTTTGTAATATTTGATCCGATAGAACTTGTTTATTGATCACTCTTGTACTACTAGCGAATTAAGTTTCCTAGTTCTTATCTCGATTTTTATAAACTAAATTAGAAAAGTTCATGTCGAATTTTCTAATTAGTTAACTTTTCTAATTAGTTTTTATTAACGTGATAATACTCTGTACTGATTTTGTAACAACCATCAAGTTTAATATATCGTTATATTTAACTTGAATTTTGTTTCAATTAATTCCGCTGATAGAGTATATTTTTATATATATTCTAGATGATTTTATTCTCATATTTATTGTGTTTTGCATTGATTTGGATTTTTATTTAATAGATTTGATTGTTTTATTGTAGGAAATAAAGAATTCATGACTTGGAAGGATTTGGAGCAAAAAGAGCTATTTTGGAGATAAAATAGGAGAAAATTCGTATTATTGGGCTACACGGGCTGTCTAACATTGTTTGGGCCATATCTGGAGTTCTAGAAGTCCGTTTTCAGCGATCTTATAGCCCACGCGAAGCTTGGGAGATTTTCTACAACATGGAACAGGTTTTACAAGAGCAAGTTGCGCGTGGTGGGGGCAGGAAGCACGACAAGCAGACTGTTGGGAGCAGTGAAATTACTGTTTTGCCCTTTTCAAGTTCTAATTGCATTTTGGGCAGTTTTTAGAACCTTAATTGAATTCTAATTGTATTAGAAGGTAATTTCTTGCTGGGCAAGAAATCTAGAGGCTATATAAACACATCTTGGGACAAATTATTAATCATGTAATATTAGATCAGATAATATAGTTTAGAATAGATTAGTATTATTATTAGTTGGAGATGTAGAGAAACACCATGACTCTTCTTTTGGGTGAAAACATTGAAGTTTGAAGGCTTTGTTCTCTTAATCTTTTCTTTGTTCTTATTAGTTTAATTATGTTTTCTTGTTTTACTAGTTGTTTTACTTGTTTAATTATTAGCGAGTAGTTATTTCTAGGACTTAAAGGGAAACCATGTTTGCACTAATATTGGCATGATTTTCATAGTGGTTTGATTGGTTATGGTTAATTCTGATTGATATGTTTTAATCATTAATTTGTGTAATCGGCCGATATCATGGATTAATTATATGCAAATAGGGGTATGGATCGAGAGATTTACTTACTAGAGGCACACATACGATTAGCAGAATTGAATTTGAGTGCGGAAGCATCATTGGATTTCTGAGAGCGTTAATGCTTGGAAGAGATTAACTTGACTCTAATTACCTGATTGATTGAATTACTAAAAGTGGTTAATTGTGTTGAATGTTTCGAGAGTGTTAATGCTTGGAAGAGATTAACATACTCTAGTTATAGGATCACATTGATTGCTTTAGCTTAAGATCCAATTGTGTAAGCATGGTGGACCTGATTGCCCTAGGTTTTAAATAATTTATTTATCATCTGTTTAATTAGTGTTAATCTTGTTTAATTAGTTAATTAATATTCTCCAATAATCGTTTGTCCCTGAAACAATTAGCGATAACTGAAAAGGAATTAGTAGAACATGTCTCCTTGTGGATTCGACCCGCTTGCCATATGTACTAGAAATAGACACCGTGCGCTTGCGGTTTGGTATAATTTGACACATCAAGTTTTTGGCGCCGTTGCCAGGGAGACAGCGAGTTTCTGTTGATTTTAATTTAGTTATTTAGATTGTTTCCATTGTCTCATTGGAACTTTTGTTCCAATTGAGGCAGATTTTACGTTTTCTTGGCTTTGTTGAGAGTTTACAAGTTTGCAATGGGTGAAGTTGATACTTTTGCACAAGGAGTTGCACTCTTATCTTCCCTAGTAGAGGCACATACTCGAGAAATTTCCTCATTCAGCCCTACAGAGCCCACTATACGTCCAATGAGTATCAATGAGATGTCACAAGTGGCCCCTAAAACTTACAACTTCTGTCAAGTTTGTGGTATTCAAGGTCACTTTGGTTATGAATGCTCTTACAATGTCTATAATTCCCAGAGTGCTCAGTTGGGACAAATGAATTCTTTTGAAGAAGGATATGGGTACAATCAGTATTCAAACACTTTTGATCAAGAATGCGTGAATCAACCAGATTTCTACTACCAGGACAATGGTGCTAAAAAATTTTCATATCATAATCAGCAACAGTTTGAGCAACAATATTATCAGTCATATGAGCAGCCGCCACAGCAAGAATATCAATATCCTCCTCTACAAGAAGATCTACATGTTTCTCAACCCAGCGTAGATGTGCAAGCTGATCAGACAAATGAGATGTGGGATATCTTGAATAAACTGTAAAGAGTTCTGAAGAACAAGCCGAGGCGATCAAAGAATTAGAAACTCAAAGTTTGGCGATTGAATCTCAAATTGCACAGTTGGATAACTCTTCTACTACAGGGCAGCTCGACTATTTACCATCATTGATAAGTGGATGTTATATCCACTTGGAACGTTCCATTTCGGCTTAAATTGATGTTTTGGTCTCAAGTATGTTTTGTTTTTGATGTGTTTTAGTGAGTTTGTGCAGGATTATTATCTTAAGGTTGGATGATTTAAATTGCATATTTTATGGTGGAATTGAGTTCTAGAAGTGAAAAATGACAATTTGCAAAAGAAACGAAGGAAAAAGGAGTTAAAACGAAGAAAATCAGCCAAAATCAGCTCCCGGCAGCCAAGAGTGAAAACAACACCTAGAGGGGGGGTGAATAGGTGTATATGGCTAATTATGCTTATTTATGACCTGTTTTGAATTTTACCAGAAACAGCTTGCTGTTAGTTATAAACAGTTTAACAGATGGCAAGCTGTTTATGCAGTGCAGTAAGTAATGTGCAGGAAAAATAAAGAACACCACAATCTTTTAGCCAGGTTCGACCCCTAATCCCCTATGGTCTACGTCCTGGTCCCTTACCAACTTGGTAAGAGAATATATTATTGATCAAAGATAATCCAATTACAAGATACAACAATATATCTCCCCTTTTCTTAGCTACTGACAAATGGCTTGCTGAACACCTGTTCTGAACCTGCTCTCTAAGCTATACTTCCCAAGTATACTTCTCTAGCAACGTTCACCAACCCTTGTTCCCTAACCAATCTGCCCAGCAACTAAAATACCCAGCTGCTTACAAATGGCTTGTGTTTGCTGTGCTGAACTAACTCTCTAAGCAATACTTCCCAAGTACACTTCTCTAGTCTAGTTCAACCCACCCAAAACCTTTAGCCAACCTTGTACAACAACTATTCAATACAATATGAACAATACAATGATTTGAATCAATTACAACTCAACCTATGACCCTCTGAATATATATGATATATACGAGTATAGGGTTTGAAAGGTTTATAAAGATTTTGCAATGAAAGCTTTGTAGTTGTGTAACTCTCTTTGTTTTTCTGCACTATATTGTTATCAAGAACTGAATGATATCAGTTCTTTTATAGGCGAATGAAAGCAAGAGAAGAAATTAATTGATGAGCTCCAACGGACATAAATGTAACCGTTATGATATAGAATTGTTTGAAGGTTGAAGAACGTGGGAGGAGCTTGATTCATAACTGATGAAGATGAAGTGGTATAGTACATGAAGAGAATATAGGTTATCATGAGTGTCATGTGATTATTTTGAGTGGAGGTATGGTGAGGATAAAGTAATGAAAAGTATTACTTTACTTATCATATTTTAAGACAAGGAATATTGTTTTGTCTTCATGCATGATTGAGGTATGGGAGTTTATATATTCATATATAATCAGAGGACCCATACAATTAACCCTAACATAGATTCCACTTGATGTTCCTTGAATTCTTTATATTCGGCAAAACTGCCCAGACTAAAATCAGCATGCTGTTTTGTGAAACTAGCTTGCTGTTACTGAAACTGGCTTGCTGAATGAGTATTCTCATCAGTAATATATTTTTCCCTGCAAGACCAAGCTATCACAATACACTGCACAACCAAGTTAGCACAATACAGACATAACATGATGTTTTATATCAAACAGCTTGCTGTTTGCGTATTAACCGTGTGCAACTGGCTTGACAAATTGTCAATGTATCTCAACTTTGGTTTGCTGTTAGATATATTGATTATACAATCAGTAAGCTAGACAACCCTGCAAAACCAAGTTAGTACATATAGAAATAACATAGCAAGTTCATGTCAGCTTGTTGTTTGGGTTCTGGTGAGCTGAAAAGATAGATGGCTTTATACCTTTGCATTTCCATATCACCAACCACGTTACCTGAGAGCATACTTATACATAGCAAACATATATATATGCAAATGATATATCAAGTGATTCAATCATATAATTGTGAGCTAGATATAGTGAACCTAATAAGATAAGCAATCAGCTTGTTATATATAACATCAAAACACACTAGGGTAACATTCTCCCCCTTTTTGATGATTATATACCAATGTGTGATTGAGCTAAAAGCTCCCCCTTAATCATTGATTAATACTTCCTGCAAAACAAGATTAGATAAATACACATGAAGTATTACAATGCACCATTTGTATTCATCATCAAAACATCATGCCAACAATCTCCCCCTTTTTTTGATGATGACATACTTGAATACATCGGAGAGACTATGTTGCTCCCCCTAAAACAATGCTCTTTGATTTCTTAATATTCGGTAAAACTTCCAGGACGAAATCAGCATGTTGTTTTGTGAAACTGGCACGCTGCTTGTAAGGATGACTTGCTATTTGCTCCAAACTGATAATATAATCAGTAAACTGATTTCTCTACAAAACCAAGTTAGAACAGATACATATGGCATGCTGTTTTATATCTCTAAAAAAGCCAAATGTATGTGAACATATTATCATCAAAATCAATAGCATGTTAGAATAATAAATAACATTCCAAAATATATGTAATCATCGAATCATCAAAATCGAATAGGCTAACAATCTCCCCCTTTTTGATGATTACCAACATATATTTTTAGGAATACATACTCCCCCTCAACACATGCATCATTGATTTAACAACATGATATTCAATTAAGCACATAAGGATTTATATGAACTAAAAACCCAAACACATAACCTCATTAAGTGATAACCTCCTAAAATCTCTCCCCCTTAATCATTAAAAAGGGTAATCACGAGCATATTCAATATAAGCATGGATTAAGATGTACCACATAATGCACGAGTACACATTTACTCAAAAAATTGCATGCGAAAGAATTAACGATATGTATGCATGCAAGTGGATTACACTTAAAATTCATTATTGACATCTATATAAGAATAGCAAATTAATTAGCATGCAAATAATACTAAAAAGGTAAGCTAAAGTACCAAACTTTTGCACTTAGCTTGCTGTTTTGAACCATAGGAGTTGATTTTGGCTTAACATCTTCATAACCGAATCTCTTTAGTGGACTTTTTGTATACTTGGATTGGTGCACAAAAATTCCATCCTTGGATTGCTTGATTTGAGGACCCAGGAAATAATTGAGCTCACCCATCATGCTCATTTTGAATTCACTATGCATACACTTAGAAAACCACTTACACATAGATTCATTAGTTGCACCAAATATAATATCATCCACATATATTTGCATGATAAGAATATCTTTATCATTTTGCATAATAAATAATGTGGGATCGATTTTACCTCGAATGAATCCATTTTGGATTAGATACTTACTAAGCCTTTTGTACCAAGCTCTAGGGGCCTGCTTTAAACCATAAAGAGCCTTCTTTAGCTTGAACACATAGTTTGGAAATTGATCATGCTCGAATCCAGGAGGCTATTTGACAAAAACTTCCTCTTCCTTCTTGCCATTTAGGAACGCACTCTTCACGTCCATTTGATATAGATTGATTTTCTTGAAGCATGCAAAGGCAGGTAGTTTCTCAGTAGTCCTTGATCTCTAGGACCTTCCAAAGTCATTTTTGTCATTTTAGAGACTGCATCTTCAACTTCAGCTTGCTGATTTGAACTTCCAACTTGCTGATTTGCACTTCCAGCTTGCTGATTGTCAGAAACTTGAGGCTGCATACTTTCTTTTTCACCTGCAAATTCTTCCTCATCTCTTGGTAGATCATTGTTAGATACCATCAATAGATTCTTCAACAATATGCTTATTAACATTGTAAACTCTATAAGCTATACTTGTTAGAGAATAACCAAGAAATATAGCTTCATAGGATTTAGCATCGAATTTACCATCTTTACCAATTGTCTTGAGCATAAAACACTTGGAACCAAAAGTTTTGAAGTAACTGATACTTGGCTTCTTGTTTCTCAACAATTGATAAGGAGTTTTGTCCATTACAGCCAAACAGCATGCTGTTTCCAATAGAACTAATACCAAGGATTCGAAGAGTCTTGCTATTGCCAATTGTAACTCTTCCACCTTTCTTCATGTTGAGACTTATGAACTGAGACTTGTCTCCACACATATGTCTAGTGCATCCGCTATCCAAAATCCATTGTTTTGACTTCCCTTTGGCGGCAAGACATATCTACAAAACAAACAAACACCAACTTAATGTTTTGGTACCCATATAGGTTTGGGTCCAAATTGGTTAGTAGCAAGAGTATATAACACATTTAAATCAGCTTTCTTGATCCACATTTGGATCACTTTTGATGACTGATTTTGCTTTCTTTCATTCTTTTGGTAAGCTGTTTGTCTTCTGTCAGGAGCATTCTGGTATGCTGTTTGTAGTCTGACTGGTCCATTCTGGTAAGCTGTTTTCCCTTTATCATTGATTTGAACCACACAATTCTTTTCCAGATGGCCTTTTCCTTCACACTTGTTGCATATCTTCCAAGGCATGGCATAATTGTATGGTATGCCATTTCTTCCATCGTATTTGAGTGCACCAAGCTTCTTGTTTGAGTTTATCCCAACTCCTTCTCTGACCAAGGGGACATTTGCCTTCTTCATCATTGTCTTTAAGCTGTCTTCTCCTTGAACAAAAGTTTCCATCCCTTTCTGGAGATCCTTGACCTCTTTTTCCAGTATAAAAATCAATTCAGCTTGCTGTTTGATAAGTTCAGCTTGCTGAATTCTCTTCTCAGCAGTTTTTGAGGATTCGGCTTGACTGGATTCTTTGAGCTTGTATGATTTAATACATTCATCTCTGGTTTCAATTTCTGACTTCAACTTTCTGAGTTCTTTCATGAGTAATTCATTCCTTTGTAGAATTACTTTGTTAACTCCTTCGAATTGACCAAGTTTCTCTTTTAAATCAGCAATAAGATCATCATGATTGATTTCAAGAGTCTTCTCAGCCATTAAATCCACTACGCCATAAACGCACATACGCAACCCCCATTTTCAGTTGCGTAAGGCCTGAAAAGCGTTGCGTAAGGTCTTACGCAACGCTTTTGGGGCGTTACCAATACTGGCGTTGCGTAAGACCCCTAACGCAACGCTTTTCCAAGCTATTGCAACACTTCGAAAAGCATTGCATAAGAGGCCTTATGCAACACCAAAAGCATGCAAACGCAACGCTAAAAGGGGTTGCATAAGATGTTTCAGCCATATCAGCATGCTGACATGTAAGCAATGTGCCACGTCAGCATGCTGACATGTAAGCAGGTGCCACGTCAGCATGCTGACGTGTCATTAGTGGGACCCACAAATGCCATGTCACAAATGGAGGGGCATGCCACGTCAGCAGTGGGGCCACCAAGGTGCCACGTCAGCAGTGGGGCCCACATGCCACGTCAGCAGTCAGTCCACTATCTAACGCAACGCTATTCAAGTCTAATGCAACACTAAAATTCTTTTTTAAGCAACACCAATCTTGTCAAATGCAACACCATTCTTTTTTATTGCAACATTACAACTATGCTAATGCAACATTAAATAGAGTCAAATGCAACGGTTTTTTATAAAAAAATTGAAATGGCAGCTTTGTTCATACATAATACCAGCCTGTAGAAACCAAGCCTACAACTCCTAAATAATGTAGCCAACAAAACTACTTAGTTTTACATGTACTAAACCAAGCACATACACTAATTCTAAGTTCAAAATGTACATGTACTTCTGTGATAATATCTCTGCTTGAACTTTTCTTGTTGTATTTGTAGCACAACCAACAAGAATGAGAACCGATGTGCCAGCTAATCCTCTAAAAGCAGTCAGGTGTGTAGTAACCATCTACAGTCCTGTCCTTCGGCATTTGCAGGCCACCTGCACACATTTACAAGCATACTTAGACAAAATACATAAGTGGGATTATCTATGTTACTGTCACAGAATTATGTAATGGAAGAATAATACAATCAGAACATTTAAAAACTCCAAATAATATTAATAGGATAGCATAAGTAGTGAACATATATATAAGACATTTACAGATTTCAAAATATTCTCAAATACATGTCATGGTACTAAGTGCTACACTTATATTATTATGGAACACAAACTGGCATACACTTATAAGAAATAAAAAAGATGCACATAGAAGTAGCAACAAGAGGCAATTCCAGAATTGATCAAACATTTCCTCTTCCACGGTCCTTGAGCACATAATATCATATTGAATATCAACTACCAACAAGTATCATATTGACCAGAAATATGGAAGCTTAGAACATACCATATATAGCAGAAATCTTTTTCTCTGGTAAGACACACAAGATTAACTGAAGATGCTGAGGAGGTTCTGGAATCTTTGATCATGTAAAGCTAGAGAAGGTAGTAGGTACGCTCACCACGTAAGATACATCCTTCAGGTAGCATACACCCATCTCAATCAAGTCCCTTAACCGACCAGGAGTTCCAATGACAAAGTCCTGTGTGGGCAAAAATTTTAACAGATATATGAATCAAATTAAAATGTAGGTATACATTAGACATGTCCATGAGAAAAAATGTCATGAATCACAAACAAAACAAGCTTCATTTATTTCCAATCCTTTTCCAAGATCAACATTCATCCCCATGATTTCTAATAATGCATTTCACAACAAACATATTATACCAAACCTACCTACCAGTCATGTAAACCAGCTAATGAAGTTGTAAGGTAAGTAAACAGAACTGTGAATAATTAAAATATATACTTCTCTCAGTCACAGTATATTTATACACCTCATGGCTCATACTATATCCTGCTGTGGATGAACTTAAACAACTGACAGATAAGAACAAGTACCAATTTATTATTACTATGAAATCCACAATTAGTGCAAAGATATATATATAACCCAACTCCAACATAAGCAGTGGAACACTGCTGCTCTATTACAACCAGATTTCTTTAATAATTAAATCATCATTACAACTCAACTTTTATGTTCGTCAGCACCAGGTGAAATTAAAATAGAAACAATGCTTTCGGTGAAGGGTATGTACTTTAAAAGTACCTAACTTATGGAAGCTATAATATCAGGTCATCCACATAGGAGCGAAAGAAAAAAATATCTTACCACCCCGGATTTGAGAGCTGATATTTGTGGCCCTTTTGAGGTTCCTCCATAAATACAAACTGATTTTACCCCACTGGGTTTCCCGGCATCATATAAGACATCTGAAATCTGTTGACAAGCAATATTAATTTTTTTTTGGTCATATGCATATCCAAATATGACAATTAATTATTAATCAAAACCCCAAGAACATCATCCTGAATATTAGTATAGTAAAATAAGTTCTTCACCTAAAACAAATTGGATCTGCACCCTGTTTGACCCTAACCCTTACCTGTTTTATTAAAAAAGGCTAAGATTTAATTTGGCTCATTAAACACACATCATTTATGGCTTATGCCTCCACTAATAAGCTTTGATACAACACTTCAACCTTGTATCAATTTATATTAATATTTTATTCTCAAGATTCCCCTATACAATGTTCACTATCACTTAATTGTTCATTATGATGAGTGTAATACAAATAATAGTCATACAATTATCTGAGGGAAAATAATAATCACACATGACGTAAAAAAGACCAATTCATTTTAGAAAATCTAGGAGAGAGGTCGAGTAAACCCCAACCTAGGACCTTAATCACACCATAAGAAAATAGGGGATTCCTAAAAAGCCTAATAATATTGCCCCTATCTATGAAGACATCGTTTATATGTCAACAATAAGTTACTTAGAATATATATACTGCCTTGGTTGACAGAGCAAAAACTGTATGGATGCTAGAGATTCCTCTCCATAGTCAATTTTACAAGCACTTTTAACTTTCGAGGATCTTAATTCTTAATACCAAGCTTCCTCAAAACTGTGTAATATCCATACACCAAACTTATTATGCACAATTCTTTCCATGAAAGTTTAAGATGCAGGTTACACTATATCTGTATATCATTAGTTTGTCGTATCCAAAGAGTTACCTTCACTGGTCAAACTGAACCTCGTTCAAAATTGAACAAGTAGTGCAAACATAAAATAATTCTAGTATAAAAACAGGCAAACCGAATTTCAACGGTCTGTGGTGAAGTAGTAAAAGGTCTGTGGATACTTCTTTGCTATGCAATCAAGTAGGTCTAAGAACTCTGGGATGACCTCGTAGCCCTGCCATAGCACAAGATCACTGGACCCCTTAGAAGAGCTCGCAAAGTCATTGCATGGCCCTGCAACTGGACTTGCCAACAGATTTTGAGTGGCCAGAAAAACTGGCAATGTTTGCGTAATCAACTCATCCTGGAAGAAATAAAAAACCAAAAATAACTTTACACTTTATTAACATATAAAAACATAGATAAAACAAGCTTACTTTGTTAGAAAAAATTTGGAGTAAATAGATCAGTAAACTACGGCCTATGTGCATAAACACTACAATTGCATGTAAATGAGACAGGAATAGTGCAGAATAGATGATAGGAATTTGCATTTATCTTTATTTAGTATTTACACAACAATTGCATATACATTAGATAAGGATTAAAACTTATTAAGTTGCCGATCTAAATCCATTTTATCACTATGTAAAAGGTTTTCATCATTCAGAACTGTTGAATTGGGTGTACTTGGCTCTTAAAGCAATCACTTACATATTTGAAAGAAGTCCAGCATAGGGAATTTAATTACAAAATAAAAAAAAAGGAAATTAAGGAAAGTCTCTTACCAGTAAAAAAAACTATAAAATGAGTAAAAAAAATAGGGCAGAATAAGTGAAAGGAATCTGCATTTAAAGGCCAAGTGACACAAGCTATTATTCAAGGCAAACATGGTTTGGCACTTGGCAGGGCCAATCATTCAAGCCCTTCTTACCAAGAGAAGAGGGATGAGGCTACACGTAATAAGTTAAGAATATAAGATAATAATACCACGTGTATCTCTGACAATGATGCCCTGTCCAAGTTTTAAAGTTTGAGGGCAGAGCTCAAGCAGATTTTGTTAGCGTGTTTCCAATGTCAAGGACAAAACGATATCTAACATCACCTTTTTCAAGTCGCTCATAAGCAGCGTTAACATATTCCATTGGAACAACCTTTACATCTGCTACGATATTGTTTTCCGCAGCAAAATCAATCATTTCTTGCGTTTCTTTCATCCCTCCTGTACCACTTCCTCCTATCACCCTCCTACCTGTCTCACAACAGAGGCAACAATACAAACGAATTACTCTACAAATAGCTAAATGTATCAGAACAATTTGTTATCAAGGAGTTAATATAGTCAAGTTCTTACCCTGAATAAGAGGAAATACAGGTAGCTCAAGCGCCTTTGTGGGAACCCCTACCAGGACTAGCTTTCCATGTGATTTCAACAACATAAGCAATGGTAGGAGCGCGTGTGCAGCTGAAACAGTATCAAGAATACCATCCATTGTTCCTGCAGCGGCCTATAAACATTACACAAAACAAATTAAGATAATCAGAATAAATAATTCTTGATAACCCTCAAATTAAGATAATCAGAATAAATAATACAGAATCACCAGTTGACTTACTCTTCGGTGTAATGGATTCACATAATGAATCACCATTTGTCCCACCGGAATTGAAGCCCTAATTGTAATTGTTGTCATAAGAAATAACAGAATTAGTTGTAACATAAGTTCTGAATTACTGAGTAATATTAATACACAAGAAATGTAAAGAGAGAGAGAGAGAGAGAAGGAGAGAGAAGGGGAGAGAGAGAGAGAGATACAGGGAGAGAGGGAGGGAAAGAGAGAGAGGGTGGGAGAGAGAGAGAGGGAGGGAGGGAGGGAGGGAGGGAGAGAGAGAGAGAGAGAGAGAGATGACATACTATGAGAGAAGCAGGGGAGTGATGGCGAAAGATACGAGATCTGGATGTACGCGTGGTGGACGAAAGTATGACCGACACGTCTCCAGCGACGGAGCTTGAAATTTGCATCTTCTCGATACATTTTGATATTCTTATAGGATTGAATCGATTTATGATTTATCAATGACAGCTTGGATCCCAATTGAAGCCCTAATTGTAACCAAAACATTGATTCAATTCTAAATCGAAGCTTAAATCCCTAAATCAATCCCTAAATTGAAAGCTTGAAAGAGGGGATGGAGAGAGAGAGAAAGAGGGCGAGAAAGATAGAGAAAGAGATGGAGGGAGAGAAAGAGATATGCAATGAAACACAGAGAAGGAGATAGAACGAAAAAGAGAGGATCTTAATTTGTTAAAATTTGGGTGAAGGGGGAGGCGGTATTATTTGCCCCTCAAACATTTCACTGAGCGGGCATTATTTGCACTTCAAAATATTTCACCGATATGCGTGTCATTGTGTGATATTGTCAATATATTTATGTATTTTTATTTTTATTATTAAAAATTGTATATTTTAAATTTAATAAATAAATATTTAAATTGGTACTTAAATTTAATAAGACACTTTTCTGAATTTAATAAGACACCCGTGCGATTGAAACGTCAAAAAAATAATTTAAAAAAATAGATTCATCATTCGGGACAAGACTAGTTGAAAGGAAGGTCGACTTTGACCGGTTTGACCGTTATAAAACTCAACCAAATAAATAGAGGAAATTTTTAAAAAAATTACCACATCACTAAAATCGTTATATCTTGACACTCGTGCAATTGGAACGTTGAAAAAATAATTTAAAAAAATAGATTTATCATTCGGGACAAGACTAGTTAAAAGGAAAGTCGACTTTGACCCGTTATAAAACCCAACAAAATAAATATATGAATTTTTTTTAAAAATTACCACATCACTAAAATCGTTATATCTTGACACCCGTGCGATTGGAACGTCGAAAAAATAATTTAAAAAAATAGATTCATCATTCGGGACAAGACTAGTTAATAAAATAAAATAAATATCTAATGCAACACTTCAAACAGCAAATGCAACACTACTGATACCTAATGCAACGCTTCTGACACGTCAGCAAATGCCACGTCAGCATAGGTGGATCCCACTTCTGCCACGTCAGTAATTGTGGGTCCCACAATTGACACGTTAGCATGTTGGGTCTCCTGCCACGTCACCCATGTGGGTCCCACACTGCCACGTCATCAGTGGTGGGTCCCACATCTGCCACGTCATATTTTTTTTAAAAAAATATAAATATATCTAATGCAACACTTCAAAGAGCAAACGCAACGCTACTGGTATCTAATGCAACGCTTCTGCCACGTCATCAAATGCCACGTCAACAAAGGTGGGCCCCACTTTTGCCACGTCAACAATTGTGGGTCCCACAATTGCCACGTAAGCATGATGGACCTCCTGCCACGTCACCCTTGTGGGTCCCACACTGCCACGTCAGCAGTTGTGGGCCCACATCTGCCACGTCATATTTTTTTTTAAAAAAATATTAATATATCTAATGCAACACTTCAAACAGCAAACGCAACACTACTGGTGTCTAATGCAACGCTTTCTGCCACGTCAGCAAATGCCACGTCAGCAAAGGTGGGCCCCACTTCTGCCACGTCAGCAAATGTGGGTCCCACATGTGCCACGTCAGCAAATGCCACGTCAGCAAATGTGGGTCCCACTCCTGCCACGTCACCATTTATAAAAATAAAAAATTATCTAACGCAACGCCATCAGTTAGTGTTGCATAATGTGAAACACTGTGGGTAATACGCAACGCTAATCTATATCTAACGCAACACCAATTCAGCTCAGTTGCAAAAGACCCAAAACTTCTATCTAACGAAACGCTTTCTGTGCAACGCTTTGTAAAAAGGGTTGCGTATGCTCACTTATGGCGTAGTGATCAGAAATGATTTTCTTCAAATGAGTATTCTTCTTTTTCAGCTCGCCATTCTTATTTTTCAACTCCATGAACTCAATGATGGATACATTACTATGTTCCTGCATGGTTAGTGATTCCAAAATATTATTTTCAGAAGATGTATTAAGTTGAAACGAGTTTACCACACTAGATTCAACATCCGAGTTCGAATCTTCGCTTTCTACACGAACACCTTCTTTGTTTCCTCGAACCATGTCATTGTCAATGCCAACTAATGCAAAATTGATCATCTCTTCACTTGAGTTTTCACTGGAATTAGATTCTTCATCACTCCATGTCATTTGAGCTTTACATTTCTTTTTGTCCGTTGCGGCAGCTTGCTGTTTGTGATTGACACATATTGTAGCTTGATAATGCATTTCTAAGGTATCCCATATTTCCTTTGCTGTGATGCACGTAGAGACCTTGTCATAATCTGAATCTGAAAGACCACAAATTAGTGTATACTTGGCATTTCCATTATAGCTTGCTTTTATCAATTCTTCCCCGGTAAGATCATCAACATCTTTTGGCTTGCCATTTTCATCCAGAAAGGTAAACGGACCATCTTTAACAACCAACCATTCGAGTGGATTTCTGCTCAGAATCACCTTCATCTTTAGTCTCCATAAATCATAATTTTCTGTACCAACGAGAAGTGGTGGCATGTTTGATGATTCTCCCTCTACATAAATGAGTGCCATAGGATCTATACTTTCCTGTTACAGAAATGTTAGTATACCTCGCTCTGATACCAATTGAAAACAACACCTAGAGGGGGGGGTGAATAGGTGTATATGGCTAATTATGCTTATTTATGACCTGTTTTGAATTTTACCAGAAACAAATTGCTGTTAGTTATAAACAGTTTAACAGATGGCAAGCTGTTTATGCAGTGCAGCAAGTAATGTGCAGGAAAAATAAAGAACACCACAATCTTTTAGCCAGGTTCGACCCCTAATCCCCTGTGGTCTACGTCCTGGTCCCTTACCAACTTGGTAAGAGAATATATTATTGATCAAAGATAATCCAATTACAAGATACAACAATATATCTCCCCTTTTCTTAGCTACTGACAAATGGCTTGCTGAACACCTGTTCTGAACCTGCTCTCTAAGCTATACTTCCCAAGTATACTTCTCTAGCAACGTTCACCAACCCTTGTTCCCTAACCAATCTGCCCAGCAACTAAAATACCCAGCTGCTTACAAATGGCTTGCTGTTTGCTGTGCTGAACTAACTCTCTAAGCAATACTTCCCAAGTACACTTCTCTAGTCTAGTTCAACCCACCCAAAACCTTTAGCCAACCTTGTACAACAACTATTCAATACAATATGAACAATACAATGATTTGAATCAATTACAACTCAACCTATGACCCTCTGAATATATATGATATATACGAGTATAGGGTTTGAAAGGTTTATAAAGATTTTGCAATGAAAGCTTTGTAGTTGTGTAACTCTCTTTGTTTTTCTGCACTATATTGTTATCAAGAACTGAATGATATTAGTTCTTTTATAGGCGAATGAAAGCAAGAGAAGAAATTAATTGATGAGCTCCAACGGACATAAATGTAACCGTTATGATATAGAATTGTTTGAAGGTTGAAGAACGTGGGAGGAGCTTGATTCATAACTGATGAAGATGAAGTGGTATAGCACATGAAGAGAATATAGGTTATCATGAGTGTCATGTGATTATTTTGAGTGGAGGTATGGTGAGGATAAAGTAATGAAAAGTATTACTTTACTTATCATATTTTAAGACAAGGAATATTGTTTTGTCTTCATGCATGATTGAGGTATGGGAGTTTATATATTCATATATAATCAGAGGACCCATACAATTAACCCTAACATAGATTCCACTTGATGTTCCTTGAATTCTTTATATTCGGCAAAACTGCCCAGACTAAAATTAGCATGCTGTTTTGTGAAACTAGCTTGCTGTTACTGAAACTGGCTTGCTGAATGAGTATTCTCATCAGTAATATATTTTTCCCTGCAAGACCAAGCTATCACAATACACTGCACAACCAAGTTAGCACAATACAGACATAACATGATGTTTTATATCAAACAGCTTGCTGTTTGCGTATTAACCGTGTGCAACTGGCTTGACAAATTGTCAATGTATCTCAACTTTGGTTTGCTGTTAGATATACTGATTATACAATCAGTAAGCTAGACAACCCTGCAAAACCAAGTTAGTACATATAGAAATAACATAGCAAGTTCATGTCAGCTTGTTGTTTGGGTTCTGGTGAGCTGAAAAGATAGATGGCTTTATACCTTTGCATTTCCATATCACCAACCACGTTACCTGAGAGCATACTTATACATAGCAAACATATATATATGCAAATGATATATCAAGTGATTCAATCATATAATTGTGAGCTAGATATAGTGAACCTAATAAGATAAGCAATCAGCTTGCTATATATAACATCAAAACACACTAGGGTAACAAAGAGAGCGCAGCCAGCGCTATGAACAGTGAAAGGAGCGCAGCCAGCGCATGAATAGTAGCCACCAGCGCAGCCAGCGCGCGTAAAAATTCTGCCAGAATTTCGGATTTTGTTTTGGCCATATCTTGAGTTCTAGAAGTCCGTTTTGGACGATCTTACTGTCCACGCGAAGCTAATGAGATTCTCTATCATTTTAAAGTGGTCCAGAGGTCCAATTACAGCTGGAACGGTCCAGAATTACTGAAGAAAAGGTAGCTACGAATTTTCCTTTAAAACAGAATTAGTTTAGGAAACGTAATTCTATCATAATTCTGTTTTGGTAGTTCTTGTTGGACAAGACTTCTAGAGCCTATATAAACACATCCAACCCTTGTAATTTGGATCATTAGGAGTATAACCAATACATATCAATTACTTAGGTTTATTTATATATTTTCATACTTTGTTTTTATCATGGTTTCATCAGATCCCATGATGACGAGAGGTTCGATTATGAACTAATCGTTGTCATAGGATTCTAACGGATTTATTTATTGAGCTTTAGTATCTTGATGCTTTAAAGATCTGTGTGTGATGTATATCTGATATCCTCGTATGGTTGTGCTTTATGAATTTAGATGCGTAGCTAACATCTAATTTGTTAATCTCTTGTGAAGCGAGAGTGGATCTTGAGATTTAGAACTTGCCATGCTAGCATAGGATAGGTTGATGTTTTAACATCATGATTTGTGGCGTAAATAGAGATATTATGCTGCCCTATGTGATCAATGTGGATAACTTGTTCTTCAACCGTTATGTTTTCAAATCTTATAGAGATATAGGGTCTAAGCATAATTGGTGTCTATTCATCTTCTATTTCTTTTGTGGATGTATGGATAGTTTGGTATACGTATACTGAGAGGTAGCGTGTACTTGTTTCGTGTTGTCCGATCAGATATCATAACCATTGCATATAGTGATTAAAGGCGTCAGATCTAAGTGAAGTATTTAATGAAGTTAGGATTCCATGGTTCATATTGCAGAAGTAATTTGATTACAATTCTCGTTAGTTAGTTAATTCTAAGTTTGTTAGTTTGCTTCTTAGTTAATTTAGTTTATTAAACCCAAATTGTTATTTGTCTTAGCAGTGAATAATAATCATACATTGTTGCATAGGTACATCTACTGAATTAGAACCATAACCAGATCTCTGTGGGAACGAACTTGACTTATTCATATATTACTTGTGACCACGTACACTTGCGTGATTTAGTGCAAACAATCATCATCTATCCGATCCGAAGAGGACCTGATTGTTATCAATCTCACAAGCGATAAGGAATATGATAATTTCTCCATGTACGTTATTGATGGGGCCATTGATAAAGAGAAGGAGCATGCCACCGATGACGAGATCAATGATGTTGCTGCTACCGAGAACAATGTGACTGATGATGAGGCTACAAAGGAAAGCAATACAGAGATGGTTGTTGTTTCTCTTCCACAACCTGTGCCTAAGCTACCATGTATTGATAAATTTGCTCTTGATCTAGCCTCTACTTACAAGGCTTCTTTGCTCAAGAACACTTATTTCAAGGTTGATGTGATAACAAATATTGTCCAAGATGATATTTCTCAAATTCAGGTTGAGGATCCATACAAAGTGGCTCCTACATTTCAAGCTCGAGAAGAGGGAGAAGATGGAAGTGTCTTATTAGCCAATGATGTGATAAGCTAAGATGTCCGAATGGCTCCAGTGAAAGTAAGGAGTGAAGAAAAGCCACCACCAGAACCTCCACCTTATGTCAAGGGAGTTCAATATTTTCGTGGTGTCGAATTTTATCGCTATTTTATCACAAAGTTTTCCAAAACTGCACAAGTCTCTTTATTTCTTATTAATGACATATTTAATTTTACTGATGCTTGTTTGGAGACTTTCTGCAGGATAAAGACAACCACTAACACTCTTGATACTTTTTATTGTGACGAGTTTATGATCGAGAAATTGGATATTCCATCTCCATCGGAGTATTTTTGAGGAGGTCAAGCTAATGACTCTAAAAAAGCGCTGCTTGGGAGGCAACCCATGATTTTTATAAGGTTAGTAGATTTTTTTATTTCATTTTCTTATAAAAAAAATTGTGTTGTATTTGTAAAAAAAAACCGATTTTCGAGCAGGCTGCAGCTCTGTCACGCAGGCGCTGCGTTACTGACTTTCAGGCAGGTTGCGCCTGTGTCACGCAGGCTGCGCCTGCGTGTCTGCCTTTCCCGCAGTCTGCTTCCTTGTAACGCAACCTGCCCCTGCGTTACAGCCTTCCCAGAATTTTCTGCTCGAATTTTTTGTGTTTCCCCCTACAAAAT
Organism: Kitagawia praeruptora; assembly: GCA_037693485.1. NCBI lineage: Eukaryota > Viridiplantae > Streptophyta > Magnoliopsida > Apiales > Apiaceae > Kitagawia > Kitagawia praeruptora. The sequence continues at coordinate 8,852,669 of CM075354.1, read as the reverse complement.
CAACCCCAATTTCAATTCTAACTCAAATTTCTTCAATCTCTAATTCCTATATCTATCCTACATCAATTTCTTACCATCCTAAATCTCTTCTACACTCTAAATTTTTAAATCTCATCTATCCATCATCTTATATATATACCCACCTATACATAAAAATCCAATTCCTCTTCTATTTAAATCTCTAAAAATTCAATTCTAAAGAGGAATTAATTGCAAGTTCACCTCTCTGATTCGTAGTTGGGATATCTCTTCTCTATTTTATTTTTTATTACGAATTTGTGTTCTTGTGATTTGGGATTTTGTATTATTTTTGGAATTTGGGCTATTTTTGGTGTGATATTGCTTGGAAATTAATGGTTGAGCTTCTTGGGAGTTGGGTATTGATTCTTATGGCTCCTAAGCGTGGGAGAGGAGATTCTAGTGTTGTGAAATTTTCGTCTCCGACAGCGGAGGTTGAATTTAATCGGTTGTTGTCAAGGCCGGTTGCTAAAGGAAGGGGATTTTTGTCGAACAAGCATGTTGGAAAAGATGGGGAAGGATATGTAAGACTGCTTGCAGGATATTTCTTGGTGGTTGTTGGTGGTGAGTGGGGTTTTGGTTCTATGGCTCCTAAGCGAATGAGGGGTGGTTTTCACACCCGACACCTTGATTCCAGGGGAGTTTTCTTTCTTTTCTTTTTAGTGTAGTTTTATTTTGTTTTTAGTTGTAGTTTTGTATCTTGTTCATTAGTTCATTGGGGACAATGAACCGCTTAAGTGTGGGGAAGGGTTCTCAATGTTAAGAGAATTTTTAAAAAAAATTAAAAAATTAAAAAATTCCAAAAATAATTCTAGCCATGCAATTTGATTAGTTGTTGTATTTTGCTTGATACACCCATGCATGCGTAGAATTCTTGTGTTCTTGACACTTTTGTATGAGAAGTGACGTGCTTTGTTCTTGTGCACACACTTACACTAGCAAGTTGAAGCTGGTAGACTTAATTGGATGTTGTAAGTGATTAGAATGACATGAATATGTGCAAGATGACTTGGTTTACATGCTTTGAGTACAAGTAGGTGCGTTAGAGAGTCTTGTTACTTGGGATTGATTATGCTTTGTCACACCAAGTGAGTTTTGAGCCTATATGCATATCTTTTGCATGATTTTTCGTTTGCTTGAGTGTCCACATGTTGTTTACATTGCTAACACTTACTTGAGATCTTTCTTGAAATGCATGACATTACTTGATGATAAGATGATAAAGGCAATTAGGTATAACCTCATATTTCCCATATTTCCAAACCATTTATACATGATTAATTAGTTAACCCTTTGAGCCTAATCCTATGCTTTCGGTGACACACTACGTTACTTGCCTATATCCTTTTCTTGTATTGGCCTTACAGTAATTTTTTATCCTAAATTGTCAAGGGCTAGTATCGTGCTTAAAGGAGTAATAAGGTGTGAAAAAAGGGGTTTTATTGATGATCATACTTTTGGGGAATATTGATTTTGGGTTGATGCTTGCTAGTCGAAATTCATAAAAATATTTATGGATCGTTGTGCTTATTCCTTAGCTCTCGAAGAAAAAAAAAAGAAAAAAAGAAAAAAAAATAGAAAGAAAAAAAGAAAAAAATGAATAAATTTGAGAGCATTTTTATGTTTGTATGATCCTTCTTCATTCGACTAGTCAAGTTATTATGTAAGGGATATTGAAAAATCCAAGTGTGGGGAAGTATTTGTTTTAATAGAAAGGGAATTGAATAATGATTATTGTTGGGTACTAGCTTTTGACATTTAACCTATTTTAGCTTTACTTGACATACCTGGTCCGTAGCCCACGCTACAACCCTAATAAAGACCTTTTGATTGTCATCAGTGATGTATGTTGTGTTGAGAGTGAGATTGATTGCGAGTGTCAAGTTGTGTTTATGATTTTGTTGGAATTGAGTGATACACTTAACCTTGTTCTTGAGTGAATATTCGTTTTTGAGTGAAAGGTGAGTTATTACTTGTTTTGGCATATGAGATCCCGGGTTTAGACTTAAAGATGTGTTTCTTGTGGTCTTAGCATGATTACCAACAATTTTTACACTTGACATGAATTTTTATGACCTTCTGCATGTTAGTTGAGTAGACTACGTGAATACTTGCACTTTCGACACCAAGACATCGTAAGTTTACTTTGATTCTTAATTTGATGTGGCATGAGAGGACTTGTGTGTGTGGTGTTGTGTTAGCATTGATCTTTTGCATGGTTAGATGAATTTTGTGGGTACATTCACTATAAATCCTCACGAGACAACACTTGTCCTACTAGGGATGCCTAGGGGTTTAACGGCTTGTTGCATATGCTCAATGCAATCGTGTCATCTACGAAAGTGATGTTTGTTAGGACTTAGTTTTTATTTCACTTATTTGCCCGAGGACGTGCAAATGCTTAGTGTGGGGATGTTTGATAGAGTATATTTTTATATATATTCTAGATGATTTTATTCTCATATTTATTGTGTTTTGCATTGATTTGGATTTTTATTTAATAGATTTGATTGTTTTATTGTAGGAAATAAAGAATTCATGACTTGGAAGGATTTGGAGCAAAAAGAGCTATTTTGGAGATAAAATAGGAGAAAATTCGTATTATTGGGCTACACGGGCTGTCTAACACTGTTTGGGTCGTATCTGGAGTTCTAGAAGTTCGTTTTCAGCGATCTTACAGCCCACGCGAAGCTTGGGAGATTTTCTACAACATGGAACAGGTTTTACAAGAGCAAGTTGCGCGTGGTGGGGGCAGGAAGCACGACAAGCAGACTGTTGGGAGCAGTGAAATTACTGTTTTGCCCTTTTCAAGTTCTAATTGTATTTTGGGCAGTTTTTAGAACCTTAATTGAATTCTAATTGTATTAGAAGGTAATTTCTTGCTGGTCAAGAAATCTAGAGGCTATATAAACACATCTTGGGACACATTATTAATCTTGTAATATTATATCAGATAATATAGTTTAGAGTAGATTAGTATTATTATTAGTTGGAGATGTAGAGAAACACCAGGACTCTTCTTTTGGGTGACAGCTTTGAAGTTTGAAGGTTTTGTTCTCTTAATCTTTTCTTTGTTCTTATTAGTTTAATTATGTTTTCTTGTTTTACTAGTTGTTTTACTTGTTTAATTATTAGCGAGTAGTTATTTCTAGGGCTTAAAGGGAAGCCATGTTTGCACTAATATTGGCATGATTTTCATAGTGGTTTGATTGGTTATGGTTAATTCTGATTGATATGTTTTAATCATTAATTTGTGTAATCGGCCGATATCATGGATTAATTATATGCAAATAGGGGTATGGATCGAGAGATTTACTTACTAAAGGCACGCATACGATTAGCAGAATTGAATTTGAGTGCGGAAGCATCATTGGATTTCTGAGAGCGTTAATGCTTGGAAGAGATTAACTTGACTCTAATTACCTGATTGATTGAATTACTAAAAGTGGTTAATTGTGTTGAATGTTTCGAGAGTGTTAATGCTTGGAAGAGATTAACATACTCTAATTATAGGATCACATTGATTGCTTTAGCTTAAGATCCAATTGTGTAAGCATGGTGGACCTTATTGCCCTAGGTTTTAAATAATTTATTTATCATCTGTTTAATTAGTGTTAATCTTGTTTAATTAGTTAATTAATATTCTCCAATAATCGTTTGTCCTTGAAACAATTAGCGATAACTGAAAAGGAATAAGTAGAACCTGTCTCCTTGTGGATTCGACCCGCTTGCCATCTGTACTAGAAATAGACACCGTGCGCTTGCGGTTAGGTATAATTTGTCACATCATCCGCACAAATTTGTCTAAACTAAATTTTATTTAATGGACAAATTTCGATAAAAAGATAAAGATTGCATTCAACCCCCCCTTCTACAATCTCAACGGACCTAACAATTAGTATCTGAGCCGTTTGATTGATATACTAATCAAGATCCTATTCTTATTCAATTAAAAATCAAGCTCGAATTTTTAACTCTCTTAAAAATTCATCATGACTTCTAAAGCCATTGTTAAGATACCTATCTTTGACAAAGATAATTATGATATGTGGAAGAATAAAATGGAGTTGTTTCTAGATTGTACAAATGTTAAATATTTTGGTGTTTTGAAAACCGGACCTAAAACTCCTATGGTCCATGAAGATCAAGTTGAAGCTGAGGGTAAAGTTGTGATTCCTGTTAAATCTTATGAAAAGGACCCTGCTACCTATACACCTGAGGAAAAGGAGGAGGCAGGACTAGATAAAAATTTGAGACTCATTCTAATAGATTCCCTGGATACTGTGATGTATAGCCATGTGATGAATTGTAAAACTGCCAAACACATGTGGGAAACTATTGAAACCATTAATGAAGGAACCGATGAAGTCAGGGAGAACAGACTTCAAATCTTAACCTCTGAGTATGAACACTTCAGAGCTGGCCCCAATGAAGGCATTCAAGAAGTGTTTGAAAGGTATAATAAAATAATCAACAACTTGCAAATCCATGGCAAGAACTATACACAGAAGGAGATTAACCTGAAGTTCTTACTGACTATGCCCACTCACCTGGAACACAGGATAACAGCCATAAGAGAATCTCGTGACTTGAATAAAGTTACTCTTGAAAAACTCTTCGGTATTTTAAAAACCTATGAGTTGGAAAAAGTCCAACAAAAAGAGATTCATGGTAAAGGTAGGGTTGCAAGTTCATCTACAACGCTAGTGGTTGAGGCTCCTAAGGAAGTGGAAGCTAAGGTTGTTCGACCTTACAGCTCAGACTAGGAGCAGATTGAAGTGGAACATGGTCAGATTCCAGCTACACAGGATGGAAGTGAGTTTTACTCATTATAAGAATTGGATCAATTGGAGGATGAATCCATGGCACTCATGGTGAGACAGTTTGGCAACTTTAGATTCAGGAGAAATCCTAAGTTTAAGTTCAAGTCTAATAACAGATTCCAAAGAGGAGGTTCTTCATCCGCCAGTAGTAGAGGTTGCTACAAAACTGGAACTGTTGATAGAAGCAAAATTCGTTGTTATAATTGCAATGAACTTGGACACTTTGCCACTGAGTGTCAGAAACCCAAACAAGCCTAGAGGAGAGATTATGTTCCTGAAAAGAAGAAACCTGGAAAAGCCTATGTGGCTGCTGGTAAAAGCTGGGATGACACAGATAGTGAAGATGAAGAATATGGTAATCTTGCACTAATGGCAAATGGTGACATGCTCACTGATCCTAAACCACGGGTAAAACTTACTGACTCTGAGTTGGTTCGTCAATTAGGTGGTTCCTTGGTTAATGCACAAAAACACATTGCCAGAATAACTCTGTTAAACACTGAACTTTAAAATGAAGTGTTAGAACTAAAAAAGGTGCATGTTAATCAAGATCAACAAAAAGAGGAAATAGCACGACTTAATAGAAGAGAGAAGTCCATTCTAGAAGTAGTGACTAAATAACTTTCTAAAATTGCTGAACTTGAAATCAAGGTTAGTGCTTGCTTTAATTCTGTTAAAACTTCTAAAGAGTTTTTCAATAAACAAGCTGTAGAACAAACTGTATGAATAGGGTTTTGCTACAACGAAGCTGTTGGATTGTTAGGCATTAATACCCCTAATCTTGTTAGTGCTAAAGAAAGGGGTATACCACATGTGCTTAAGAATGTTGAAGATCCACTCTTTAAGAAGTCGATTGCAGAACCCCCAAACTTCACTTCTATCATTATTCAAGAAGAGATGCGTAATGAGGACAGTGAAAATGGCATAGTCCTTGATAATGTTAAATCTGTTAAGGAACCAGTTAAGGTTGTTTATTCAACCAGTTCTTCTAAAACTAGGTTAAGTGGTAACAAGTTGAAAAAGAACAATAACATGTCTAACATGCATACCATGCCTATCATTGATGTTTCTCATAAAGCATGTGGTGTTGTCAATTGTATGTCTTGTGCTTTTAATATAATGTCTGCTTACTTTAATGGTAATCAAGCATATGCTGATAAGACTGCTCCTCGACAACATATGAATAGGAATAGAAATGTTAGATCAAAGACTGCTAGTCCTCCTCATGATAGGAGAGAGACATTTGTATCAAAGCCTAAACAAACTTTTGGTAAGGCTGCTTACAAGGTCAAATGTTCAGTCAATGAAACAAATGTTATTGCTGCTAAAGAAACATGGATACCCAAGATAAAACAAAAGATTGTCAAATCTATTTATAGGGTTAAATGTTTGTTGGTTAATGGTGAAATTGGTGTCAAGGTTAAAAATGTTGTTTTGCCAGACAAAGGCCAATTCTTTAAATATTCTGGACCGAATCAGATTTGGGTTCCAAAGAAGGTTTAACCTATTTGTCATTGAAGGGTGTGAAAAAGGTTGATCGAGTGACCTGGATCTTGGACAGTGGATGTTCAAGGCATATGACTGGAGACAGAACCCTGCTGACAAATGTGGTGGAGAAAGCCGGCCCAGTTGTTACCTTTGGAGATAACAGCATAGGTACAACTGATGGATATGGTAGATTGGAAGCTGGAAATGTTATCATTGATGAAGTGTCTTTTGTGAAAGGACTTGAGCATAATCTATTAAGTATTAGTCAATTCTGTGACAAGGGATTCGAGGCTTACTTCAACAAGAAGAATTGTCTGATTACACACAAGAGAAGTCAACAACCATCTATGTTGGGAGTTAGAAAAGGAAATCTATACATAGCCAACATGAACACTGGAAGCACTGAAGAAATCAACTGCTTTTATTCTAAAGCATCTACAGATGAAAGTTGGCTATGGCACAAGAAACTCTCTCACCTTAATTTCAAGACAATGAATTCTCTAGTTAAGAGAAAATTGGTGAGAGGTTTACCTTCAATGGAATTCACTCAAGAAGGACTCTGTGATGCCTGTCAAAAAAGCAAATTGAAAACAGCAACTCACAGGAGCACTGACACATCATCAATAACTGAACCTCTATAACTGTTGCACATGGATCTGTTCGGTCCAGTTAATGTGATGTATATGTCAAAGAAAAAATATGCTCTCGTGATTGTTGATGACTACTCAAAGTACACATGGGTTTTATTTCTGAATTCCAAAGATGAAACTCCACAGTTAGTGATTGATCACATCAAGTTGAATGAGCTGGAGTACAAGAATCCAGTAAGAGCAATAAGGTCAGACAATGGAACTGAATTTAAGAATGCAGTTCTAAATGATTTTTGTACTGAAAAGGGGATAACAAGGCAGTACTCAGCCCTGAGAACTCCTCAACAAAATGGGGTAGTAGAAAGAAAGAATAGAACCTTGATTGAAGCTGCACGTACTATGTTAAGTGAATCAAGGCTTCCCTTGTACTTTTGGGCTGAAGTTGTCAATACTGCATGTTATACCCAGAATAGAACTCTAATCAACAAAGACTTGATGAAGACCCCCTATGAAATAATGTATGAGAAGAGACCAACACTCAAGTACTTTCATGTATTTGGAGCAAAATGCTTTGTGCTTAAAGATGGAGATGATCGTGGTGGAAATTTTGAGGCCAAAGCACATGAAGCAATTTTTATTGGTTATTCAAGAAGAGCTTACAGGTTGTATGTGCTTGATCATCTGACAATGCTTGAAAGTGTCAATGTATCATTTGATGACACTAAACTTCCTAGTATCCAAACGGAGGATTCATCTGAAAAGTTATCTTTCAATGATATGACAGACTCTGATTCAGATGGTGACAACCAACCTGATGTTGTTGATAATTATGATAACAGTAATAATGATGATAATGATCAGGGTGGTGGTGGTGGAAACAATGATCAGACTAGAGATACCACTGACACTCCTGAACATTCATCTAGTCAAACTGGCAACAATTCAGGGGGAGATGATGAAGGATCAGCTGGTCATACTCAACATCATAATGAAGAACAAGGCGAATCATCAAGGTCAAATCTTCCCAGACAGACTGTTTGGAATAGAGCTCATCCTTTTCAGTTGATCGTTGGTGATCCAGATGTTGGTGTAAAAACTAGAAGGAACTATCAAAATCAATGTAATTATTCTGGGTTTCTGTCTGCAATAGAACCTAAGAAAAAAGAAGAAGCTCTTTCTGATCCTGATTGGGTGATTGCTATGCAAGATGAACTTAATAAATTCAAACAACAAGAAGTATGGAAGCCGGTACCCAGACCTAATGACAAGAAAGTAGTTGATACCAGGTGGGTATTCAGAAATAAACTTGATGAAGATTGCATTGTAACTAGAAACAAAGCAAGACTGGTTGCTAAAGGTTATTCCCAAGCTGAAGGAATAGATTATGATGAAACCTATGCACCTGTGGCTAGACTTGAGGCTATAAGGATATTCTTGGCATTCGCAGCACATTCAAACTTCAAAGTTTATCAAATGGATGTCAAGAGTGCCTTCCTGAATGGTAAGCTAGATGAAGAGGTATATGTAGAACAGCCCCTGGCTTTGAAGATCCAGAATTCATGGACTATGTCTACTTTCTCTTCAAAGCTATTTATGATCTTAAGCAAGCTCCAAGGAAATGGTATGACACTCTTTCTGAATTTTTACTTGAAAATGGATTTGTTAGAGGTGTCATAGACAAAACTCTCTTTACTAAGAAACATAAGAATGATACTATATTAGTCCAAGTCTATGTGGACGATATAATATTTGGGTCTACTAATGATCTTTTGTGCAAGAAATTTGCTAAGCTAATGCATGGTAAATTTGAGATGAGCCTGATGGGTGAGCTGAAGTTCTTTCTTGGATTACAAGTAAGTCAAAGAACAGATGGCATATTTATCTATCAATCCAAGTATGTCAGAGAGCTCCTCAAGAAATATCAAATGGAGGACTCCTCTTCAGCAAGGACTCCATCATCTATAGCTGTCAAATTTGGGGCATGTGAAAATTCTGTCAAAGTAGATATCACAAGCTACAGAGGTATGATAGGTTCATTACTTTACCTTACTGCAAGTAGACCTGATATTATGTATGATACATGCTTGTGTGCAAGGTTCCAAGCGGATCCTAGAGATGTGCATCTCATTGCTGTTAAACGAATCTTGAGATATCTTAAGGATACACCTAACTTAGGTATTTGGTACCCTAAAGATTCTGGTTTTAACCTTGTTGGATATACAGATTCAGATTATGCAGGAAGTGTTGTAGATAGAAAAAGCACTTCTGGGAGTTGTCAATTCCTAGGTGGTAGGTTGGTCTCCTCGTACAGCAAGAAGCAACAAACAGTTTCCAACTCAACAGCCGAAGCTGAATATATAGCTGCTGGAAGCTGTTGTGCTCAGATCTTGTGGATTAGGAATCAGCTACGTGACTATGGCTTTGTACTTGACAATATTCGAATTCTGTGTGACAATACAAGTGCCATAGCAATCTCCAACAACCCTGTACAGCATACGAGGACCAAGCACATCGACATCAGGTATCATTTTATCCGAGAGCATGTCATGAATGGTACCGTGGAGTTACATTTTGTACCCACGGAAGAACAAACAGCAGATATTTTTACTAAGTCTCTTGACGAATCCACATTCACCAGAATTGTTGGTGAATTGGGTATGTTAAATAGTCCTAGTAATTAAACTAGTTAATATCTGAGGTTTGGTCTTTAATAATTTACAAGTGATTATCTTGTTAATATTTGTTGATTAAAATCACTTGTATAATTATTTTATCAACTTACCTTGTTACTTGTTAATGTTCAAACCATTGCCATTATCATCTTAATTTATTCCTACTTCTTTTCAATGTTAGAATAATTCATTTTCTTTAAAAATATTTTTCTCAAATTTTACAAGTTGTAATGTATGAGAAACTTATTTTTCTAGAAAATAATATTTATGATGGTTTAATAAGTCATGTTTTCTTTTTAAATAATTTTCTATTAGAAAGTTATTTTATTGGAAAATATATAGAGTTATTAATTTACCATGAATATTTATGTAAATATTTTATATTATATTTTATTTTTATTGATGTGTGGTGTTTGTCCTTTTGTTATTATTGTTTTGTTTCCGTTCAAAGGACTACCTATGATCATATTATTATTATTATTATTATTATTTTATGTTATTATTGTAAATATTTTATTTTATCTATTTCTGTTTATTATTAGTACATAGTAATTTTAGTTAGTCATATTGTAAGTTATAACTAATATAACTATCGTTATGACTATTCTAATATTAAACAGTCATATTACTAATTACTACTGTAATAACTATTAGTCTTAGTTAGTCATTTTGTTAAATATACCTGTTATAACTATCGTTATAACTATTAACTGGTAGTCATAATAGAGTAGTTGTTTCGGTAGTCATAATGCGTGTTAATAACCATTATAACTATCAGTTTATTCCCATTATAACTATCGGTATGACTATCGATCGATAGTCATAATGAGACTGAAATCTATATATACAGAGATAGTTATAATGAGAGAGTTATAATCAGTCTCTATTATAACTCTCGTGTTAAGTCACAGAGTACAGTTGATACATACACATATACACACATCACTAAGTCGAATTGCTGGTGAATTTTTGACTCGATTTTCGTCTGAAATCACAAACGACGAACACCCTAAGATTCCTTGAATCAAAATCAATAATTTGAGTGTTTAAACTCACGATTTAGTTGAGTTTTCAGAATTCAATTTTTTCGAAAATCGATTTTTCGATCTGAAATTCCGAGAATTTGAAACTGATTCTGCGAAAACTAAAAATACTTTTGTGTTTGTGTGTGTATCAAGATCATATCCTGAATTTTTCAGAATTTTTCAACAACTTTTGAATTTTTCGAATTTTTGATTTGTTAATAATTCGAATTAATTCAAGAAAATTGGTTAAAATTGTTAAAATCTGAAGTTTCAAGGGGTTTAAAATCAAGTTAAAAATGGCTAATGTTTATAATAATTTCGAGCTTGTTAATCATAATTTTCTTGGTTATTTTAATCCGGATGATTGTTCCGTGGATCGATTTAAGCCTTGGATAAAATTTTTGAACGAACATAATATCTGTAGCATTGCTATAACTGCTAATGTTCCGATGAAATTTGGTCCTCTTAAGCTGATTTGCACTACTGCTGTTGTGGCTAAAGATGAGAAATCTTTCTCTTTCAAGTTTAATGATGAAACCTACACAGTCAATGAATCAGTCTTCAATGCGGCGTTAAATCTTCCAAATGAGAATTTTGATAATCCAATCACGAATGAAGAGTTGATACAATTCTTCAGTGGTATAAATTATCAAGGACAAGTTGATATTACAAAGATAAACAAGAAGAACATGGTTCAAGAATGGAATATTTTTAATGTGGTGAAAATGTGACAATTAATATCGCAAGCGCACGATCTCGTTTTAGTATTTATGATTCGATCCACAGAGACTAATATTTTCGCAAACCTTAATTTTTAATTTAGGCGAACTAGACCATTTAAATTTTGAGAATAATTTATTTACTTAACAACTAATTGCGAGCTAGCATATTTCTAATAAATTGGGAAAAGAGAAAAATATGTACATACGAACAGAATTAAACAAGGCTTGAGATATGAAAATGATGAATGAAAACTAGTGGCCACAATTTGTGTTAACAAATCACCAAACCCACAATAAATTGAGATTTAAAGGGGCGTAACTAATATTAAAACGAAAATTAAAATTACGAAAACAAATTCTTCAAATCGATACTTTCAATCCCGTGTGGTTAGCATTGCTACTTTGTCCACCCGAGAATTTACGAAGATAAGGAAATGAAGAGCAAGGAGAGAAATGAAAGAGAAGTGCAAGAATTAAAATGAAGCTTGAAATTTCATAAAAATAAAAAGTGTTTACAAAAAGAAAAATATTACAACTAAATTTTTGGAAGATGAACTACTAATAACCTAATTCTAGTATCTAAGCTAATGGTGTCTTTAACAAGTGAAGAATGAGGCTATTTATAGAAAATATTTTGGGATTTTGGTTGGTGTGGATTAATCCTAGCCATCCATTTTGGTTGGTATGAGTTAATCCTAGCCTTCCATTTTGGTTGGTGTGGGTTAATCCTAGCCTTCCATTTTGGTTGGTGTGGGTTAATCCTAACCCTCCATTTTGGTGGGCTACAAAAATGCACCACCACCCCTTGCTTTTCCTTTTCTTCTTGTTTTGGTCCTTCTTTTTCTTCTTTTGTCATTTATTTCTCTATTTTGTCATTTCTTCAATTTTCTCGAATTTTCCTGAAATACAACAAAATAATTTATTAAAATACGAATTCAAATAATAAATAGGCAATAAAAATATGCAAAATTATGCACTAATCAAATGCCCCCATACCTAGCTTTTGCTCGTCCTCGAGTAAAACAAAAACAAAAAGATATCTAGATAAAAAGTCCTATACTCCTTTTCGTAGGTGTGACGATTGCATTTGGCATATGCAACAAGCCCTTTAAACCCCTAGGCAGCCCTAGTGGACGAGTTCGGTCTCGTGAGGGTTTATAGTGAATTTACCCACAAAATCCAATTTTTTTCTGCCAAGTCTCAAGTATGCTGTAACGCCCCCAAATCTGGGGTCAGGGATTTGGTCGTCACACGGAAAACCTTAATAACAAATCAACTGTTTAACCACATTAAACCATCTATAGCCATTAATAATTGAGTTACAACATTTGAGACCCCAACCACCAAGCATCTTTTAGGTTATAGGGCTAGAAACAAGAATCAACTCCTTGCTACTAGTATAACTTCGTTGAGAAGTACACCAGTAACTAATACTATTTTGCGCAAAGTAACATATATATATATTACACATCAATATACTTACATATAACTTACTCCAGATATAAACTTTCTAGATCATATCGTCTTCATAAGGGCACGCTGCCCGCTTCATCTAAGCCATGCAGATAACCTCGTCCGGCTACCTTCCACTGAAAAGTTAATATTTGAAAACAAGCAAGTATGAGCGAAAGAATTGCTCAGCAAGTTATTACTAGAGTTTAACAAAATATCCATCAGGTGTATGGGTTTCCAACATTCAACCGATATTTAATATCATTCTTGAAACATTTATAACCACGAAATTCTATAGGGAAAGTATAATGTTTGAAAATAATATCAACTGAACATTGTACCAATATAATATAAAAGGTGTCGTTACAAGGTAATTAAATAGCCACATCTTGTTTGCGCAGTAATACACCAACATAAACTTGCTGGTTATTCAATATGAAATCACTTACTTATTGATAATATAATATCAGTTTCTCTTCCAATAATATAATATCAGTTTCTCTGCTATAACAATATAATATAAATACTTGAACAAATCTCTCACTATCATCTTCTCATTTCCTTCTTATGCAACAATTATATATTTTAACATAAAAATCAGTTTCTCTTCATCTGTAACAATAATTCCATAATTTCATATCATTTTTCTGTTTTCAGTATAGAAATCTGAAAACCATTCTCAATTCTTTCTTTTAATCTTTTGGGGATATCTGCTGGCGCCAGATACGTAGGACGATGATCAGTCGCCTGACCGTATCCGCTCTCTGTATACTACTAGTAGAAGGGATGATCCCTACCTGGTAATCAACCCTGGAGGAAGGCCACCTGCTAACATCCTCCTGGAGGAAGGCCACCTGCTAACATCCTCCCTTGGCATCTTCGTGCCGTAATAAAATAATGAATGCTGGACTGTGTCGCACACAGCCTCTTACGCAAGTTTTATTGCAATCCCCCTTTTTCAAATCATTTTACCATTATCAATACCATTTCACATTTTTCCACTTTTCCGTTTCTATTCGCATTTCCATTCACATATATCATTTTCATTTCCATTTCCATTTCACCTTTCCACATTTCACATTTCTGTTTCACCTTTCCATTTTCATATCCGTATTATAATCATTTGAAAACATATATGCAGGTATATCAATTCAAGACATACATTCATTTCACTATGAAATTCCTTAAATAACCTTTTAACAATATCTAATCACCCTTAAAATACTTAGAATATCTAAAGAATAACTATTCAATAATCCCTTTTAAATGAATATTATAATTAATATTCATTGAATTAAATAACCATTAAAATAACATTTATCATTTTCATTCCAGACATTTTTAACCAAAAATGTCTCCTTTATATCCATCGAAATATCTTTATTATTATTCCGGAACAAAGCGATTTTAAGAAAACATTTTAAAAATAATATTCATCTAATTAAATAAATTTAATTAGACGAATAAGGTTTATTTAATTAGTAGATGCTTCGAGAGGTATCTAATAATTAAATAAACACTAGTTTATTGGTGATGTTGCCATTAGGTTAATTATTGCAAAATTCTTTCTAAAAACTTTGTCCGGGTTTTCGAAAATATACCTCTCAAGATAACCCCTTCCACTTTTCCATTCATATATCAATACCTTTAAAATACACCAACTAAAATACTTTACATGTAAGTCCCTTTTAAGAAAAATCTGTAGACATCAACCCTTGTCCCCTTATATAACAAAATATTTATTAATAACGTCTGAAAGAGTTTAGAACTCATATATCCTCAATTTACACATAACTGTAACATTATAACATAACTTTAGATAACAACTGATACCATAATATCATAAAAATAACCATAATAACAACTAATACCATTCCTTCCCATATCACTTTACTCCTTATAGTATATCACTCTCTCCATATCACATATATTACCCGTCAAACCATTTTACTTAAAAGTAAACAATTCATCCAGATAAAGATAGAAGAAATCTTGTAAATATGGACTGAAGTCTTATTTCACACATTTCATATATTTCAAAATAAATATACTCTGAACGATAGAGTATGTATAAATAAACTTGCCTCTGGTCCTTAGCACCAAACGGAACATCGCGAATAATCTTTGGCGTTTCGTCCAGCAGTTCCATGAACTTTACACGACGCCTCGATCCTTCCTTTTTGATACACGTTGCTCCCCTTGATCACGCCCTAACGGTACTGTAATTGTTACGAGTACGTGTCAGTCCTACCTCGTATCTCGAGTAGACACCACTCGGAATTACCACTAAGTCACATAAAGTCGTACTATAGTTGTTATCCCTATAACTGACTACTCAAATACCAATTAATGCACATAACACATTTAGTCAACTTCACTTAACATATACAATTATAATGCTAGTGTCATTCTATGACAAAACTCAGTTTATAAATAATCCTCAAAACGCATTTAATCCCCGAAACACATAAATCCTTGAATTAAATCACTTAGCACATAAATCTTCGGGACAACAATTACCCTCGAATTAATTCACTTAACACATATACACATAAACAGTTAACACCCAAATCATACCTTTAAACCATTGAAATCAAATAAGTTAAATAAATTAAAATGCAGGGGATTTTTAGAAAATTTCGGCATGTAGTATTCGTTTATCGGACTATGGGCACAGCCCCTCCAAAGCAATTCAACCCTGTTTTTCAATTCAACCAATCCAAGGAAAATCAAGTTGCCTCAATTGCAACAACATAAAAGTAAACAAGTACAGAAAGTACCCGCCCAGACATGCGGCATCTAGCACATAATGAAAGTATCCGCCCAGACATGCGGCACCTAGCACATAAAGAAAAGTATCCGCCCAGACATGCGGCACCTCAACATTTAAAGAAAGTAAACTAAGTTTATCCACATGTAAGTCAACACCATGTAGTTGACAAATATGACTTCTAACAATTACTACGACCCGACTTATACCATTTAGCACATAGACATTTACCGATAAGCCAACTATTATAACTATACCTCATATGACAATAACAATTAGCACTTAGCACTTAGCACTTAACAATTTAAAAAATTACAATTTGGAAACTAACAATTAGCAATTAGCACTAAACATTTAGCAATCACTAAACTCAACAATTACGATTAATCACAAATATAAACTCTCCGAATAAAATACGGAAATCCCGATAATATTCACAATCCACCATATTAATCTAATTACGAAAATTAGCATATTAACTTACAATTTAAATCCAACTTAATTACCACAATAATCTCACCATTTAACTAATTAAATTACCACAATATACAACTAATTAAATTCAACAATAAACTAACTAAATGCGATAATTAAATACATAATTTAAAAATATAAAAATTTATACCATTCGTTTCGTTCCGATTCGACTCGCAAAATTAATCTTCCACCAAACCATCTCTCTCCCATCTCTCTCCCTCTCTCTCTCTCTCTCTCTCTAGCTGTTCTCTTCGCGCCACACCACCGCGTGACAGCCACCACCGGCCGCCAACGCGGCGGCGCCGCCCCTCCCCGCTTCCCTTGCTCTCGTCGCTGCACCCCCACCCCCTTCTCTGCACAACTCGATCCCAGCCTCGGAGCCTCCTATACACACACACGATACACACACTTGTACACACACACACACGACTATATATATATATGTATACCAACTGATTTTAATCAAACCCCCAAATTGAATTTCAGGAACCCTAATTTTTCCCCCAAATTTTACTTCTCTCTCCCCGACCTCTATTGTGTGCTGCGTCTGTGTTTGTTTCTCTAAATGGGCTTAGGCCCAATTCTATTATATCACTACTAACACTTAACTCCGAGCCCAAATATAACACTACTTATTCACTTTTAAAACTAATAAACAGCTTTATAAATCGAAATTAAATAAAATTTCAGAAAATTAAACTTTTCATTTTTAAAATAAAGAATATAAAATTACGAACTCCCACATATTTTCGAAATATTTTTCGGATCAAAAATGAATTAAATATGAATTTTCAAAGTTTTGATCCTTTAAATACAATAAAACTCTTAAAATCATTTTAAAATACCGAAACATCCAAATTAATTCACCCAACCATTTTAAAAACTAAATAATATTATAAAGATAATATTACAAAAGATTTCATGATTTTTAATTCCTCCGATAATTTTATAAAATTAACAGAGGATCAAAATACATGATTTAAATATATTTAAATCCTCAAAAATATAAATAAAATACATCAACCTTCACAACTCACACAAATCATCATATAAACACATAAACACAACTTCACATATATTTCACCTTCCAACAATAATCACATAATATAGTTCATAATTACTCTGAACCAGACAATAATTAAATAATTCGCTTTTGAAATTTCTTGAACTGGATAATGAACAATAAAATAAAATAAAAATTTCCTCCTCATTTTAGGAAAACATTAATATTCTTAAAATAATACTAAAATCATTTTCTGAAAATTCGGGTTATTACAGTCTACCCTCCTTAAAAGGATTCCGTCCACGGAATCAGCTAAGACCACTACTGGGATTCCTTAACTCCTTCATCATCAACTCTTATTCTACAATACCGGAGATAGTGTCCCTTCGTAAATAACTCCTCCGAAACCTTAATTCAACCATAGAATCCATACTTGACACAGTTATCACTATTCCTTTCACACATATATATCTTGACCATCTTCCATTATCATACTATCCTTGAGAGAGAGTTCACTGATCCCCTTAACATAACACTCTTGAGAGAGAGATTGCACTCATTCCATTAATCATAACATCCTTGAGAGAGAGCGAACTAATTCTATCGATACGCCACTGATATTCTATTCGTTTTGCGATTCGCTCCTGCTCTTGGCGATTCCGCTCGAATCTAATTTCTATCAGCGAATTTCGACTTGACCGGCCTGGTTGGCATCCCCTTGAAATTCATTAGAGATAACAAGAATCATGAAACTTTAAAAAAAATAGTTGCCATATCAAGACAAATGTCACCCACTGGTGACCATAGGATTATGAGTTTCGAAACAATCCTTAATGGAAATAAGAGAATTTACTGAGAGATCAATATGATCATAAGAACTCACGTTGCGTGTCTCAGTTAAGACATTACTAAAGGTAATTAGCCTTCTTGTATTTCACAACTCACAAGTGATGGCGTCCCATCAGACTTCTATCACACAGACAGATAGTCCTTGTGGCCCCTATATGTATAGGGTTGTTCGTCTCAGTGGAAGTTGAGAAATATGAAAGAAATTCAAAGTCAAGCCAATAATAATCATCTTCTGACAATTAATTATCAAAGGGACACCTTGGATTAAAATCGAACAATTTCCAAGGCACGGTTTCCAAAGAAAAGGATAATTACCAGAAAGATACTGGTATTCAACAAGTAAGTGGTGCTATATCACCATTGAATTATCCACTATTGAAGAAAAGTGGAAGTTTGAAATAATATCATTTGATAGGGCTTAGAAAATCTGAAGGTAAGTATAATGAAAGCCCTTGGCACAATTGAAACCAAATATGACTTAACACAAGTATATAAAAAAAAAAAAAAAAACTTCGAAGAGGAAATATATCCTTTATCACAATTCTCTCTTAGAAAGATGTCAAATAATTCATAGATTGGGGAGGTAATCAAAAAGATTCAACAATGGGGATATTTCCAAGGTCTCCACAGATGCCTTTTATGTCGGCTCCTCTGACGGATAATCGTTCGATCCCAGAGCTGTTCTTTTCCATGCACACTCTAAGGTGCTTGATAACTTACGTCATCGTCGACTCGTAATAGTCACTAAGGATTCAATCATCGACAATAATAATCGCAGGGAGTTTTATCTCAACATATTCTTCAACATAGCATTCAAATCTTAACTTAATCATTGGCACTACACCCGGTAGTCCAACATGAACTCTACATGAGCTCCGACGTTCTCACATAACTATACACACTCCTACTCACTCTCGTTTCTAGTTTACTATAACCTCAGCTCTGATACCACTCTGTAACGCCCCCAAATCCGGGGTCAGGGATTTGGTCGTCACACGGAAAACCTTAATAACAAATCAACTGTTTAACCACATTAAACCATCTATAGCCATTAATAATTGAGTTACAACATTTGAGACCCCAACCACCAAGCATCTTTTAGGTTATAGGGCTAGAAACAAGAATCAACTCCTTACTACTAGTATAACTTCGTTGAGAAGTACACCAATAACTAATACTATTTTGCGCAAAGTAACATATAAATATATTACACATCAATATACTTACATATAACTTACTCCAGATATAAACTTTCTAGATCATATCGTCTTCATAAGGGCACGCTGCCCGCTTCATCTAAGCCATGCAGATAACCTCGTCCGGCTACCTTCCACTGAAAAGTTAATATTTGAAAACAAGCAAGTATGAGCGAAAGAATTGCTCAGCAAGTTATTACTAGAGTTTAACAAAATATCCATCAGGTGTATGGGTTTCCAACATTCAACCGATATTTAATATCATTCTTGAAACATTTATAACCACGAAATTCTATAGGGAAAGTATAATGTTTGAAAATAATATCAACTGAACATTGTACCAATATAATATAAAAGGTGTCGTTACAAGGTAATTAAATAGCCACATCTTGTTTGCGCAGTAATACACCAACATAAACTTGCTGGTTATTCAATATGAAATCACTTACTTATTGATAATATAATATCAGTTTCTCTTCCAATAATATAATATCAGTTTCTCTGCTATAACAATATAATATAAATACTTGAACAAATCTCTCACTATCATCTTCTCATTTCCTTCTTATGCAACAATTATATATTTTAACATAAAAATCAGTTTCTCTTCATCTGTAACAATAATTCCATCATTTCATATCATTTTTCTGTTTTCAGTATAGAAATCTGAAAACCATTCTCAATTCTTTCTTTTAATCTTTTGGGGATATCTGCTGGCGCCAGATACGTAGGACGATGATCAGTCGCCTGACCGTATCCGCTCTCTGTTTACTACTAGTAGTAGAAGGGATGATCCCTACCTGGTAATCAACCCTGGAGGAAGGCCACCTGCTAACATCCTCCTGGAGGAAGGCCACCTGCTAACATCCTCCCTTGGCATCTTCGTGCCGTAATAAAATAATGAATGCTGGACTGTGTCGCACACAGCCCTGACACAGCCTCTTACGCAAGTTTTATCGCAATCCCCCTTTTTCAAATCATTTTACCATTATCAATACCATTTCACATTTTTCCACTTTTCCGTTTCTATTCGCATTTCCATTCACATATATCATTTTCATTTCCATTTCCATTTCACCTTTCCACATTTCACATTTCTGTTTCACCTTTCCATTTTCATATCCGTATTATAATCATTTGAAAACATATATGCAGGTATATCAATTCAAGACATACATTCATTTCACTATGAAATTCCTTAAATAACCTTTTAACAATATCTAATCACCCTTAAAACACTTAGAATATCTAAAGAATAACTATTCAATAATCCCTTTTAAATGAATATTATAATTAATATTCATTGAATTAAATAACCATTAAAATAACATTTATCATTTTCATTCCAGACATTTTTAACCAAAAATGTCTCCTTTATATCCATCGAAATATCTTTATTATTATTCCGGAACAAAGCGATTTTAAGAAAACATTTTAAAAATAATATTCATCTAATTAAATAAATTTAATTAGACGAATAAGGTTTATTTAATTAGTAGATGCTTCGAGAGGTATCTAATAATTAAATAAACACTAGTTTATTGGTGATGTTGCCATTAGGTTAATTATTGCAAAATTCTTTCTAAAAACTTTGTCCGGGTTTTCGAAAATATACCTCTCAAGATAACCCCTTCCACTTTTCCATTCATATATCAATACCTTTAAAATACACCAACTAAAATACTTTACATGTAAGTCCCTTTTAAGAAAAATATGTAGACATCAACCCTTGTCCCCTTATATAACAAAATATTTATTAATAACGTCTGAAAGAGTTTAGAACTCATATATCCTCAATTTACACATAACTGTAACATTATAACATAACTTTAGATAACAACTGATACCATAATATCATAAAAATAACCATAATAACAACTAATACCATTCCTTCCCATATCACTTTACTCCTTATAGTATATCACTCTCTCCATATCACATATATTACCCGTCAAACCATTTTACTTAAAAGTAAACAATTCATCCAGATAAAGATAGAAGAAATCTTGTAAATATGGACTGAAGTCTTATTTCACACATTTCATATATTTCAAATTAAATATACTCTGAACGATAGAGTATGTATAAATAAACTTGCCTCTGGTCCTTAGCACCAAACGGAACATCGCGAATAATCTTTGGCGTTTCGTCCAGCAGTTCCATGAACTTTACACGACGCCTCGATCCTTCCTTTTTGATACACGTTGCTCCCCTTGATCATGCCCTAACGGTACTGTAATTGTTACGAGTACGTGTCAGTCCTACCTCGTATCTCGAGTAGACACCACTCGGAATTACCACTAAGTCACATAAAGTCGTACTATAGTTGTTATCCCTATAACTGACTACTCAAATACCAATTAATGCACATAACACATTTAGTCAACTTCACTTAACATATACAATTATAATGCTAGTGTCATTCTATGACAAAACTCAGTTTATAAATAATCCTCAAAACGCATTTAATCCCCGAAACACATAAATCCTTGAATTAAATCACTTAGCACATAAATCTTCGGGACAACAATTACCCTCGAATTAATTCACTTAACACATATACACATAAACAGTTAACACCCAAATCATACCTTTAAACCATTGAAATCAAATAAGTTAAATAAATTAAAATGCAGGGGATTTTTAGAAAATTTCGGCATGTAGTATTCGTTTATCGGACTATGGGCACAGCCCCTCCAAAGCAATTCAACCCTGTTTTTCAATTCAACCAATCCAAGGAAAATCAAGTTGCCTCAATTGCAACAACATAAAAGTAAACAAGTACAGAAAGTACCCGCCCAGACATGCGGCATCTAGCACATAATGAAAGTATCCGCCCAGACATGCGGCACCTAGCACATAAAGAAAAGTATCCGCCCAGACATGCGGCACCTCAACATTTAAAGAAAGTAAACTAAGTTTATCCACATGTAAGTCAACACCATGTAGTTGACAAATATGACTTCTAACAATTACTACGACCAGACTTATACCATTTAGCACATAGACATTTACCGATAAGCCAACTATTATAACTATACCTCATATGACAATAACAATTAGCACTTAGCACTTAGCACTTAACAATTTAAAAAATTACAATTTGGAAACTAACAATTAGCAATTAGCACTAAACATTTAGCAATCACTAAACTCAACAATTACGATTAATCACAAATATAAACTCTCCGAATAAAATACGGAAATCCCGATAATATTCACAATCCACCATATTAATCTAATTACGAAAATTAGCATATTAACTTACAATTTAAATCCAACTTAATTACCACAATAATCTCACCATTTAACTAATTAAATTACCACAATCTACAACTAATTAAATTCAACAATAAACTAACTAAATGCGATAATTAAATACATAATTTAAAAATATAAAAATTTATACCATTCGGTTCGTTCCGATTCGACTCGCAAAATTAATCTTCCACCAAACCATCTCTCTCCCATCTCTCTCCCTCTCCCTCTCTCTCTCTCTCTCTCTCTCTCTCTCTCTAGCTGTTCTCTTCGCGCCACACCACCGCGTGACAGCCACCACCGGCCGCCAACGCGGCGGCGCCGCCCCTCCCCGCTTCCCTTGCTCTCGTCGCTGCACCCCCACCCCCTTCTCTGCACAACTCGATCCCAGGCTCGGAGCCTCCTATACACACACACGATACACACACTTGTACACACACACACATGACTATATATATATATGTATACCAACTGATTTTAATCAAACCCCCAAATTGAATTTCAGGAACCCTAATTTTTCCCCCAAATTTTACTTCTCTCTCCCCGACCTCTGTTGTGTGATGCGTCTGTGTTTGTTTCTCTAAATGGGCTTAGGCCCAATTCTATTATATCACTACTAACACTTAACTCCGAGCCCAAATATAACACTACTTATTCACTTTTAAAACTAATAAACAGCTTTATAAATCGAAATTAAATAAAATTTCAGAAAATTAAACTTTTCATTTTTAAAATAAAGAATATAAAATTACGAACTCCCACATATTTTCGAAATATTTTTCGAATCAAAAATGAATTAAATATGAATTTTCAAAGTTTTGATCCTTTAAATACAATAAAACTCTTAAAATCATTTTAAAATACCGAAACATCCAAATTAATTCACCCAACCATTTTAAAAACTAAATAATATTATAAAGATAATATTACAAAAGATTTCATGATTTTTAATTCCTCCGATAATTTTATAAAATTAACAGAGGATCAAAATACATGATTTAAATATATTTAAATCCTCAAAAATATAAATAAAATACATCAACCTTCACAACTCACACAAATCATCATATAAACACATAAACACAACTTCACATATATTTCACCTTCCAACAATAATCACATAATATAGTTCATAATTACTCTAAACCAGACAATAATTAAATAATTCGCTTTTGAAATTCCTTGAACTGGATAATGAACAATAAAATAAAATAAAAATTTCCTCCTCATTTTAGGAAAACTTTAATATTCTTAAAATAATACTAAAATCATTTTCTGAAAATTCGGGTTATTACATATGCAACATATCAAAGTACTCCACACAAGTAAACCTCAATCGCACAATACTGAAAGTTTGTTCACTTACACATCATATGTACAAGACTATCCAAGTAAGCACACAGTCTATGTAGACAAAAAGATCATGAAATATATTTCAATGCCGCATTCAATGAGTAACATGCTATGGATAGAAAATCTCACATAACTCTCAAATCACACAAGTGTATAGGTGAAGTGTATTCGCTCAAGTTCAATCAATTAAGTCATGTGCTACCATATGTTTGGTTGTCCACCAAATCTCCAATACTTTGAATACATGTATGCATAAATCAAAAGGTCTTTGTTAAAGGTTGTAACATGGCTAAGGTGAAGGGTAGGGAATCAAGAAAAAGGCTAACAAGTGGCTAACTCGATAAACTAATAGAGCACAATGTTCATTTCTAATTAAAGCACTCAACATGAAATTTTGATCGTGTAAAAGCTGATCAGACTCTCACAAGCATTAAACCCCAAGCACATGTACTTTTCTATTTCATATTGCACAAAACCAATGAACACAACTTTACTTGACCCTTTATTTTCTTTTCTTTTTTTCCTTTTTTTTCTTTTTTTTTACAATATTCCCACCCAATTTTCACACTTTAACAAAGAAATCCCCACACTATGCACTCACCAACCCTCAAATGAATCAAAATGCTCTACTAGTAAATCAAGAGAAGAATAAACAAGTAGGCTCAAGAATTTAGATTGGTGATACAAAAATAACGGATATAAAGCTCAAAGGGGTTCATTAAGGATATATGATTCAAGGATACTGTCTGGATAGATACGGTTAATCCTAGTGCCTTTATCATTTTCATGCATGCAGATATCCTGTAATCTCAAAATGGTTTAAAGCAAGTTCTAGAGCAACAGGCCAAATGATGAACTACACCACAACAATAAAATTTGATCGATATAAAATGTACCAATCATAAATTAGGCTCAAGATCTCACAAGGTGAAATCATGCTTTAGTACTCACTAAATTTGACAAAGACATATCTCAAGTTTTATAATTTTCGCAAGCACGTACAAGGAATCATCAGGTAACAAATAACTTGATATATGACATGTCAAATAATCATGCAAAATAAGCTCACAAGATGTGTACCTATCCCTGTTAACACACTATGAGACGAGGCAATTAATTTTCTAATTTTCAATTTTTTTTGGATTTTTCAATTTTTTATGTATTTACACTATGAACCCTCCCCCATACCTAAATCATGCATTGTCCTCAATGTATGAAAATGCAAGAAAAAGGAGAAATGAGAAGGGAGAAAGTTGAGGAAATACCTGATAAGGGATGACGAAGACTGAAAATTTCAAGCAAACTACTAAAGAAAAACAACTCACACACGCACACACATTGTAACTCCCCCATACCTACATTCTACTATGGGAGGTACAAAACAAATATTTACTAACCAATACCTGCTCTCGGAAAAACTATTTTTGTCATACAACAAACATATTTCAGGAACTCACCCACAAAAATAGCATAGACCGCTCGAACGATCCAATTAGGCGCAAAAATAAAACTCATATTCCTAACTTCATCCATAGACCACGAAGATGCTTCTTTTTGTTGTTTAAGCAAATTAATTACGATAAGATGTTTGATGAGCTGAAATTAAAGATTTTAAAAATCGCAAGCGCACGATCTCGTTTTAGTATTTATGATTCGATCCACAGGGACTAATATTTTATTCGCAATCCTTAATTTGTAATTTAGTCGAATTAGAACAAGTGGTTTTGAAAATTTAGTTTTACGCTATTTAATTCCTAAAAGAAAATTTACACTAATTTTTAAAGGAAAATTTATTTAATCTACTGAAAACTGAATTTTTCATTTTCACTATTTAAATTTAAATAAATTTTTATTTAAAAGAAAATTTATCTATTTCTCTCTTTCTAAATTAATTTAATTAAAAGTGAAGAAAAATTTAAACATTCTAAAAAAAATCCTAAATTCAAATTAAGAATTTTATTTACTAAAACTTTTAAAGACAATTCGGAATGAATTATACGTAATTACAACTCAATAATCACAACTTCGATTGACAACTCTAACAATCCACAAAATCGTCGACAAGTAACTCAGAATGAAAATGAGAAAATTTCTGACTTAGCAAAACCATAGTCAACTCAGACAAATGAAATGTGAAAACTCAGCAGCGTAAATGCATAACAGAGCTCAAGAATACACAGAACCTTCAGCAACGAACATGTTTATTATAAGATAGACTAATGCTAACAAAAGGAAATGAACAAACAGCAATACTCTGAACCAGATATTACTCGACAAGCAGCAATTCAGCTCGCAAAAACCACCCAGCCACTTCACTCACAAAACTCGTAATATTCGACTAACAAACAACGAAACCAGCAAGTGACTTGGTTAAACGCACAGCACAACTCGCAAAAACAAAGACACAGAGGAACCCCAATTCACAGAATTCAGAGACACGCCAGATTCATTTACTTAAATTAACTGCAAAAACTCTAAACTCAAACAAGCTACTCGGCAACATCAAAACTCTCTTTACCTATACTACTCAGCAATCAAAATCTAACTCGGAAATCGTCTTAATACATCACAATGCAGAAAAAAACTCAGTCCAACTCAGACACACTTAGCCAACTCAGCGACTCTCGAAACTAATCTGCAGCTACATAAACTCAGTCACATAAACTTAGTCGACACACAAAAGAAACAAAAACAAGGCGCAGTAATTCAGATTCGATCATCAACAGCAACTCGTAAATCTCCAACTACGAACTTGGCAACAAAACAACGCCTATATTGTAGGTAAAACTCGCCAAAAACTCAGAAAATTCAGCAACTTTAAATCTTCAACTCGCGAACTTAGTACAGACCACGACACCAACTCGTGACTTCGAACGACCTCAAATCTCGAACCACAATTATACAATTACAAAACTTCAGTACACTAAAACTTCAACAATCTCAATCAAAAACTCGGTTAAACACCCAGACGACTAGCAAAATTACAGCATCTCAGTGACGACTCAGAACAAATAGAAAATGATACTTGGTGGGTTTTTGGATTCGACTAAAACAGGGGAAGAGGGGGGATCTGTGTGTGTGCTTGAATGATCGAAGAGAAGGGAGAAAGGTATTGTTGCAAAATCGAAGGGGAGTCAGGAGGGAGGTTTGTTATAATCGAAGAATAAAAGAAAGGAGAGATGGGTTTTGTGATTGTTCGACTGAAAGACAAGGAAGGGAGAGGGGAGACATAGCTGGGGGGAAGGGAGAGTTTAATCGAAAAGAAGGGAAGTGAAAGGGGGTTATGTTTGTGGGTTTGAGAGAGATTGGGAGAGTTAGAAGAGGTAGAGAAAGAGAGAGAGATATGTGTTCGGTGAGGAGGAGAAGAGGGGAAGGAGTTTTTGGAGGAATTAACAAGAAGGGTAGCTGGATTTGTGGTTACTTATTTAACAGTAAAACGAAACAAAAGCAAGGGAATAAACTGAGTAAAAACATGGGAGGTTAGACTAATGCTTCGAATTAACAGAAGATACGAACCGCAAAATTAAATAACGAAAGTGAAAATAATATTTTTGTAATTTTTTTTATACTAACACATAAATTATGAAAATTAAATCTACAACTAAAAATAACCAGACCCACAATAAAATGGAGATTTAAAGGGGCACAATTACAAATATTAGCTAAGAACGAGAAATTAAAGATGGTTAATTTCAACCCCGAGTGGTTAGCTTTCGCTACTTTGTCCACTAATCGGATTTACGAATTCAAAAAAAATTAAGCTTGTATTAAAATTGAGAGAAGTGTTTACAAAGAGCAATTACAAAATGAAAGCTACAAAATATGGAGGCTACAAAATTTAGGGTAAGGAAAGAAAACTAAGATGTAGGCTAAAACTAAAATTTTGGATTAAGGTGTAAGGTGTGTTGGATACAAATGAAGGGGGCTATTTATAGGAAAATTTTAGGGTTTTTGGTTGGTGTGGGTTCATCCTAGCCATTCATTTAGTTTAGTGTTGGCTAAATCTTGACCATCCAATTTGTTTGGTAAAAATATGCACCACCCTCCATTCTCTTTCCTTTTTCTTCTACTTTGGTCCTTCTTCTTTCTCTTTTGCCCTTTCTTGCCCTTTCTTTATATATTTTGTCATTTCTTCACTTTTCTCGAATTTCCTGAAATGCGACAAAATAATTTATTAAAAATACGAGTTCAAACAATAAATAGGCAATAAAAATATGCAAAATTATGCACTTATCAAATGCCCCCATACCTATCTTTTGCTCGTCCTCGAGTAAAACAAAAACAAAAAGAAAATCTAGATAAAAAGTCCTATACTCCTTTTCGTAGGTGTGACGGTTGCATTTGGCATATGCAACAAGCCCTTTAAACCCCTAGGCAGCACTAGTGGACGAGTGAGGTCTCGTGAGGGCCTATAGTGAATGTACCCACAAAATCCATCTAGTCCGTATAAAATGCAACACTACACATACATGTCCTCTTGTGATACATCAACTTAAGAATCAAAATGAATCTGCAAAGTCTTGGTGTGGAAAGTACAAGGATTCACATAGTCGACTTAAAGAAGCATGCAAGATTGATTACCAGTTTATGTCAAGTGCAAAAATTATTGGAAACCATACTAAGTCTACAAGAGCACACCTTAGAGTCAAAACTTGAGATCTCATATGCAAAAGAAATAAGCAATACCTCACATTTCACTCACAAAAGAACATTCACTCAAGCACAAGGGTAAGTGTATCACTCAATTCCAACAAAATCAAAAACATGCTTGACACTTGGTATCATTCTAACTTAAACACAACATACATCAATGATGACAATCAAAAGGTCTTTATTTGGGTTGTAATGGGGCTAGGGACAAGGTATGTCAAGTAAGGCCAAAACACGGTGAAGTGTCAAAAGCTAGTAGTCACCATGAATATCATGCACAACACCAAACTTACTCCCCACACATTATTTTCTACCTTTAACAAAAAGACTTGACTAGTCGAATGAAGAGGATTACAAAGACATAAGTATGCTCTCATATATTTTTTTTTTCAGAGCTAGATAAATATAAGCAACAATAATCCTCCTTTACAGAAAATCGACTAACAAGATAACCAACAAAACATATATTTCCTCAAAAGTTATGAACAAAAGTAAACCCATCTCACACCTTATTACTCCCTCAAGTTCATACTAGCCTTTGACAAATTGGGATCAAATATACGTAAGGCCGTCAAGAAAATGGGCTTAGGCAAGTAATGTGGTGTGTCACCGAAAGAATTTGATTAAGCTCAAAAGGGTAACTAATTGATCACATAAGAATGGTGTGGATATTTTGGAAATACGGGTTATTCCTAAATGCCTTTATCATCTTATCATCAATCAATGTCATGTATTTCAAGAAAGAATTCAAACAAGTGTTAGCAATGCAAATGACAAGTGGACACTCAAGCAAACGAATATAAATGCAAAAGATGTGCATATGGGCTCAAAACTCACTTGGTGTGGTAGAACATAATCAATCTCAAGTAAAGATATCCTCAATGCACCTACTTGTACTCAAAGCATGAAAACCAAATAATGTTACACCTAATCCTGACCTTCACACTTCTTGCACAACTCAAATAAGTCTACTAGTTTCACCTTGCTAGTGTAAGTGTGTGAGCAAGAACTTTACCAAATCACTTCTCAATCAAAAGCTAACGGACCACAAGAATATCATAGCATGTAAGGGTGCATCAAGCAACTAATAATCAATTAAAAAGACTAGAATAAGATTGGAACTCTACTATTTACAATTTTACAACTCTTTTTGTGATTTCTTTCATTTTTAATTTTTTTTGGATTTTTCAATTTTTTTGTATTTACACTAAGAACCCTCCCCCATACCTAAATCATGCATTGTCCTCAATGTATGCAAATGCAGGATAAATGACAAAGGAGAATGGTGAGAATATACCTGATAAGGGATGAAAGAGAGTTCACAAATACCTACTGAAGAACTCACTGAATCAGGAATCGATGATGTGGATAACCTCTTCTTCGGGATCAAATGGCAGCTCCAAAAATGGTTTGAGTCTTTGTCCATTAACTTTAAAAATATCACCATTTTTTGGATTTTCAATTTCAACAGCACTGTGAGGAAAAACAGTCTTAACAACGTAAGGGCCTTCCCACCTAGATCTCAATTTCCCGGGAAATAAATGAAGCCTAGAATTGTATAAAAGAACTTTTTGACCTGGAGAAAATGATTTTCTCAAAATGGATTTATCATGAAAAATTTTAGTTCTTTCTTTATAGATTTTAGCATTTTCATAGGCCTCATTTCTTAGTTCCTCTAGTTCGGATAGTTGCAACTTTCTATGACTACCGGCAACCGACAAGTCAAAGTTCAACTGTTTGATGGCCCACAAGGCCCTGTGTTCTAGCTCAACGGGCAAGTGACAGGCCTTGCCAAACACAATTCTGTAAGGGGACATCCCCAGAACAGTCTTAAAAGCAGTCCGATAGGCCCACAAGGCATCTATCAGTTTGATGGACCAATCCTTCCTATTCGAGTTGACAGTCTTTTCTAAAATTTGCTTGATTTGCCTATTTGAGACTTCAACTTGACCACTGGTTTGCGGATGATAAGGGGTAGCCAACCTATGGGTAATTGAGTACTTTTTCAAAAGAGACTCAAAATGGTGATTCTTAAAGTGCGTACCTTGATCACTAATGATAGCTCTAGGTGTACCAAAACGAGAAAAGATATTCTCTTTGAGGAATTTAAGAACGACCTTGTTATCATTGGACTTAGTCGGTATGGCTTCGACCCACTTAGACACGTAATCAACTGCTAAGAGAATGTAGAGGTTGCCAAACGAATTAGGGAAAGGACCCATAAAGTCGATCCCCCACACATCAAAAATCTCAATGATAAGGATGGGAGTCATTGGCATCATGTTTCTCCTCGTGATCTTTCCTAAGCGTTGACATCTACTACAAGCGGAGCAAAATTCAGCAACATCCTTAAACAAAGTAGGCCAATAAAAACCACTTTGGAGTATTTTAGTCGCTATTTTCTTAGCGCTAAAATGACCTCCACATGCTTGATCGTGGCAGAAAGAAAGAATGCTTCGGAATTCTTGGTTTGGGACGCACCTCCGAATGATTTGATCGGGACAGTGTTTAAAGAGATATGGGTCGTCCCAAAAGAAGTGTTTGACCTGTGAGAAAAATTTTGATCTATCTTGCTTAGACCAATGAGAGGGAATATCGCCGGTGGCAAGGTAGTTGACAATATCGGCGAACCAAGGAGGAGTGGAGATAGAGAGCAGATGTTCGTCGAGAAATGATTCATTCAAAGGCATGTCGTCGGTTGATTCAACCACTAAGCGAGAGAGATGGTCAGCAACGACGTTTTCAGAACCCTTTTTATCCCTAATTTCGAGATCAAACTCTTGGAGCAACAAGATCCACCTAATCAATCGGGCCTTAGAGTCTTTCTTAGAGAAGAGATATCGAAGGGCAGAATGATCGGTGTAAACAATGATTTTCGAACCAATAAGATACGAACGAAATTTCTCGAGTGCAAAGACTACGGCTAGAAGCTCCTTCTCGGTGGTAGAATAATTAAGTTGCGCATCATTTAAGGTCTTACTAGCGTAGTAAATGACATGCGGCATCTTACCGATTCGTTATCCTAAAACCGCTCCTAATGCATAATCGGATGCATCACACATTAACTCGAAGGGTTGACTCCAATCGGGAGATTTGATTATTGGGGCGGATGTCAATTCTTTCTTGAGATGTTCAAAAGATTGTAAACAATCTTTGTTGAAATCGAATTTGACATCTTTCCCGAGAAGAGTGGTCAAGGGTCTAGCCTTTTTGCTAAAATCTTTAATGAAACGCCTATAAAAACCAGCATGTCCTAAGAAGGAACGAATGGCTTTGACCGATTTTGGTGGGGGTAGATTTGCAATAAGATCAACTTTGGATTTATCTACTTCGATCCCCTTTTCAGAAATTTTATGACCGAGAACGATTCCTTCTTTAACCATAAAGTGACATTTCTCCCAGTTGAGAACGAGGTTGGTTTCTTTGCACCTTTTTAAGACTAACTCGAGATGGTTTAAGCACTGGTGAAAAGATGAACCAAAGATGGAAAAATCGTCGATAAAGATTTCGAGAAAATCCCCTACCATGTCAGAAAAAATGCTCATCATACACCTTTGGAAGGTGGCCGGGGCGGTGGTTAAACCGAAAGCTAATCGACGATAGGCAAAAGTTCCAAATGGACAGGTGAACGTGGTTTTCTCTTGGTCCTCAGGAGCTATAGGAATTTGGAAATAACCGGAGTATCCATCTAGAAAACAGTAGTAGGCATGACCCGCTAACCTTTCTAACATTTGATCGATGAAAGGCAAGGGAAAGTGGTCTTTTCTAGTGGCATTGTTGAGTTTCCTATAGTCAATGCAAACCCTCCAACCTGATTGGACACGAGTAGGAACTTGCTCATTGTTCTCGTTAGTCACCACGGTAATACCCGACTTTTTAGGTACTACCTGAATCGGGCTAACCCAAGAGCTATCGGAAATGGGATAGATGATCCCATTATCGAGACACTTAAGGATTTCTTTCTTAACGACTTCCATCATGGTTGGGTTCAACCGCCTCTGCGGGTCTCTGACTGGTTTGGCATCGTCAACCAGGTGAATCCTATGTTGGACAATGGTCGGACTAATTCCTTTGATATCCGAGATACTCCAACCTATGGCTTCCTTATGTTCTCTAAGCACACTTACATGCTCATCCTCTTGTGACTTGGTCAAATTAGAGGCAATTATAACGGGAAGAGACTCATTAGGACCTAAAAAGGTGTACTTAAGAGTATCGGGAAGAGGCTTGAGTTCTAGATCGGGAGGCTTTGACTCAACAGGTTCACTACCTTCGAGAATTGGTAAGGGATGCAGTTCACATGCTTGATTATGTGTAGGAATGGTGGAATCTAACATAGCGTTTACCTCGTTAGTATATTCGGAATCATCCCAATCTTGACCAAAATGTTTTAGACAAAATTCAAGAGCATTAGTGGGGTTTATGAATTCTTGGTCATCTATTTCATCAATTAAATTGACATCCATAGGGTGATCATAGAAATCATCGACTTGTTTTCCCACGTGAAAAATGTTAAGGTCGATGGTCATGTTTCCGAATGTCAGTTTCATTAAACCATTCCTACAATTAATCAAAGCATTCGAGGTAGCAAGGAACGGTCTTCCTAAGATGATAGGAATCTGATTCTTGGGATTCGCCACTGGTTCGGTCTCAAGAACAATGAAGTCAACGGGAAAGAAAAAATCACCCACTTTAATGAGCACGTCTTCGATAATTCCCTTGGGTATTTTCACAGAACGATCGGCTAATTGAAGTGTGACATTGGTGCGTTGAAGCTCACCTAACCCTAAAGCTTGATAGACAGAGAAGGGAAGCAAGTTTACACTAGCGCCTAAATCAAGTAATGCCTTGTCCACGAAAGTGTTGCCTATGACGCATGAAATAGTAGGACAACCAGGGTCCTTGTATTTCACGGGAATTTGGTTCGAAAGAATTGAACTCACTTGTGAAGTTAAAAAGGCTTTCTTCGGGACATGATTGGTTCGCTTGTGTGTGCACAAATCTTTTAGACATTTCGCATAAGAGGGAATTTGTTGAATTGCGTCTAAAAGGGGAATGTTCACTGTAACCTGCTTAAACACCTCTAAGATCTTGTCTAATTGAGCGGTTTGTTTAGAAGAAATGAGTCTTTGCGGATAAGGAGCTTTCGGCTTAAAGACTCGCTCATTAGGTTCTTCAGGGACGGGTTTCAAGGTTGTCCCGCTCGTTGATTCTAGTTCTTTTGAACTCTCGGGTTCAGGACTCGCGTTCGGTTCAGAATTGGACTCGTCTTCTTCGGGAGACTTGTCACCGACATGGTTTTCTACTTGCTTACCGGACCTCAAGGAAATGACAGCATTCACATTGTCATGAGATTGTTGATTAGGAGAGAATTTGGGATTCATCTCGATTTGACTTGGAAACTTGTTCTTCTCGCGCTCGGAAATAGCGTTGGCTAGTTGACCCATTTGAACCTCTAACTTAGATATGGCTTGCGCATTAGAATTCAATAATTGCCTATCTTGAGCTATGGTTTGCATGAAGGTAGTTTGGGATTTCACTAAAGCCTCGATATTCTTCTCTAAGGAATTAAGTCTCTTATCCGTATCGTTAAACCCGGGAGGGTTCAAGGGAGCTTGAGTTGGATAAGAAGCTTGAGTCGGGTTTGGATAAGGACCTTGGTTTGGAGTCGGGTAAGAGTTCGGCTTCTGAAAAGAAGGTGGCGGAGGTTGGTGATTTTGACCTTGACTCCATGAAAAAATCGGGTGGTTTCTCCACCCAGGATTGTAGGTAGGTGCAAATGGATCATTCCTAGGCCTAGGTTGGTACATTGCGTTCACTTGCTCAAAATCTGGAAAATGTTGAGGCTCAAAATTTGGAGGATTGAAGTTCGGTGAATTAACATTTGAAGAATTAAAGTTTGAAGAATTTGATGTTCGTGGGGGGTTGCCTTGTGTTTCTAATGCTTCAAGTCTTCTGGTAAGAGTGGCTAGTTTAGCATCGGTTGCTATACTATTACCAATTGAGTGCATACCCCTAGAAGATGAGCTAGATGACTCGTTCGTTTTACTAGGCTCTCGAGTAGACTCCCACAACATCGTTTTCTCCGCTAATTCCTCAAAAAATTTCCAACCCTCGTCCTCGTCTTTTTCCATGAATTTTCCTTGACACATAGCCTCTAAAAGGGCAGTGGTTTGACTATCCAAAGCTTCGTAAACAATCTTGCACAATCGCCATTTTTCTATTCCGTGGTGAGGGCATTGTGATAAAAGGCTTTTGAAACGATCAAAACATTTCCAAAAAGACTCTTTTTCCTTTTGATGGAATTGATTTATTTCGTTGGTGATCTTAGTAGTCTTGTGATTTGGAAAATATTTCTTTAAAAACATCACTACAAACCCTTCCCACGTGGAGATAGAATTAACGGACAGACTATACAACCATTTTTTTTGCATTTTCTTTTAAGGCGAAGTTGATTAGTCGAAGCCTAATCGCATCCTCGGAAAGATGTTGGAGTTTTTGCAATGCGCAAACCTCCTCGAATTCTTGAATGAAAAGATACGGGTCCTCACCATCACTCCCGGTAAACTTAGGTAACATGCTAATATGGTGGGCTTTAATCTCGAAATTAGTACCATTAACCGGGGGAAGACTGATGCAAGATGGTTGGGACGATCGGGTGGGGTAACAACGATCCTTAAGTGACACGGCCATCGTCGCTAATGATTCGGGAATTTCTAAAGACTCGGATTCAGAAGAGGAAGAAATCTCAATTGATGGCACTAGCCTAGCAGAATTATCCCTATGCCACACAGTTTGCATACACCACGAAAGGAAACAAGTAGCAAATAAGGGCACAAAATTCAAACACACAAAAAGAAAGAGTGAAAAATCGAAAGAAAATTTCTAAACATAGGGTTCCTTAATAAGCTAGACCTTGCTACTTTAAGGACCACCAAAAACTCGGTAAATCAGAATTTATTCGAACTGATTTGGCCAGGTAGGTGCAAGCATTGCCAAGAGGCTAAACACCAGCCTAGACACCAAATCCTAATTGGCCAGGTAAGCTTTCGCTTGCCTAGACACCAAAGAGTCGGAATAATTAATGATTACTTCGTTTTATAGGTACCTTCCTAATTGAGCGCGAAATTCCTAGGGGCAAATGTCTAATTAATTTTATTAAGGCTAAGGGCATGCAAAATGAGGAATTAATTGTTTTTGGGCCAAGGAAAGAGTGATGAAATCCCTTCCCTTATCTTGTGATTGGGTTTTGCCCTTAAAATTTATTAAAATGATGCAACACACCATGAGATAAAAAAAACTATAAACAATTATGGATGCTTAACTACGTGTCTTAATCTAAAGAAAAGAAGAATTTAACGTACCTTTGGGTCCTCCAGCGATCACCACAATTTATAAGGTACGAAAAATTAAAAACAAGAAAGTAAAAATCTAGATAATGTACCCTAAGTGATTAAATGCATGATGCACAATTATGTATTTACTTACTAATTTTTTTGGTTTTTTTTTTTTCAATTTTTAATTTTTTTTGTAATTTTCGAATTTTTTTGATTTTTTTGTGATTTTCTAAAAATAAAAATGCGAAAAGAGTGAGATACGGGTTACCGAAGCATGCTTCCAGAAATTCCAATTTGCTCCGAGCTCCGTGAAAATATTCCCGAATTTCCAAACTTTCCTAAAAAAAAACGAAATGAAAATAAGGCAAGCAAAAGAAAACTAATCCGAAAAATTAAAAATCACGGCGCGAAAAATAATTAGTCCCCGGCAGCGGCGCCAAAAACTTGATGAGCTGAAATTAAAGATTTAAAAATCGCAAGCGCACGATCTCGTTTTAGTATTTATGATTCGATCCACAGGGACTAATATTTTATTCGCAATAGTCGAATTAGAACAAGTGGTTTTGAAAATTTAGTTTTAAGCTATTTAATTCCTAAAAGAAAATTTACACTAATTTTTAAAGGAAAATTTATTTAATCTACTGAAAACTGAATTTTGCATTTTCACTATTTAAATTTAAATAAATTTTTATTTAAAAGAAAATTTATCTATTTCTTTCTTTCTAAATTAATTTAATTAAAAGTGAAGAAAAATTTAAACATTCTAAAAAAAAATCCTAAATTCAAATTAAGAATTTTATTTACTAAAACTTTTAAAGACAATTCGGAATGAATTATACGTAATTACGACTCAATAATCACAACTTCGATTGACAACTCTAACAATCCACAAAATCGTCGACAAGTAACTCAGAATGAAAATGAGAAAATTTCTGACTTAGCAAAACCATAGTCAACTCAGACAAATGAAATGTGAAAACTCAGCAGCGTAAATGCATAACAGAGCTCAAGAATACACAGAACCTTCAGCAACGAACATGTTTATTATAACATAGACTAATGCTAACAAAAGGAAATGAACAAACAGCAATACTCTGAACCAGATATTACTCGACAAGCAGCAATTCAGCTCCCAAAAACCACCCAGCCACTTTACTCACAAAACTCGTAATATTCGACTAACAAACAACGAAACCAGCAAGTGACTTGGTTAAACGCACAGCACAACTCGCAAAAACAAAGACACAGAGGAACCCCAATTCACAGAATTCAGAGACACGCCAGATTCATTTACTTAAATTAACTGCAAAAACTCTAAACTCAAACAAGCTACTCGGCAACATCAAAAACTCTCTTTACCTATACTACTCAGCAATCAAAATCTAACTCGGAAATCGTCTTAATACATCACAATGCAGAAAAAAACTCAGTCCAACTCAGACACACTTAGCCAACTCAGCGACTCTCGAAACTAATCTGCAGCTACATAAACTCAGTCACATAAACTCAGTTGACACACAAAAGAAACAAAAACAAGGCGCAGTAATTCAGATTCGATCATCAACAGCAACTCGTAAATCTCCAACTACGAACTTGGCAACAAAACAACGCCTATATTGTAGGTAAAACTCGCCGAAAACTCAGAAAATTCAGCAACTTTAAATCTTCAACTCGCGAACTTAGTACAGACCACGACACCAACTCGTGACTTCGAACGACCTCAAATCTCGAACCACAATTATACAATTACGAAACTTCAGTACACTAAAACTTCAACAATCTCAATCAAAAACTCGGTTAAACACCCAGACGACTAGCAAAATTACAGCATCTCAGTGACGACTCAGAACAAGTAGAAAATGATACTTGGTGGGTTTTTGGATTCGACTAAAATAGGGGAAGAGGGGGGATCTGTGTGTGTGCTTGAATGATCGAAGAGAAGGGAGAAAGGTATTGTTGCGAAATCGAAGGGGAGTCAGGAGGGAGGTTTGTTATAATCGAAGAATAAAAGAAAGGAGAGATGGGTTTTGTGATTGTCGACTGAAAGACAAGGAAGGGAGAGGGGAGACACAGCTGGGGGGAAGGGAGTGTTTAATCGAAAAGAAGGGAAGTGAAAGGGGGTTATGTTTGTGGGTTTGAGAGAGATTGGGAGAGTTAGAAGAGGTAGAGATAGAGAGAGAGATATGTGTTCGGTGAAGAGGGGAAGGAGTTTTTGGAGGAATTAACAAGAAGGGTAGCTGGATTTGTGGTTACTTATTTAACAGTAAAACGAAACAAAAGAAAGGGAATAAACTGAGTAAAAATAGGGGATGTTAGACTAATGCTTCGAATTAACAGAAGATACGAATCGCAAAATTAAATAACGAAAGTGAAACTAATATTTTTGTAATTTTTTTTAATACTAACACATAAATTATGAAAATTAAATCTACAACTAAAAATAACCAGACCCACAATAAAATGGAGATTTAAAGGGGCACAATTACAAATATTAGCTAAGAACGAGAAATTAAAGATCGTTAATTTCAACCCCGAGTGGTTAGCTTTCGCTACTTTGTCCACTATTCGGATTTACGAATTTAACGAAAATTAAGCTTGTATTAAAATTGAGAGAAGTGTTTACAAAGAGCAATTACAAAATGAAAGCTACAAAATATGGAGGCTACAAAATTTAGGGTAAGGAAAGAAAACTAAGATGTAGGATAAAACTAAAATTTTGGATTAAGGTGTAAGGTGTGTTGGATAAAAATGAAGGGGGCTATTTATAGGAAAATTTTAGGGTTTTTGGTTGGTGTGGGTTCATCCTAGCCATTCATTTAGTTTAGTGTTGGCTAAATCTTGACCATCCAATTTGTTTGGTAAAAATATGCACCACCCTCCCTTCTCTTTCCTTTTTCTTCTACTTTGGTCCTTCTTCTTTCTCTTTTGCCCTTTCTTGCAATTTATTTATATATTTTGTCATTTCTTCACTTTTCTCGAATTTCCTGAAATGCGATAAAATAATTTATTAAAAATACGAGTTCAAACAATAAATAGGCAATAAAAATATGCAAAATTATGCACTTATCAATGTTGATCATGAATATCATGAGTTTTGATGAAAGATGGTGCACGAGTGGAAAATGAAGAAATAGAAACGGGTGGGGGTGGCTCTTCGAAAAATGTTTTACCAATAGAATTAGGATCACAAGAACTATCCATATGTTGGGTTTCCCATTTGGAACAAATATTCTTCATCTCTCCAAACATCTCTTTCGAGGTCAAATCCTTAAAAGATTCATGAAGCTCTCGATTGGTCTCGTAATGCAATTGAAAATCTTGTTTAAGAAGAGACTCAATCTCATGATCGGCCAAATTTGACCTTGAAACAACCTCCTTAACTAGGTTAGCTCCTATTGGTTGAGTATGAAGTTCTTTGGGTTCTTCGGGAAGAGGTTTGGAAGATGAATGGAAAAGTTCATTAGAAGAAGATGATGTTCCTCTAGGTGAAGCCACAATCTCAGAATCATCGGGATTCTTCGTTTGACCTAGAGAAAGAATGATGTCAGCATTAGAATCTTCTTCGTGTGAATCACCACCGAAAGGAGTGTCAACTTGAACATTAGACCTAAGAGAAATGATATCATCGAAAGTATCGATAGGTCTTTGAGTGATAAGAATTTCAAGGTTGACCTCGGGTGGATTCGGGGTGGTTATCGTTTCACGCTCGCACATGGTGGCTAATTGATTCACTTGAAATTCTAACTTAGATAAGGCTTGAGCATTAGAATTCAAAATTTGCCTATCAGAAGTTATGGTTTGCATGAAGTTTGCTTGAGAAATCAATAAAGCCTCGATACTCTTTTCTAAGGTGTCAAGTTTCCTACTCGAATCATGAAATCCGGGTGGGTGGGCGGTTGTTTGAATTGAACTCGAATAAGGAACTTGACTCAGAATTGGATAAGAGTTCGGTTCTTGAAAATGTGGAGGCGGAGTTTGATAGATATGATCTTGATTCCATGAGAGATCGGGATAATCTCTCCAACCGGAATTAGAAGATGATGTAAAATGGTCATTTCGAGAGGTTGGTTGAAACATGGCATTGATTTGTTGAGAGTCGGGGCCATGTTGAAAATCGAGACTCGGAGAGTTGAAATTTGGGTGCCAAGACGTGTGTGAAGGGCCACTAAGGGTTTCTAAGGCTTCGAGTCGTCTAGTAAGATCATCTAATTCAGAGTCGATTGCACTATTGTTTTCACTATAATGCAAATCACTAAAAGTACTAGACGACTCGTAATATACACTAGGTTCCCTAGTTGACTCCCACCACATCGTATTATCCGCTAACTCCTCGTCAAAATTCCAACCTTGGTAATAACGTTCCCTAAATGCTATGGACATGGTAAAGATTTATCAAGGATAAAACCACGTAGCAAGTAAGTGCGAAAATGAAACACACAAAATAGATGGTGAAAAAATCAAAATAAAAATCTAACCTAGGTTCCCTAAATAAAATAACTAGACATTACTCATAATGTTAAGACACGCTAAAAATTCCGTAAATTAAGAATTATTCAGACCGATTCGGCCAGATTAGAGCAGGCATTGCCAAGAGGCTAAACTCGTCACTTAGACACCGAATCTTGCGAAAATGAAACACACAAAATAGATGGTGAAAAAATCAAAATAAAAATCTAACCTAGGTTCCCTAAATAAAATAACTAGACATTACTCATAATGTTAAGACACGCTAAAAATTCCGTAAATTAAGAATTATTCAGACCGATTCGGCCAGATTAGAGCAGGCATTGCCAAGAGGCTAAACTCGTCACTTAGACACCGAATCTTAACAGCCAGGCGAACCTTAGACACTGAAGGTCGTGAATAAGTCTTAATTACGTTTATTTTTAGGCACATTTCTAATTGAGCGCGAAATCCTAGGGTCAAATGTCCAATTAATTTTATAAAGGCTAAATGATGAAACAAACAACGAGATAATAAAAGGCTATAAACATTTATGGATGCTTACACTACGTGTCCTAAATTAAAAAAAAAAAAATTAACGTACCTTGGGGCCCTCCAGCAATCACCACAATTAAATAGGTACGAAAAATTAAAAACAAGAAAATAAAAATCTAGATGATGTGCCGTAAGTGATTCAATGCATGATGAAACAATTATATATTTATAAATAATGTTTTTATTTTTTTTCAATTTTCAATTTTCAATTTTTTTTTTGATTTTCTCAAAAAAAATAAGAAGACGAAAAGAATGAGATACGGGTTACCGAAGCATGCTTCCAAAAATTCCAATTTTCCCACGCTCCGCGAGAAGATTCCCGAATTTCCAACTTTCCTAAAAAAATGAGATAAAAAATGAGACAAGTAAAACTAATCCGAAAAATTAAAAATTAAGGCGCGAAAAATTATAGTCCCCGGCAGCGGAGCCAAAAACTTGATGTGGTGAAAATGTGACAATTAATATCGCAAGCACACGATCTCGTTTTAGTATTTATGATTCGATCCACAGAGACTAATATTTTCGCAAACCTTAATTTTTAATTTAGGCGAACTAGACCATTTAAATTTTGAGAATAATTTATTTACTTAAAAACTAATTGCGAGCTAGCATATTTCTAATAAATTGGGAAAAGAGAAAAATATGTACATACGAACAGAATTAAACAAGGCTTGAGATATGAAAATGATGAATGAAAACTAGTGGCCACAATTTGTGTTAACAAATCACCAAACCCACAATAAAATTGAGATTTAAAGGGGCGTAACTAATATTAAAACGAAAATTAAAATTACGAAAACAAATTCTTCAAATCGATACTTTCAATCCCGTGTGGTTAGCATTGCTACTTTGTCCACCCGAGAATTTACGAAGATAAGGAAATGAAGAGCAAGGAGAGAAATGAAAGAGAAGTGCAAGAATTAAAATGAAGCTTGAAATTGCATAAAAATAAAAAGTGTTTACAAAAAGAAAAATATTACAACTAATTTTTTGGAAGATGAACTACTAATAACCTAATTCTAGTATCTAAGCTAATGGTGTCCTTAACAAGTGAAAAATGAGGCTATTTATAGAAAATATTTTGGGATTTTGGTTGGTGTGGATTAATCCTAGCCTTCCATTTTGGTTGTGGGTTAATCCTAACCCTCCATTTTGGTGGGCTACAAAAATGCACCACCACCCCTTGCTTTTCCTTTTCTTCTTGTTTTGGTCCTTCTTTTTCTTCTTTTGTCATTTATTTCTCTATTTTGTCATTTCTTCAATTTTCTCGAATTTTCCTGAAATACAACAAAATAATTTATTAAAATACGAATTCAAACAATAAATAGGCAATAAAAATATGCAAAATTATGCACTAATCAATTTTCTTCGAGATAATTGCTAAAGTGTTTGCAAATTCTACCAAGAGCAACAATGCCATTATAACCACTATGCTGCAAAAGATTGGTTTCTCAATGGCAAACAATAGAAGAATCAATGTTGCTGACTTGATTTGGAATACTCTCATATCTCGACTACAAAAGGCCAAAAAGGATTTTGTCAAAGGAAAGAATGTATCTTGCTATTTTCCTAGATTTTTTACATTAATCTTTAATCATGTGATTCCCTCAGGTCAATCTGCTCCATTTCCTAATGATCGAATTCAAGTGTCTGTAAACCAAACAAGAAGTTCTATACCAGACTAGACACTTCTGCAGCTCTGACACACATTCCAGTGGTAATTACAACCTACATGGCTTAGTACATAAATTTTCCAAATGTATTACCAGTTATTTCTCCTGTGCAATCTGAGTCACTTGCTGCTGAGACACAAGAACCGGTTGTTGAACAACAAGTTGATGAGCCACTTGAATCTGTACTTGAACTAGAAGCACATGCTAGTGAGCAAGCTATCCCTAAACAAGTAGTTGAATCTCAAGAAGATCGACTCAATACAGTTGGAGAGAATGCAACATCTGCTGACCAGGTATTGCTTTCGAACCCTGAAACTTCTTATCTATCTCCATCTCATTCTTCTGGAACCCAAGTGGTTGATAGGACTGACCAAGGGATTGTAGAACCACAATCTCTAACCAAGGTCATAGAGCCAAACACAAGGTCAAAATCAACTACATTCTTCCATTACAGTAGAAAATTGCAGCCTAGAAGAAGTAAGAGAAGTAGTAAAGAATTGAGTGATCCCACAGCTCTGCCTCTACTAAAGAAGAGTAGAAATCAAACCGAGGCAACTGTAAACCCATCCATTTCCTCCCAAAAGGATTTGGACATTGAAATGGCCGATAAACAGTTACTAGTTTCATCTTATCAACATGATGAAACTATTGAAATTCGCCATAGGGCCATGGCATCCTATAATGTGTCAAGCACAACCCCACTGTTATTACTAACAATGGGAGAACACAACCCCACAGTGCCTACCATATATACGGTAGAGGAGCCTTCACAGGCTTATGAGGGAAATTTTGATTCTGAGCCACCTATAATAGAATCATCATCTCCCCTCTCAGGTGGAACATACCTGGATCCCTTAAGGGAGTTTCCACTCGCAGTTTCGATTGGAGAAAGTGGAAGGCAACTCGGTCCTTCTGTCACTGAAGCAATTCAGACATCAAATCCTAATGAGATGGCAGAACTGACTGGGGATAGGGATTTGCGAACTCC
Organism: Kitagawia praeruptora; assembly: GCA_037693485.1. NCBI lineage: Eukaryota > Viridiplantae > Streptophyta > Magnoliopsida > Apiales > Apiaceae > Kitagawia > Kitagawia praeruptora. The sequence goes on along the minus strand of CM075354.1, from coordinate 8,809,327 downwards.
CATTGCACCACCACTGACCTCCCAAGAGGAGGCTAGGGTGATTTTACATGCAGGTACACCTTCTGGAGCTATGCAGATTGTGAGGAGTGATGTGAGGATCACCTCTAAATTGAGTGAAACACATGCACGTGAGATGAGTGCAACTCAGAGTGATCATGAGGTGAGTGCACACACTAACACATACACTATCTCTTTGCAAGAAAAGATAAAAGTTCTTGAAAATGAACTTGAAGAAACTAAAGCTGAAGCAAGAATACTGCGAGCACAAGTGGATGAAAAGTCTTCTTCATCTACCTCTGTCAATGATCAGCTTGGAATGATAAGGAGTGATATTGAGAACTTAAAGACTGGCTTCAAAACTATAATCTCTGAATCTGGAGATGTCACAGTTGCTCAAGATTTATTGATTGGTGATATTTCAGATAAAGTTGATGATCTTCAAACCGAAATGCTTAAGAATCAGCTCTCTACTGAACATCGTCTCACTTTGATTGAAAGGCAGAATTCAAGACAAGGTAAAGGGCTAAAACACCTATTCAACATGATTAGCAGAACTCATGCACCCACAACAGAAGAAAATGAAGTCTTTGAAAGAACAGATGGTGATGCTGATGAGCGAGACCCAGGAACAGGTACACTTCACACTTCTGTAGAGGATTCCTTAACTAAGGGGGAGAAGTCAAGAGGGGGAGTTAGTAGTGGTGGAGCTGAAGACAAGTCAACAGGGGGAGTTTCTGGAGATAAAGGGAAGAAAGCAGTTGGAGTTTCTCAACCTCAACCTGAAGACACTGAAACTGAAGGGTACTACTACTCAGGTGAACCTGATGACTTCGATGTTTTTGCTAACTTCGAGTTCCCTGATAAGGGTGAAGTACTACCAGAACCAGATCTTGAATACTGGGAAGAGCAAGTACCAGTGGATCCTGTATTTCAAGCTGAACAAATACGACTGGACAGTGAAGCTGAAGCAGAGATTGACAAAAGAAAAGCAGAATTGAAATTGAAAGAAGTAAGGCTTCAGAAGTCATTAGATCTGATGGCACATCAGGAAAGACTTCAGAAAGAGGAAGCAGATGCAATGCAACGTCAACATGTTATTGATATTAAGAAAAGGCAGTTATACGTCAGGTATAATAGTGGAAAGGCTTGGGAACGTGCTCAAAGAGCAATGGACTTACCTCAGATTCATGAAAATGATGATATTCGTCTTGGTGATATCCTTGAGAATATTAGAAAAACTAATCCAATTCATGAGATGTATATGAAAGCCTTGAAGATAACAGTTGACAGAATAGTGACTGCTTTTGACCCAAGAAATGATGAGTTAGTAATCATGGTTGATTGTCATAATGTTGGATCACACAGAGTATCTCTTCAGTTCTTCTACGACAGACCATTGACAGAAATCTGGGTTCTAAGGACAAAAATTAAAACATCTTCTGAGTTGGGGATTTTGCTTCATGAGAAGTTTAAGGAACTTGCTGAAAAAACTGGTCCACAGGTTATAGAAAATCCAAGTCAAATTTAGTTTCTGGTTGGTGATGCACTTCAGACACTTCATTTTCGCTCAGATCGAATTTATAAATACACAGCTAGGCACTTGGTATATGTTGAGCATATTCTCAAAAATCATGGGTTTGCAACTCAAGCGAAAATTGAAGCTGCAGATCTTATCCAAACTTATGCAAATACCAACTTGAAGGATTATGAAAGATTCAAAGGTGAAGTGAGAAAATCACTTGGAATTCCATTAATTCTTCCTTCAAGGTTGTCATCAAGAAAAGAGTTACTTGTTGATGCTGAACTGCAAAAGAATCTGCCAGAAATTGAAGAAGAACCAGAAGAAGGAGAGATAAGGAATGAAGACAGTCAGAAATGAAGAACAACTCTACTATAATATCTTTAGAGCTAGATAGGTCAAGATAGGAGTATGTTAAATATGATCAGGCTAGAGGATCATCTATCTTGTATTTATCATTATGTTTGAATCTGGAAATTTTTATAAATACCAGAACTTTTTCATTATTTACTTAGCAATTAAAGTTTTATCATTTACTAGTTTAAGTTGAGTTAGTTGAGTTATCCTCTAGGAATTTGCTTGTTAAATTTTAACAAACAAATAGGGGGAGATTGAAAGGCATATGACTCAGCCTATTTGTAATTAGAGGATCCTAATCCAATTAAACTAGATTGTAATAAGTAAATAATATTATCTGTCACAGGAATCTCAGAAGATGCTATCTGTCAGAAGAAAAATCAACAAGTCAATCTATAGTTTTGATGTCTTACACTGGAAGAAGTTCAGTCTACTGATCAAACCTCGGTGTAGCATTCAAAGTGATGGATTTAATTTTATAGGACAGAGATTTCTACAAGTGACAAGAAACAGTGTCAGTACGGATGTATTTGAAGAAAGTTGAGAGAAGAAAAAGACCACAACTTAAAGTCAAAATGAAGAACAAAGATTGAAATTAGTCGTTCATGAACCAGACAATACATCGAGCGTCAACAAATATTCAGTGGAAGTTCTTTATTAGTTTTTGGTGGTACACAGCAAGAATTTGGCTATTGAAGGATTTATGATAATTCTTTTTTTAATTAATTAAAATGATATAATTATTTTAACTAATAAGTTAATTCTATTAGAATTAATTTGTTTGTTATTATAATTATTTCTTTAATTAAATCAGAATTATTATATAAAAGAATAAATGTCAAGTGTGAAATTTGTTCTATTATGACTATCCGGATAGTCATACCGATAGTTATAATAGAACAAATGATAGTCATAATCCGCTGTGTTGGAGACAGTCATAATGAGTTCTGTGGATAGTTATACCGATAGTCATAATGACTGGACAGTCATACCGATTGTTATAATGGTTCAAGTGACAGTCATAACAACTCAATGGATAGTCATACCGATTATCATAATAGCTGTGAAGAGTGATATTTTAACTGCATTATGACTATAGACTATTCAACGTTGATTGGCTATAAATAGAGACAAGAGGCAGTAAACTCATAAAGACATACACATTCAAGATATTAAAGACAGAAACAAAGCATCATACTCTCTCTTCTTTAATACACTGCCCAAGAATTTAATTCCCAGTAAATCAAGTTGAACTCCTTTGTAATATTTGATCCGATAGAACCTGTTTATTGATCACTCTTGTACTACTAGCGAATTAAGTTTCCTAGTTCTTATCTCGATTTTTATTAACTAAATTAGAAAAGTTCATGTCGAATTTTCTAATTAGTTTTTATTAACGTGATAATACTCTGTACTGATTTTGTAACAACCATCAAGTTTAATATATCGTTATATTTAACTTGAATTTTGTTTCAATTAATTCCGCACAAATTTGTCTAAACTAAATTTTATTTAACGGACAAATTTCGATAAAAAGATAAAGATTGTATTCAACCCCCCCTTCTACAATCTCAACGGACCTAACATGGTACGAACCAAATTTGGTATAAAATAGTACATTAAAAAGGGGTTTTGTTATTAAAACATGTTATATATATAGATTTTTTATTATTTATTTAATATTATATTTTAAACAATCAAGAAAATATAACATAAATGGTTCTGGTTCTAATATATACGTTATTTGTACAATTCAGTAATATCATAGTAAAAGAATTATAATTATAACAAAATTCCAAACAATTGTTTTAGAAAATAATATGAATTTTAGGGGAGTAGGAATATGTGATGAAATAAGGGTGAAACCAAATTTGTTACGAAAATATCATTAAACAGAAATTTATTAATAAAGGTTATAGATTCGTTAGTGTTTTATCAAATGTTATACGATCTAGCAACGTATTCGTTGGTGTTTTACCCTCTATTTGTTGGTGATTTTTGATAGTTAGTTTTTTCAAGTCAAAAAAATTATAAACAAAAGAATTATAATCATCATAAGAACTCTATTTTTAACTCTTTTTAAAGGAACATAGTATTCTAGGGGAAATATGATTTTTTAAAAAATTTACAAATAAAAGAATTATAATTATAATAGGATAACAATTACAAAAAGAATTATAGTTATAATAGGATTTCTATTTAAAAAAAAAAACAACATAGAATTATAGGGAAAATAGGATTTTAGGGGTGAAACATGCGAACCAAAAACGGGTGAAACCAAAATATAGGTGCGAATCAAACTTTAGATACCTTTAAAAAGGATTTCGCTTATTAATAAAGGTTATAGATGTAGAACAATAGGTTTATATTATAAACCACAAATTTGTTGAGAACTGGATGAAGAAATCGTTGAGGGGGGATTTATGCCTTATCAAACTTTAAAGTTAATTAACAATACTTGGGTGACGAAAATTGAAACCTGCCGTGCTGTTATGGGGTCCAAATCGTGTATAGGCATAGACATAGACGCATAGTTGGTGGGGTGTTGGTCCCAAATATCACAATTTGAAACAAAATGGTTACAAATATCACAATCTGAAAAGTTGGTTGCATCTATCACTCCAAAACATAGTCTAATATAGCGTTTTGTTTTTTTTTTTGTAGAACGCTAATGCGTTTAGCGTTGGGGGGTTTGCAAATTTTTTTTTTGTTTTATTTGGTTGAAACGCTAGATCATACTTGGTTTTCAAGGTTTGTTAGAACCAAACGCTACTTTATGTGGCATTGTGGTGTATTAATTTTTTTTTGTCTTTTGTTTTTTCTTGTTTTGTTTTTTCTTGTTTTTTTATGTTCTTCTAAATATATATTTGTAAAAAATATTAAAAAAACTTATTTATAAACGGTCAATTAAAAAATAAACTTATTTTTTTTTGAAATTCGTATACAGTTTATTCGCCATTTTGAATATTTCTAAAATCCAAAATTAAAACGTTGAACCCTAAAAATTAATTGTTGAAACCCTAAATTTAATTAAAATTGTATTTTTTAAATTTAATTAAAAAATTGAATCCGGCGGCCTGATTTTTAAACGCTAACGCGTTTAAAAATCAGGATAAGTTAGGGTTTAGGGTCTAGGGTTTAGGGTTGTAAACAACCCTAAACCCCAAACCCTAAGTTTGTATACGGTTTATTCGTCGTTCCGAATATTTCTAAAACCCAAAATGGAAATATTGAACCCCAAAAATTAATTGTTGAAGCCCTAAATTTAATTAAAATTGTATTTTTTAAATTTAAAATTTTTAATTAAAAAAACTGAATCCATCGAATTCAATGCATTTTTTAATATTTTTTCCCAAATATATATTTAAGAGAAAGTAAAAAAGAACAAGAAAACAAAAACAAAAAGAAAAAAAAACCAAACCAAAACAAAACAAAACACTATGTTGCGTTCTTCCCCCCAAAACACCTTATTAAGTTGCGTTTCCCCCTTCCCCAACGCTAGATGATCTAGAGTTCTCCCCCAACGCTACTTTAAGCAGCGTTTTCCCCCTCTCTCTCCTCTAAAACGCTAAACACTTTAGCGTTTTTTTAAAAAAAAAAAAAAAAATTCCAAGAACGCTACACGATACTGTGTTTTGGAGGGATAGATGCAACCAATTTTTCAGATTGTGATATTTGGGACCATTTACTTCAAAATTGTGATATTTGTGACCTTTTTTCTAGTTGGTGTGCCACCCCCTCTTTCACTTTTTTGATTGGGTATTCCTGACTTGGATTTCACTAACACTAATTTATAATTTATATGAATATCTAGTTTATAATTTATATCAATCCTAATATCATCTTTTACTCGTATATTGAATAATATATCTCCAAAAATGAGTAAAATGTACTTGGTAAACTCTTTGGATGATCAACTAATAATTATTATAATAAACAAACTAAAAAAATAATAATTATTATAATAAAGATTTATACAATATCACAATTACAAAAATAAATCACAGCAAGAACATTCACTGTTATGACTCCTGATCACTCACAAGTAGAATCTCATTCAATGATCGAGGTACAGGACATTTACAAAAACACAACGTCAATATAAAATCTCAAACCAATAATATTTTAGTCACCTTCGATCTTGTGCTAATTCTATTTTATAATAATTTTATGATTTATACTGTTCAAATTAAAGAATAAGTATTGTAATAAAATTTTATTCACAAGAATTATATATTAATTCGATGAAGCGTGGCTTTGAAGTATGTCTTGATGAGTAGGAGAAGAATGTCGAAAATGGCAGCGATGTCCATAAGGGCACATATTTCCAGAGATGAACATACGGCATATCTCAGTTTTGTATCGAGGATGCCTGATAACGGGACGGAGCTCTGATATTCAATGCGCAAATCGGCAATTGTTACCGTACGGGTACTCACCACTCTCTTCCCACTTGTTACACAGTTCTGTTTTCTGCATCCCCTGATTGTACACGTCAATGTCCATTTCAACTCTCTTCCCACTTGTGACGAGTAACTTAGAATTTGTATTAGTGTGACGAAGCAGTAATTTATAGAAAAGTGGCTGATCCTGTAATATACGAGCTACTGTAAAATTGTACGTTTGTATAAATGAATACTGGAAGCTAGCTAGGTTGATCATTAATTTTGACTCACCTGTTGGTTCAGAGATGGAGCAGTTGTGAATCCTGGCTGGTATGAGTTGCAACTCCGGTTTGCTCTATTCATGTTTCCTGTTATATTGCCACGCTGATATATCATTCGTCTTCTCATGATTACTTGATCGAACAGATATGCTCTTCGGATGTACTGCTGATGAAATTTTGTGTTGGTTTCTTTTATCGTGATTGTTCTGTTGAATTACACTTGTAGGACTGACGCTCGACTTGGTAATTACTCGACTATCACCAATGGAAGTTGATCGATGGATATTGTAGTCTGTGGTTAGGTACGACCTGGATGAAGAGACTAGGGAACTGGCTTGTGAAAGAAGATTTATGCGGCTAATAAGATCTGCGTTAGCTAGACGGAAGTTTTCATTTTCTTGGCGAAGAGCGTTGAGTTGTTTGATTGATTTCTGGAGAGTAGAGAGGTATAATGTATACGAGTAATCATGGAGATGGTTGTTTTCGAGGATAAAGCTGGCCTGGTTGAGGCAGTTTTGTGCAGCAGTGGCGTTAGAGAAATGATCGAATGACAAGTCATCGGAGGAAGGAGAATTTGAGAGAGAATTGTTATTTGTGGATAGGAGGAACTCGTTGATGCAAGGATTGAATGTTGTAAAGTATTCATCGTCGGATGGGAGAAATTGGTTGTAGGAAGAACTAGTAGGAGAATTACAAAAAGGATCTATATTATTAGTAATATCATTAATAATGTTAATATCGTGAAGTAAACGAGGTGATGAGTTACTACTGGAGGAAGAAATAATGTTGGCAGCTGTAGTGCCACTGTTGTTGTTGCTGTTGCTGCTGCTGCTTCCATCCCATACACAATTCTCATTCGACATATTCAATCTGCAACGCTCTGTATGAAATGGATCCGATTTAACAAACCGTTACAGGGAATGCGAAAGTTATATAGCAATGCAGATAGATCTGTAACAGAATGGCAAGTCCCACTTGTCACCATCCATGTCACAAATATAAATACATTACACACATAAGCTGACATGCATCCTTTGTCTAACAATTAATCATGTGGAAATGTAATCTCGGTTCGTGCATGCATGGGACTGAGCTATCAGAAGTTGGAGGAATGGCAGGCTGGTAGAGTTAGTTAGTGGTGTTTAATTGAAGCTAGAATTGGGCTAATTCTAAGCTTGTAATCATGAGTTTAGTTTCATGGTTGTTGGATTAGTAAAGGGACTTGCTGTCGTTAATGTTAATTTTGTTCGTCTCACTCTCACACACACCAGCAACAAATAATAGAGAAATAGTTGCTTGCATTTTACTACTTTAACCAACTTCTTCTTCTTTTTCAACCACCACTTTTTACGAGTATATTTCTTCTTTTTAACGTTTTGGTCTTGCTAGCTTGCTAAAGTTGGTGTTCGCACAAATTCTTTTCCAGCGTTACGACTATAATTTGGTGGTATATATAGACAAAAATGACCTTCAAAAGATGGTACTTATATTTCAACTATTATTTCTTCTTTTTCGCAAGATGAATTTTGCAGAATACTGTATTTTTATGTTTGAGTGACACACATGTACATGTCTGCACCGAAATTGGAACATTAAGTTTCCGAGTGTTGGATATTTCAAATATTAGAACGAGATTCTTATCTATATCTATATATACTTAAAGCATGAACATGAAGGATTCCAAAAATGACATATTTTACCCCTTATCTTTTAACTATCATTTAGCTTCCTAATTATTTGCAAGGTCATTCTAGACAATTGACTTATTTTCTGATCCAATGGATAAAACCCGTTTACCCATTAACAATCATCCAGTATAAAATATACTTAGTTAGTACATGACCCATTTTAAAATGGATATGACCCATTGGATCTAAAACAAATTATATGCAAATATACTGTTATGGAAAGCAATAAATGAGACAATTTTCCTCCACGATTTTAGCAAACTTTCAAAAATATGGTAACTGAATATATGTAATTTATTCAACGATGGAAACCAATGGATATGACCCATTGGATCTAAACAACTTCTCTTATCTCTCTCTCAAGAATGGCGGTATACATAAAATATCTTTAATCTCTCTCATCCTCTCTCTCAAGGCGGTACACATAAAATATCATTAATCTCTCTCATCTTTTTTCTCCTTCTTAGTCATTTTTCTTTCTTTCGGTCTTCATGGTCTTTTTTTAATGTATTCATATATGTGTGTATGTGTATACTATATTTGTTGTTTACTAATATTTTTTTGTTTGAATTTACAGAATATGAAACGAGAATGATTTTACAAGGAATTTGTGATTGAGACAAGTTGCAAGATACAAATTCAACGGTGAATATGATTAATTGGGTGTGTATCTTGATTCTAAAAACCTATAACTCGATTCAATATCGTCTTCTCTGATTCTTAACAAGGTTTTCTTTTCCATTTTTTCTCTTTTTCCATGCATTTTATTAATGTTTTAATCAATATCGTCTTCTTTGATTATTTTCTCTTTGAGTATCAATGGCAAACAGTTCTAACAGGTCTACATAAAAGGTGTTTGATTAAAGTTCTGTATGATTTAAAGTATATTTTGTTTGTTATTTTGATGTTCTTTGACATGCTTTCCATTGCTTTTTTGTAGCCATGACAAGAGAAATCAAAAAAATGGCTTCATTTTTTTTTTTGTATTTTGTTTGGGGTTCTGAATTGATCGGGAGCTGCAAAAGGTCTTTAATCTAGAGTCAATTTTAGTGTGTATATAATTCGTTGTGCTTATCTTTATTTCGTCAAATGTCCAATTTTTGTGTATGATATACGTTTATTTATCTTTAAAATGTTTGTTGCAGGCTTTAAATTTATCCACTTTTTCCTACAAATGGATAGATTGAGTTGGTATTGTAACTGAAAAATATATGTAATTTATTATGTTATGGAAAGCAATAACTGACACAATTTTCCTCCATCAGATTTTCTTCCAATATTCCATTTGTAGAGGATCTTTTTCCCATCTACAATATTCTACACCTCAAAGTCTGCATTGTAATGGATAAAACAGGTACGCAAATTTTTTGTTTATATGTTGGTTCCGTTATATTTTAAATCTAGACATTTGCTTAATTGTGAAACAGGTCATAAGAGGATTCCGCTTGGTTCTTTTTCTCCTACTTCAGAATGAAACTATAAGCGAAGCATTTGTACTTGGATTCGTTTGTTTTTTATGTTTCTGTTGCCTAGGTTTAGCTACTTGCTTTTCCTGATACCTTTTTTCTAGGACATCTTATTAATTGTTATACATCTCCAATCCATATACTGTATGTTCCTTTCACAAATTTGAATCTTTTGGTCATTTTCTGGTCATCTCCGGAACTGCATTACAGAAATTAAGGATTTGAAGCATTGACTAATTTTCTCTTTGGTTTTTTTCTTAAACTTGATTCTTGGCATCAAGCCATTGTTATCTTCAAGATTGAGATATTAACTTATTGTAATATGTTTCCTAAGACATGATAATCAAATCTATTTTTGTGTTAAGTTTCACAAAGTTTATATGTTCATTACGTTATGTTTTGAATCTAGACATTTGCTTAATTGTGAAACATGTCATCAGAGGATTCTGCTTGGTCCTATTTCTCCTACTTCAGAATGAAACTGTAAGCGAAACATTTGTACTTGGATTCTTTTGATTTTCCATGGATTATCCATATTATGATCCTTTTTCAATAATCTGTGATTATGTCAACACAAACTTTCTATTTATTTCATAATAAATTTTCAAATTCAAATTTTCTGTTATAAGTTTCCTCTCATATATTTTTTAAATATTTTTGAATTCCTAATTACTCATTTATGGAAACAACGACTCATTCAAAAAAAATTTCAATATTCTATATGTAATGTATTCCATTGTAATTCACAATATTCCGGAATATTCATATTATGATCCAGTTCCAATCATCTAAAATCAAGTCAACTTGATATTTTCATTTAATACAAGATAAGAATTTGAAATTCAAAGTACTTATTTAATACACAATCTTCCCAATTAATTCAAAATCTTGCTTGATTTTCTCTTATCATATTATGATCCATTTTCAATTATCTATAATCAAGTCAACACAATCTTTTCATTTAATACATAATAAGAATATGAAATTCAAATTACTTATTTAATACACAATCTTCCCAATTTATTCAAAATCTTGCTTGATTTTCTCTTATCATATTATGATCCATTTTCAATTATCTATAATCAAGTCTACAAAATCTTTTCATTTAATACGTAATAAGAATTTGAAATTCAAATTATTTATTTAATACACGATCTTCCCAATTAATTCAAAATCTTGCTTGATTTTCTTATTTAAGGAAACTATAACTCATTCATATAGTATCAATTAGCATTAATTATTCATATTATTCACATATCCATTTTTCTTTTTCTTTTTCCCCAAAAATTTCCTTTTTGACGGGTTCAAAATCTTAAATTTAAACATATTTTTGGATCAATTAAAGACTTTGAAATTCAAATTACTTATTTAATACACAATCTTTCCAATTAATTCAAAATCTTGCTTGATTTTCTCTTATCATATTATGATCCATTTTCAATTATCTATAATCAAGTCTACAAATTCTTTTCATTTAATATGTAATAAGAATTTGAAATTCAAATTACTTATTTAATACACAATCTTCTCAATTAATTCGAAATCTCGCTTGATTTTCTCATTTATGGAAACTATAACTCATTCATATAGTATCAATTAACATTAATTATTTATATATCCATTTTTTTAAATGGATACTATATATTCTTAAAGCATGAACAGGAAGGATTCCGAAAATGACATATTTTACCCCTCACCTTTTAACTATCATTTTGCTTATTATTTGCAAGGTCATTCTAGACAATTGACTTATTTTCTGATCCAATGGATAAAACCCGTTTACCCATTAACAATCATCCAATACAAAATATAGATAGTTAGTACATGACCCGTTTTAAAAGGATATGACCTACTGGATCTAAAACAAATTATATGCAAATATACTATTATGAAAAGTAATAAATGAGACAATTTTCCTCCATGATTTTAGCAAACTTTCAAAATTATGGTAACTAAATATATGTAATTTATTCAACTATGGAAACCAATGGATATGACCCATTGGATCTAAAAATGCAATATACTGTTATGAAAAACAATAAATTTAGGAATAAAACAAATTTTCCTCAATTTAGGAAATCAATAAATGACATAATTTTCCCTCATGATTTTAGCAAACTTTCAACCATATTCAACCATGTAAAGCAATAACTGACACAATTTTCATCCATCAGATCTTTTTCCAATATACCATCTGTAGATGTTTTTTTTCCATCTTCCTTCTCTACACCTCAAACTCTGCATTGTAATGGATAAAATAGGTACGCAATATTTTTGTTTATACGTTGGTTCTGTTATACTTTGAATCTAGATATTTGCTTAATTTTGAAACAGGCCGTAAGAGAATTCCGCTTGGTCCCGTTTCTCCTACATCAGAACAAAATCGTAGCGAAATATTTATGCTTGATCCTTTTTATTTTTATGTTTATGTTGTCTCGGTATTTTCATTTAAAACAAACAAATTTCTACTCCATCCATCCATCTTTGTGCTTTTCTTCAAGGGGTATTAATGGACTAATTAATTTCATATTATCGTTAATTAATTTTCTGATTGGAAGTTTGACTTTCTTATAAATTACTTTTTTCGTATTTGTAGTGCTGAAGCATCCTTCTAGACGTGTGACATGTAATGAGAGGCAGGGAAGTGTACCTACAAAGAAAATTTCTTTTGATTTGGTGGAGAATATAAATACCAATACTCCTACTCAAAGTGGGCTATTGAGTGGTATGCTATCTGTTCTTAACGAAATTTTATGATTATATTTAGAAACTAATTGATGTTTAATTTTCAAACAGGTCATAAGAGGATTCCACTAGGTCATGTTTCTCCTTCTTCAGAAAGAAACTGTAAGCTAATCATATTTGTTAATTAAATCATACGTCTCATTCTTAACAAAGGAGTTTGATTATCATGCTCCACTGTATAATATGTCTTCACAAAATCCATGGTGCTTTCCATTAAAGATGGTCAGTTATAGATTATTAAATCTAACCGTAATTGTATTGCATTTCTAATCGTAATTATCAAGTCTATCCTTTCCAATTTTAAATTTACACTACTCACATGTCCTTTTGGGTCAATCTACTTGAAACCGGATCACTCCATTCATAAATGGGTAAGATCCAAAAAATAAATTTTAGGTTCTTATCATTTGCGGACCAATGTCCGGCACAGATTTTAAGGTGCATTTTAAGGATAGTTCCATAATTTATTTTTAAAATTTTCTTTTTTTATATAAAAGTAGAATTGTTCTATTTTTATACAAAAAAAAAAAAGAAAATATCAAAAATAAGTTATAGAACTATCCTTAAAATGCACCTTAAAATGCGTGCTAGACACACAGTTTTTTATATAAAGAAATTAGAGGGACAGAGGGAGTAGCTTATAAACCATGCAATTCACAACTATTTTTTAATACTTATAATTATATAAATTATAATATCAAACAAAATATGATATAATTTTGATTGTCTAATTTTTAAAATATTAGATATAACGATTCATAATATAAAAGTTATAAGTTTTTTCTTTAATGTGAGGAGAAAGTTTTAAATTTGTTTCATTATGTCATTCCAATTTTATTTGATGTCCTATTACAATTTTTTAAAATTATAACATGAAAAGAAATCAAGTACAATTGTTTTTTTTCATTAATATAAACGCGCCTAGGCATCATCGTGAGTCGATGCCGAACAACTTTTACCAATATATAATTTAACAATCATCGCAGTAAAATTGTCCGATACAATAATCTACTAGCATTATCTACAGAGGGAGTAATATATAAGATTAACTAAATATTACGCAAATAATTTTCCGTCCATTTAACACGTTAACTAAATAGTAAACAATTGAAATACTCTACTAAATTCAAGTATATGTGTTTTTTCGTTAATATAAACGCGCCGAGGTGTCGCCGTGAGGCGACACCGAGCAACTTTTACCAATAAATAATTTCACAATCCTGTTTTTTAAAAGTAAATTTATTACGTATGTGATATTTATTATTCTAATAAAATTCGGGTACATTTATACAAAATTAATTATTTCTATTAGCAAAATGTATTATTTAAATTAGTATATTCAATTAAATAAAATATTTTTTTTAAATTATGAAGAGTGACGATTTAAATATTTTGTAATTGTATATAATGTAATAGCTTAGAAATTTTGTCTGTGAAAAAACAATTTTTAAACTAATAGCTTATAAAAATTGTCCGATATAGTAATCTACTAGCATTAGATACTAACAAGAAGATTAAAAGTTGAATTGTCACAGAACAATGTCGTTGAATTTTACTGGTAAAAGAATAAATCTACAAACTTATGAACTGTCATTGTTTAATGGAGAAATGAATCATATGAATCTCTGGAGCCACTTTGATGATCTTAAAACCTTAAAAGCATGATCGACATTTTTGTTATTTGGAGTTGGTTATTGATACTTTATTTGGATTGTTTTATTGTTTCTATATTTTTATTATCATGGATTTTTTATTATTACTTTGTTGTAAATTTTTGGTCCAAGTACCAAGAGTGTTTAGTTTAAATGTTAAAATCTTAAATTTGGTTTGTTTTTAAATCAAATATGTGCTCAATTTTACTTTTAATAAGATGGAAGTACTAGTTCAACATTATTATCGCACGTACATGTGATATTGTTGGTTAAAATAATAGAGAGGATAATGACATATCGTAATATGCTTTTACAAAAAAATTATTTCGAGATGAATAAAGTCATAAATGTACGATATTAAAAAATCATAAATAAATTATAAAATAAACTAAATAAATATCATTCCGTGTACGAAGCACGGGCAATATTGCTAGTTGATTTTAATGTTACAATAGGTCTAAAGTTGGGTTCTCGATTCCATTTTCGAGTACTTGTAAAATATGTACATGATTATATATGATAAAACAATTTGACTATCCTCTTTCGCTAATAATTAGATCCCAAAGGATTGGACGAGGTTCCAAGATGTACAGTATACAATTTAAAGACTTGTATGGTACCGCGTTTGTCCGTAAATTCAATTCTAGAACTCAAAAAATATTAAATTCTGGAACTCATATATTGAATTACATAATGGTTTCAGAATTAAGGTATGTAAAATTTACAACTCAGCCATACTGATATGTAGAAAATATTGTTAAAACACGGCTAATGAATAAAATTAGCAGAGGAAATTTACGTTGAAATCTAAATAAGCATTGTAAATTGCATTAACGAGGTATAACATGTGTATATTAGTTTTGTGAAGTGCATTATTGAAAATATGTTCTGTAATGCTTCACATTATATGTTCCCTGAAATAAACATGAAACTCACAATCTGAAATAATTAATAAATGAATGGTGAAACGATGAAACAAATATGAACATCCCAATAGTTAAGTAGAGCCATTGGAAGTTACAAGAGATTTGTAAATTTCCAGAACTAGTCTGCTATCAAACTCAGCAGGGGAGTAAGGAGTTGGAGGTTGACGACCCATTGGAACTCTCTTCCCACCGAATGCATTCGTATTCTGGTTATTGTTGGAGGAATTTCGTAACAACATGAAATCGGAGGTTTGCTGGAATAGTATATCGAAATTATGAGTATGTGGCTGTTTTAGGGGATTAGGGTTTATGAAAAAAGAGGGTGCTGGACTTGATAGGTGTATCAATTTGTCTCGTGTATCGGTCGCCATATGCCAAGATGCCTACGTACCAATTTATATGGATCAAGCCCACGTAGTTCTGTGAAATTGATTTGTGTCTATCCCTTAGAGACTTTAGGGATAAACTTCGTTAATCTGGGTGATTACTGATTTTATCTGATTTAATCTTATCGTTGTGATATCTTCCTGATTTGAAAAATATCATTTGGAGATATTTTCCGTTATTGATTGATTGAGATTGATCATTTCCTCATTTCAGAGAGAGGATAAAACTTAGTGGTTAAGTAATAATTATTAATCTGAATTAATAATTATTAGAAATTAGAAATTTGTGAAATTATTAAAATGCCAAAATTATGGCATAACAACTAGCCCCCAGTTCTTCAGTGTAGCTTGCTGCAGTGGAGAACTAAAAATCCTTCAAGCTTCCAAATTTCTCGAGTCGCTGAAAAAACTGAAAATAGATGATTAGAAAAACACTTAGAGCACCATTGTGCTCATTAGGCGTATGCGGATGCAAGTGTGATAGCATGCGATGACCACTATAAGATATATATTTGCCAAGGTTTTCAAATGTGCGAGCATATTTGAGGCTTCGACCTCTGGCTCTTCAATTCATTACCTACTCGATTGGAGATGGCACTACAATATCTCTTTGGTTTGATCCATGGTGGAATAGCTCATGCCTTGCAGGTAACACAACAGATCTTATCATTTCTCAATGCAGCATGAATGCTAAGGCTACGGTACACGACATCATCAGTTCGGGTTTTTGGTGTTTACCAAGACCAAACCAGAGGCATCACCATGTTGACCCTGCTTTGTCAAACTGGCTGCACACCTTCACATTTCCAGCCTTCAATTTTTCTTCTCGTGATGTAATCTTATGGAACGGTTTAGACAGTCGAAAGGTTAAAACATGGCACGTTTGGGAGGGACTCAGACACTGTGGCCAGCAAATTTTATGGCATCAAGCAGTTTGGCATCAACTTAAAATTGAACGGTATGCTCACCACCAATGGCTGCTTAGCCATGGCAGAATCAATACTCTGAATCGCCTTGCTAGGTTCGGAATTGTGCTTGACCAACAGTGCTTCTTGTGTGTTGGAGGCCGCGAGACTGACACTCACCTATTTCTGCATTGCACTTATAGTAGACATGTACTATCTATGATCCTCTCTTCTTTCAACATAGGCATTGCTGGACACACTTGGCTAGAGTTTCAACAGAGTCTCCTAGCTATCCAAGATGGGCCTAAAAGAAAGCTGGTTCTACTAATGGTTCAAATCTATAACTACTATATTTGGCGCGAAAGGAATGCAAGGAAGCACAACAGAGGTGTCAATGGTCCAAAGCTCCTCCTGAAGGGTATACTTGCTGACACTAAAGCAAAGCTTGCTACGTCCTTGTGGTTTTCGAAAATTGTTTGTAACAGGCCAGACTTAATAGTTTGATTGTTTTCGCATTTGTTTGCTATCTTTCTTCAATCTGTTTACATAGATTGACTATAGATAGCCTATCTATGGCTCCATAGATCATGGGTCAATCCCTTGTATATCTCCCTCTCCCCCTTTTCTAATATATATTAATTTAGCGGAAAAAAAATGTGCGAGCATAAATAATTCGTTTGAAATCCTTTGCGATCCTTATTGTCTAGTCAGGACCTTGGCACTTGTATATATCCCGAATTGGCGTACACGCTTTTCAAGTGTCTGATGCAACCACATAAGGATGTGTCTGGCGGAGTCTTCAGTAGGAGATGTAGATGTAATTCTGGTGAACTTTGCACGCGCGCTGGCTGTGCATGTCTGAAATATATTTTGCATAGGGATGTCTTCCCACCCATGCGACCTTGAGCTCAAGATCTGGTCATGGGCCTTCAATAATAATCCAAAGGGCGCTGCACTTTACTCAAGCATGTAGCATTGCGAAATTTATAACTTGTCCAGGCTACCCTACTTGGCAATTTAGTTCGCAAGTTTGTAAATATTTTTTTTACATATATGTACTATCGCGACAATATATGAAAAATATTTTACAAATCCAAATGCAATCATAAATATGCTCTTTTAAGAGTGTCGCAATATTTATTTTCTCTAAAAATAATGCTTTTTTCTTTGTAGAAAATCTTTTTCAAATTTATGCGTCTCGCATATATAATTTTTTCTTTCTCCAAAGCATGCAGCTCGTACGGGATTTTAAAACAAATCCATAATTCATCAAGATGTAAATATAATAATCGGCATAAGTATCTCGTACGATATTTTCTAAATCTCAATAATTTTACAAGCATAAAAATATATTGCTCGCACGAATTTTCTGAATAATAAATATATTTCTTGAAAAATATTTAAAAACATGATAATTATGCATGCATGACATAATATAAATAACAATTAACCGAAATTGCAAAAAATATAAAAAGGAATTAGAAGGCTTATCTTTTAATTGATATCAAAGTCGCATCAGCAGCGTGGCGTGTCAAAGTCGCATTGTCTGGATGCGTCTCGTCTGGCTACGTCTCGTCTGGCTGTGTTTTCGTTGCTTGGGTGTGTTAACTTCATGATTTTCTTTTTTTTTTTCCTGTTGCTGGCCTCGCTGTTCCTATATTTTCTTTGTATATTGTTTTGCTTCACTGGTCCCACAACTCATCACGTACCACTCTTGTTTAATTCTTGGTTTTTGTTGCTGTTTTTTTTTTACTCCACGGGTGTAGTCCGTAGTTCGTGCTTTGTCCATCCTTTTGATTTGTTTCTCTGTGTTGCACTTTTTTTTCCTCTACTGTGTTTCTGACTTGATGCCTCGTTATACCGTATTTTGTATTCCAAAATTACGATCTGTTTTTGTGATTATTGATCCCTCCACCGCCTTCCTGTCAGAACCACTTTGATTGTGTTCCAACACCGTGAATTATGAATTATTCGTCCTCCTCGAATAATTAAAGCCCTCCTTTTAGCGCCAAATGTTGTTGGAGGAATTTCATAACAACATGAAATCGGAGGTTTGCTGGAATAGTATATCGAAATTATGAGTATGTGGCTGTTTTAGGGGATTAGGGTTTATGAAAAAAGATGGGGCTGGACTTGGCAGGTGTCTCGATTTGTCTCGTGTATCGGTCGCCATATGCCAAGATGCCTACGTACCAATTTATATTGGATCAAGCCCACGTAGTTCTGTGAAATTGATTTGTGTCTATCCCTTAGAGACTTTAGGTATAAACTTCGTTAATCTGGGTGATTAGTGATTTTATCTGATTTAATCTTATCGTTGTGATATCTTCCTGATTTGAAAAATATCGTTTAGAGATATTTTCCGTTATTGATTGATAGAGATTGATTATTTCATCATTTCAGAGAGAGGATAAAACTTAGTGGTTAAGTAATAATTATTAATCTGAATTAATAATTATTAGAAATTAGAAATTTGGGAAATTATTAAACATGCCAAAATTATGGCATAACACTGGTGTTTCACCAAATTTAGCATCATATTCACGTAACCTATCTTCAGCGTCTTCCATAACCTCAATGGCGATGATAATACCCTCTTGAACCTCATTTTCGGGACAACCTTGATCCTCCAAGCTCGTCGAGGGCTCCCTCCTAAACGGACAGTGTTCATGCTCTTCTGGTATTGGCCCGAGCCACTGAATTTTGTGTGTCCCCTTCTCGTCCTCTGGAACCTCTTCATCGTTCCATTTAAAGGGTTCGATAAAAGATATTCCATTGTTCTTCGTTGTTTATTAAAACAAAATTTGAGAGAGGCAACTTTTTTTTCTCTTTGAAGAAGTAGTAGTGATACTGGAAAGGCTGTGCTCTACGCACTATTAATAGTACTTTATAATATTTGGATGAAAAAATTATTTTTCGAGAAAAAAGTGGGGGAAGTGAAAATGTGTAACTTATTTAATGAGTTCTCCAACAAAGTGACACTACAATTGTTTGTCAGATACCCAATGAGGAATATAATCTAATAATCTGGGTTTTACCTGCCTGGTCAACAAAAGGTGTGAAAATTAAAGATTTGCAAGGAATACATATATGGCAGCTGGTCCCTGACAATCGATTGTCAGGGACCGGTTAACTAATAATCGGTTTTTAAACCGTTGGATCAATGATCCAACGGTCCCCCTGGATTACAAAAAAATTTCCTGTTCGCGGAAAATTTCCACGGACCGATTCGCGGAAAATTTCCGCGGACCGTAATTTTTTTTTTTTTTAATCTCAGCCGTTGGATCCTTGATCCAACGGCTGTGGAACTGATTGTTAAATAACCGGCCCCTGACAAACGATTGTCAGGGACCGGGACCCTACATATATTGGATTCTAAATATTTTGTGTGTGTGTCTCGGGCCAGGTCAGGGAATGCAGTGGAAGAGGAAGGAGGGTTGCACGTTTAGAGTATTTGCTTGCTGCCATTTTGAACATATTTATTTTTGCTGCATGCTTCAAAAGTAACTCCACTAAGAGCATTCACATCCCGTACCCCATCCCGATCCCTAAATTCTTACTAAAAATAGTAAATCTCCAAGCAAAAATAGTAAATCCCTAAAATTATCAAAAAAAAATTTACATCCCATTCCTCATTTTCCATCCCCATATCCCTATATTCTTTTTTATATTACTTCTTTCTCTCTCTTTCATTTACAACTTTAACTAACAAAACTCACTCACTATCTACAAATATAATTTAATATTATTATATAAAGAGAGATGGAGTTTAGGGAAGCTTTTGGAGGAATGAATAAAGACCCTAAATATGGGGACTTAGTTATGACCCTAAAACTAAACCCCAAAATAGGGAATGGGATGGAGGGGTATTTTAGAAGAAAAGTTGAACAAATTCTCAAATTATGGGGATGGGAATGGGGATGAGGTACGGGATGTGAATGTTCTAAGTACATGTTTATATGTACTTCCATATAATTGAATGTTAAAAATATGTAATAAACAAAGAGTAATTTTTTTTTAAAGATTAATTCAATAATAAAAAATCATACGGCATTTACATTAATGATCGAGTCAAACAAACAGTAAATTGCAATCGCATAATCTCATGAAGAGACAGTTAATTAAACGATATTTTGAAGATAATGAAAATTTTTAAATTTTTTTATCTTAATATTTAATATTTTTATTTTTATTTTTCATAATTTTAATATTTGCTCTTTAATTAATTAGTAAGAAAATAAATCATAAAAGATAATAAAAAAAAATAAAACGTGTTTGATAGTATTCTAAATGATAGTTTTTTGCATGTATATTGAAAATAGATAAATAATTTTTTAAATTTATTATGTTGTTGATCGGAATTGAACCTTGAAATTTTTGAAGTAATTTATAATACAATATAAATGTTTAATAATAAAATGGTGAAAGTAGATAATAAATTTTTTTAACTAAAATATGTTGTTGAGCGTAAACGAATCTTGAAATTTTAGGAGTAGTTTATAAGATGATATAAATGTTAATAATAATAAGTTGTTGACGAGATTCGAATCTTGAACCTATATAAAAGTATTTTATATATTGTAAAAAGAATATTTTTTATCATTAAATCTAATGATTCTCATTAATCTGTTTCAAAATTTTACGGTTGCTGTTGAGTGTACCAAAAAACCAAATATAGACTAGTTTGCTTATAATATTATAGTATAGATAAATATAAACTTGTAGTTATGGGGAATCGAATACAAGGTGATAGTAAAGAAATTAAATAAATAAATGGAACCCTGAATTAAAATTATAACCAAATTTGTACTTTGACACCAGTAGGCCCCTTTAAAATATGGTTTTTCACAATTAATAAAGAGGATAGATATGCAGTTTTGTTGAGAATCAGTCCATCTAAAACCTTAAGGTGTTAGAGAGAGGCCATATCAGGATCATATAATGTATTCTAGCACTTCCCCTCACTCGAAAGCCCATTTATGGGTCGAAGAGTGGATCACGGGCGCCCATCTTTGGAGCATAAGTTGCCTTCGTGTCCATATTAAATATGGAGAATATTGGGGGTCGCAGAGAATCGAACCTGGGACCTTTGCGTGACTGAGCTCTGATATCATGTTGAGAACCGATCCATCCAAAATCTTAAGGTATTAGAGGAAGGCCCAATCGAATCTTTATATTATATTCTAACACTTCCCTCAGTCGAAAGCCCATTTTTGGATCGAAGAGTAGATCACTGGCGCCCATCTTTAGTGTATAACTTGTCTTCGTGTCCATATTAAATATTTAGAATATTGGATTTTTGTGTCGAAGAGTGGATCACGGGCGCCCATCTTTGGAGCATAACTTGCCTTCGTGTCTATATTAAATATCGAGAATATTGGGGATCGCAGAGAATCGAACCTAAGATCTCTGCGTGCCTACCATGTTGAAAAACAATCCATCTAAAATCTTAAGTTGTTATGGAAAAACCTAACTGAATCTTTATATTATATATTCTAACAAATTTCTACTTTCTTAGAGCATTTTGGATGGAAAAAGCCCTTAACAAAAAACTCTTACGCGACAAGTATTATATACATTATGTAGCTTCATTCATACAAAATCCTTAAATAAAATTATTAATAATAATATTTTATATTATTTTAAGTAATTATTTTAACAAACCCGAGATGCTCTTATAGGTTGTATGCAGTCATTCTTCGATGAAGCATCGTATCTGTACAGTTAAAATGTTAATGCATGCGTCATCGAATGGGACAACTTACACTACGCCATAAACAGCCTGCTGTAACCCAAAAATTCTGTTACAGTAGGGTGGTAAAATGTTACAATAGACCCATTTTTGGGCTAGGGTAACATAAATTACATGTTACATATTTCGATGTTACCCTAGGGTACCTAAGCTAACATATTTCACTCCTAGGGTAACGTGGCCTTTTCGGTTACCGTAGAGGTCTTCTGTAACATAAAAATAGCATATTGTAACATAGATATTCGGTTACCTTAGGGTGCTTCAGTTTTTTTAAAAAAGTGGGACCCACCTGTAGGCCCAACATGTTGGCCCCACATGTAGGTCCAAAATGTGGGCCCCACCTGTAGGTCCAACATGTGGGCCCCACCTGTGGACCCTATTTTTTAACTAGAATCTTGTAACAGGCTAATGTAACACTAAAACATGCTAATGTAACACTAAAACAAGCTAATGTAACACTTTACCCAAAAAAAATGAACAGCACCTTTTTAAAAGTATACAATCCTAAAATACCATTCAACATCCAAACAAACTTATCAAATCTGATTCAACATCCAAACAAACTTATCAAATCTGATTCACCAAGTACCAACAGACAGCTAAGATCATTAACAGTATCAAGAACACTATAAAACATTAAAAACTATGCACCCAATTGATGAATGTTATTGTCGAACACTAGCATGTTTTCTTTGATTACCATTAACTTTCCCATTTACTAGACTAATGTTACTTTCGAACACTAGCATGTTTTCTTTGCTTGCCATTAACTTCCCCAGCTCCATAGACTCTCCAGGTTTAACATTTGCAGCTGCTCTGGCAGCGGATACTAGTGGTTGGATGTCAATCTCAGCTTCTCTCATGTGATCATCATATGTGAATGTGTCCTTGTCATATACAAGCTACAAAACAATTGGAAGTGAAGTCGTAAAACATCATTAATATCTTTCATCAAATTGGATAATATTAACAACTTTCAACTAGATATATGATAAAGATAGCACTAAAGATGACAAGGACCAATGTATTAATGTGTATATCCACCAGGTATATATATATAAAAAGGCTACCAACATGAATTCTAACCACTATCAGTTTATGTAGGAATTCAGTATGTTCTTGAGAAAATTTATATCTACAAGACATGCACCAACACATTTGTCTGGTTAAAATAGATTTACCAGCTTGAGTGGAGGAATGTTATCTGGAATTGATAACATAAGCATGTCCTTCCACACAGGATTCAAATTGTTTTTAACGGATTGTGTCTTCATTGACTTCAAAACACAAAGAGAAGGTTCACTACTTCAAGTAATCCCTTCAATTCAGCCCTTATAAATTTAGAATATAATTTTATCGACAAAAAAACAAGAAATCTTACTTGACTTCCCAATGTAAGGATGACATAGGGATCACTGTGACTGGACATCATATCTCGAACGGCTAGATTACTGCCTTTGACTATATTGACCTTTATTAGTCCTACAAATTCAACCATACCCACCTATATATACAACATACAAAGTACATCATTTACCAAGAACACCTCTTGAAAGCAAGCAAAAATTTTGAATCAACATGTATCAAATTCCAGGCAAGCACACTGAATGCACAGATGTTTAAGTTTACGTTGAAAAAAACTGTGAAAATGCAACAAGAAAAAATGGTATAAAGGAACTGAAGAACACTCACACACTGCGACAAGTACGTGGGTCAATTTAATTTAATTGATAAATATATCAATGTAAATTATAGTATGTTTATTATCATTGTACATCACGAGTGTATTGATATCATTCATAGCACTAAGCCACTAACCAGTACCTCGATCAGGCTATATAAAAAAACATGAACATTTAATACAAGCCAAAACATCATAATTGTGTATGCAGCCAGCTTCCTAAATGTACAAGCAAGACATGGTTTAAAAATTCAATTGAAGTTTACAGATACTACATGAGTGTGTAATATGACATTTCAGTATTTTACAGATGTATAAAACATCACCAGTTCTACCAACTTGTCCTCATCCGGTAACTACAACAGTCACAACTTGTTACATAGTCGTTCATGGTAATAAAAGGAAACCAATTTTGAAATTAAGTAAAGAATTTTTCATAAACCATAATACAAGATTTAAATATTTTTTAAGTGCCATTTCTTTATCTTCCAAGTTAACATATCCACTAAAGTCCATTCAATCTATATATACCTCTACTGGAGCTGATCGCTGCAAGGCCTCGAGCATAGCATCCACACCAACATAGTAGTGTCAAGATTATATTTGGGAGGCTGAAAACCTAATAACACAAACAAAACTAAAGATAACAGTGGACACAAAATAGAGCACACCAAACACACTTGACACTCCTTGTTGCAGATTACTATATCAACCTAAAGTATTATAAAGAATAAGTGGGAACTCTACAATCCTATGTTTTATTAATCAAAGAATAACTAGTTATGCTTAAATTTATGCAATCTGAACAGAGTAATGACATGGATATGAAGTTATTTTTTTCTAGTGATAACATAAACACTAAACCTAGGAAACAATGCTTTCATATAATAAGAACACAACACAATTGACCTAGATCAGACTAGGCACACAAACAAAGAAATATTGGAACATTAAACAAAAACAAAAAATTGGGTGTTAGGAATTACTTTGACAAAAAATTGGGTGTTGGCAAACAAATTGTTTAACACCCGCATACAAATTGTATCAGCATGAAGACTTTAATCTCCTGTTGTCATCCTATTGTAGGGACCGCAAACCGCAACTAGCTTTGCAAGAGCCTGAAAATACAAGTGAAGCATACATCAGTATTAGCCAATTAGATAGGACAATGCCAAGTTAGTTACTAACAATGATTCATATTTCTGGTAGAAAGATCTCAAGACATTAGATAGTTAGTTACTACATCTTCAAGCTTTCCCTTATCTAAAGCTGTTTTTGATGATTCTAGGTGATAATGCTCCTCGCTCCACTCTACCGCACTTTCTCTCTTCCGGTGATGTTTGGATGGAGATGTGGTGTAGCTGTCGGAAGGGAGCCTGCAAAACAATGCTTGTCCGGGGGTGGTGGCCGTCAAGCACCTCCGGCGTGAGAGTAAGTAACTTAGTGGTGGAGAATACAAAAAACAATATCGGAAAATGCAAGTACTAGTGACTGAGATTTAGAGAGCAAAATGTGAGATGTGAGAGTGTGTGAATGAATGTGAGAATTTTCAGCCCCCCAAATGTGTGAATTTAGCTCGGTATTTATAGAGGGCTGAGCATCCGGTCGGTTCGGTCCAAGAAAAACCAGATCGGTTCGGTTTTTTGGGTTCGAACCGGCTTTGCCCGGTCCTAGTCTTACCTCCTCTTGCCCGGAAGGATGTACTGGAGGAAGGATGTGCCTCTTGTCCGGAAGGATGTGCTGGAGGAAGGATGTGCCTCTTGTCCGGAAGGATGTGTTGGAGGAAGGATGTGCCTCTTGCCCGGAAGGATGTGCTGGATGAAGGATGTGCCTCTTGCCCGGAAGGATGTGTTGGAGGAAGAATGTGCCTCTTTCCCGGAAGGATGTTCCTCTTGTCCGGAAGGATGTGTTGGAGGAAGGAATCTGCTTCCGGGAGGGTATTAGCATTGATAAGAGTCTTCTTCCGGGAGGGTATTAACATTTCCCCCCACTCCTTTAACTTACTTTAGTGAGTTGGAGGAGTAAATGCGTAGTGCTGATATGCTTTTTGATATTTTATAGTTTCAACGGCTCTTTGTAACGGCTAGTTGTTGGAGGCCTATAAATACTTGAGTTTCCTTCAAGAGTTGGAATATCATATTTTCTCAAAATTTTCATCTCTTACTTTCTCTGTTGTAAGTCTTGAGAAATTCTTCATGGAGGGAGGGAGGAAGACTTGTTACTGTGACCTGCCCGTGGTTATGAAAACCATATGGGCCGGAAACAATGCTGGTCAGAGGTTTGAGCGATGCGCCACCAGGGAGTGTCACTATGACATTTGAATAGATGAACCTCTTGGTGCCCGAGCTTGTGAGGCCATTGAAGAGCTGATTCGGGAGAACAATCAGCTACACCGCTTCTATATGCAGAAGATTGACTGCGTGAGGGCTTGGGAGATGACCAAGCGGGAAGCTATGTTGGCAAAGCTGCAGGAGTTAGAGAGCGAGGTGGTCCGTGAGGAATCTGAAGATGAAGATGCTTCGGCTTAGGTTTAGATATTTTCATTGTATCCTAATGAGGACTTGAGGGGTCTGTCCTTCACTTGTCTTCTTTGCATTGTAATATTTTCCCTAATGAATGAAACATGATTTCCTTCTCTGCCTACAAATATCTTTTTGATTGTTTTGAGCTATGTTCCCCCCTGGGCATCACTTGTGGATAAAGTCCATTAGTGATGGCCGTAGAATTTTTCATAAATGTTGGCGGTGAAAAAGGGACAAGGAATGTAGTATCCCATGAAAGTTCAGTAAATTTGAATTTGGTGCCCCCCAGACATTGCTGGCGGGTGTTGTCCGCTAGCAAGGGTCTTAAAACTAAAATAACAAAATTTGTAAGTGTGTACACGAGAGTGAAAGTTTTTTTTTTGTAGATGAGAAGAATTATCTAAGAAGTGGAGAAATTTTGTGCAGGAAGTAATTTTTGTGGGATGAGGGATTTTGGGTTATCCCGGTTAGCTTCATCTTAGATTTTTTTTTTCCTGGTTCTGTTGTTTTTTGTCTTTTGTTTTCTGGTTTTGCAGTTGCAGGGATCTGTGCGAGGACTCATCCTGGATCAGAGTGTTTCGAGAACGGAGTGGACAACCTCCACGTAGGTAAGTCCCATGTGATCAAAGCCATGGGCTCAGGTATGACTGCGATCTTTACCAAAATTTATGAGGCCTTTGTAAATATCACACACTATTGTTCTGTTGTGCACTAAGCTGGGGGTCTTCACGGAAACAGCCTCCCTACCGTAAGTAGGGGCATGGTCTGCGTACATCTCACCCTCCCCAGACCCTGCTCTGTGCGGGATATACTGGGTATGTTTGGTTTGGTTTGGTTTGGTTTAGTATTTTTTGTGGGGAGGAAGGATTTTGAGAAGGAAGTAATTTTTGTGGGGAGGAGAAGGAAGTAGTTGAGAAAGAAGTATTTTTTGGGTGGAGAAGGAAGTATTTTTTGGGTGGAGAAGGAAGTATTTTTTGAGAAGAAAGTAATTTTTTGTGGGGAGGAGGGGTTTTGAGAAGGAAGTATTTTTTGTGGGATGAGAGATTTTGAGGAGGAATGCGTCTGAGAAGGAAGTACTTTTTTGGGAGGAGGAGGGAGGATTTGGATGAGGGATTTGGAGGAAGGGATTTGGAGGAAGGATTTTGAGGAGGGATTTGGAGGAAGGGATTTGGAGGTGGGATTTGAAGGAAGGATTTTGAGGAAGGATTTGTAGGAGGGATTTGGAGGAAGGGATTTGGAGGAGGGATTTTGAGGAAGGATTTGGAGGAGGGATTTTGGAGGAAGGGATTTGGAGGAGGGATTTGGAGGAGGAAGTAATTTTGGAGGAGGATTTTGAGGAGATTATGACCAAATTTTCTTGTGTCAAAATATTTGAATTTTTGTGCCCCAAAATTGCGTGTTCTTGTTTTGATAAATATCTCAGATCGCATGAAAAAATATAATTATTCAACTTTATTTGAATTTGTGAAAATGAAGTTGGGAAATAAAGAATATTAAAAAGTAATGTTGTAAAAAATAGAAAGTAGTGCAGCTGTGGGTGTTTAAAATTTGAAAGACTATAACATGAAGAAATGATGATGCGTGATGGGTCTGTTCGTTTTTTATGAGAAAAAGTGGTAACGAGCATTTTAGAAATTTTTGAAAGATACAAAAGCTACTTGTAAAGCTGTGGGATATATATTAAATATTATATGTAAATGCATGCTTTACCGATAGGTGGAAAAAGGGTGGTGGACTAAATCATGGCTTCATATAAAGCATAAAGAACCTGTGTTTGGGGTTTATTTTTTGAAAAACAAAAGCTGTTTTATTGTAGAATAATAAGTGTATTGACTAGTTGCCGGCCATATGTTATTACAAAAATTTTAAATAAGAAAAGGTGATGGGTCAGAATAATGAGAAAGCATGGGCTTTTACTCTGTGAAACATACTATATATTATACGTACATGAGAATATCCCTGTGTGTCTGTATGTTCACGCGAAGGAAATAAAAAGAAAGAGTGTTGTGTCTTTGCTTCTTTTTTCAATCTTTCGAACAAAAAACAACACTGAACCGGAGACTAAGTGTTTTTTCCATTTGTTTTTCCGTAATGGTGCTCGAGGTTAGTTGCTGTTTTTCTGTGTGATTGATCTTGAAATATAATGCAATGCTCAATCATCTTCTGACTGCATACATCCTCTGCATGTATTGCATACATCCTTGTCATCTTGACGTGCCATTTTAGTATTCCCCGGTTAGCTAGTTCTTATTCACTTCACATGTAAGACAAACGTGCCACTATCTGAATTTGTATTGAAATTTGTGTAAATCTCGATCTGCATGGTCTTGTTGAGTCTATAATAATGCGTATATGCCTCTCAGAAAATGTATGTGAGTGTAGGGTTGTACGTATATCTGTTTCTGTATATGTATGTATAGATATAGTTTGCTAGGGTTCATGTTTTAAAACTGCATGTCGTGCTGGGCGTTGGGTTCTGTTCGGGTATATGGGGTTTGTGTGGATGGTACTTAACTTGTAACGTTTATAAGTGTTTAGGGTCTGATTGTAAAGTACTTTATGGTTGGTGTAAACTACACATTCTTGTAGCGGATAAAGTTACCTTTGGTCACTTAGTGTGTGTTCTAAGAATCTTTGTGTATTATGTCATAAGATTAGGACTTGTAAGCTTGGTAGGAAACGTAATTGTTGTGTAAGGTGTTTTTGAGTTTTGTTTTGAGGGAGACTGTGAGTTAACGTATTTGTGTGTATGTAAATATACTAGTTGAAAAATGTGTATGTGAATGCATGTATATGCTGTTGGGCTTGCTAAGCAAGCCTTAACTCCACATTAGTATGATATTGTCCGCTTTGGGTTGGGTCAGGCCCGCACGGATTTGTTTTTTGGGTCACTCCCAAAAGGCCTCATACTAATGGAGTTAATCTGGCTGCTTATTAACTAACAATCCGCCCCTCCGACAAACGATGTGGGACAACTCCTAACAATCTCCCCCTTCACACATCGGGCTCAACAACTGTCGAATCTGCCTCCTTGTGTGTGATCTGCTCCCCTTGATCCATACTGGAAGTTCCTGGCTATCTGGCTCCCTTAGGCCCATACTGGAAAGTCCACCTGCTCCCCCTTAAACCCAATCTGGGATAGCCCATCTACCTCTTCTTGGATCCATTCTGGAGCCCATTGAGATTGTTCTGGACCGTTTATAACCATAGCTCTGATACCACTTGTTGGGCTTGCTAAGCAAGCCTTAACTCCACATTAGTATGATATTGTCCGCTTTGGGTTGGGTCAGGCCCACACGGATTTGTTTTTTGGGTCACTCCCAAAAGGCCTCATACTAATGGAGTTAATCTGGCTGCTTATTAACTAACAATCCGCCCCTCCGACAAACGATGTGGGACAACTCCTAACATATGCTTCTGGGTATTGCTGTAGTATATAACGAGTGGAATAGGTAGGAGGGTGTGTGTTGTTCGGAGAGATAGGAGATAGTAGGTGAAAGGTTGTGTGGTGTGGATGTTCGTATATGAGAGGTGGCCAACAGAGTATGTGGGTGCAGACAGAACTGTATATTCAGGTGGTTCTATGTTCTTGGGCGCATATTCGCGTGTGTATGTTTACAGGACTACAAAGTGACAGGAAATGAAACTTGTGTGAAATGCTAAGCTTTTATCTGTTTGTTTATAGGCAGCTAAGTGAAGTGGGTTGAGGATGGGAATCGAAACTGGACTTCAGTGGGGTGTGTTTTTCATGCTCTTTTACTACTCTACAAGCCGGGTAACTGAGATAGAATAGGAGGTGGAAAACCAGGGAAGACAGTTGTGACATCCTTCTGACTCTACATGCAACAGGTACGTGTTTTTACAATTTAGTTTTGTTGTGATGGTGTTTCTGGTTAGCTATATCGGGGGTGTGTGTAACTATATATATATATGTACGTGGTATTCGTGCAAGGTTTTATATATATATGTATGAAGTGTGTGTGCATGAAAGGACATGGGGTTGTCAAAATGCGAGATGGGTTGGTACGTCTCTTCTATATTTGAAATGGGGGGTGTTAGTATGTATTCATTAAACTAATAAAGTCATGACGGTGATAGAGTAATTGTTTTTAATTGCAACGAAAGAAGAGAGGACAATCATCATTAATGATGTGAGACTCTAACGAGTGGGTAGAGATATTTCATATTTCTGATTGCTCCATGTACGACTTAGCTCTGGGTAATTTGTATAGTTTTATTGTGGTCTAAATTTGATAAAAGGTGGCGAGTGTAGTGAGGAGTGAGTAGGTGTTGTTGTTTGGAAGAAGACGGGGTATAAACGCATAGAGGAGGCGGGACTATACATATGTGTGTGTATGTTTGTATAAAATTATAGAAGTGTGTGGTGGTATGACTGTATAAGTTATAGAAGGTGGTGAGGTTATATGCTTTGCTGTTATGTTGGTGGTAATGTCAAGCCTGTGTGTTTTTACATTTGCCACCCACTCAGGGTAAGTGACTTCGCAAATAAGGTCCGCATCAAGCATCTTATCAATTTCTTCATCAATTGCCTTTTGCCTATCGGGGGCAAAATTCCTTCTCTTTTGCACCTTTGGGGTAGCATCTTTGCAAACATTCAACTTGTGCATTGCTATCGATTCATCAAGCCCGGGCATTTCCTTGGGGCTCCAAGCAAATATGTCGGCATATTCTCGTAACAACTTTGTTAGTCCTTCTTTAAAAATCGAATCAAGCCCAGCTCCAATGCTTATACGTTTCGTTCCATCTCCCGGCACCAGTTCAATTTTTTCAGTTTCTACGGCGGGTGTAACCACTGGCACTTCATCTTTTTGCAAACATTTTTTCAAAAAAGCATCCATACGTTGCTCCTCGATATCATGATCAATGCTTTCAACCATTTGGATATCTCTCATCCCCTTTCTCTGATTTCGTTGGTGCTCAAGGTGCCTTTTCCTCTTTTCTTTCCTCTGTTGGGTTGTCCAAGCCTTTCTCGCGTTACTTGGATCAGTTTGAGCCAAGTTGAGAGCAGATCCATAACAATACTTTTAAGCCTCTGTGTCTCCTTTGATCTCTCATATCCCTGCGATGGTTGGGAACTTCATTTTTAGATGTGTGGTGGAGGTTATCGCTCTCAAGCGAGTTAAGGTAGGTCTTCCCAGGATCATGTTGTAGGAGGACGGAGTGTTAACCACGTAGAGTTTGATAATATGTTGGGCTTGCCTTGGGGCTGTTCCAAAGAGTATGGGCAGCTTCACTATTCCCACTATGGGGACTGCATTGTGGCCAAAACCATAAAGTGGTGCCTCTTCTTGACATCCTTCTAACTTGTCTTCCAACTTTAGCCTTTCCCAACAATGAGTGAAAATTATGTCCACCGATGACCCATTATCGATCAATACCTTCTTGACCACATTATCCCGTGTTTCTATGGTGACAACAAGGGCTTCAGTGTTGTAAGGATTGACTCCCTCAAAGTCAGCATCGGAGAAAGTGATAACATCTCCTTCCATATCATTCTGGGATATTGACATAACCTCCTGAGTCTCAGGGGCTCGTGGAGGGGACTGTGTTCCTCCAATAACTATATTGACAATATTCTTATCACTGTTGGTTTGAGATGTGGAAGGAGTACTTGTGATATTTGCATTAGTAATTTGTCGAGGAAGGTACTGGTTGATGAGCCCTTGGCGAACCAATCTCTCGAGGAAATATTTGAGGGAGAGGCAATTCTCTGTAGTATGTCCGTGTGTGGCATGATATTCACAATGCTTAGAGGAGTCTCTATCCCCCGGGGCTGTCCAAAGTGGTTGAGGTGTCTGATAGAAGGGTTTGTTTCGTATTTCTCGTAAAATGTTTGCCCGGGGCATACTCAATGCCGTCCACTCCGGCTCAGGTTTGCGGGGTGGTTTTGACGAGATGGGAGAAGAAATTTTTGACTTGTCGAAAGTGGGTTTTGGCCTTGATGGATCGGGGCCATGTGTGGTTTGTACTTAGTGTTCGTGAATGGGCCTTTGGTTATGGTGGAAGGTGAAACGTTCCTTTTGGATGTATGGCTTCTGTTGAGGAGGATTTCTTGTTTGCTTCATGACCTTCATAGCTTCCATCTCGGTGATGAAGTGTGAAGCTAATTCGTAGGCTTTGGCCAATGTGGTTGGCTTGTGTTCCATGAGCTTGCAAATATACTTTTCACAATCGTAAGGGTCTAGACCCCTTCTCAAATGTACCAATGCTTCTGTCTTATTAACTGACACCACTTTGTTTACCGCCTCCTTGAACCTCTTTAGATAGTTTTCCAGTGTCTCTCCACTTCTTTGTGCAATGGTTTCAAGGAAGACAGTGTGCACCTCGTGTGGTTGGTTTGCCTTAAACTTATTCAGAAAAGCTTTTTTGAAATCGGCCCATGTGTCAATGGCCCTCGGAGGAAGCCTACAAAACCACCTCTGAGCACTTCCTCTTAAGGTAGAGGCAAAGAATCTACAACATGTTAGGTCCCGGTACTCATAGAAGAGAGCTAGCTGATCAAAATAACTTAAGTGTTCTTCCGGATCTCCGCTACCATTATATGAGTCCAAGTTGGGGTGTTTCAAGTGTGTTTGCTTGCTTTCATCTTCTAATCTTTTGGAGAAAGGAGATTCTCCGGGGCCAGCGGAGACTTCTCCTTCAACCTTGCGCTTTAACTCGTTGAGAGTATTGAGGATTTCTTGTTGAGAGCTTCCAATGCCTCCGATCGGAGTAGGCTCTGGAGTTCTTTCCCTTTCCTTCTCTTGGTAGAACTCATCCTCCAATCTCCTCTTCTCCCTCTCATATTCTGCCTTTTTCGCTTCTAGTTCATGTCTAAGATCTCGTACTCTTCTATTTGTTCTCCATGTCTCCGGTCGATGGTGATTTTTTCCATGCCTGACATGGTTAGTATCTTGGGAAGAGCCAAGACGTGAAAAGATTGACTTGGTCATCCTTGGTCTTTTGCTTCCATTGTTGTTTGCACTATGTGCTTCATCTTCGGGAAGAGGTTGTTCCCTCCTCCCATTAGAAAGAGGTGGGTCATTCTGTTGGTTTGGGATTCGGAGATTTGCAGCAATATTGAGGAGGAAATCCACTTGGTTAGGAGCGAAACGGGACAGGTCCAAGTTGAGAGGAGGATCTCCTTCCCTAGTGCCAATCCTTTGGAGGACAGGTTCGCTGGGGTGGGAAGTACCATGAACGATTTCTTGTTGAGTTCCTTGGAGTTGTTCTTCCATTTGGTTTGGATTGTTTGGATCAACCGTGGTTCGGGCTTGCAACCTTGTGTTCTTTGACGGTCCCATCTGAGACAACTTGTTTCTATTAACTCCTTGTTACTTCTTGCAATCTGGAAAGGATGAAGGGTCTTTCAAAGAGAAATGCCCTCCTTCTAGCGCCAAATGATAATGCTCCTCGCTCCACTCTACCGCACTTTCTCTCTTCCGGTGATGTTTGGACGGAGATGTGGTGTAGCTGTCGGAAGGGAGCCTGCAAAACAATGCTTGTCCGGGGGTGGTGGCCGTCAAGCACCTCCGACGTGAGAGTAAGTAACTTAGTGGTGGAGAATACAAGAAACAATATCGGAAAATGCAAGTACTAGTGACTGAGATTTAGAGAGCAAAATGTGAGATGTGAGAGTGTGTGAATGAATGTGAGAATTTTCAGCCCCCCAAATGTGTGAATTTAGCTCGGTATTTATAGAGGGCTGAGCATCCGGTCGGTTCGGTCCAAGAAAAACCGGATCGGTTCAGTTTTTTGGGTTCGAACCAGCTTTGCCCGGTCCTAGTCTTACCTCCTCTTGCCCGGAAGGATGTGCTTCTTGTCCGGAAGGATGTGTTGGAGGAAGGATGTGCCTCTTGTCCGGAAGGATGTGTTGGAGGAAGGATGTGCCTCTTGCCCGGAAGGATGTGCTGGAGGAAGGATGTGCCTCTTGCCCGGAAGGATGTGTTGGAGGAAGGATGTGCCTCTTTCCCGGAAGGATGTTCCTCTTGTCCAGAAGGATGTGTTGGAGGAAGGAATCTGCTTCCGGGAGGGTATTATCATTTATAAGAGTCTTCTTCCGGGAGGGTATTAACACTAGGAGTTGTAGTCCATCTGCAGAAGAGCACGCTGCTTGCTGAAAGAGGCCAAAAGAAAAAAAACAACAACTGTAAAACTGAAGAAGATCTCAAATTGAGAAAGCGCTGAACCGACCAAATAAGCCCTGAATTGACGAAGCCCTAAATTGAAGAAGTCATAAAGACGAAGCCCTAAATCATAAAAACACCAAATTGACGAAGCCCTAAATTGAAGAAGTCATAAAGATGAAGCCCTAAATTGAAGAAGTCATAAATCTACGAGTAGGGGATGGAATCGGAGAGAGAGAGAGAGAGAGATAGATAGAGAGAGAAGGGGAGATGGTGATTGAGGAAGCTCTGTGTCTGAGATGGAGAAAAAGAGATGTGGATATAGAATGAGGGAGCTGTGAACTCAAAATAAGGGGAATAAAATTTTGGAATTGGGGGAAAACCTCCCGCCTTTGATTTTTCATTCTAATTTTCAAGATTAGCTCAAAATTATTTTTTCATCAAAATTTACTGCTCAAGTTCTTTCATCAAAATTTTGTCGAAAGTTTTCTTAGTATTTTAATAATTTCAATTTTTTAAACTATTTTTTTTACAAAATTTGTTCATTTTAAAATTATTAAAAAAAATTATCATTCACTACTATTTGAATTAATATTCTCTATATAATAAACAAATTCATTTTCACAATTTTTTTACTTTTTATATCAAGTTTTATTTAATGTTAATTATTTTTAATTTATATAATTTCTTGAAAAACATAATCTTTTTTTAAAATTTGTTAATTTTAAAATTATTGAAAAATACATTACTTTAAAAAAAAGCATCAATTACTCCAATTCAAATTGTAATAAAATAAATAAATTGCTTTTTTAGAAATTTTATTACTTTTATGAAAATATTTACAATTTAAACAAATCTGTACAAAAAAATTGTGATCAGAATTTTTTAAAAAAAATATAATTTCTAAAAAATATTATAATTTCTGAAAAAACACAATGTTACCTATTGTAACACTTACATATTTATATTACATGCTTTAACACTTTATAGCTACCGTAACATCATATTTTTGACTAAGCTAACATAAAAAACACAATGTTACCTCAGGATGCAAGTAGTGTAGCTAGGGTAATATATTGGGGTAACATTTCTCCGGTAGGGGTTACGGTAGGTCATATATGGCGTAGTGTTATATTAGCTAATTAAACTGAAATTAATCTACCTTTCCTATCCTTTCCCCGGACCCCGCTACTACGAAAGAGGTTATAAAATTGATGGTTAATTAGGTATCTGAAAGCAATCTTGAATGAGATTTTAAGTGTTATTTTATTGATGTCGTGTATTGTCGTGATATTGCAATTTAATGCCAACTGCTAATAACCTTTTTTTAGCATCTCATAATAATTAAATTGCATGTAATATAGCATTATTATAAAAATAATAATAAAAGTTATTCGAAAAGATCACGGAGGAGATAATGTTTACATGTAAAACAAAAGCACATGCTTCGGGTGGGAACTACTAAAATAATACTTCTTTGGTCGTGGTCATTTATTTACATTTTTGTTAGAGTTATTTTTAGGTACATATAAAATATATTTCTACAATTTAATTATAATTTTTTTAAAAAATAAAAATTTAAACCTTCAATTTTTATTTAAAATCATAAAATTATAAAAAAATTATTAAATTATATTTTATATATATCTTAAAATGCGTGTTTAATACTCTTTATAAAATGTAAATATATGAATGAAACCAACCAAGTAGTTGGTAAAAAGAAAAGATCGACACATTAATTTATATATAATAGGAGTAAACAATTCCTAATTATTTTAGAATTATATTAAACTTGTGCAGCTATGTATGGTACAGGTATGGAGACTGGAGTAACGGCATAAAAAATGGGTTGAGTTTAGCATATGATCGAATTGGTTAATAATTAATGAGTTATTATGATTCTGTTGTCTCCCTTTAAAAATCTGTCCTGGAATCTCTTCTATACGGAGTATTATATTTTCAAAGTACCTTCCTAGCTTACGTCCAGTGTTCGAATTAAAATGATCAGTGTCCCAGAATGATCTTGTATTCTTGTTAGATCAGTGTCCAACCATTACCACCTGTTAGGTATGTTGGAGCAAGTCCGTGTCCTAAAATGATGTCTTAAGTTAAAATATAAGACATTTAATAAAAAATGATGATTTTATTCAAAAAAAAATGATAATCCAACAATGTCCTAAAAATGCCTTAAAAAGCTAGGACATGTATCACTTGCCTTAAATATATGGATATCCTAGACAATTCTCACTTTACTTTTAATAATAAAAAACAATTTTCTCTCCACTTTCTTTTCCCACTTCCCCCTTTCTACTAAAATATATTATTATTTTAATAATAAGGAATGTAGATAAGGATTGTTGTTGGAGTGCATATTTTTAAGTAATGTCCTAAATTACTAGGACACTATAATTTATAATATTTGTAAGGCATCTATTAGGGGACACTCTTGGACTTGCTCTTAGATAAAAAGTCTAGGTGGCACTATGATATACGTATATATTAGCTAAAAAAAACGAGGAAAGGCTTACGGTGGATACCTATATCCCTCAAATCACAAGACCTGTTAGCAAAAAATTGTAGATATCCTTTATTTCATCTTCTATATCTGTTGAGTCTGTAGCCAATATCTAAAATATTCAAGTCACTTTTTTACCCTATTTAAATTATATCAATGGTGAAGTAACCAAAATAATAATAAAATACTGTTTTTGAATTACAGCTAACCATTATTGCTAATACCATTGGAGCACAATGTGTTACAGCTTCAGTAAATTTTAGCTAACACTTATTTTAATTAATCATTATACCTAGTGTCGTTGGAGATGCTCTTAGCCAACTGCTACTTTTTTTTATTAACTGATTTAAAACATAGAAGTTAATTTACATGCATTAGAAAATTGTAATATAATCAGTGCATAGAAATCTAACCTAAAAAGAATCTAATGAAATATTTCGATCATACTTCTAACTTGCAATAATATTTATCATATACTAAGACACATTCTTCCCGTAACAGAATTGAGTTTAATTTCGCCTTTAAGATTCTAAAGTATTTATTTACAGGATTTTTATCATAAATTCATATTTTCGTAATTTTACCAAAAATACATTTTTTAAAAAATTTACGAAAATATGAATTTATTTGCAAAAATATGATGTGCAACCAAATATAACTGTTTGCAATCACATATGTAACTGCATACAATATCTTGTGCAACCATATATGGTTGATTTGGTTGGTTGCAGACCGTATTTTTATAAAATGTTTTATATCTAATTAACTTAAAGTTAATCCATTATATTCTTATATATAATAAATGTAAGGGTATTTTATCCAATTTTTTTGTAATACTGTTGTCGACTTGCATGGATCTTAAAATAGATACATGTGAACCGTTGGATCTAATATTAAAAATTTTATTTGATTGATTAGCATAATATTCAAGAGCTTTTTTCAGAAATATCTCACCCCAGAAACTATTTTTGCAAAAAAATATTTTTTAAAAAATATTTTACAAAAAACCAATATATTTGTAAAAATATTAACTTTTTTTAAAAATATTTGCAAAAATACGGCTCGCAACTTTTACAACCACATCTAGAACTGTATCAACCAAAATCAACCACAAATGCAACTTTTATATATTTAATAATTAGAATCATTTTTGGTTAGAGTAACTGCCTCTGCGGGATCGAGTAATTATAAACTCAAATCCAATTATTAATTTGGTTAAGACAAAACTCTTTGTGAAACTCAATTGTTGATGTGCATGTATCTATATATGTATGTATGAACGAAATGTGGGGAGGAGGAATAGTAGTAGGGATGACAACGGGTCGGATTCGACTCGGGTTTTTCAAAATCCAAATCCATATCCAAATATTTTCGGGTTTTAAAAATAAATTCATATTGTTAGATGTAATTGATGTAAGTATTAATCAGTGTTTAAGTGTTATAGTGAATAATCAGAGTTTAGCTGGAAGCAGTTAGAGTTTGGTCTAACGCTGACGAATGAAAGCGCAAACGCTGACGAATGAAAGCGCAACAGAGTGTGTTAAACTCTGTCTGGCGGAAGCGTCTACAAGTCAATAGTGATTGAAGATTAATTGAAGATAAATATGGAAGCAATATCTTTGAAGATTGGATAGCTATCAAAAAGATTGAGTTGACTTAGAAGACATGTAGCAATCGTAATTGATATCGATTGTATAGCTTAATTATAGGAATATCAATTTATGATTGTACCGTAGCTGTATGTTTTATAAATACAGTTAGGTTGACCCTAGAAGGGTATCGAACAACGAATTATTCATTTATTGTAACCTAAACAGCTCTCTGTGATATTTTACATCACTCAAAGAGGAATTATTAATTCCAAACAGTTTTTAATTGTTAAACGTGTGTTCTTGTTAATCTCTCATACAAAGCTTGATTATATTTGTGTATTCGACCTACCAAGTGGTATCAGAGCCAGGTTGTAAATTAATGCAGTTTAAGATCCACACACAAAACTATAATCATGTCAGAGATTCCTCCTCCAACAGGTTTAGGTTCTGAGAAGGCTCCTACTACTGTGAGTCGATATGAGACTATTAGGGTTCCTATGCTGAGGCCAGCAGATTATGCTATCTGGAAGGTGAAGATGACTATGTTTCTGGAGGCTACAGATCCAGAATATCTTGATAGAATTTATGAAGGTCCTC
The DNA here is from genome assembly GCA_037693485.1 of Kitagawia praeruptora. Lineage (NCBI taxonomy): Eukaryota > Viridiplantae > Streptophyta > Magnoliopsida > Apiales > Apiaceae > Kitagawia > Kitagawia praeruptora. Next base: position 8,770,232 of record CM075354.1, on the reverse strand, counting down.
ATAAGCCTACCAAGCTATCTGCTGCTACTGCTGGTCAAGAAGCAAAGACAGTTCCAAAGGAAAAGAAAGATCTGACTCCTGAAGATCTTTCATCTATTGCTATGGATGCAAAGGTAAGGCATCTACTTCATAGTGCTTTAGACAATGTTATGTATAATAAAGTGATTAACTACACTACTGCCAAAGAAATATGGGATGCTCTTGAGGTTAGGTGTCAAGGAACTGCTGCTATCAAGAAGAATAGAAGGAACATACTCACACAGGAGTATGAGCACTTTGAGGCAAAGCCTGAAGAGACCATGACAGAAACATTTGACAGGTTCTGTAAACTGATCAATGATTTGTCACTGGTAAATAAAGAGTATGATTTAGAAGAATCAAATCTAAAATTTCTTCTTACTCTACCTGAAAAGTGGGATGTGAAAACAACCACTATTAGAGACAATTATGATCTTGCTGATACTGAAATTGATGAAATCTATGGGTTGCTCAAAACTCATGAACTGGAAATGGAACAAAGAAACAGAAGATCAAGCAAGAAGGCAAAGTCTGTTGCTCTTAAAGTTGAAGAGAAACCTTTAAAGAAGGAAGCCTCAAGAAAGAAAGCTAAGGGAAAAGCTTTGGCTATTAATTATGAGAGTGAGTCATCAGATTCTGATGTTGACTCAAACACTGATGATTCATCTGATTCTGAGGATGAAGAGGAAATGAGGAAGATGGCTGTCTTGATGGTGAAAACTTTCAAGAAGATGGGTTTCAAGAACTTTAAGAAGGGAAACAGGTTCTCTAGAGATTCAACTTCTGACAGAAAGAGTTTCAGGAAGTCTGAGAGAAAGGAGATTAATCTGGGAAGAAGGATAAGTCTGAGATTCAATGCTACAAGTGTAAGGGGATGGGTCACTATGCTCCTGAGTGCAAGAAGGGTAAAACTGAGAAGGCACTCATCACAAAGGGCAGAGATTGGGCAGACACTTCAGACTCAGATGAGGAAGTCAACTATGCTCTCATGGCTTCTATTGAGAATGAAACAGAAGAGTCTGAGAACAAGGTACCCTTAACTACCTATGCTTATAATACTGATAATATATATATCTGAATTGAGAATTTATCTCAAGACATTGCATATTAGTTATAGGGATCAGACTTTAGAGAATGAGAGAATAAAGTCTGAGAATTCTGAACTTAAACAAAGAAATAAAATTGTTGAAGAAAAACTTGAAAACATGCAACAAGTTCAGAGAGAAAGAGATGATGATGTTTATCTAGAACAGGAGTTGCTAGGAAAATATAACCAACTAGAATCTGAGTTGGAGAAGGCAAATCACATAATTAAAACATGGACTCATTCTGGAAAAGACACTAATGAGGTTTTTCAGTCAGACACAGTAGGTTTAGGTTACTGTGAGGGAGATGAACTTAGATTTCAGAATCAAGTTAAAATGAGAACTCATCTTCCTACTAAAAAATTTGTGCATTGAGTGAATGAATCTAAGTCTGAGGCTGAAAAAGGAACTGTTAAAAGAGAACCAGTAAAAACTAGTGTTAAACAGGTTAATATTGGTTTAATGACAGATAAACAACTCAAGCATAAACTTAAGGAGTTAAAATCTGTTAAGAAACAGAAAGTGTCTAGAAAGAATAGGAATGGTAAAATAGGCATTTCTCAGGGTAATTATCCAATGCTTGCTACTTTTGCTCCAAGAAAGACATGTCATAACTGTGGTAGCACTAACCATCTTGCTAGTTTTTGTAGGAAGAACAAGAACATTAATTCTTTACCTTCTAACTCTGAAGTAAAGAAAGTTAATGTTAGAACTAGACCACAGACATTGTGCAAACATTGTGGAAGTACTTGGCATTCCATTTATACTTGCAAAAATTATTATGCTATTTATCATAATTACTATGAACCCAAGCCAAATTTGAAATGGGTTAAAGTTAATTCTGCAAGTGTAAACTCTGATAAAGTTAGCTTAAACTCTGATAATGTGAATTCCGCTGCAAAAGCTAACATAGTTAAGAAAGTCAAAGGATCCAAGCAAGTCTGGATCCTTAAAACTAATCCTCAGTAAATGTTTGTGATTGCAGGGCATCAGGGAAAGTACCCTAGTCGTGGACAGTGGATGTTCAGGACACATGACTAGAAATAAAGCCCTGCTATCAGAGTATGTGGAGAAGGCTGGCCCAAAAGTTTCCTATGGAGATGGCAACATAGGACATACTCTGGGATATGGCAATATCAATCTTGGAAGTGTCATCACAAATGTAGCTCTGGTTCCAGGACTCAAACATGATATGCTATCTGTGAGTCAAATCTGTGACAGAGGATATCATGTAGATTTTCAGCTTGATGTGAAATCATCAGTAAATCTACAGGGAAAGTTGTTCTAGTTGGACACATGCACAATAACATCTATGAAATAAAGTTGTCAACAAACTCTGATGGAAAAGCAGTGTGTCTGTCAACAAGAATGTCCAGTAAAGAGAGTTGGAAGTGGCATAAGAAACTCTCTCATTTGAATCTGAACAACATCAATGAGCTGATTAGAAAGAATCTTGTTAGAGGACTCCCAAAATCATTATTAAATGTTGATGGTCTATGTGATTCATGTCAAAAGGCCAAACAAAGGAAGTCATCTTTCAAGAGCAAGTCTGAATCTTCAATTGTTGATCCTTATCATCTTCTACATGTTGATCTTTTTGGACTAGTAAATGTGATGTCCATTGGAAGAAAGAAATATGCTTTAGTCATTGTTCATGAACACACCAGATATACATGGGTGTATTTTCTAGCAAAGAAGGATGAAACTGCATTAACTCTGATGGAGCATGTAAAACTACTGGACAAAGGATCAAAACACAAAGTCAAGATTATCAGAAGTGATAATGGAACTGAATTTAGAAATGCAACAATGGAAGAATTCTGCAAAAACAGAGGAGTGAAGCAAGAGTTTTCTGCACCTAGTACACCACAACAAAATGGTGTAGTTGAAAGAAAGAATAGAACCTTGATAGAAGCTGCTAGAACTATGCTTGATGAAGCAAAGTTGCCAACCTATTTCTGGGCAGAAGCTGTTCAAACTGCTTGTTTTACTCAGAATGCCACTCTGATCAACAAGCATGGAAAAACACCATATGAAATGGTGAGAGAAAAGAAGCCAAACCTGAAATATTTTCATATTTTTGGGTGCAAGTGCTTTATGCTGAAAACTCATCCTGAACAGTTGACAAAATTTGAATTAAAAGCTGATGAAGCAATTTTTGTTGGCTATCCTATGTTAACTAAGGCATTCAGAGTTTATAACCTGAGAACCAAGGTGATCATGGAGTCTATTCATGTGTCATTTGATGACAAGAAGATAACTGGACTTGAAGATGTAGATGAACATGATCAACTACACTTTGAAAATGAAGAATTATTCTCTGATGAAGTAAACTCTGTTGAGCTAAACTCTGAACCTCTACTGGTAAATACTGAAGAAACTACTCAGCCACATTCTAGGGGAGAACCAGTTGAGGGGGAGCATGAAGAATCACTTGAAAGTGATGACTCAAATTCTAATGATGAGTCAACTGAAAAATCTGGGTCAATCTCTGATGACTCAAACTCTGAAAGTCCAAAATCTGACAGTTCAAACTCTGAGTAGTCACATTCAGGGGGAGCCTCAGAGAATGAAGAAAGGCAACAAGAAAATCAGGAGAACATGGATCGAGGGGGAGGATCAAACTTTGAGAGAAGTCATTTGCCTTCAGCTAGGAAATGGACAAAATCTCATACACCTGATTTGATAATTGGTGATCCAGATGCAGGAGTAAGGACAAGAAGTGCAACAACAAATCAGTCCAATGGTTCTCGTACAAATATGTGGCTGATGACCGATAACGGGGTGGAAAAATCTTGGTCCAAGTTGTTATCATTGGAGCAACCAGGCACACTAGGATCTTCTAAACTTGTTATTCCTGTTGCTTTTTCGAAGACTCAGAATGAAATTCTTTTATTAGTGGCCGATGAGAAACTTGTGTGGTATGATTGTGAAAGTAATGAACTTAAGAATCACACTTCACGGGTTCCCACGTCCATTTGATATGCTTGTTTACAATGAAAGTCTTGTTCAGACCTCATCAAATTCCAGAATGCCATCTGAGGAAGAAGAACAACAACAATTGGAGAACGAACTGGAGGAGGCACTGTAAGAAATTCAATCTCCTATATGTTTTTAATGTCAATGACTTCAAATTTAAGTTAGTTAGGTATAAAAAGAGTGACTGTCATAGGTTAAAGAATAAGATTGTCGGTTTATTTATAAAAGTCATGAGTAATATGTTTATATGTTTACAGGAGAGATTATTATGACGAGTGTGGAATCGAGTATGATGATTCGGATATTGAGAAAATTATGGATCAAGCAAGGAAGGGAGAAGACCCACCTTTCCACCTTTTTTTAATGCCAAACCTTAGTTGTTGTTGTAGTTCTGTTTGTAATCTATTGTTATGACTAATGATCTGGATGATGGTTTTATTGACTATAACGTTTGAGGAAATGCTTCTTTTGCTGTAATATGATTGGACTTTTGGTCGATATAGTCACTTTCTATTATCTGCTTATGAAGTATTCTACAAAGTAAAACAAGTACTTCATTCTTATAGTGGTAGTTGTGTAGTGTGTTCTCTATATAAGATGGGTACTAACTCGGGTTCCTGCATCCGTTACCCCTGATATTAAAATTTGTGTAGATATGTGATTGTAATTGCGACCAATGCTTTGAATTTATTAAGTTTCCATGAAAGTCTGTAATGCCCTTTATCGAGCTGATTGCAAGAACTTTGTTCTAGATTGCAATCTACAGCTAAAGTATTGGCGCACAAGTTTTTACCCACCGGTGGTAGTCACCAAATAGGTCTGTTGTATTGAGTTTTGTCAAGTACTGGAAGCAGAACTATATGATCTATAAGAATATTTATATTGTATACTATATAGTCCTGCTTCAATGGAACTTGCGGAGTTTATATTAATGTGGATGTAACTTGCAACATATGCTTCTGTGAATCCTACAAATTCCTCAAGTCATCTTTACTTTCGATATCCTCAAGTCCCTCTTGCCCAGTAGGTGTCCACAAGGATTGGATATTAAATGAAAATAGCCCAAAAAAAAAGTATTAAGCGAAAATAACTTATTTGTATATCTTTCCCAACACATTCGATATTTTTTGAAAAAAAATACATGAGTCCTCGAATGAAAAATTGTTAAAAATAACGTTTTTTTTTTCAGAAAAAAGAACAAGAATACCAACGCTCAGCTGAGAGTGCGAAAAATACCCATTTTGTTACCCGAATACCATTTGCGTATTGGAGATACGCATGTCTGTTATGCGTATCAGGTGTCACGCATTACGGGAATGCGCAATGACGTCATTCTCACAACACATCGCTGGTCGTCTCTCTCGACGAGAAATCGCCTCCTCCGTCGCCACCGATCGTTCTCAGTCATCTATCAACCATCGTTTGATCTGAGCTCATGAAAAGTATCGCCACACCTCGCTCAATCTTTCTACCCCATCTGTTTTATCGATTTTTGGCCTCGCATGGGCGTGTGAAGGTCACCGACTCACCGGAGGAGGCGATCGGAAAGTTAGGGGTGATTTGGGCGTTTCCAATCGTGAAATAGAAGTGTAATAAAAATGGTACAAATGTGTAGAGCTTGGAACGACGATCGTAATGGTATGTGGTATGTGTTGGGAAAGTTGCGTATGTGGACGAACGAATGGATTGAAAAACCTTTCCGGAATCTCCATTAAACGTCGGCTGGGAGCTCTCGTCTGTGCAAAGATGACAATGACGTCATATGACATCATTGCACAGTTTGTGGATGCTTGACACAGGATACGCAAGATGGAAATGCGTATCCCAGCTTTTCCTACCTGCCATATGCGTAACCAAGGATTTCTAATACGTTTATTACCCGGCCGAAACTTGCGTAACCCCTATTACCCCAACCCCAAATGCGTAATACACGTTATCCCAATCCCAAATGTGTATCCAAATGCATATTTTCAGCACCCCTCCCGAAAATTGGTATTTTCATTTTTTTAATAAAAAACGTTATTTTCAGTTTTAACCCTCCTCAAATTGATCATAAAATGTACTCCTTCGTCCCGTTCCTCTTGTACATTGATAAAAATAAAATCCACTTTTTATTTGATTTTATTAAATAAATTAATTGTTACCATATAATTATAATGTTTTTATAAAAATTTATATAATTAACACATGATTTTCCACTTTAAATAAATATGGATAGTTATTTTGAAATAACGAAAATAGAAAATAGTGAAAAATATAAATGAAACGGAACGAATTTTATATAAGTGTGGAATTATATTAACCGAGATCAGGGTTCTAAAGATCGTCGAGTAAGCCGAGTACTCGCATTTAACCCTCGTCCGATCCGAGTTCCGAGTTTCAGAATTAAATCCAATTACACTTACTCGTATTTTTAAGGTTCATCTATTATTTTCAATATTATTAAATAATTATTATTAGTGTATATATATATATATAATATTACCATTAAATTCTAAATTTTAACATATGTACATTAAAATATAAATGAATGAATTTAATATATGAGAATTTTTTTTAAAAAAATCCGATTTCTTCTCCGAGTACTCATTTCGAGTACTCTGTGAATTTATGAGTACTCATTTTTCCCGAACAAAACCGAATCGAACCGAGTTCCGATTTTTACAATTGCCTAATAATAATTTTTAGAAAGTGTACATAATCTTTATTCGATCATTTGTGTGTGTAAATTTTAAGGAAAAAGAAAACTTAAATTACCGACGGCCTTGTTAGTTTTACCCTAGTCTCTTACAGACAGGTATATATTGTCTCTTATATTCCTGTCGCCTCCTCCTTGGCCTCTTGAATATATACTTACATATATTCTATACATACATATATTCAGCCATTTCCAGCCAAGATAAGATGTCCAAGACTACTACATTACCAAGCTCTACTACCTCTGATCTTGCTCAAATACTGTGAGTTTCTTTTGTCTTTTAAACCCCTTTATTTTCTTCTCATTTTTTGATCCAACCCTGTTCTATACATACACACATTGTCATAAATATGCATCATTCTTTACTTATTGTACCCATTATGCAATATTGTATGTTGTTTGTATTTTATTGTGATTAGGGTTTGTGCTTCTTGTACTTTGTGCTTACCCTTTTAGTATTCTTCATTAATTAGTATAATATTATGAATGTTTGTATTTTATTGTGATTAGGGTTTGTGCTTCTTGTACATAGTGCTTACCCTTTTCATATTCTGCAGTAATTAGTATGATATTATGAATGTTTACTTATGTATTGTAGTCTTGTTTGTATACACATGTTTCTTTCTCATATGTTGTGCTTTACTTTCTTGAATTATTGTCATAACACTGCCTTTTAGGGTTTTATCACTCTGTTTTTTATTCTAGTATGTATTGTGTTCTATTTTTTATTTTCGACTTTAGTATGAAATTGGTATCGTATCTTTGCTGACAGTAACATGTTTAATTGTTTATCACTCGGTTATTTCAACATTAGTATGATATTAGTATCATATTTTTACTAACACATGTTTAATTGTTTATTACTCGGTTATTTCGACATTGGTATGATGTTAATGAATGTATGTGTATTATATATGTGACCATTTCTGGTTAATGTAGGGGTGATGGTTATCTAACCGGCACTTCTCACTTTCCCCAAGAGTTGCTTCTGGAAGTATTACTCCGAGTACCAGTTAAGCCTCTTCTGCGTTTTAGATGTGTGTCGAAACCGTGGTGCTCTCTTATCGATAACGGTTGCTTTGGCCTTAAGCATCTCGAGAAAAGTATCGAGTGCAACCCTGATTCGGGCATTATTGTTAGAGAGTTTCCGGCAGGAGAAAAACATTACTTGGTTGATGTGGATTCGGAGGATGAGTTCCCTGCTGTGGAAATTGGTGATTCTCTTAAGACTGATCTATCTTGCACTAGATATGTCGGTACTTGTGATGGCTTAGTCTGCTTGTGGAGGAGGAATGATCAGACTGAGGATGATATTTTTCTGTGGAATCCAGCAACCAGAAAGATTAGAAAGCTGCCCAGAGCAAACAATATTCCTATTCCTTTTATGCTTATTGGGTCTTGCGTGGTTGGCTTTGGGTATGATCATGTCAATGACGACTATAAGGTTATGAGGACTTATGATAGTCAGATTTACAACATTATGGTGTCTGTTTACAGCCTCAAAAGGAATACATGGACACGAGCTGATACCATTTCAAATCGCATTCGCATTTGGGGAGATTTTGGTGTTTTTGCGAATGGGTCTTTGTATTGGCTTGCGGTAGACAACAATATATTTTCTTTTGATCTTGGGGTTCATAGACACAGAGAGCTGTCATATCCTGCTGGTGTGGATAGAACTGGTGGAAATAGCATTGGTCTGGTTGCGTTTAATAGGTGTCTATGCTTGATCAATGAGTACCCTGGTTCTCGTACGGATTTATGGCTAATGAACAATAGCGGAGAGGAAAATTCTTGGTCTAAGATATCGTCAGTGGAGCAACCAGGCAGGGGCGTAGCCAGGATTTCGATTCACTGGGGTCAAAATCTCCGGTCATCTTCTCCGGCGACTGGTCAACTTTTTCCACGGCCCCGCAGGGAAATTTTTTTTACCGAAAATTATCGATGTGTAGATTTTTCCTAATTTAATACATATAAATATGCATCAGTTATACATCTTGGGGCGGCAATTACAGGGTTTCACTGTCAAAACTAAAAGTTAGTAGGGTCAAAAATGAAACTAGTTACAATAATTATTTTTTTCAGTGGGGTCAAAATTCAAATTTACTACTATAAATATTTTTTCTAAAAAAATATATACATAAAAATTTTGTTTTTTAAAATTTCAATGGGGTCAGATGACCCCGCTCGTTGTACACTAGCTACGCCCCTGCAACCAGGTATACTGGGATCTTTTAAGGAACTTATCCCTGTTACTTTTTCAAGGACTCGGGATAAAATTCTTTTATCCTTGGATGGGGATAAAGTTATGTGGTATGATCATGGAAAGAAGAAAGCTAAGAATGTCACTCTGAATGGGTTTCCACAGCCAGCTGATTTGCTTGTTTACACTGAGAGTCTAATTCAGCTCAATTCCAAGTCTGTGATGATTTCAAATTGGACGGGAATCAGAACAAGATGTAAGAAATAAATTCAGTCTCCTTTATGTTTTATTGTCAATAACATCTATTATAGTTCAGTAAGTTGAAGCGAGAAAAAAGGAAGAGAGATTGATAAAGTAGTTGTAATTGACTAATGGTTTTAAAGATAAGCATGACAATTTTTATATAACCAACATAAGCATTATTTTTACATGTCTACAGGAGCGATTTTCTTTCTAAGGGATTCAAGTTAATGCTGTAAGACAGTCTAAGCCAAGAAAAGAAGGCAGAATAATTGGTAAGGTAATACTATTTGTATGGTTGTAGCTCCATTTGTCTTATTCCTTTTTCTTTTACAATAGTGAGGTATAACTTTGTTATTAGTATATAAGTAGGATGGTGAAATGACTTCATTCTACATCTGTTTCTTCCTCACTTTCCCACCCTTCTTCCGTTTGTGGGTTCAGTTTCTTAGTTTTGATATTGTTATAGGTCTTGGAATGAGTAAGATAGTATGAAGGAAAGATGTAGCAGATGGAAGATGAGGATAGCAAAATGCCTATTTAGAAATGTTGCATGTCATTAATGTTAAATCTTAAGCTGGTGTTGGATAATCTTTTGTTAAAGCCTGACTTTAGTAGTTCTGTTCGTAATTAATCAACTGTTATCTTTTAGATGTTTGCTTCGGTGACTGGTATTTAAACAATTGTTCCGTTTTATGTATCATGATGGATCCAGGATCTTGGTTAACTTGCTCTCTATTGCCATTTGATCTAATACAATTGATCTTGGTTATATTTTTATTGCTGTTTGATGTAACATGATGGATCTTGGTTATGTTAAATTTGCCCTCTATCGCTTATTTAGACTCTTCCCTCGTAGTGAAACATATACATTTAATTTTTTTTAATGATAGTTGTAACAGTCTATTCTCTTCTTAAGTTGGTACTTGGTAGTCTGCTTCTGAGTTAATATCCTTTAAAAGGTTTTATGGAAGACTGTAAAGTCTTGTTCGTCTTTGGGAGGTTTTAAAAGGTTCCTTGACATACCGACATGAGTTTGTTCAGTCATGGAATCTAACTGGATTCTACACTAGTTGGATACTTGGGTAAAGCTGCAATGAGACGATGTGTTTGCACTAGATATGGCGTCAATGTGTTTCACTACTCCAAAATCCAAACTTATGCACGATTGCACTTCTGTATTCTGTATTGAATATAACGTTTGAGGAAATGCTTCTTTTGCTGTTATATAATTGGACTTTTGGTCTATATAGTTACTTCCTGTTATTTGCTTATGAATATCTGTTGACTCCATTCTAGCAAGTAAAACAAGTTCTTCATGCTTTGAATGGTAGTTGTGTAATGTGTTCTCTGTATAAGATGGGTAGTAACTCGGGTTCCTGCATCTGGTGCGTAATTGCGACTAATGCTTTGAATTTTAAAAGGTTTTATGGAAGTCTGTAATGGCCTTTATCAAGCTGATTGCAAGAACTTTGTGCTAGATTGCAATCTACATCTAAAGTATTTGCGCTTAAGTTTACCCACCGGTGGTAATTCTGAATAGGTCTGTTGTATTGAGTTTTGTTAACTACTGGAAGCATAACTATATGATCTAGAAAAATATTGCATACTACATGTGCATACTTTATGTACTTCTGCTTCACCTTCATTTTGTGCTTTTATATGTGCCTTTTGAAACATTACTCTCCCCGTTAACAAAGCATGTATGATCTCGTTAAATTACTCTGAACAGTTAGATACTTAGATATTGTCTCGGCCCCTGATTTCAATTATTGCCCCCGTGGTTGTGCTTGTGCACAAGTTCAGATCCTATGAAATTGATTATGGAACTTGCGGAGTTTATATTAATGTGGATGTAACTTGCAACATTTGCTTCTGTGAATCCTACAATTCGTTTCCCTTATATTGACTCAAATCATTGAACAAATCTAATACAAAAATATGGGTTGTGTGGTGCAAAACAGAATCAGCATTTTAGCAAGTGCACAAAACAACTTTCCATGCAGCAAATTCCTCGAGTCATCTTTTTTTGCACTTTCGATATCCTGAAGTCCCTCTTGCCCAGTACACACAAGCAGAAGTTCCACATACTTATAGGTGTGTTCAAGTTGAGTCACTAGCTAGATTCGGGTCGATGTTTTTATTTAGTAGATACGGGGTCAATGCGTTTTATGACTCCAAATCTTTATGCAGGTTTGCATTTCTGTATTCTACTAGAATAAAAGGTATCAATGACTCACTGGTTCAAAAATTACAGTAGGGAATCCAATATAGCATTGAACTTCACTGGATTGTTAATGGCTGGGAAAAAGCATCCTTTCCGAAACCAAGTCAAGTTTCCTTCAGGTGTCACCATTTCAACAGAGACGGCGCTATTTGCAACAGCAAGGGGAAGAAAGTTACAGGCTCCACAGATCAATGCCAATGTAATTCTTGACCGGGGTGGTTCTTGCGAGTTTGTGACATAACAACAAAACTACAAGAATAAATGACAAATACCTGTAAGATTCGGTTCAGATGAATTATAAACTGGCCACTGCGAGTAGTTGGACCCAAGTTTAACTGGCCTATACATATTTGGGCTAACTTCAGAAACAGAGCCCAGTCCAAATCCATTCAGTCCTGAGTCCCCCACAATTATAACCTCATGGTTAAATTTTTCATAATTTTTTTCTTACAGTACTTCCTTCTACAACTTTAACCCTAATTTCTTACCCATCTGTCCTGTTCTAAATTTACTGTGCGAATATAGTAGTAGTACATTTTCAAGAACTCACTTTAATTGTTGTTACTGTGACAACATTTTATACAAAATTAAGGCTTTGGTTTCTTTGCATAAATATTGCTCTATGTTCAAATTTTGGCTCACCAGTTCTAAACATTAGGGTTTAGGGTTTATCACGCTGTTCTTTCATTAGCATATCATCACTATGAACACTTTGCTCCGTTGTCTACCTGTTAAGCCTCTCCTTGGTCATTTTAGATGCACTGTCTCCAAACCCTTGTGCTCTCTTGTTGATCATACCACTAGCTTTGTCCCGAAACCTGAAATTTTCCCTAGTGGTCAAAAGTTAATTGCTGCAATGTACTCAGAAAATAGAGCTTTTTACTCGGTGAATGTCGATTCCATGTATAATTTCACTGCAACAAAAAAAAAAAGCTGATCGTCCCCTCAAGACTTTTTTATCTGACAAAGTATTTCTTGGGTCTTGTAATGGCTTAGTTGCCTTGTGGAAGGCGGCTAAACTTGATGAGGTCGAGGATGAGATTTTTCTATGGAACCCAAACAATAATAATACACTAATACAGTAAGGCTAGTATGTTAATTGACAGATGACTACATCTCATTGGTGATAAATATGTAGATACTAAAAGCAATACATAGATAACTGTACGAGTACAGGGTACTGGACAGACCCACCGTGAGATACATCATGGTAAATTTATAAATGTGTCATATGTATTCTCACAGTGATAATGGTGTAATGATCCTTAGACCTGAAGTCATTATATTTCTACATGAGAATTAGTATATTTTGAATTCATCAAAAGTTATCTTTAGCCGGATAATGATAAAGGTGAATATCGGATATATTATAAATCATGTGAGAAATATGAATGATCTAGATGGGATTTAAATCTTCTAATAAAGGAGTGATATTATCGGCCTCTTGTTTGAGTGAGACTATGAAATGCATGGCCATGCTCAAATGTTGATTTGATTAATAGTCTACTCATCGATCAAGAAAATGAAGATTAAATTATGAAGAGGATGACACATTACATGTCTCGAGTTTAATCTATAATATCATGATTTAAAGGGATTATATTACATGGAACATTAGTCATAAAAGGTTGATTAAATCGTTGATTTAATTATTATTTAATTGGGTAGCAATAATGTGTTACTAGACGCCGCTTATTGTTTATAATTTTATTAGAGAATAAAATTATTGCCAATTAAATAATAACCTACAGGGTCACACACAAAGAATGTTTAAAAGGGAAATTAATTTATTTCATTAATTTAAATTAATAATAATGTAAATTATGATTTTAAATTAATAATTAAAAATAATTCAAATTTTATAAAATTAATTAAGTGAGACTTGATTAGTTAAAGATAAAATTTGAAGATGTATTTTCTTGACTTATTTGATTAATTAAGTATGACTTAATTAATTTATTTGAATAAATAAGATTTGTTTAAATAAAAAAATGGCCTAATTGTTTAAGGTTCCATTTTCTTTATTTCTCTTTATAATTAAGCCAAGTGTTGGCAAGTCTTATATGCTAACCAAAACTGAAATTTCAGTTGAGACACAAGAGAGAAAAGATAAGCTAAGTCAAGAACACATTATTGATTATTTATTTTGGCTAGTACCTAATTCCGTGGCGTAATCGTTCGACGATTCAAGCAAGCATTCAAGTGTGGATACCGGTGGAGGAGTTACACTTTTAGCTCTGAAAATCAACAAGCTAGAACCTCCATTTGTCATCCTTAGGAAAGCTTCAAGAGGTAAGATCTTGATCTTGAGAATTTTATACCATGATCATCAATTTTATACATGGATCCGGGACTTGGAATTCGTTTTTAATTATTATTTACGTCATTTCTGTTGCGTTATCATGCCCGAATTCCAACAATGGTATCAAAGCTACTTGTATAAAAGGATGATTTGGTCTTGTGTTCTTGAAAATGAAACATACATGAATTTTATGAATTTTGCCATGCTTCATTTTAACATACAAAAGATTTTCTATAAATTGTTATAATTGTTTGTATGATGTTATAAATTGTTATAACATGTTTTGAATGATGTACTATATGTTAGATATGTTAAACACATCATTAGAATAATTTTAGAATTGATCAAAACTGAAAATTACACATTCTGCAAGTTTCTGGAAAATCTGCAGTTTCTGGGAAATCTGGGTCTACAGGTGTTGCGCATTATGAGGTGTTACGCATTCTAGTAATGCGTGTCGTAGTAATTGTACAGGTGTTGCGCTTGTCTGACATGCGCATCAGCGTGTTACCTGACCGACAGTGGCCTAGTTGTGTTTGTTGGTTTTTGTTTAATTCTAACTTTTTCTTTTTCTTTTTGCTTTTGCTTTTACTTTAAGAAAATGTTAGTTATTGGTTTTAATCATTAGATTCCTAATGTTTTAATGATTAAAGTTTTAATAATTGAATATTTAAATCATGGATTTAAAAATTATTATTAATTCAAAATTTTATTAATTAATTTAATTTTGAATTTTAATAATATATTTAAATTATGAATTTAAATATTATTATTAAATTCGAATTTTGATTAATTAATTTTAATTTATTTTTTTTAATTCGGATTAATTTTTTTAAAAATGAGTTTAATTAAATTAATTTTAATTCGAATTTAATTAATTAAATTTGATTTTTTTTAATTTTAATTCCTTTTTAAATAATTAGGTATTTAAATTAAGGAGTTAAATATTAATAGTAATATATGATATGATCATGATAAATGTAATGTCTACAATTGTTATATGAGCATGATGCATTGGTTATGGCCCCCTAAGACCGTAGAATAAATGTTTTAATTTTATTTATGGTCTGTAATAATTAAATACGACTTGCATGTCGTTATTCTTGTAATTATAATTTCTCGAATGCAACTCGAGTTCTTTTGTAATATATTTCAAAAGGGAGCTGGAGGCAATCAATGGAGGCTTAGGAAGCAATGAAGAATTTATGTAATAATTAGTTATTATAACCATAGATTTGCCTTGATCTTTTCATTAGCTTGAAAAGATCGCATAGGATCGGGCCATAACCATCGCACATTTAATTTTGCATAATTGCACTTTACATATGATGCATGGATATATTAGATATATGTATGGATGCATGGATGTATAGATATATCAGAATGTATGTATTAGATACGACACATATGCCATGTTTAAACAAGATAAAATCTGTAACGATTTAAGATTTAAACAAACGATCAAGATCGTTAAATTTTTCTAAAATCCCTTAAGAAATATTAAGTTAAACAGATGCTTTCCAACAAATAACACTCATTAAATCCTAGATCATTGAGGAGTGGATTTGCCAAAACAAGGGCTTCTCTTTTATCGTGGTGAGATGTGATTGAGTAAACAAGCTTACTTGAATTGTTATTATTGGGTCCAACTTAAATAAGTCGTCTCAATAAGATTGCGAACTTAGAAGCATACAGTTTAGTGAAATCTATTAGATAGATCAGAGCAAGATGTTGTTCACTAGGCTATCCAAGAGTTATATATGATATAATTGACATAACGGTCTACCTAAATAATCATATTTAAGAGGAAAGCCAAAGCTGACTTAAAATATGACGAAATATGGATCTTGGCTCACTAAGAAAGGTTTTATGGGAACCATTTTCCGAATTGATAGTAAGGGCTATTAATTTGATTAAAATAGTGGGAGGTATATTATGAATATGCTATAAATCAACTTGAACATAATTTATTTTACAAACCTGCGAACTAATTATTGCTATGAGACCTATCGATACGAAATAAATGGCAAACAACACAAACAACTTATCGATACGATCACTCCTAGAAAAGGAGAAGCTGACAGGGACAAACTTCCTGGACTGGTTTAGGAACTTGAGGATTGTCCTCAGGCAGGAGCGAAAGCTATATGTCATTGAAGTTCCTCACCCAAATCCTCTTCCTGCCGGGGCCACACGTGCTGAGCAAAATGCTTATCAGAAGCATTTGGATGACTCAACTGATGTGTCATGCCTTATGCTAGCATGCATGGCTCCTGAAATTCAGAAGCAACATGAACTGATGAATGCTTATGAAATACTTGAACACCTCAAAGGCATGTTTGATGGACAAGCTCGTCAGGAAAGATATGATACGAGCAAGGCATTGTATGCCTGCAAACAGGGAGAACGTTACACGGTGGGACCACATGTTCTTAAAATGATTGGGTATATTGAGCAACTTAATACCTTGGGCTTCCCGATTGGTCTGGAGGCTCAAATAGATCTGATCTTACAATCACTTAATAAGAGCTTTTCTCAATTTGTTATGAACTACAATATGAATGAGATTGATAAGACACCTACTGAATTGTTGGGCATGTTAAGAACAGCTGAAACCAACATTCAGAAGGAATCCCCTGCTCCCATGCTGATGGTGAACAAAGGAGGTGCCAAAGGGAAAAGAAAGTGGAAAGGCAATAAGAAGAGGAATGTATCCAAATCTGCTGCCAATCCTAATTCTGCTCCCAAGAAGGCTACCAAGCCTAAAGGGGGTGTCGAAAAGGGGGAATGTCACCACTGTGGTAAACCGGGACACTGGAGGAGAAACTGTCATGCTTATTTGGAAGAGCTAAAGAAGAAGAAGGCTGCTGGCCAGACTTCTGCTTCAGGTATTTATGTTATAGAAGTCAATTTGTCTACTTCTACATCTTGGGTATTGGATACTGGATGTTGTTAACACAAAATCACGCAAGTATACGTGGTCACAAGTAATACAATTCAAGTTCGTTCCACAGAGATCTGGTTATGGTTCTATTCAGTAAATATGCCTATGCAACAATGTATGGTTTTAATTCACTGCTAAGAAGAGTAACAAATTTGGGTTTTAACTATCTAAATTAAACTAGAATGCAAATTAACAAACTAAGAATTAAATTACTAATGAAAATTGAAATCGAATTACTTATGAGAATAAAAACATGGGACTCTAACTTCATTATCTACTTCACTTAGAGTTGATGCCTTTAATCAATACACATGTGGGATTTGATATCTGATCGGACAACACGAAACAAGTAAAAGTTACCTCTCGGTATACTAGTACCAAACTACGCATGCATCCACAAAAGAGATAGAAGATGGGTAGACACCTATTATGTTTAGACCCTATATCTCTATAGAATTTGAAAACATAGAGGTTTAAGCACAAGTTATCCACATAGATCACATAGGGCAACATAATATCTCTATTCATGCCACAAATCATGATGTTAAAACATCAACCTATCCTATGCTAGCATGGCAAGTTCTAAATCTCAAGATCCACTCTCGCTTCACAAGAGATTAACAATTCAATTTAGATGTTAGCTACGCATCTAAAAGCATTAAGATTAACCATACGAGGATATCAAGAATTCACCACACGTAATCTTTAAAGCAATCAAACTACTAAGCTACATAGATAACTCCGTTAGAATCCCATGACAACGATTAGCCCATAATTGAACCGTTCATCGTCATGGGATTTGATGAAAACATGATATTAAACAAGATATGAATAAAATAAGCAATAATATTAATAAAATAAAGAGTTAAGAAAACAGATCTATAATCCAAAGTAACACAAAGGATGAAGTAGATCTAGATCCGTTGCTTGTCACGAGCGTTGAATCCTTCTCTCATTTTCTCCCTTGCAGATCTAAGCTATGTTACAATAATAAAGCTATGATTACAAATTACAATGCTAAGATGTGTTTAAATAGGCTCTAGATTTCTTGCCTAGCAAGAATTTACCTTCTATTACAATTAGAATTTAATTAAGGTGCTAAAAACTGCCCAAAATACAATTAGAACTTGAAAAGGGCAAAACAGTAATTTCCCTGCTTCTAACATTCTGTTTGTCGTGCTTCCTACCCCCACCACGCGCAACTTGTTCATGTAACACCTGTTCCATGTTGTAGAAAATCTCCCAAGCTTCACGTGGGCAGTAAGATCGCTGAAAACGGACTTCTAGAACTCCAGATATGGCCAAAACAGTGTCAGCTGCGCAGCCTTCCCGAAAAATCCGAATTTTAATCAATTAAATCTCCAAAAACGATAGAAGCATCAACCTTAATCAACATTCTCATAAATCTGCACAACTAAGTAAAACACATCAAAACTACAAGAAACTTGAGTCCAAGACAGTCAATTTAAGCCGATTTAGAATGCTCCAAGTGGATATAAATCCACTTATCAGATGTGGTTCTCACATTTGTATAAATGTGCAGGAACTGCAAAGGAGTAGGACACTGGCTAAGGGAGAGGTAGACCTACGAGTTGGAAACGGAGCAAAGGTTGCTGCTTTGGCTATAGGGACTTACCATTTATCATTGCCCACTGGGCTTATATTAGAACTTGAAAACTGTTTGTATGTGCCTTCTATTTGTAGAAACATTATTTCTGTTTCTTGTTTGGACAAGAAAGGTTTTTCATTTACTTTTAAGAACAATGGTTGCTCTTTTGGTTTGAATGACATTACCTATGGTGTTGCACAATTATTTAACAGTTTGTATGTTCTTAATTTAGATACTCCTATCTTGAACGTAAATAACAAACAACTTAAAACAAATGACTCAAATCAAACATACCTTTGGCACTGTCGTCTGGGCCATATAAACGAGAAACGCATTTCCAAGTTACATCAAGATGGTTTCTTGGATCAGTTTGATTTTGAATCATATGATGAATGCGAGGCTTGTTTACTAGGAAAGATGACTAAAGCTCCTTTTACTGGACATGGTAAGAGGGCCACCGTACGACTAGAACTAATACATAGTGATGTATGTGGTCCTATAAGATCGATGGTAAGGGGTGGCTATTTCTACTTCATTACGTTTACTGATGATTTCAGTAGATACGGATATATGTATCTTTTGAAGAACAAATCCGAAGCATTTGAAAAGTTCAAAGAGTATAAGGCAGAAGTAGAAAAGCAAACTGGCGAAAGCATAAAATCTCTAAGATCTGATCGAGGAGGTGAATACTTAAGCCATGAGTTTAAGAACTATTTGAGGGAGTGTGGTATTGTATCACAACTCACTCCTCCTGGAACACCACAATGGAATGGGGTTTCTGAAAGGAGAAATCGTACCTTGTTGGACATGGTGCGATCAATGATGAGTCAAGCAGATCTTCCAATTAGTTTCTGGGGTTATGCCCTGGAAACGGCTACATATACACTAAACCGTGTTCCTACTAAAATGGTTCAACAAACTCCATATGAGATATGGACAGAAAGACGTCAAAGCATGTCCTTTATGAAAGTATGGGGATGTGAAGCATTTATGAAACGCCTAATGTCAGACAAGCTTGGACCGAAATCTGAAAAATGTATCTTTGTGGGATACCCGAATGAAACAAAGGGTTATTCTTTCTATAATCCTTCAGAGAACAAAGTAATTGTTGCTCGAACTGCTGTATTCTTAGAAAGAGAGCTAGTCTCTAGAAAAGACAGTGGGAGGAAAATAGATCTCGATGAAGATCGAGAACCACTTGATAACGTTGAACCAGAGATGGAGCATGAGCAAGAAATACAAGATAACATTGCTCAAGAAACACAGGTTGTTCGTAGATCTAGTAGGATTCGCCATGATTCAAAAAGAAATTATGGATTTCTCTTAATTGAAAATGGCGATGTGATGCTCATAGATCAAGATGAGCCTCTCACTTACCAAGATGCTATGAACACACAAGATTCTAAGAGATGGCAAGAAGCCATGAATTCTGAGATGGATTCCATGTACGAAAACCAAGTATGGACTTTGGTTGATCCACCTGAAGGGGTAAAACCTATAGGGTGCAAGTGGATTTTCAAGAAGAAAATTGACATGGAAGGTAAAATACAGACCTATAAAGCTCGACTGGTTGCAAAAGGTTTCAAACAACTTCATGGTATTGACTATGATGAAACCTTCTCACCAGTAGCAATGATAAAATCCATCAGAATTATGCTTGCAATAGCGGCTTACTATGATTACGAAATATGGCAAATGGATGTCAAAACAGCCTTCCTTAACAGAAGCCTTGAAGAGGATGTGTACATGACACAACCTGAAGGTTTTGTAAATCCAAAGGATGCTAGAAAGGTATGTAAGTTGTGTAGATCCATTTATGGATTGAAGCAGGCCTCTCGGAGATGGAACATCCGGTTTGATGAAATAGTCAAAGGTTTTGGCTTTATTCAAAACGTGGATGAACCATGTGTTTACAAAAAGCTTAGTGGGAGCCATGTGACATTCCTAGTATTATATGTCGATGATATATTAATAATAGGGAATGACATTCCTTCTCTACAGGCTGTAAAGACTTGGTTAGGACAATGTTTCTCTATGAAAGACTTGGGCGAGGCTACCTATATATTAGGGATCAGGATCTATAGAGATAGATCAAGAAGATTAATCGGCTTAAGCCAGAGTACATATATTGACAAAATTTTGCATCGTTTTGGAATGCAAGATGCAAAAAGGGGATATGTCCCTGTATCTCATGGGATAACGATCTCAAAAGAGAATGGTCCTAAATCATTGGATGATAAAGACCGCATGAGTAAGATTCCATATGCTTCAGCAATTGGATCTATCATGTATGCAATGATATGTACTCGTCCAGATGTCTCGTATGCTTTGAGCATGACGAGCAGATACCAGTCTAATCCAGGTGAAGGTCACTGGACGACGGTCAAGAATATTCTTAAGTACTTAAAAAGGACTAAAGATTCATTCTTGGTGTATGGAGGAGAAGAGAAGCTAACGGTAAAGGGTTACACGGATGCTAGTTTTCAGACTGACAGAGATGACTCTGTGTCTCAGTCTGGATTTGTGTTTTGCCTAAATGGAGGTGCTGTAAGCTGGAAAAGTTCGAAGCAAGGGACAGTAGCTGATTCTACAATGGAATCCGAGTATATTGCTGCATGTGAGGCAGCCAAGTAAGCTGTATGGTTACGGAAGTTCATTACAGTGCTTGGTGTCGTTCCATCGATCGCAGATCCCATAGATCTTTACTGCGATAATAATGGAGCTATAGCACAAGCCAAGGAGCCAAGAGATCATAGCAGAACAAAGCATATGTAAAGTGCATACTGATGATAATATCGCAGACCCGCTGACTAAGGCTCTGTCGCAGCAGATGCACGAATGTCACACTAGTAGCATGGGTATTCGATACATGGGTGATTGGCTCTAGTGCAAGTGGGAGATTGTTAGTATTGGTGCCCTAGAGTCAATACAAACATTGTATTTATGTTTGAGTGATATTATATATTTGATAAATATGTTTATTATTGGCTTTATTTACTGCAAAATAAATAAAGTATAATAAATGTCCTTAGAACCTTGATACAAATTATGTAGTTGCAAGTATGTGACTTGAACATGAGATTATATAATGATTGTATCATATTCTTAAATGTCCCTAGCCGAGTATCATTTTTAATTAGGACAATAATAATACACTAAGGCTAGTATGTTAATTGACAGATGACCACATCTCATTGGTCATAAGTATGTAGATACTAAAAGCAATACATAGGTAACTGTACGAGTACAGGGTACTGGACAGACCCACCGTGAGATACATCATGGTAAATTTATAAATGTGTCATGTATTCTCACAGTGATAATGGTATAATGATCCTTAGACCTGAAGTCATTATATTTCTACATGAGAATTAGTATATTTTGAATTCATCAAAAGTTATCTTTAGTCGGATAATGATAAAGGTGAATATCGGATATATTATAAATCATGTGAGAATTATGAATGATCTAGATGGGATTTAAATCTCCTAATAAAGGAGTGATATTATCGGCCTCTTGTTTGAGTGAGACTATGAAATGCATGGCCATGCTCTAATGTTGATTTGATTAATAGTCTACTCATCGATCAAGAAAATGAAGATTAAATTATGAAGAGGATGACACATTACATGTCTCGAGTTTAATCTATAATATCATGATTTAAAGGGATTATATTACATGGAACATTAGTCATAAAAGGTTGATTAAATCGTTGATTTAATTATTATTTAATTGGGTAGCAATAACGTGTTACTAGACGCCGCTTATTGTTTATAATTTTATTGGAGAATAAAATTATTGCCAATTAAATAATAACCTACAGGGTCACACACAAAGAATGTTTAAAAGGGAAATTAATTTATTTCACGAATTTAAATTAATAATAATTTAAATTATGATTTTAAATTAATAAAAAATAATAATTCAAATTTTATAAAATTAATTAAGTGAGACTTGATTAGTTAAAGATAAAATTTGAAGATGTATTTTCTTGACTTATTTGATTAATTAAGTATGACTTAATTAATTTATTTGAATAAATAAGATTTGTTTAAATAAAAAAATGGCCTAATTGTTTAAGACTCCATTTTGCTTTATTTCTCTTTATAAGCCAAGTGTTGGCAAGTCTTATATGCTAACCAAAACTGAAATTTCAGTTGAGACACAAGAGAGAAAAGATAAGCTAAGTCAAGAACACATTATTGATTATTTATTTTGGCTAGTACCTAATTCCGTGGGGTAATCGTTCGACGATTCAAGCAAGCATTCAAGTGTGGATACCGGTGGAGGAGTTACACTTTTAGCTCTGAAAATCAACAAGCTAGGACCTCCATTTGTCATCCTTAGGAAAGCTTCAAGAGGTAAGATCTTGATCTTGAGAATTTTATACCATAATCATCAATTTTATACATGGATCCGGGACTTGGAATTCGTTTTTAATTGTTATTTACGTCATTTCCGTTGCGTTATCATGCCCGAATTCCAACACCAACAACTAGAGAGATTAAAAAATTACCTAGAGCAAGTAACATCCTTATTCCTCGCGTTCTTGTTCAGAATTGCTTGCTTGGCTTTGGATATGATCATGTCAATGATGACTACAAGGTTATGAGAACTTGTCGTTATCCTTTACAGCCTCAAAAACAATTCATGGGCACGGGCTATAAATATACCGACTAGCATTTGCTTGTATTATAATTTTGGTCTTTTTGCGAATGAGTCTTTGTTTTGGATCGGAGAAGGCAATATTGTGGCTTTTGATCTCGTGATTCATCGACACAGAGAGCTCCCATTTCCTGCTGGAGTGGATAAGAAGAATGCCAAGTTTCTGTGGCAATTTAACAGAAGTCTCTGCTTGGCTGAGTGCTGCCCCGATCCTCGTTGGTATATATGGTTGATGAACAATAACGGAGAGGAAAATTCTTTGTCCAAGTTATTATCATTACAACAATCAGGAGTTCTAGGATCTTTTGAACATGTTTATCCTGTTGCTTTTTCTAAGGATGAGAATGAAATTCTTCTAGTGGTGGACAGGAATAGAATTGTGTGGTATGAATGTGAAAGCAATAAAGTTAAGAATATCGCACTTTGCGGGTTTCCAGAGTCATTTGAATTGTTAGATTACAATGAAAGTCATTTCCAAATCAGTGATTCCAAATTAGATGGGAGGCAATCAGAAGACGAAGAAAAGAAACAAAGGGAGCACGCGCTGTAAGAAATTCAGTCTCCTAATGTTTTCATTGTCAATGACTTCAATTTTAGTTTGGCAAGTGAAGTGGAAAAAAGAAGTGATATGAGAGTAGTTGTCATAGGTAAAAAATAAGCATTTTCAGTTCAGATATTACTACCATAACTAAGATGTTTACATGTCTGCAGGAGAGATTTTTTTCAGGAGGATGAATTCAAGTCTGAACACTTGACCACTGAGAAAGCTATTAAGGATGCCGTTGAGAAAGTTATGGAACGAGCAAAGAAGAGAAAAGGGTCATTTGGGTAAAATGATTCAAATTATAGCATGTTTATGATACAAGCTGGTGTAAACCTATCTTTTGTTAATGCTAGATAATAGTAGTTCCAATTGTAATCAACTATTATGACTTATGATCAAAATGATGGCTTTGTTCTTCTAATGTAATATGTTGGATTTTGGATATGTAAATTGGCATGCTCAGCTCACTTATTAGACTCCAGTACTCTACTCCAGCAAGAGATTTTTTTTTGGGGGGGGGGGGTTGGGGATGTTTAATGGTAGTTGGGTAGTGTGTTTTCTTCTATAGATGGGTACTAACTTGGATTCCTGCATATGCTGTACCTGATGTCTATTTGTTTGAAGATGTGATTATTATTGCAACCAGTAGTACTTAAAATGCATTCTTAAGTTGCAGGTCAGCTGCGGGTTTATATCTTTTGTACCATAATTTCGATTTTCTCTCAACGAATTATCGCAAGTTTACCAGCAGGAACTAATCTTCTATTGCTTTGGAAAGCCAAATGCTGACAACTGTTTGATGAGCTAACACAATCTCCACATGGAGCCTATGTGGAAAATCGACATGTTTCCCTTTTTACACATCACTGTACCCTACTGTGTGAAATGAGTTCCTCTTTGTCCTTGTCATTTGCATGGAAAATGGAGTAAAATTAAGTGAGAAATATGGTTTACCCCAAGAACATACTTCGCCAGTAAATTGCTATTGTGAGAAATATGTTGCTGTAACAAATCAAAATTTTGGGACAGAAATTCAGGGATGGTCTTGGTCACACAATGGAAGTACCTGTCCTAATCTTAGCTGTTCTCTGTTATCTTTTGTCTTTTTTCAATTTGATATCAAACCGGATAATCATGTACATGTCTGACTATCCCCTGTATTGACTCACCTGAAAAGTACGTAGAGAAGATATAAAAGAAGAATTTTATTATAATGAAAACTTGTTATAAATTATAATTGTTAACGGAGGAATTTGGTGATAACAAATTTTGGAGGTTGCTGGAATAACAAATTATGAAAATAGGGGGAATTTGGGATTTTAGATGTTTGGGGCTGGACTTGAAAGGTGTCCCGACTTGTTAGATGTGTCCTTTTCCAAGATGTCTGCGTACCTTATATTTATAAGGATCAAGCCAACGCAGTTCTGTGAAATTGATTTGTGTGTATCCCTTAGAGATTTTAGGGATAAACTTCGTTAATCTGGCACTACACCATAGATGATCTATAGCAACCTTTTGGCATGGGTGTTACCACTATGGGTGTTACCATAGCTATGAAAATTTTGACCTATTGCAACCTTTTGATTGTGGTGTTACCATAGGCACAAAAGTATGTCACTTTAGTTATAAAAGGTGTTACAGTGGGCTAACACCATGAGGTGTGTTACCATAGAGTATCCATTAACAAATTTTTTATTTAATTTAAAATTAATGATTTAATAATTATTTGACTTTAAAAATAATTAATTTTAACAAAATCATTGAAATAAACATTTTAAAACGTAATATTCCATCAAATATTTAAATTACTGATTTTTTATAAATATTAAATTTTGTTTATAAATTTCACATAAAAAGGTTTTAAAATAAAGTAATATCCAAACATTATTAAATTTTAACTAAATTCATTAAAAGTTTAATAAAGAATTTTTTATAAAGGTTAAAACATTCTAAGATGAATAATTTTATTTTTATGTTCATTAAATATTATTAAACAAAATTTTAATATGATTTTTTTCTATAAATATTATATATTTTAATATATTATTCATTAAAATAAAAATAGTTTCGTATGTGACTAAAAATATTTGAATTATATTACTTCAAATTATGTAAATGAATCATTTAACAAAAAGACAAAAGAAATTGAATATTTATGAAAAAAATATATTTTTTCCTAATTAAAAAAAATAAAAAAGTAAAAGAAGAATTTAGCAAAAGAAAAAAAAATGCAAGTTTGGCCTAGATATTGGTGAGCGTCAAAAATATCGCCCAACCAAATTTTAGACTTCACGGTTTCAGAAAAAAATACAAATTTGTGAAATGTAAATTTTGTATAAATTGTGAATTATTACAAAATTATGAAAATAATAGATTTAATAATTATTAAAATAAATTTATAAAACTTTGCAAAAAATCTAATATTTAAAAAAAATAAAAAAGGAAAGTACGACCAGGGTCTTGTAGCTGAGCGGCAAATGAAAACAAGAGCGGCAAATGAAAATTAAGGAAAAACAAATTAGGGGAAAACAAGCATTTCACTTCTAGGGTTAAACACGGGTAGGGGGAAATTGGGGGCAAATCTAACACACTTTTCACTTCTCTCGCCTCACCTTCCACTCTCCCCCTTCTCTCTCCGCCTCTCTTCGTATCCCTCCCTATCTGACTATCTCTCTGCCTCCTGTATATATGTTTCTCTTAAATTATGATATCTTGTTTCTTGAATTTGGGTTATCTATCATGAAGATGCTATTGATGGATTAGGGTTTAATTCAAGGGGTTGAAGGATTCAATTAGTATTCAAGCAGGATTTGGGTACAATTGAACGGATTCGAGCTTTGAAGCGGATGGTAGTAGATTCGGGTTCAATCTTCGTTTGGTTTCGAGTTTTGGGTACAACTCTCGCACCCCGACTCTCTCTATCTCTATCTCCCTCTCTTTCGCTCCCCTCTCTCTCGCTCTCTGTTTCTCTCTATGTCTCCCTCTCTCTCTCTCTCTCTCTCTCTCTCTCTCTCTTTCTCTCTCTCTTTGTCTCTCTCTGGCTCCCTCCCTCTCCCTCTATTTCTGTCCCTCTCTCACACACTCTTCTCAGTCACACACAACATTTGCAACATTTGCATATAAATCTTTCAAGCTCGGTAAACATTGTCCTCATGAATGATTTCCTGCATTTTTTAGCATATTTGTTTGATTAGTATGATAGATGAACACTATTTATATTTGATTTACAGGCTCACCTGGATGACATTAAAAAGACACATTCACGTGATTTGATGTCTGATACTGAACGCTGCAAGTCAATGATGATGTATATTTTTATGTATATTTTTGGAATTTTTTTAACAATTTATGAAGTTAATGGAATAATGTCGAAATTGTAGCAAATTCGATAATCTGTTCTTGGATTACTCGAGGTAGTGTGCCACTACTGACACTATTGATAAACTCCTCAAGCTGGCAGAGGTGTGTTTATGTTAATTTTATTTGGAGGGATTAAGATATTGTGTTTATATATGTCGTAATGGACTAATTCTTCCTGTTGTGTCGAAATGCAGGCAGCTCGCCTCAAGGAAAAATCTCTAGTATGTTTAATGGAGAGCGCGTAAGAGTCCTTTAACATTTTCAGTTCATCTTAAAGCTTAATAAGTGCAGCTTGATAGTGAGCTTAATTAGTGTCGCTTGTGTGGCATTTATTAATCTAGCATTTTATATTTCGCTTGTGAGCTAATTGCATATCAGTAGTTTGGATTATTATTGTTCCCAAGTACAATATTGTTTATTTCTTTTAATCTGGGTAAATATACTAGTACTACAAAAGTTGTCTTTGTAGTGTTATTTATATCTGCAATTGGCCTATTGATGGACAGTAAAATTACGACATATTAGTGTGATGGTAGGCAATACTTATATATCAGGAAGCCTTTAAATTTCTAAAAGTTATTTTGGTTTTATTTTGTAGATTAATAGCTCAGAGAATAGATTTGTTCTTCAAGTAGCTCTTCGTGCTTCAAGAGATACAGTCATTGAAAGTGATGGCACCAATGTAGTCCCTGAGGTGTGGCAAGTTTTGAATAAAATTCTGGATTTCTCTGAGAAGATCCGCTCTGGTGCTTGGGTAGGTTTGTAACTTGTACATGATATTGTTTAGCTATATTCACAATTATTGGTTTCTAATAGGCAAGCATTGGTAGGTAAATTGCAAAAACTTGGGGAAGGAAACATAATAGTCCATACTAATTTCTGTTTTTTTATTTATAGAAGTTATTTAAAGAAAAAGGCTTGGCATTACATATTTAAGTTATTGCATCTCATTATTAATTCTTGTCAAAGCAGATATACTTTCAAGTAAATAGACTTGAAATTATTAATCCTGTTTTCTACTACTTTGAACATGTTAATTAATTCAGCCTGACGACTTAGGTTGTTACTATATTACTTTTTTGTGTTCATGACTTAATGCAGGCCTCAGTGATTCGACATGAACAGATGCTAAAGGTTCAGTCACTGCAATCGAAACCTCTTGACGGGGGTTCTAGGTAATTTTTCTTGTGTTATTCCCAGTAAATATTTTACCAGTCCATATAGTCGGTTCTCCAATTAGTATGTATCTTCACTACATTTTTCCTTATCCACAATCCACCATAAACATAGTTCTCGCCTTCCGGCTTGATAGTTTAGTTCCGGTGTAATACTGGTACAAAGCATTATTATGGAGAGATTTATGAGATATGAATATATTCATGTTAGTACACTGAGTGGCAACATATTTTTGACAGACAAGTTGATTATCTTGTGAAAAGGCTATTAAAGATTCTATTTAACTATAAATTGCTTTTACATGTGCCATAAAGTTTATGAGTTCATAGACTTGTCTCTATCACGCTGATATATTTTTCCTCTTGTGCCTCTTGCAGCTACTAGAATGATTTTAGCTGGTAAATGCCGGAAAATGTAAAGATCTGGCAGAGATTCTTATATCCTGTGATGATGCCCCTGTCTGCTTGTATAGCTAGCGTTGTATAGCTTGTAAAGACTCTAGCGTTGTATAGCTTGTTGGTTTATCACTGGATGATGTTGTTAGATTATTTTATTGGTTAATGAAAAAAGGACTTGCATTGTGGTTGATTTTATCTTGTAGGGAAATGCAACATTTAAATGGTATATTTTTTTATTTTATTACATAAAGGTGTTGCAATAGGTATTAAATGTGTTGCTATTGGTTTTTATTTTGTGGGACCCACAGAAAGGGGCTCCACCCATGGATCCCACCCAGATGTGGGCCCTATATGTGGCTCCCACTGCATGTGCAAAATTGTAACATCTATTGTAACACACAAACTATGTTACTATACAGTGTTTAAGATGTTGCTATAGAGGTCTTTAGTAACTGCATTTGCTATGTTACCTTAGGTAGTGTTTTGATGTTACCTTAGATACCTATAGTTACTGCTGAGAATCTAACACGGCTGAGGTGTTACCATAGCCCTATTTTGGCCTATGGCAACATTAAACAGGGGTCTATGGTAACACAATTTGGGTGTTACAATAAGCAATCTATGGTGTAGTGTGGGTAATTACTGATTTTATCTGATTTAATCTTATCGTTGTGATATCTTCCTGATTTGAAGAATATCGTTTGAAGATATTTTCCATTATTGATTGATTGAGATTGATTCTTTCCTCGTTTCAGGGAGAGGATAAAACTTAACGATTAAGTTATAATTATTAATCTGAATTAATAATTAATAATATTGGTAATTTGGGAGATATTAGAGGCAACCGAAAATATGGCGTAACAACTCCCCCCAGTTCTTCAGTGTAGCTTGTTGCAGTGGAGAACTAAAATTCTTCAAGCTTCCAAATTTCATGAGTCACTAAAATAGCTAGGAGAGGAAAATTAGTAAAAAATATGGAGCACCAAGGTGCCCGTAATATAGATGTAGATGTAAATAAGACAATATGCGATATGTAAATAATAAGTTTTGTAGGTGTGAGAAAATGTATCTTGGAGAGCCATCCAAGCATTATTCGCAGAGTCGTGCAAAACTTTCCGAGCAATACCCTGAGAAGCAAATATTCGAAGAAATATCCTCCATTAAGCACTCCGAAATACCATCCTCAAAGAAGGATGTATTCTAGAGTTTCCATAACGTATTCCGGAAAATATCCTTCTCAAAGAAGGTCATATCCACCAGAATTTCTATAAATGCTTCAGAGATATCCCTCCTCACAGGAGATGGATTCTCCGAAACTCGAACTTTGATGAGGCGCCGGAAGTACGGACATACCCCCCGGAAGTACGGTTTTTGCAAGGATTTGGTAATTTGGGATACCCTCCTCAAAGGAGGTCGTTCCCCATTCCAGAAATATCCCTCCTCACAGGAGGTGGACTTCCCGAAGTTCGTGCGTTGATGAGGAGCCGGAAGTACGGACATCCCCCCGGAAGTACGGTTTTTGCAAGGATTTTAATTATCGGGTGATACCCTCCTCTCGGGAGGTCATATCCAAATTCCAGAAACATTCTCCTCCCGGGAGATAATGTTCCTGAAAATCGTTATAATCTACTAAGACTCTCCTTAGAGGAGATCATCTTTCAAAATATTATTTTCATTAAAATAAGGTCTTCCAAAATAATCAACTCTTCGAATAAGAGCCTTCCAAAATATTACCCTCATAAAAGATGACCTTCCAAAATATTACCCACAAAAGAGGGCCTTCCAATTTTGGAGGTTGCTGGAATAACGAATTATGAAAATAGGGGGAATTTGGGATTTTGGATGTTTGGGGCTGGACTTGAAAGGTGACTCGACTTGTTAGATGTGTCGGATCCTTTTCCAAAATGCCTGCGTACCTTATATTTATAAGGATCAAGCCAACGCAGTTCTGTGAAATTGATTTATGTGTATCCCTTAGAGACTTTAGGGATAAACTTCGTTAATCTGGGTAATTACTAATTTTATCTGATTTAATCTTATCGTTGTGATATCTTCTTGATTTGAAGAATATCGTTTGAAGATATTTTCCATTATTGATTGACTGAGATTGATTCTTTCCTCGTTTCAGGGAGAGGATAAAACTTAGCGATTAAGTTATAATTATTAATCTGAATTAATAAGTAATAATATTGGAAATTTGGGAGATATTAGAGGCAACCGAAAATATGGCGTAACAACTACCCCCCAGTTCTTCAGTGTAGCTTGCTACAGTGGAGAATTAAGCATGCTTTGATCTTCCAAATTTCTCGAGTCACTGAAACAACTTGGAACACCCTCCTCCCGGGAGATCGTATTCATTTCTCTAAAAACACCCTCCTCTCGGGAGGTCGTATTCCTAAAGATTGCGCCTTGATAATTCAGGATACCCTCCTCTCGGGAGGTCGTATCCTCATTCTAGAAATACCCTCCTCTCGGGAGGTCATATTCCCAAAGTCGAACCTTGATGAGGCGCCGGAAGTACGGACATCCCCCCCGGAAGAACGGTTTTTGCAAGGATTTAAAAATTCGGGATACCCTCCTCTCGGGAGGTCATATCCGGCATTCCAGAAATATCCCTCCTCACAGGAGGTGGATTTTCCGAAGATCGTACCTTGATGAGGCGTCTGAAGTACGGTTTTTGCAAGGATTTTAATTATCGGGCGATACCCTCCTCTCGGGAGGTCATATCCAAATTCCAGAAACATTCTCCTCCCGGGAGATAATGTTCCTAAAAATCGTTTATAGTTTTATTAAGACTCTCCTTAGAGGAGATCATCTTTCAAAATATTATCCTCATCAAAATAGGGTCTTCCAAAATAATTAACTCTTCGAATATAAGAGCCTTCCAAAATATTAAACTCTTTGAATAAGAGCCTTCTAAAATATTACCTCTTCAAAGAAGGGTCTTCCAAAATAATAAACTCTTTAATTAAGAGCCTTCCAAAATCATGTACCACGAAGATTACACCTAAATCTTGAAAATCTTCACAATTCAAATTCTGCCCAGATCTGTTTTTGACGTTTTTGATCTTCTAAACGATTTTTTCTTGAAAAACACAAAACACGAAAGTTGTATAGAACGAAAAGACCTTTCCGACGATATAATGCTCATCAAAAACGGACTTATAACGAATCGGGAATTAAATAAAACGTCTGCTGAACTGCTTCTCGATGCTGAAAAAAGAGATCTAATTGTTTTTTGTGATTTCGAGAATAGATCGATATATAATTTGAGAAAACTCAAAGAACGAAAGTTATAGGCAATTTAAAAATCTTTCCGAATCATTAAAAATCATCAGAATCCAATATGTAATGAATTTATTACGAATTTTATAAGATAACAGATTTGTGTGGACAAAATCACAAGAAAACTTATCTTAATTCGGAATAGATCCACCGTCTCCACCGCTTAGTTCCTCCATTAAAGCAGCTCCAGATCCATAATAACTCCCCATGCGTATGAATTGATTGTCCTCCACAATCAAAAAATATATCCCCTCCTTCTAGCGCCAATTGTTAACGGAGGAATTTGTAATAACAAATTTTGGAGGTTGCTGGAATAACGAATTATGAAAATAGGGGGAATTTGGGATTTTGGATGTTTGGGGATGGACTTAAAAGGTGTCTCGACTTGTTAGATGTGTCAGATCCTTTTCCAAGATGCCTGTGTACCTTATATTTATAAGGATCAAGCCAACGCAGTTCTGTGAAATTGATTTGTGTCTATCCCTTAGAGACTTTAGGGATAAACTTCGTTAATCTGGGTAATTACTGATTTTATCTGATCGTTGTGATATCTTCCTGATTTGAAGAATATCGTTTGAAGATATTTTCCATTATTGATTGATTGAGATTGATTCTTTCCTCATTTCAGGGAGAGGATAAAACTTAGCGATTAAGTTATAATTATTAATCTGAATTAAT
The DNA here is from genome assembly GCA_037693485.1 of Kitagawia praeruptora. Classification (NCBI taxonomy): domain Eukaryota; kingdom Viridiplantae; phylum Streptophyta; class Magnoliopsida; order Apiales; family Apiaceae; genus Kitagawia; species Kitagawia praeruptora. Next base: position 8,737,821 of record CM075354.1, on the reverse strand, counting down.
AATTAATAATATTGGAAATTTGGGAGATATTAGAGGCAACCGAAAATATGGCGTAACAATAATAGAAGCAGAATTTATATAGTTAACAAATAAACAATAACTAGGTAATAAAGTCGCGTTATGCGTGACACGAAAATATTTTTAAAAATCAAATACATAACATCATTGTTCGTTTAGTTTTATTATTTGGAAGTTGATATGATGAATTGAAACTTATGTGCAATGTAATTAAATTTGAATGTTTAAGAAATATAGAGAAAAGAATAATCGGAAAGAAAACATGTTTCACTTAAACTCTAAAGTATAATAATAACTAGTCGACTAAGCCGCGCTTCGCGGCGGCCTTAATTTTTTTTTTTTTTCAAATTTTAAATAAAGATCATTTAAGAAAAAAAAAACGACAAAAATATTTTTATAATATCAATATAAATTGGTGAAGACAACATTGTATAAATTAAATATATATAGATGATAAGATAAATTATTCATATATTTTTCTATATCGATTTTGTCTTACGATTTTTTAGGCCGAGACCCATTGTATATATTATAAAAATACTAAGCATACAAAATAATAAAAATTTAAATACTAAAATGCTCTTTGACTTTGATTTACTGATTTTGCCTCACAATTCTTTTTTAAAATTTTAAATATATCTAAAATATCAATATAAATTAGTGAATACAATATTGTATAAATTAAATATACATAGATAATAATATAAATTATTCATATATTTTTTAATACCGATTTTGTGTCACAATTTTTTAGGACGACACCCGTTTGTATATATTATAAAAATACTAAGCATACATAATAATAAAAATTTGAAAACTAAAATACTCTTTGACTTTGATTTATCGATTTTGCCTCACAATTTTTAGGCGGACACCCGTTGCATATATTTTAAAAATACAAAATATATATACAATAATAAAAATTTAAATATTAAAATCCTTTTATACTTTAATTTCGGTTTAAAAAACATAAAAATCTATAAGAGAATCAGTGTAATTAGAATTTGAAAGTGCAAAATCACAATAAAGTATGATGGTAACAGTGTTTAAAGAAATATACACATGCAATAACAACTATTTTGATGCTTGTATCACCAAAATTCTTTCCACAAACGTATAAATATAAATCAAATTTATGATCAAAATAGACAAAGAAACGAAGAGTGGTTAAAAGGAAAGACAAAAGCAAACATAAAATTTTACAAATATCAGTTGATCATGATCATCTGGCACGATCTCTCTTCTCTGTCTACATGAAGGTGGACATGGTGAAAACTGTATTGTTCATACATAAAATTCTAATGCATAAATAAAATAAAAGTAGTTTCTTACAGAAATTCAAACCAAAACTTTTGCCATAGCAATATATATATAAAAAATGTTGTCGTAAATTCTTAACTTGTAGTGCGTAGTAGGACGTGAGAAAACTCCTGAATCAGAATTAATAGGTGTATATCATCATCATGCATCCAACTTCTTTCTTTGATAATACAAATATCATCAAATTACATCCATCTTCTCTGTACTACAACAAAACTTTGATGTCTATTCTTGCACCTTACAAAAAACAGAACAGTCAAAATCATGACTAATTGTTTATGTTTAAGAAGTTACAAAAACTCTAAACACAAACATAAATATAAAGAGAACTAATATTTTTGGACTACAAAAATTACTGGGGGAGATAAAGAGCAGACAAAGTGGAATAAAAAGTAAAAAGAAGAACTAGGAGTGACAGAGGTAAATCTTAGCAGGGAAGTGGTAAAGGAAGAGCAACATTAATAGTTAAAATTCTTTCTTCTAAGTACTGGATACTTTGTCTACATCTGAAGGAGGAGGTACTTAACTTCATAATTCTAAATTCGTAAATTCTATTCTGGTTGTATTGTTATGTTAACTCGAATAACTTGTAGAAGGGGGGGTTGAATACAAGTTATATAATCGTGTCTGATTTTTGCTTGATTATATGAACAAGAATAAACGAATGAATCAAACTCTGTTTGTATTAATAAGATCAAATACAAACTCTACCAAAGGTGTACAATACCTTTAGCAGCTTCTGACAATACAAATCTCTCTCTGTTTGTTTCGAACTCTCGAACACAAACCTTATACAGAGCTACACACATGAACTCAATTTTTCACACAACACACGCTCTTTACAATGATATTGAGAGAGTATTTATAATGCTACCTATCAACTAATAACAGAAAGATATAATCTATACATGACAATGTTATGTCTTCTAGTCGATAGTTTCCATCAATAAAAAAACTCTTTCCTTCATAATATCTTCTTGCTTGTTCTTCAAACAACGATCCTGTTTTATAGCACTTGCCAGTTTCTGTAGCATCCATAATGACATCATCAGTAACAAGACTGATATCAGGATTTCATCTTGCATCAGTATCTGATCATCATCAGTATTAGACCATCATCAGGATTTGCCCTTTGTTCCTGACATGTAGTCTCCGATACACTGTTCATTCCTGACTAAACTGTACAGATAACTGTCTTATACATAAATCCTATATAAAGTGCTAAATCCTTTATAAGATCAGGATTACAAGAAGTATAATGTGTAAATTCTATTCTTAACATCACAACTTATGAATTATTCCTAACAATCTCCCCCTATTTATGCTTTAAAATCTGAAGCATAAATCCAAGTTGTGGATGTCAAAACATATAACAATACAACCAGAATAGAATTTATGAATGTAGAATTATGAAGTTAAGTACCTCCTTCTCAGATGTAGACATTTATCTAATACTTAGAAGAAAGAATTTTGACTATTAATGCTGCTCTTCCTTTACCACTTCCTAGCTGAGATTCACCACTGTCACTCCTGGTTCTTCTTTTTACTTCCCTTTGTCTGCTCTTTATCTCCCTCAGTCTGGTGGTGTTGTTGTTGTTGTCTTTGAATTGTCTTTATCTCCCCCTTTTTGACATCAGCAACATTAATTCCAAGAGATTCAAAAACAGAACAAATGATATTCATCAGAACTGCTTGATTTTCCATAATTGTGACTTGGTTATCTTCAAGTGATTGAAGTCTTGTCTGCATAGCAATTTGAGAATTCTGAATATCTTTCAAAACATCAGAATGAACTTCAATGTTGGAAGTGCTTCTAGTATCTTCAGTATCAGAATCAGAAAGAACTGTATCTTCAAGTCTTGTAGAAGAAGTTGCTTGAGTTGTATGATATTCAAGTAATAAAACCTGATTAGAAGTATCAACATCTTCATCTTTCTGATCTGGAACTGAAACATGATCATCATCTTGTGACAGCCCCAAATCCGGGGTCATGAATTTGGGCCATCACGGACCAACTTCCATTCAAAATCAATATCTCTTGGTTTTTTTTATAATTAATACTTATGCAATTGACCCCACAGTAATACACACACACACACCAGTCATATGCTCAGAGAACAACATTCACCATAATAAAAGTTTAAAGTTAAACAGTTATTACAAACCCAGAATCATACTTAAGTACATTGTTGAGTGATGCTTCTACAAGAAGCATTTCAACAACCAAATTTATTACAATCTTACACACTTACACACTTAATATACATAAAACCACTAAACCCCTTGCGCTTGCCATCTACCTCCGGGATCGATGCTAACGTGCCCTCAGAAGTTCGCCTTTCCCTTACCCTTTTACGGGGCGTTCTGCGCAGTATTGGCATACCTAGCTGTATATAGATAAGTAGCAAGAGTGAGCTATAATAGCTCAGCAAGATATTATTATAACTAGAGTTTAAGAATGTGACCAAGTATACATGTATATACATATGTAAATGGTAAGCAATTATAAACTTTAAGGAAGAATAAAACTCTTATTTAATAATACATCATCCACTTACTATTATAAGAAAGAAATCTAGAATAATACAGTATCAGTTTCTCTTCTTAAATAATATAACAATCAATATAATCTTTCAGTGTAATATCTCAGGATAATATGAATACTTACTTAAATCTCTTACTATCATCATCTCATTTCCTTCTTATGTAACAATTTTTTTATAAATTAATATAAAATCAGTTTCTCTTCATCTATAACAATAATTCCATCTTTCATATCATTTTCCCTTTCCAGTATACCAATCTGACTTTATCATTTATTCTTTATTCACATATTGTAGGGGTTTTCACTGTTGCCGAATACGTGAGGCACGATGATCAGTCGCCCTCCGTATCCGTCCCTTTTTACTACCGGTAGACGGAGGTAGGTCTGCCACCATCCCCCAGGAGGAAGGTCTACCACTACATCCTCCTTCGGCAACTCTTGGGCCGAAATGAAACATTAAGTGCTGGACTGTGCAACTTCCACACGGCCTCTTACGCTTATTAAGTGCTGGACTGTGCAACTTCCACACGGCCTCTTACGCTTATTAAGTGCTGGACTGTGCAACTTCCACACGGCCTCTTACGCTTATTAAGTGCTGGACTGTGCAACTTCCACACGGCCTCTTACGCTTACTGTTGTAAATTCCCCTTTTTATAAGATTATTATTCAATTTATCAACACCATTTCACATTTCCATTCCCGTATATCACTTCCATTCTCGCGCATTATTTCTATAAAATATATGTATATAACATACACTAAAAAGAATGTTTATAATATAGAATTATAAACCATATAACCCTAGATAACAACTGATACCATTCTCTTTCATATCTCTTTTACCCTAGAGCATATACGCTCAATTCGTAATCATCTCTATATTCATATTTCAGAAAACATATCCATCTCTCTTTAACTTCCCATAATCAAGAGAATATATTCTTTGCAATATAGCAACAAAAGCATCACATATACATAAATATATTCCATGATAACATTAATATTCCGAAGATACATAATTTTTAAAGTAGGGATAGAAGGATCTTGCCTCGGTTTCTGTATCCTGACAGTAAGGCTGGTTCCTCCTCCGGAATTTCTATAAACACAAAAGGACCGTCATTAGAATACCACATCTCTTACTCACTGCCCTCTTGTATAACAAAACCCTTTACACTTCAACATATGTATAACGTATTATTATTACCCCAAAGGTTCAAGGACTTAACCATTTATAAGCTCAATCGAAGTTTCAGGGGTTTTCGCAATTTTCCCTAACGACCACACTTAACTGTAAAAATTCTCAGAAAATATGGATTTCGAATTTTATGTAAGGTCAACTGTCAAGGGTCCTCTGACCACCCTACTACACTATCCCAAAATTTCGTGACTTATAAAAATGTCTAAGTATGGTAACTTTAGCCTCAAAGTTGATACAATTACATTTTCTCGGTTATCGAACACCTTTCACTAAAACTGACTTTTCTCCTAAACCGTTCATCAGATTTTAACGCACCTTATATCGAAACGATCTATGAACCAAGCTCTATCATTTCATGGTCAATTGGTAACCTAAGCAGTGAGGTACCGTACGAATACAGGGGTCACAAAACAGGGCAGATTTCGTTCTAACGAAAATCGGACATTATAACGACTATATTTTCGTACTTTCCAAAATCAAACTCCTCCAAAATCAATCATCAAACACAATAATCATCACCTACACCATGTGGTCTTCATTACCAGCCATGGTTACAATCCCAAACTCCTTCCAAAATCAACTTTAATCACTTACAAACACTTATAACATCATAAACATAACCTTTATACCACTTAATCACTAAACATAACAATATCCATCATAAACACAAAAGGGCAAGCATGATTATACCTTCTTGAAGCTTTTATAACTCTTAAAAATCCTTGATAAACCTTGGGCACTCCTTAAACAACCTTAGATTAACTTGAATCAACTAAAGGAATCATAAAAACCAAGTTAGTTTCTTGAAACCACTATTCATCACTATTCATCAAGCAACTTTCATGAATTTATTACCTTGGCAAATGATGTTAGATGGCTATGAAACTTGGTGGGTATCTCTTTCTAGTCTCCAAGAACCTCCATGATTTTTCTCTTGATTTGTTATTGGCTAGAACTTGGGTTTTGGATTTTATTTTCTCCTTTTTTCTTGAAAATTCGAATGGAAGAAGATGATGGAAGGGGAGAGATTTTTGTGCTTGCTTTGATCTTATCTTGACTTAATTACTTGTTAATCTAGATTCTTGTGGAAGCTTGGAAGATATTTTGTGTTTAAAACCTTGCAAAGTTACTAATTTACCCTTAAAAACAAGTTAATGACTAATGACACCACTTTGATAATCCAATAACCTCTTTTCTTGTTTTCCTAAGTAAAATGCCAATCACATTGGTAGATAATAATGTGGTATGTATCCTTGTTATATCGCTAATCTTGGTTGCTTAATCTCCATATCTGTCTAATTGTGGTTCGTTTCGAATGTACCTCATTATCTCAGTGGTTTTGAAATCATTTAACAATCCAAATTCCATTGGTATTCTCTTAACTTAATAATCCCTTGGTTAAATCTAAATTCACTAATTCCTCAATATATAATTCTTATAATGTTTCCATGCTCCTCAATATCCAATAGAAGCTTATTCGAAATCAAAATCCTTAAAAATCCATATTTAGGAATTTCTGAAATCCATCGTCATTTCGAGTCACTTAATTTCAATGTACAACACTAATATGGTTTTTGTTCATTCCTTTTCCTTTTCCATTATGGAGTACTTATATACCCTTTCTCTAAATCCTCGAAATTTACTATTCATGTGATCACTGTAGCTTTGTTAAAGTTAGGGTTATTACATCCTTCCCCCCTTAAAAGGATTCCGTCCCGGAATCACGTCAGAAATGTCCATAGATATCTTTTCATCTACACCTTATAACTTCTATACCACTTTCTCCATCCTTTTTCCTTCATAATATCTCTATCTTGTTTGCGCAAAATTACACCAACATAAACTTGCTTGTCATTCATCAACATCCCTCTTTTAGTTATGGGTATCGGCCACCACACTGACCTCTCCTGAATGGTAGTGTATCTCACTTATGGTTTATCTCTATGTTGATCTCTATCATGACATAAAATATACATACTTCACCCTTATTATATCTTGTCTCTGTAAAATCTTCCAGAAATCCGACTAGAATAAGATTCTTTGAAACAATTGTAAGAAAATATTACCTATAATATATATTTCCTGTTCGTATATAAACAAGTTTGTGGTTTACCCCCAAAATACTATTATTCTCCTTTTCATAGAATTTCTAACCCCTAACAGATACTGATTTTCCTTATCTAGATTATCAACCTACCTATACCATTCATTGACCACATTGATTCCTAACCAAACATTTACACTAAAAATTTAAATACTAGAAAAATGTTCACCTGTATCTGTATCCGGCTTTCTCAATGCCTCTCCTAAAGTCATATTGTACACCCTGGCAGTAGGTCTATTTGAAGCAGTCATACTTTGTCCTGGTGCGGATGACTCACCGGAACGGCAATCTCTGGCAAAGTGTCCTAATTTTCCACACTGGTAACACTTCATGTCACTCCTATCGACTAATGGACACTTGTCTAGAAAATGCCCCTTTTGTCCACACTTAAAGCAAGTTATTCCTAACACTCTACACACTCCTGAATGCTTCTTACCACACGTGTTACAATCTGGCAATGGTGGTCGCGATTGATTAGACTGAAAGGTTCCTATGGATCTACCTCCTTGATTCACCGTCTCACTGTTAGTCTTATTATTCCCTGACTTTCCAAACTGGGGATTTTGTCCTTTACCAAATTTATTAAAGTAGCTTCCCTCACTTGAACCTCCTTTTGGACCCTCAAATTTTCTTTTCTTGTTCTCTCGACCTAATTGGTTTTGTTCACTCTCGGCCTCAATAATAGATGCCTTCTGAACCACCGCAGCATACTCGGTCAACTCAAATGGTGCCACTCTTGTCCGTAGCCATGGTTTCAATCCTTGTTGAAACCTTTTCGCTCGTTGTTCCTCAGTACGCACAAATTCTGGAACAAACCTAGACAGTTCGGTAAATTTCGTCTCATACTCAGCCACTGTTAGATTTTCCTGCTTTAGCTCCAAAAATTTTATTTCCATCTGGTTCTCCAGATACCTAGGGGAATATTTGTCTAGAAACACCCTAGTGAAACGCTCCCAGGTTATCACTCCCGCTCCCTCGAGATTTTTCTTAGCTTCCCACCAATAATTTGCCTCTCCCTTTAGGAGATAGGTTGCAAAGACTGTCTTCTGATCTTCCTCTACCCTCAGTATCTCAAAAGCCTTCTCCATCTCTTTCAGCCATGCCCTGGCTGCTACTGGGTTAGTGGTTCCCTCAAATTCTGGGGGTTTTAATGACTTAAAAGCACGAAAAGAGTTAGCTGCTTGGTTGGGAAGAACAGGTGGTTGTGGTGGATTCTGTGGATTAGCTAAATTCTGCCTCAATAGTTCCATAAATTGATTAAAAGGGTTACCACCCTGGTTTCCCTGTTGACCAGTTGATTCATCTTCTTCTTCCTCATGATCTTGTTCATTATGAGCGTTTTCACCCTGCCTATTATGACTTCCTTCCTCTCTCTCATTTTCCCTTGCATTCATTCTATTATTACGCTTAGGCGGCATGATTCTGTATATAACAATATTCTTCATTAATCACCCAAATTTAGGGTATAATATACATCATTTCTATATACACATTCTCATATACACAATTATATCACTAGTTAACTCATTTATATACCATAATATTCTCGACTCAACTTTAGTAATTAAGCGTATCACCTTTAGCACAATAACCTTTTCATTTAAGTCAATCACCTTACATACATCAATATCCTTGAATCTCAACATTTAATATCAAAATACAATAGAATTTAGACAGAATACACAAACTTCATTAATTATCCCCACTTCCTTTGCTTATCCTTATTCTAACTTTTCCCTCAAAATACACCTTACTCTCAATAGTAAATCTCAATTATACCTTAAAATTCCTAATATTCTTTTATCTCAATATTCCTCAAATATACCCATTTCTTCTCACGAAATTCCTTCCTCTTTTATATCAAAACGCTTCTAGCTCTAATTATCTCTTATTGAAATTTCCCTTGAAATCTCGAGTTTCCTCGTACAGTCACGTATACTCTAAACCTTGCTTCCATTATCCCATCCATTACTGAAATCTTCTATACTCGAAATAATTTATAGAATTTAAGAAACTTTGAATTGAAACGAACCCAAAAACAAGCAAGTGTCCCACAACAATGTATAAGATTAAGAGTTTTAAATAGCTCTTATTTGAAACAAAAGGGTATTTGGGAAATCAATAGGATGGAAGAACCCGTACGTAACACAAGTGAGGGCATCCCCTCCGACTTTCTATCACACAGACAGATTGTCCCCGTGTATACATATAGGGCTATTCCTCTTAGTTGGAGTAAGAAATATAGAGGGAAATTTAAATCACGATGATAAACACCATTTTTCGAAAATAATTTTAGAGAAATATTTTGACTAAGATAGATCGGATAAAATTTTGAAATACATTCGAAAGGCACCAGAAAGTTTTGAAAAGATACCGGCCCCTTTTTGAATAAGAGATGATAGATCACCCTGGGATTACTCACGAGGTTATCTAACGTACACTTCCCGATACATCAAGTATTCCCTTTCTCATATCGATCTCGTGTACTACTTAAACTTAACACCTTTGGCATAATAACACCTTTATTAGCAATAATCTATAAAATTATAATTACGACTTAGAATAAACGCTTCGTTCGATAAACCCCCCTCGAACTCGATGTGAGTTCACAATTTCTATTATTACTGATATATTTATTATTATCACTCTTGTTCCTGAGCATTATGACTCTTAGCTCTGATACCAAACTGTGACAGCCCCAAATCCGGGGTCATGAATTTGGGCCATCACGGACCAACTTCCATTCAAAATCAATATCTCTTGGTTTTTTTTTATAATTAATACTTATGCAATTGACCCCACAGTAATACACACACACACACACCAGTCATATGCTCAGAGAACAACATTCACCATAATAAAAGTTTAAAGTTAAACAGTTATTACAAACCCAGAATCATACTTAAGTACATTGTTGAGTGATGCTTCTACAAGAAGCATTTCAACAACCAAATTTATTACAACCTTACACACTTACACACTTAATATACATAAAACCACTAAACCCCTTGCGCTTGCCATCTACCTCCGGGATCGATGCTAACGTGCCCTCAGAAGTTCGCCTTTCCCTTACCCTTTTACGGGGCGTTCTGCGCAGTATTGGCATACCTAGCTGTATATAGATAAGTAGCAAGAGTGAGCTATAATAGCTCAGCAAGATATTATTATAACTAGAGTTTAAGAATGTGACCAAGTATACATGTATATACATATGTAAATGGTAAGCAATTATAAACTTTAAGGAAGAATAAAACTCTTATTTAATAATACATCATCCACTTACTATTATAAGAAAGAAATCTAGAATAATACAGTATCAGTTTCTCTTCTTAAATAATATAACAATCAATATAATCTTTCAGTGTAATATCTCAGGATAATATGAATACTTACTTAAATCTCTTACTATCATCATCTCATTTCCTTCTTATGTAACAATTTTTTTTATAAATTAATATAAAATCAGTTTCTCTTCATCTATAACAATAATTCCATCTTTCATATCATTTTCCCTTTCCAGTATACCAATCTGACTTTATCATTTATTCTTTATTCACATATTGTAGGGGTTTTCACTGTTGCCGAATACGTGAGGCACGATGATCAGTCGCCCTCTGTATCCGTCCCTTTTTACTACCGGTAGACGGAGGTAGGTCTGCCACCATCCCCCAGGAGGAAGGTCTACCACTACATCCTCCTTCGGCAACTCTTGGGCCGAAATGAAACATTAAGTGCTGGACTGTGCAACTTCCACACGGCCTCTTACGCTTATTAAGTGCTGGACTGTACAACTTCCACACGGCCTCTTACGCTTATTAAGTGCTGGACTGTGCAACTTCCACACGGCCTCTTACGCTTATTAAGTGCTGGACTGTGCAACTTCCACACGGCCTCTTACGCTTACTGTTGTAAATTCCCCTTTTTATAAGATTATTATTCAATTTATCAACACCATTTCACATTTCCATTCCCGTATATCACTTCCATTCTCGCACATTATTTCTATAAAATATATGTATATAACATACACTAAAAAGAATGTTTATAATATAGCATTATAAACCATATAACCCTAGATAACAACTGATACCATTCTCTTTCATATCTCTTTTACCCTAGAGCATATACGCTCAATTCGTAATCATCTCTATATTCATATTTCAGAAAACATATCCATCTCTCTTTAACTTCCCATAATCAAGAGAATATATTCTTTGCAATATAGCAACAAAAGCATCACATATACATAAATATATTCCATGATATCATTAATATTCCAAAGATACATAATTTTTAAAGTAGGGATAGAAGGATCTTGCCTCGGTTTCTGTATCCTGACAGTAAGGCTGGTTCCTCCTCCGGAATTTCTATAAACACAAAAGGACCGTCATTAGAATACCACATCTCTTACTCACTGCCCTCTTGTATAACAAAACCCTTTACACTTCAACATATGTATAACGTATTATTATTACCCCAAAGGTTCAAGGACTTAACCATTTATAAGCTCAATCGAAGTTTCAGGGGTTTTCGCCATTTTCCCTAACGACCACACTTAACTGTAAAAATTCTCAGAAAATATGGATTTCGAATTTTATGTAAGGTCAACTGTCAAGGATCCTCTGACCACCCTACTACACTATCCCAAAATTTCGTGACTTATAAAAATGTCTAAGTATGGTAACTTTAGCCTCAAAGTTGATACAATTACATTTTCTCGGTTATCGAACACCTTTCACTAAAACTGACTTTTCTCCTAAACCGTTCATCAGATTTTAACGCACCTTATATCGAAACGATCTATGAACCAAGCTCTATCATTTCATGGTCAATTGGTAACCTAAGCAGTGAGGTACCGTACGAATACAGGGGTCACAAAACAGGGCAGATTTCGTTCTAACGAAAATCAGACATTATAACGGCTATATTTTCGTACTTTCCAAAATCAAACTCCTCCAAAATCAATCATCAAACACAATAATCATCACCTACACCATGTGGTCTTCATTACCAGCCATGGTTACAATCCCAAACTCCTTCCAAAATCAACTTTAATCACTTACAAACACTTATAACATCATAAACATAACCTTTATACCACTTAATCACTAAACATAACAATATCCATCATAAACACAAAAGGGCAAGCATGATTATACCTTCTTGAAGCTTTTATAACTCTTAAAAATCCTTGATAAACCTTGGGCACTCCTTAAACAACCTTAGATTAACTTGAATCAACTAAAGGAATCATAAAAACCAAGTTAGTTTCTTGAAACCACTATTCATCACTATTCATCAAGAAACTTTCATGAATTTATTACCTTGGCAAATGATGTTAGATGGCTATGAAACTTGGTGGGTATCTCTTTCTAGTCTCCAAGAACCTCCATGATTTTTCTCTTGATTTGTTATTGGCTAGAACTTGGGTTTTGGATTTTATTTTCTCCTTTTTTCTTGAAAATTCGAATGGAAGAAGATGATGGAAGGGGAGAGATTTTTGTGCTTGCTTTGATCTTATCTTGACTTAATTACTTGTTAATCTAGAGTCTTGTGGAAGCTTGGAAGATATTTTGTGTTTAAAACCTTGCAAAGTTACTAATTTACCCTTAAAAACAAGTTAATGACTAATGACACCACTTTGATAATCCAATAACCTCTTTTCTTGTTTTCCTAAGTAAAATGCCAATCACATTGGTAGATAATAATGTGGTATGTATCCTTGTTATATCGCTAATCTTGGTTGCTTAATCTCCATATCTGTCTAATTGTGGTTCGTTTCGAATGTACCTCATTATCTCAGTGGTTTTGAAATCATTTAACAATCCAAATTCCATTGGTATTCTCTTAACTTAATAATCCATTGGTTAAATCTAAATTCACTAATTCCTCAATATATAATTCTTATAATGTTTCCATGCTCCTCAATATCCAATAGAAGCTTATTCGAAATCAAAATCCTTAAAAATCCATATTTAGGAATTTCTGAAATCCACCGTCATTTCGAGTCACTTAATTTCAATGTACAACACTAATATGGTTTTTGTTCATTCCTTTTCCTTTTCCATTATGGAGTACTTATATACCCTTTCTCTAAATCCTCGAAATTTACTATTCATGTGATCACTGTAGCTTTGTTAAAGTTAGGGTTATTACACATCTCCTTCACCAGTATTCTGTGTACTAACATCTTCAAATCCTGACTCCTCCTTAGAGTGATCAGAGACTGTAGATGTCTCAATTCTAGCTGATATTGGAAGTACATACAAAGGAACACTAGGATCATTAGGAACATCATCTGGTACATATGTATCAAGAGATTGCTTTATCCTGGCACCTCTTCTGTTAATGATTCCTGCAAGCCTCTCCTTTTGCTTCTGAGCTTTAACTTCTGGCTTTGCATTGTGATGTGCTAGGTCATTCTTCTGATACATTTTGATGAATGAATAAGTACCAGCATCCATATCCAAATTTTTAGACCAAGATTCAGGAAAAACCTGATCCCAGAAATCAAACGATGGTTTCCTAATTTTCTCTCCCTCACTATGGAGTTGATCATCCATACCCTCATTCTCACTTTGACTTACTAAAGTCAACACTCTTTCTACCTCACCTTTTGCCTGGTCAGGAGCCAGCCGCTCAAATTGTGGATCTAAGTCCATCTTTTCAAGTGTATCACTCAAATTTAGATAAGTGCTCTCATGACCTACAGAAAAATAGGGTTTAGAAGGAGTTTTTATACCTGAACTCACATGGAGAGAGGGTTCCTCATTTGGCATGTGGCTTGAGGTTTTCTCCAAGGAGTGAGCTGCTATAGTCTCTGAACCCTTACAATCATCTTCTTTCCTTTCAGAAACTACAGGCTCCAGTATACCACTTTCAGGTTCTTTACTAGACTCTGATGTCTTCAGTAATACTTCATTAGACACCATAGTTAGTACATCACCGTCTTTAAGTGTTGTTTGCTGAGACTCACCCTCAAGGTGGATAGACTCTGACTGAACAAAATTTGTTTGATCTTCAGAAAAATCAACCAAAGTCATTCCTCCCATATCATAGGGTATCTCACTTGCAATTTCAGTCATCACAGAAGTCCTTTCAACATCAGCTATCACAGCTCCTGAGTCATCCTTCCTCTGACTAGATGGTTCTTGTGTTGCAGTGACTGTGATCTGATCTTTCCTACTATTCATCACTGGTGCAATAGTATCTTCTGTTGACTGCTTCTCTCTATCTACTTCCTCCAGTTGTTCACCTTGAGCTAAATCATCTTCAATAATGACATCCTTGTCAAATAAATATGCATGAAGTGATTGAAGTGCAACATGCTTCGAGAGTCCAAATTTCTTGACTAATTGTCTTCTGACATATACATAGAAATACATCTTCATTAAGTCAAGTCTTTGATGTAGAAGTCCATATTCATTTGGAAATAACAGTTTTGGTACTCTTTTAACCAAAAAATCTAGAACAGGCCTTGACAACTTCACTTTGAGAGAAATTAGTCCCATAGCCAGTCTGTATGATAATGTAGTTTCCCATGAAGAATCAATATCCAGATCTCTATGGTCATTTGCTGACTTGATTGTAGCTTCATTTGTAGAGACCTGCATGATATTAGTTGGACTAGACTCTGTGTGTGTAGGTGACAATTGAATCTTTCTCCTTGTTCTCCTGGTATAGTGAGCAAAAGATTTATCCTGAGAAGACTCAAGAGGTGTAGACACAGAAGTGATCTTGGGATGAGATCTTTGTTCAATAGACACAGTCTTTTGAGAGACAGTATCCAGTAACTGTTTTCCCTTTTTAAGAATTACAGCCTTTTGGGAGACTGCAGCCTGGCTGTGACTAGGTTTTTCATCTCTTTGTGCTAATAGAGAAAGTTGAATTGCAGCCTTCAATTCTGCTCTCTCAGCAAGAGTTAAATCATCATCATCTTCACTAGAATTACTACTACTTGACACAACAAATCTTCTCTTCCTTACAACTGATGTCTTTTGAGAAACACCAGAGGTTGGTTTCTTTGAAACAATAGGCTGTGGATCAAAATTTGGTTCTTGAATTGTTTCAGAGACTATAATGTTTTGGGCTACTTGGGTAGACACAGGTGGGTTCTCCTCCAATTGAGATTCCTGAGCCATTTCACCACAAAAGAAAGAAGAATTGTAGAGAGTAGGAAGATGAGTTTTAAGAATTACCTGAAAATGATGTGGATAATGAATTGCAGGTATTTCATCTAGATTCTTTTCATTGTCCTTCTTTGTAATGTCAGAGAAAATTCTCTTTTGTTGTTCATAAGAAGAAATACAATGTTCCCTACCAAATCTAGCTTCAACATCAGGAATAAAATGGTTAATAAACATTTGCATAAATCTATGATAATAAACCATTCTCCTGTTTTGATCTCTTAACCCAAGTTTAATACTCATCTGACTTAAGATAATATGACTAATGTTAATTACTCTATCATAAAGCAAACTATAAGCAATATGTGATGTAACAGAAGTAATTTGCTGAAAAGAACTACATTTACCAGTAAAACATTTAGCAATTTAATCAAAGTAAAAAGACCATTCCTTTCTAAGAAAAGACCTATTCAACTGGTTCATGTTGTCTAGAGGTCCACTATAACCTAATTCAGACAACATAGTTCTTATATTATCATCAGATGGTTCACTTGCATAATTATCAGTAACAGGTAAGCAAAGTACTGAATTAACAACAGATTCAGTAATGTCAAATGAATCTTGTCCTAAATGTAGAACAATCTTACCTGATTGACTCTGAGTAGAATCAATTACCTCAGCATTCTCCCAAGCTTGTGAAACAGCTGCTAGATTAATTTGTGGAGATGCTGTCAATGCATAACTTAATGGTCCATACGCCAGAAAGTCCATGATTGGATGAAAATCAGATGACACTCCTTCCTTGTTGGTGATAGCTGCTACATGATTGTTTGTCATAAAATCGAAGTCACCAAACTTGAAGGCTACTGACTTAGGTAATCTTCTCTGAGCTGCCATTTTTGATCTGAAAAGAACTTGAAAAATTCTTGAAATGGATTAGTGATTTTGAAAACTCAAAAGTGGTTTTTGCTTTAGAGAATGTAAAATTAGAGAAAGCAATTACACGATTAGAATTTCAAAACAAATATATTTCATAAATCTTTCAGACCACTATCCCACATTGACACGTAGATTGACAGGTGTCAGTCCTTGAAAAATGCGGTTACCCACGATTTTTGGAAAATAAAATCCAAAATTGATTTTCATGAAATAAATCAGGGTATAAATAATCAATACTGATCAGTTTCCTTTTCCTGTTGACCTTTCATCAAAATCACAAAATACAATGTGATAATAATTCTCAAATCCTGATGATCACACATGAAATCCTGATCAATATCATCCTGATTCCAGAGACTTAATATGGAGTTTTCACGTGGCATTTTTCTT
Source organism: Kitagawia praeruptora (assembly GCA_037693485.1). NCBI lineage: Eukaryota > Viridiplantae > Streptophyta > Magnoliopsida > Apiales > Apiaceae > Kitagawia > Kitagawia praeruptora. The sequence continues at coordinate 8,721,181 of CM075354.1, read as the reverse complement.
TTATCTGAAAAAGAAATAAACAATTAATCTGAACAAAAATCAATTGGTTAGATATATTCAATATTTCTTGAAACAAGAAATACAGTCACACGCAATAATTAGCATCTGACTTCATTAAAACTTCCAAGTGACTGTTCAGCTTCTCACGTCTTTCTTTAAAAGAAACAGACGCCTTATGCCATTCTCCATAAACCTTTCAATCTCTTTTCTTCTCAACAATGCTCCTCAAACCAAAATTCCATTCAAACCCATTCTTTAGATCTTTCTCGATCAATGAACATCCTTTTCTTGATCATCTCTTTGAAAAGACAACTCTTCTCATCGAACTAATCATGGATGGATTGGTTTTCGATAATATCCAGAGGTTTCTCCTAGAACATCCATCTGTTGGATACAATCTTCCCCTAACCTCCTCAAAACTTGAGGATGAAGAATTTGACCGAGAGTCTGAGGTTGATCTTGATGAGGATGCTATTCATTTAAGTTAGCTGCTCTCATTCAAGTCGCCCAGACAAGGAATCCAAGAGTAGACGAGGCTGTTCAAATCCCCTGATGGATTTCTTGAGATGCTCCTTGTCCTGTACCTCAGAATTCATATCAATAGACAAGTATAGAATTATCAGTAGAAATTAGACAAAAAGATGTTGTATTTCATTTCCATATATGTAATGCTTTCAATTAATGAAAATACAATTTCTTGTTATCTACTTGTCTTTTGATTATTGAATGATGTATAAATTATCAGTATGCAAATATTAAAACTTGCTGCTATAGACTTAACACATCACAGAATTAGATTACTACACAAAGAACAACATACTGACACAATACTGATGACGTCAGCATCCTGATAACAAATCTAATACTGATGATTATTAACAAGTCTATCATACTGAAATTTATCAAGGTAAAGTGTTATAGCTAAAGCATTTAACAATCAAATATAGATCCTGACAAGAATATCAAGTCTATAAGCTAAGAACAACATACCTTGCTACTTTTGCAAATGTTAAAGATCTAAAAATTTAACATTCCTAACTCACTTACTAATCTACTGAATGTAGTCTCATCAAGTGGTTTAGTTAGAATAATTGCAAGCTGTTTGTCAGTAGGAACAAAATGAAGTTCCACAGTACCATTCTCAATATGTTCTCTAATAAAATGATACCTGACATCAATGTGCTTAGTCCTTGAATGTTGAACTGGATTTTCTGCAATTTTAATAGCACTAGTATTATCACAAAACATAGGAATATTACTAAGTGTCATACCATAATCCATCAACTGATTTCTTATCCAAAGGAGCTGTGCACAACAACTGCCTGCTGCTATGTACTCAGCTTCTGCAGTTGAGGTTGAAACAGATTGTTGCTTCTTGCTTGCCCAAGAAATCAATTTATTTCCCAAGAATTGACATGTACCTGTAGTGCTTTTCCTGTCTATCTTACACCCTGCATAATCAGAGTCTGAATAGCCAATTAGAAAGAAATCAGATTCTCTAGGATACCACAAACCAAGATTTGGAGTTCCTTTGAGATATCTAAAAATTCTCTTCACAACAATTAAATGAGATTCCTTAGGATCACTTTGGAATCTAGCACATAAACAGGTAGAAAACATTATATCTGGCCTACTTGCAGTTAGATATAACAATGAGCCTATCATGCCTCTATAACTAGTATTATCCACACTCTTCCCTTTAGGATCAGAGTCTAGTTTAGTGGCAGTTGCCATGGGTGTTTTTGCAACTGCACAGTCTTGAAAGTCAAACCTTCTTAAAAGATATTTGATATACTTTGACTGATTAATGAAAATACCAGTCTCAGTCTGTTTGACCTGCAAGCCTAAGAAATAATTTAATTCACCCATCATGCTCATCTGATACTTAGACTGCATAAGCTTGCTAAACTTAGCACACAACTTTTCATTAGTAGAACCAAAAATAATATCATCAACATAAACTTGAACTAAAAGCAATTCACCTTTTATCTTTCTAAAGAATAGAGTTTTGTCAATTGTACCTCTTGTGAAGCCATTTTCAAGAAGAAATTTAGACAAAGTCTCATACCATGCTCTTGGTGCCTGCTTTAGTCCATAGAGTGCCTTGTCAAGTTTGTAGACATGATTTCGAAACTTTGGATCAACAAACCCAGGTGGCTGTTCCACATACACTTCCTCATCAAGTTTGCCATTTAGAAAAGCACTCTTTACATCCATCTGGTATACTTTGAATTTTGAATGAGCTGCAAATGCAAGAAACATTCTGATTGCTTCTAATCTTGCTACAGGTGCAAAGGTCTCATCATAATCAATGCCTTCTTCCTGAGAATAACCCTTGGCCACCAGTCTTGCTTTGTTTCTTACAATCATACCAGATTCATCTAGCTTGTTTCTGAAAACCCATCTTGCACCAACAATAGATCTATCTTTAGGTATTGGTACCAGTTTCCAGACTTTGTTTCTCTCAAACTCATTTAACTCCTCCTGCATTGTAATTACCCAATCAGGATCCTGTAAGGCTTCTTCAACCTTCTTAGGTTCATTCTTTGAGAGAAAGCAACTATACAAACATTCATTTTGAATTGATCTTCTAGTTCGAACACCACTATTTGGATCACCAATTATCAAATCTTCAGTATGATCCTTTGTCCATTTTCTAACAGGTGGTAGATTAACTCTACTAGTCTCTCCCCCTAAGTTAGTGGTATCTCTTGTAGAAGAATTCTCTCTACCTTCAAAAATTCTCCTTTGATCAATAGAATCAGTAGATTCCATATTGCTGCTAGTTACTGATCTTTCCTCAGTAGACTCTGAAAGATCAGTTCCTGATGGAATAGACTCTGAAACGTCAATTCCTGATGGAGTAGACTCTGAAAGGCTAGTCTGCTCCTGATGATCACTGTGTTCTCTTTGATTTATTTGCTCCCCCTCAACAGTAGCATTCCTTTGAGAAGCAATAGAAATTCCTTCTGGAGAACCTTCATCATCACTGGAGAGTATCTCAGAATTCTTCAGATTTTAAAATTCCAATTTGTCATGGCTTTCATCAGTTTACAGAATTCCAAATTTCTTATCATCAAATGCAACATGAATTGATTCCATAACAATGTGAGTTCTGAGATTATAAACTTTGAAGGCCTTAGATGCTGAATATCCTAGAAAAATTGCTTCATCCGATTTGGCTTCAAATTTTCCAAGTTGTTCTGGATGAACTTTTAGGACATAGCATTTGCATCCAAAGATGTGAAAGTATTTCACACTTGGTTTCTTTCCTTTGATCATCTCATAGGGAGTTTTTCCATGACTATTTACCAAGGTACATTTTTGAGTGAAACATGCAGTGTTAATAGCTTCTGCCCAAAAGTAGGTTGGAAGTTTTGCATCTGCAAGCATGGTTCTTGCTGCCTCTACGAGAGTCCTGTTCTTTCTTTCTACTACACCATTCTGCTGAGGTGTACCAGGTGCAGAAAACTGTTGAGTGACTCCATTGTCTGCACAAAACCCCTCCATTGTAGAATTCTTGAATTCTGTACCATTGTCACTTCTAAGTACTTTGACTTTGTACTCAGAGTTATTGTGAATATTCTTGATGAGTTCAATGATTTGCTGAGGAGCTTCATCCTTCTTGTGTAGAAAGAACACCCATGTGAACCTTGTGAAATCATCCACTATTACTAGAGCATATCTTTTCTTGCTGATAGACATAATGTTTACTGGACCAAACAGATCAAGATGTAACATGTGAAATGGTTCAGTAATTGAATTTTCAGTCTTGCTCTTGAAAGTGGTTCTTCTTTGCTTTCCAAGCTGACATGCATCACAAAGTCCATCTTGCACAAAATTTGCATGTGGTAGGCCTCTCACCAAATTGTGCTTAACAAGTTGATTAAGCTTCTTGAAGTTAAGATGTGAGAGCTTCTTGTGCCAATTCCAGCTTTCATCACTTGTTGCTTTGCTGTAGAGACATCTAACAATTCCTTTAGATGTATCACTTAAGCTGGCTTCATATATGTTACCATGTCTTTGACCAGTTAGAACAATGTCTCCATTCTGCATATTCAAGATTTTGCATCCTTTTCTGTCAAAGATTGATTTGTAACCTTTATCACCCAGTTGACTTATGCTTAAAAGAGTACGTTTCAAGCCTTCAACCAGTGCTACATTTTCTATGATGACATTCCCCAAAACAATTGAGCCATATCCCAGAGTTACTCCTTTGTTGCCATCTCCAAAAGATATTACTGGGCCAGCTTTCCTCTCAAACTTTGTAAGCAGGGACTTCTTTCCAGTCATATGTCCAGAGCATCCACTGTCCAAGATAATTGAATGCTTCTTTCCTGTGCCCTGCAAACAAAAAGTAACTAGTTAGAATTTTTTAGGACCCAACTTTGATTGGATCCTTTCTTACTAGATTTAGAAACGACAGGCTTTGAAGATTTTACTTTTATTTTACCTGTTGCAGAGTCAACCTTAGACTCTAATCTCACAAACTGTTTGTGACTAGGAGTTTCAGATTTCAAGGAATAATAGTCATAATACAGTTCATGATATTCTCTACACATGTAAATGGAATGAAGTAAACTACCACAATGATAACAAGCTTTTTGTGGTTGGTATTGAATTTTCTGAGTCTTGGGGAATCTGGACTCAGTTTTCCAAGAAGGTTTTTGATTGCAGTCTAGGGCCAAATGATTATGATTTCCACACTTATAGCATTTTTTCCTAGGTGCATCAGGTACATTCTTGTAATTATTCTCTTTGTTAATACCTTCTTTTCCATTCCTATTTCTTTTGATCTTGCTAGACTCTGAAAGACCATCTAATCTCTGTTTCAATTGAGACTTAGACAGAAACCCTATGTTTACATTCTTAGGTTTCTCTAACACTTTCTCATCTGAATAACTATTGTTAATCCTTTTGTGTACAACAGGGGTACCTTTTGAATCAACAAATTTAACATGATTAGGTTCAGAAACAATTTTCTTACCTTCAGATTTAGATGTGTTAGCTTCTATCTTACTATCATCATTGACAATAGCTACTTTTTCTTCTTGTCTAGCCTTATCAAAACCTAAACCATTAACCTTACCACGAATTCCACTCTCAAAGATTTCTATAGTCTTCTTACTGGAATTGTTAATGGTCTTAATCACATCTCTCTCTTCTTCTAGTTCTTTTCTGACATAGTCATAAACCTCAAGAATAACACTATAATCATGCTTAGCTTTATCAGAACTTAACTTGTATTCTTCCATTTGAATTAATTCAGATTCAAGAAAGTTATTTCTATCAACTAATTTATCATTCTTAACCTTAAGTTCATCTCTTTCACAAGTAAGAATTCTAAAATTAGTCATAAGATTCTTAAACTCAGCATGGATAGATCTAATTTCATCAGAATTTAAGCTATCAAATGAATCAAGAGAGTGAAGTGATACCTTAATAGAGGATGGAGAAATTTTCTTTGGAGATCCAGGTTTGTCTGAACTATTTGCCATCAATGCAATGTTGTCATAATCCAATTCATCTTCAGAATCACTGGAATCAGCCCAATCCTTCTGTGTGACCATAAGTGCATTACCCTTTCCTGAATTTCTAGGCTTCTTACACTCACTGGCAAAGTGTCCAAGCTCGCTGCAGTTAAAGCACTTGATCTTGGCCTTATCAAGCTTGACAATTGTACTTTTGCCTTTGTCACTCTTCTTCTCCTCCTTCTTTTGAAAAGGTCCTTTGCTAAATCTTCTCCTGTTGAATTTTCCTTTCTTGAAAGCTTTAGCAAACATAGCAAAGAGTTCCTGCATCTTAGATTCAGAATCATTGTTGTCAGAGTCCATATCAGTAGTCTCTGACTCAGAGCTTTCTTTGCTTTTCTTCTTCCTTGAATTCTTTACAGCAATCTCTTCATGCTGTTCTTCAGGAAGCTTCTTAGCTTCAGATTGAGCAGTAAGTGCAATAGTCTTCATCTTTCCTTCACTCCTGCTCTTCTTCTGTTGCTTGTCAAGTTCATAAGCTCTCAATTTTCCATATACTGCCTCTAATGAAATCTCATCCAAATCATTAGCTTCCTCAATCGCAGATATCTTCTCATTGTAGAAATCAGGCAAAGCTTTCATGCACTTAGTATTCATATCCTCCAAGTCATAATATTTACCATGCATGGCCATCTCATTGATGAGTTTTGTAAACCTATCAAAGGTATCAGTAAGTGACTCATCAGACTTGGATTCAAAGTACTCATACTGTTGTATAAGTAATGTCCTCATATTCTTCCTGATAGGCTTAGTTCCTTCACAGTGAACCTTAAGATTGTCCCATATATCCTTAGCAGTTTTACAAGAGAGAACATAGTTAGTGAGAACAGAATCAAGACTGTTGAATAATATGTTTCTCACTTTAGCATCTTTAAGAACATTCTCCTTGTCCTTATCTGACCATTCAGATTTTGGCTTCTCTGCTGTATGTTCTGGAACAACCACACCATCAACAGTTGCTTGTCCAACGACCTTTGTTGGAACAAAAGGTCCATCTCTGATTCTGTCAAGATAATCAGGATCTGTTGCTTCCAGATGATGCAACATCTTTACTTCCCATAGAGTATATTCGTTTCTCTTGAGCATAGGAATTTTAGTATTCCCATCCTTGTAACCAGACATGATTACAGATCTTTATGATTATTCGAAATCAATCTGCTCTGATACCAATTGTTAACTCGAATAACTTGTAGAAGGGGGGGGTTGAATACAAGTTATATAATCGTGTCTGATTTTTGCTTGATTATATGAACAAGAATAAACGAATGAATCAAACTCTGTTTGTATTAATAAGATCAAATACAAACTCTACCAAAGGTGTACAATACCTTTAGCAGCTTCTGACAATACAAATCTCTCTCTGTTTGTTTCGAACTCTCGAACATAAACCTTATACAGAGCTACACACATGAACTCAATTTTTCACACAACACACGCTCTTTACAATGATATTGAGAGAGTATTTATAATGCTACCTATCAACTAATAACAGAAAGATATAATCTATACATGACAATGTTCTGTCTTCTAGTCGATAGTTTCCATCAATAAAAAAAACTCTTTCCTTCATAATATCTTCTTGCTTGTTCTTCAAACAACGATCCTGTTTTATAGCACTTGTCAGTTTCTGTAGCATCCATAATGACATCATCAGTAACAAGACTGATATCAGGATTTCATCTTGCATCAGTATCTGATCATCATCAGTATTAGACCATCATCAGGATTTGCCCTTTGTTCCTGACATGTAGTCTCTGATACACTGTTCATTCCTGACTAAACTGTACAGATAACTGTCTTATACATAAATCCTATATAAAGTGCTAAATCCTTTATAAGATCAGGATTACAAGAAGTATAATGTGTAAATTCTATTCTTAACATCACAACTTATGAATTATTCCTAACATGTTACATGTTTTGACATCCACAACTTAGATTTATGCTTCATATTTTAAAGCATAAATAGGGGGAGATTGTTAGGAATAATTCATGAGTTGTGATGTTGAGAATAGAATTTTACTTATACTTCTTGTATATCCTGATCTTATAAAGGATTTAGCACTGTATGTAGGATATATTTGTAAGACAGTTATCTGTAGAGTTTAGTCAGGAGTGAACAATGTATCGGAGACTACATGTCAGGACCAGAGATCAAATCCTGATGAGCATCTAATACTGATGGATGATCAGATACTGATGCAGTGTACAGATCATGATATCAGTCATGCTACTGATGATGTCATTGTGGATGCTATAGAAACTGGTAAGTGCTATAAAACAGGATCTTTGTTTGGAGAACAAGCAAGAAGACTTCATGAATGAAAGAATTTTCTATTGATGGAAACTATCAACTGGAAGGCAGAACATTGTCATGTATAGATTATATCTTTCTGTTATTAGTTGATAGGTAGCATTATAAATACTCTCTCTATATCATTGTAAAAGGTGTTCATCAGGTTTGTAATCGTAGGTATACGAGAGTGCAAACAGAGAGAAGTTTATTTTGTCAGCAGCTGCTAAAGGTATTTGTACACCTTTGGTAGAGTTTGTATTTGATTTCATTAATACAAACAGTTTGATTCATTCGTTTATTCTTGTTTATTTAATCAAGCAAAAACCAGATACGATTATATAACTTGTATTCAACCCCCCCTTCTACAAGTTATTCGAGTTAACAATAACCAAGACTTGATAAGGGCATTCGATTAACAAGATAGGTTGCACATAAGATACTATCACCCCAATAACGTTCTGGAATCTTGGACTGTAAGAACAAGGCTCGAGCAGTTTCGAGTAAATGACGATGCTTTCGTTCAACAACCCCATTCTGTTGGGGAGTATGAACACATGAAGTCTGATTCATGATACCTTTTTTCAGGTAAAATTGTTTTAGAGTACCCTCTGTTAGTTCTAGAGCATTATCAGAACGTATGCATAGAACCTTGGTCTTAAATTGGTTTTCTGCATAGTTGACAAAATACTCAAGAACACTAGCCACTTCAGCTTTAGTTTTCAATAAATGTACCCAGGTATAACGACTAAAATCATCAACTATTGTCAGAAATGAATTACAATTTGTATAAGTTTTGGACTTGTAAGGACCCCAAAGGTCAATATGAAGCATCTCAAGAACAGCTTTAGTTTTTATAGAACTATGTGGAAAAGATTTTCGACATTGTCGAGTAGCTGGACATATCTGACAAATGACTGAGTTCATACAATCAGAAATAGAACAATTTGGTTGAACAAGTTTCAACTGAGAAAAGGGTAGGTGACCTAATCTCATATGCCACAATTTGGCAGTATCATGTGATTGAGATGAAAGAGCACTTGATGACAATTGAGCAGCTAGAAGTTTAGGTTCTGTCTTAACACCATTATGAATTGTGTACAGTCCACCAATCAGATTACCAAGAAGCATCAGTTGATCTCTCCGAGAAGGGACCTGAACAAAGCATTGTTTATCAGAAAAAACCAGTCTGCAATTTAAATCTTTGCATAATTGATTGACAGAGATTAGATAAAACTGGAAATTTGGTGCATGGAGCACATTTTGTAGTATGATACTGTTACTAAGAACTACAGTGCCTTTGTGTAAGACTGGGATTTTTCTTCTATCTGGAATAGTGATATGTGTATCAAGATGACCAACAGGTGTGTAATCTACAAAACACTCCAAATTTGGACAAATATGGTCAGTGGCACCACTGTCCACTACCCAGTTTGACTTTGTTGTGTTACTCATTAGACAGATTGTACCTGCTAACATAGCATAGCTTGAAGACTGTGGATTAGACTGATCATTTGTTGTGGAGAACTGATTGTTGATTAGGTCAAGTAGTTGAGTATACTGTTCAGAAGTGAATGAGCCATGATATGATTCTTTATCTGCAGAATTTGATTGATCAGAAGTATTGACTTGCATCAAGTCATGAGTTAGAGAACTGTCATTATTAGAATCTTGCAATGTAGTAACAACAGCAGCAGTTGGGATTTTTCTGTCCTTGAACCCTTTAAATCCAGGAGGGAAACCATGTAATATTTGAAAGCATCTGTCAACACTATGCCCCTGTACTTTGTAATGAGTGCAAAAGTAATTAGCACCAGGTTTAGTTGGTCTTCTTGATCCAGTATTCTGAGAGAAATTTGGCCTTGGCACAAAGTTATTAGATCTCTGAAAATTTGTAGAATTGTTGCCAGAAAAATTTCTCTGAAAATTTTCATATGGTTTCTTGTCTGCAACAAAAGCCAAGTTTTCTCTAGTTGAAGAAACATGAGAAATATCTTTATGACTTTCTTCCTGAGCTACTAGTCTATAAGCTTGAGATACAGTTGGAAGTGGCTGCATTATCATGATATGGCCTCTAACAGCACCAAACTTATCATCAAGTTTCAGTAAAAACTGCAATAATCTCTGTTCTTGTTGCTTCTTAAGAAACTTCTGACCTAATTCACATGTGCAATGCTTACATGTACAAACAGGTATAGGATCAATAGCATCAATATTATCCCATACAGTCTTCAATTTCGTGTAGAATTCAGAAACACTTTGATTATTCTGAGAAATTTCAATCAATTCTTGTTCCAAATAATACAATTCAGTGATAGAAGAAGAACCAAAACGCTCTTCTAAATCATTCCATATAGCTTTCGCACTATTTAGAAACAGAACACTTCTTGCGATAGTTTCATTAAGATTAAACAAGATCCAGGAAATAACTAGAGAATTACATCTCTCCCAAGCACTATAATCAGGTGATGCAAGATCAGGCATAGGCAAAGTTCCGTTCACAAATCCTAGCTTGTTTTTAGCCATTAGTATCAACATCATCGATCTCTTCCAATTATTAAAGTTGTTACCATTAAATTTCACTGAGACAAGTTGTGTTGTATTCGCATCTGAAGGATGTATATAATATACACTTGAAGGATCTTGATTCAGTGAAACAATTGTTGAAGCAGTTGTTGAAGCAGTTGCCATATTAACAAGTAGAAATTCAACTAATCACAAGAATATTCAGCTAGAATAGAACAATCAACTAGAACAATCACTTAATTCTGAACAATATCTATTCAGGCAAGATAAAGAGCTGAGAAAAGAAATCGTATCTTGATTAAAGATCTGAAACAATGGCGTAATCGTAAAGATGACCGGAGATTCAGAATAGAGATGATCGGAGATCAATGACAAGATTCAGAATAGAGATGATCGGAGATTGATGATGTTAGGTCGAATACACAATATATAATCAAGTACTGTATGAGTAATTAACAAGAACACAAGTTTTAACACTTAAAAACTGTTTGGAATTAACAATTCCTCTCTCAGTGATGTAAAATATCACAGAGAGCTGCTTAGGTTACAATCAATGAATTTCTCTATGTTCGATACCCTTTTAGGGTTAACCTAACTGTATTTATAAAACATACAGCTTCGTACAATCAGTAATTGATTCTCCTATAATTAAGCTATACAATTGATATCAATCACGATTGCTACATGTAAGAACCCAGATTTTTGGGTAGAATTAAAACTTTTATTATGTATTGATGTAAGAGTGAACAGTGGTTACAACTACAATGTAATACTGGCTTTAAAGGATGAATAATGGAAGGATAAAAGATTCCAAGGTTATATGGTCTGAAGGATGCTATTGGGTGATAACTTAGATTAGAATAATCTATCTCCTAGAAAGTTAAGATAAGATTCCCTAGAGAGAAATAGATACCCTCATGTCATCCAAATCAATATCTATTATAAGCCCAGCGGTTCCGTAAAAAGGTTAAGGAACACTCGAGGGTGAACCAGGTTCATTTTCCTAACTATAGGAATTAAATAAAAATAAGTGATGAATAGTGATTTTGGTGGAATTTGGAATATTATTATAATAATGTTATACCCGGTATTCGGAACGGATTTCTGAGTTCGTATTAGTGATCCAGGAGGAAAATAAGTGTATGTAAAAGCTGTCGGATTCAGAAAAAGAGCACTTTTATTTTCTCTGAGATTTCCCTGGACACTGCAAGACTTAAGGATTTATAAAAGGGAATTAAGGAATTTAAATTCGAGAAGTATTAAGAATGATGAAGAATAATATTAGAAATATTAAGAAGGTTTTCGGTAAAACCCTAACTAGAAACGAATGAGTTATTCCCTCGAACGATCAACGAATTAAGCAATAAATGGACAAAAGAATCAAGCAGAGGGCCAAGGGGCAACCATGTGCTAGTAGATAAGAGATTTATTATGTCAAGAAATTAAGGATTTTATTTAATTATGATTTGAGAAATTAGAATGAAAATCCTCGAGTTAGAATGATAAGCGTTTTGGAAATCGCTAGAACTTTATAACGAGATTAAGCGATAAAGCGAACGCGAAACGAATTACGAATTAAATATATAACGAGATGAGAAACACCACATGATCATCTAGGATTTACTAATATTAGATTGGTGGAAAAGAAATTAGAAAAGAAAAGAAAAAAGCAAGAATGAGGTGGGTGATTTAGAATGAAACAACAAGGCTTCATGTCACCACTCTTTTCTAACACACCATCAAGTCTTGACACTTGTAATTAGAGTGTATTAGCAGCCATAACAACCCACAAATATCACAAAATCATTTCACCAAGGATGAGAGCAAGAAAGCCAAGCAAAACACTCTCTCCCTCTCCAAAAAGCCATTCGGCTTTTTCTCTTAATTCAAGAATTGAAATCAACCCTCCCACCATTGTTTGATCACCAAACTTTTATCCTAGATCCTATATTTCATAAAAATGATACCCTAGAAATCTTAGCCTCAAAATCCATTGTTTCCATTTTCAATAAAATCATCAAAGTTAAGGGTGAATAGTAACCTCAAGAACAAAACTTTTGGATCTTGATTTTGATTGATGATCCAAGCTTCATGGAGGCTATACAAGGACTATACAAGGCTTACTAAGTGCATACACACCTCAAGTAAGGTATAACACACTTGAAACCCTAGGTCTTACTTTGAGATTATGCATGTTCTTGATGGATTTAAGCTTAGTTATGATAGTTAGTGATTATAAGCATGATTACAAGCATGATTATGGTTTAGTTTTGATAAATGTTAAAAATAGCCTAGATGAACGGAAAGGCATTGCTTGGCCTCAGTTCATGGTTATAAATCATGTATGTGTTGTTTGGAGTAGATGTCATGATTTTTGGGAGTTTTGGAATTTGGTAAATATCCGCTTTATAGCCGTCGTAATGCCAAAATTTCGTTAACCATAAGAACACGAGTTTGACAGTAGGTATAAATCACTGGTTAGCTTCGAATTCTTCCATGATAAGCTAGATTATGTTATAAGCTTCGTTTTGACATAAAGATCGCATGAAACGGACTTACGGTTTAGGAGTTATGATTAAATTCGTAAAAGTGGTTCGGAACCGTAATCAAAAGTTCGTAACCGAAATTGGATCCCTTTAATATTGCGAAATCAGTGGAGAATCTTAATAATTAAATATTAGAGGTAAAAATGAAGGTGTGGGAGAAGACCACATGTCGAATGGATCGTTTTCCGATTTTATAAAAATGTTTGAATCGAGGTTAAACGCGAACGAACCCCTTAAAGGTCTGACTTTGGTTATAACTTAGGAAACGGGCGATAACACTCGAGGTATAATCTTGATTCGTAAACGACCAACCTTAGAACTTATACGACTTAAGTATATACCAAGTATAAGCATGATGACATGTCTTGATAATGAACGAATGTCGGATCGTATCGGAGATAAAAAGAGTTACACTAAAAGAGACGTAACGAGATAACTCGAAAGCACATTTCGATTTAAGTAGAGTTTATACTTAGCCTTTTAATAAGCGTTAAGTGGTTAATCTTAAATATTCTGATTGTTTATAGATTGTCGAGCTGACCCGGGACACATTACCCTACCCGCACTCGATTCTCAGGCAAGTTTCCAATACTTGGAACTGTTGTTGTGATAATATATATATGATGATTGTTGTATACATATGCCATAGCATGCATGTCTACTTTCAAGTTAAATTGCAATACTTGTTCCCTGAATTGATATTGGCTTATAGACTAGATACGATATATCAGTATAAGCCGGATTTTTGGTTAAGACCCTTAGTGAAGGGCATGTGATATTCATTCTTTAAATGTAGACCGGGAGTCGGTATTTTGAGATATAGATGTAGTCTTGGAAACCCGGAGGGATTCCAACGACAGATTGTATTCCTTTTGAGGAATGTTATTATTAAACATTAATTATATTTCCATAAAGTATTATTTACTTGGAAATCTTTCGAGAAATGTTATTTGAGCATTATCTCAGTCGAGAAATATTAAATGAATATTATTTCGAATATTCATTTAGAGTTTGATTATTTCATGAATATTATTTCAAGATTCATTTAGTATATTGTTTATTAAATGAATATTACTTTCGAATATTCATTTAAGGTTTTATCTATTCAATGAATATTACTTTAAGATATTTCTTTGAAATTCTAATTACTTAAGGAACATTATTTCAAATATTCCTTGAGAGTATTGTTTACTAAATGAATATTAATTAGATATTCATTTAGAATAGTATTTATTAAATGAATATTATTTGGATATTCATTTAAGACTTTATTTACTTAATAATCATTATTTTAAATATTTAATTGAGTTTATCTATTTATCGAATATCATCTTGAATATTCATTTGATCTTTATTTATTTAATGAATATTACTTTCGAATATTCATTTAAGGTTTGATTTACTTAATGAATATTATTTTAAAATATTCATTGGAAGTTCTATTTACTCAAGGAATATTACTTCGAATATTCCATTAAAGTTTTGATTACTAAATGAATATTATTTGGATATTCATTTGGAATGTTATTGATTAAAATGAATATTATTTTCAAATATTCATTTAAGGTTTGGTTTATTCAGAAAATATTATTTTAAATATTTATTTAAGTTTATTTATTCAAGGAATATTATTTTAAATATTCATTTAAGAAGAGACTTATTTAATAAATAATTCTATATATTCATTCAAGGATTACTTACGAGCAATATTGTGATTTATTCATATTCCTTAATTATTATTGATTTAATAAACATTCTTGGAATGTTTAATAAAATTCTTTTGAATTCTTTTTATAATGATTTATATTATTCGAAGGCTATCCTTCACCTTCAAATATTATGTAAAATATTTCGGAGTCTTTTATGACTATTTTATCAACGGGAGGTTCCCCAAAACTTTAATTTCATTTAAATCTATCTTAAAGAAGATTTAAATACTCGCTCAACTTCCAAACGTATATAAGGGGACCTCACTTGAGCGATGTTATTTATTGGACTGCCCGGTCCTATACTTGCTAAAACTATCTTGTCACTCACATCTTGATTCTTTCAAGCATCGATATGAGTCTTTTGGTTACCTCCTCAACGCTCGAGGGGTATGATTGATGTAACAAGTTTATATCCATTAACAAGCATCAGCTTGGGAAATATTGGTGAATTTTCCTTTCCAATTAGATACGACTACTTTGTGGAGTCCTATCAACAAGTACTATACTTGGGGAAAAAGGGGAACGAACTTTACGTTTCAGAGTCATGGATGATATTCGAACTAGGAGACGCGTAAGTGGCCGAGTGGCACCGGTCCAGCAATAGCCCAACCATTGGCTGAGGAGTTCCAGAGGGCGGTAGACAAGAAAATCCGTCGGAGCTACCTTCTACATGTAGAGAACGACTGATGAGATGCATGACATACGACTGATCATCGTAAACGTCAGGGCATCTGGCGCGGCAATGCTCCCGTATTAGTTCATCTTCGAAAAATGAGTAATTTCTGCAACACTGTTGGTGTTGGCAAGGTGAAAAAGTGTTGAAACCGGAATTGCAATATTTTTCCTGCAAGTTCCTCTTTTGTGATAATTGAGAATATCTTGCTTATCTTTTACATAGCAGATATTTATTCAAAACAAATATATTTTTGAGTTACCTTGTAACTTCATCTCATACCTTATATTGGTACTACATCGTTAATGCATGGCATATGGTTTCAAAGATATTTTGGACTGTTATGTATTATCACTGTTCAATTATATTTCTGGTGGGCTATTGCTCACCCTTGCTTTATTTATTTATATCACAACAACAGCTAGATCAGATGGCCGCGCAAGGCGCTCACAGCGTAAGCAGGTGTCAACCGTCAGAGGTTTACCGCTAAGGTCTTGGCTACCTTTGTCGAGGATGCAACTACTGGTAGGCTAGTTGTTAGCAATTGAGCCTCAAATGTATTTATATTATGGTATCTATTAATGGATGGCAAAGAGTATGTAATTGTACAATTGTAATTCTTTGGGTTGTAAGAACTCAAACTTGTGATTAATAATATTGTTGGTTACTCTGATTTCATCTCTGGGACTATAACGGGTGTGTTTTATGTTGATGTTTTGGGTCACAAGGTTGTAATTTAAATTATGTTGGTTTTGTGGTTGGATATTTAGACCGTAACGACCAGATCCCTGACCCTGGATCTGGGGGTGTTACACTACACATCTTCTAAGTCAACTCAATATCTTTGACAGCTATCCAATCTTCAAAGATATTGCTTCCATATTTATCTTGTATCAATCTTCAAACACTGTTGACTCTCAGACGCTTCCGCTACAGAGTTTAACAACCTCTGTTGCGCTTCCAGTCAGTGTTTAACTAAACTCTGACTGCTTCCAGCTAAACTCTGTTTTGTTAATTTAGCTTCCAAACACTGTTCTCATCAATCATTTCTAACAATCTCCCCCAACTTGTTCATTAGCAAGAATGTACAAGTTTACAGAAAATGATGATGTCAAAACAAATACAAAGTCTACAGTGTTTAACATACAAACAGAGTTTAAACTATTACTCAACAAACTTACAACTTTTATCTACCTAACTTCCTCAAGATCTGGAGTTGTTCTGAGATAATCAATCAACAATCTTCTCTCAGCATTTTCAAGTTCAATCTGCATAGCTTCGTTGATCTCTCTTAAATCTGGATCATTCTCATCAGTTTGAAAGATAGCAGCTCTGAGATCGTAGATTTTGTTTCTTCTCATTTCATTTCCCAATCTGATATATTTCACTTCCTCAGACTTCACATTAAAATCCAGAACAGTAATTCCAAGATCTATCTTCAGCTTTGTAGTCCCCTTCTCCATTTCTATCAGATTGCCATTCCAATCTCTGTACTTAGGAACATACTTTTCAGCAGACTTTGAACATGTAACAATTTTAGCTTTCTGCATGTATTCCCTTAAAGAATTAGCAATAAGCTGTGTTTGATGATTTCTGACTCTGAATATATGCAGAACATACTGAAGTTCTTCAAATAACTTTAACTTGATTGCTTCTTCATTCACTCTAAACACTGATCCATCTGTCATAAAGTATAACAGAAAGTGAATCTAAGCTCCTTTGATGAACTAGTTGAACTGATTCCAACTTATCTAGATTTTCTTGAGTAATACCAGAACCAAGAGAAACAAGTGCAGAAGGATCTCTTGGACTGTTACTAAATCTCAAATCTCTTTTTGAACCTAATCCAGAAGTATTTCTCCCTGGTGGCTTTCCTGAACAAGCAACATTGTGTTGATAATCACCAGTTACTCCTGTTTGTTCTTGAACTGGAATCTTCGGCCTAGAAAACCCAGGTAAAGGTTTACTTTGTGTCTGTACAACTTGTGTGGCAACAGAGGCTGTAACAATCATTTTGCCTTTGTTCTCCTCATTCATTACCCCTTTTAATTTCAATTTAGCATCAAGAGAAGACTTTCTTATCAACTTTTCTTTATCTTCTTCTTCTTCTTCTTCTTCTTGAATGCCAGATACCTTCTCTTTGATTTCAATGCCTTTAAGAACAGGCTTTGCAGCTTTAACAACTTTCTCCCTCTTCTTCAACTTAACAGATTTTAAAGCTTTTAGATGTTTTTCTTGCAGACTCTTTTCTTCAGCTTTAGCATCTTCTAGAGTAACTCCTTCTGCATTTTCTTCCATGAAAAGCTTAACAGCTAACTCCTCATCAGTCCTTGGATTAGATATTAATTCCAAACTCTTGGTTTTTGAAGTACCTTGAGTTTCAGTGTTTATTCCAACAGACTGTGACTTAAGAGATTTGCCAGATCTCAGAGTTAGTAACTCAGAGTTTAAAGAAGCCTTACTCTTGTCACTTGCTCCTCCATCTCCAGCATCATCCTTTTTGATCAGAGTTTGAGAAATTTTGCATTTTGACTTAGCAACTCTCTCCCCCTTTTTGACATCATCAGGAATGAGTATAGATGTAATGAACTCCAAGGAGTTAGCAATTGAATCAACCTTATCAAACAAGGCACTAGGCAGCCTGATTCTCTACAACCTTTCCTAGCCTGGCAAAGAGAGTATCTTGGACTTTAGAAAGCTGTGCAGCTTTGATTTTTGACTCCCTCTCCATTTTCATTTCTCTAGTCTGTATCTCAGTCTTCAAAGAAGCAATTTCTTGTTTTGTGTCAGCAAAACTTCCATCCAGAGTTTTGACTTGTACCACAGTTGCCTTTAAGCAGGATAAAATCTCTGGATTGGAAATTTGACTAGCAGTTTGCTTAATGAAAGTAGCTGCTCTCCCTTTTGGAAAAATACAGTCTTCTTTATACCAGTTAGCAGCAGATTTAGCAAGATGCTCTTCTTCAATTGCATGAGATGGACAAGGCTGATCAAAAGATGTATGTTTGTTATCAGTCTGTGCTGGTGCACTCAGAAAAGAATCAGAGTTTGCACTGTTTTCAGCTTCATCTTCAACACTTGCATCATCAGCTTGAGCATCTTGTAAAGAACCACTGTGCTAAGCTTTGTCAGCCACAGTTTCTGCAACAACTTCTGCAATCTTTTCAATATTCTCCTCATGTTGCACAGGCTCTGCAACAGAGTTTGTATTTGTAGCTTCAACTGGCATAGATTGAGAGTTATCCTTCGTTGCTTGATCAACCTCATCACCTTTGTCAGGAATTTGATAAGCATCAGATATCAACTCTGTGTGTGATGCTGCAGCTTCAGGAAGAATAATTGCAGGCTGATCAGCTACACCAGGAGCTTCAGAGTGAACAACAGGTGAGATAGGATCAAGGATTGGTTGAAATGAGTCATGAATGTCATTCATTGGTGAAAAACCATCTCTGTGACCCTCTTCTGCAGGCATGTCAACCTCTGCAGGCATAACATTCACAATCACAGCATCCTTTGCAGGTATTTCAACCTCTGCAGGTATTTCATTCACTGCAACCTCAACAGTAGGTGTTTGCTGTGAAACCACCTCTGGAGCTTCAATGACTTGCTCATCATCAGATTCTGAAAGAATTAATCTCCTTTTCTTGGCTTGAGGCACTGCAGTCACCTCTTCTTCTTCACTAGAGCTCTCCTTAGTCGGTGAAAGTGAAGGTCTGTTTGCCTTTTGTTTCTTTCTTCTGGTATAAACAGCTCCAGGTAATGTCTGTTTAGCCTTTGAGTGTTTAGTGTTTTGTGCAGTGTGTATTTTTCTTTTTGGTTTGGATTTGGGTTGATCAGTAGGTACTGGCTCAGAGTTTATGGATTCAGAGTTTATTGGTTGAGAGTTTATGTGTTCAGATTGTGGTTGATGAGGTGTAGTAGGTACAGTGGTTGTAGGTGTTGTGGGTGTTGGCTCAGATGCTGGTATTGGATGCGAATGTATGGTGTCTAATGGTTCAGGCATTTGTTGTGGTTCTGAATGTTGTGATGATGGTGCAGATTGTGAATCTTGAGGTTGGTTGACATAGTTTTGTAAGGCTAGTGGCATAAACATAGCAAGTATTTGCTGTTTAGTGACATCTTTATTTGTCAAATCAGAGAACATTCTTTTAGCAACTTGAAAAGGCTGAATTACATCAGCTTTAGCAATTGTAAGATTAGGCACACAAGCATTGAATATCAATTGACAAAATCGAGAAAAATAAACAGATGTAGGCTCGGACAAATGCTCTCCAAAATTCATTAGAACTAGTCTACCAAAATAAAATTACCTCCATACAGTAGAGCATGACCAATTTGGAGAGTGTCAAGAGGAAGTGCATCCCAATTTGTTGTCTTCTTTCCAAAAGCCCTTGTAATGCAATCGAAAAAGAAACTCCATTCCTTTCTCAAAAGTGGCCTTCTCAGAGATCCCAGCTTATTCAAATTTCCTGAACAACCAATTTGCTGCAACATTGTCCGCAAGCGGTCGTGACCAACAACACTGTAAGAAGTGTGAGTCTCAAAATCCAGAGCATCCCTAACCGTAGTTGGAGTAATGATATACTCTGATTCATCATGAGTGAAAGTAATTGTTGGAGTGCCAGACTCTTCTCCATCATCATACACAGAGTTTGTCCAAAAAATAGCAATTTGTGAAGCAGAGAGTGTTGGTGGTGCAGTTAAATCCTTCCCAATTTCGGAATCTTTCAAGAAATTTTGAAACAAATGAAACGCCTCTGGAGCGTTTGCATTCTCCAGTGGAGCTGCATAATTGCTAGGAAGAAAAACTAACCCTGCTGCATCAAAAGCTTTGGTTGCCATTAGTGAGATATGATTCGAAAATATTCAGAGAAAAGATGTGTATGGTAAGTGTTTATCAATATGTGAAAGAGAGTGAACAAGAGTTTTGAAAGTGATTGAGTATGCAAGTAACTGTGAGTGGGTGAATATGAATCGATGTGAAGTGAGAAAACAAAAGCGATTAGAGTAAAAAAAACTCAATCGTTTATGTATTGTAAGCACGCAACTGATTGTAGAGTAATGTGTGAGTGGGACACAATAATAGGACACGTGTCAAACAACCAGTGGATCACTTAATAATTACCGCTGTCATTCCTATAATCACGACACTTTGACATATTTACTCTAATTAACAGTTGTCAACTACCCCAATTACTCCAAAATAGTCAAATTATCTCAATGAAACTTTACCTTAGAGTACTTAACACAACTCGACAGTGTTTGTCAATTTTCCAACTTTATCACTAAAACCCTTTCAAAAATTGCACAGTTGTGAATATGAATGTGTGTGAAGCAGAGTTTACCAAAATCAATTTTTAGAGCATCTAATATTTCATAAAATCCATAAAAAAATCAATAAACACTGAATGCACAAACTCTCATAGTAAACACTGATTGTCTGATGAATGCTAAACTCTATAGTTACTGTAATACAGAGATCTGAATACTTCTATTCCCTTTGATGTTCATGATTATCCAAGTAAACACACAGTCTTTTAAGACAAAAAGATCAAGAGATAGAAATCAGAGCATCATTCAGTGAGTAACAGTCATGAACTCGATAAACTCACAAACTCTCAAAGCACACAAGTGTTTAGGTGAAGTGTTTACACTCACATTCAATCAGTGAAAGCAGATACTACCATATGCTTGAATGTCCACCAAATCTACACTACTTTGAGTACATATATGCACAAATCAAAAGGACTTTATTCAGGGTTGTAATGTAGTAAGATCAAAACAGATGAGAAGAGATGTTTTAATCATGAGTGAATTTCAAACTGAACAATTTAACAGACCAAAGTGTTCAGTCATACTGTTAGTACAAATTTGTACAAGATGATCAGTATATATACTTTTTTTTTAATATATATACTGGGTAAACTTTTCTTTTCTTGAGAAGCACTCATCTGCTTGCATTTGATTTTTCAAAAGAATATAACTGCTCTTAATACTACAGAGTTTAAGAAAAATGAGCAGTTAATTAGGCTCAAAGGGGTTTACTAAGGGTGGAATTTATGAACAGTGTTTGAACAGTGTTCAAAAGAATTTTGAACAGTGTTTGAAGAAATGGTAAATCCTATTGCCTTTATCATTTGCACACACATATCATGTAGTCTCAAAATGGTTTAATACAAGTTCTAGAGAAACATACTTCTTGATGAACATCACACAACAATAAAAACTGATTGATAGAGAATGTATCAATCACTGATTTGGCTCAAAATCTCACAGGGTGCAGACATGAATCTGAACTCACCAAACTAATCAATGACACATCTCATGTTTTATAGTTTTTACAAGTACAAACAAGGAATTATTAAGAACCATGAATTTCCTTTGGGAACAGAATGTCACTTATCAGAGTTTAGAGTTCATCAATATCAGAAATTATTTATGAGAGGCAATGCACACAATATTCATAAACTCAGAGTTTAGGACTGAATAAACTAAGAGATGCTATAAATATGAAACAGTATCATGCTGTGTTGATTTACTGCACAAAATCTGATTAGATTACAGTGACTCAGAAAGAATCATGATTTAATTACTGAGAATCATGCTTCATACATTTTTCTTCATTGGTGATTTCATTCAGACAATAATCAATTCTGAATTCACAGAGTGTATCCAACATGTTAACAGTGTTTAGCAGACAGACATGCTAACAGAGTTTAACAAAGTTTAAACATAAGCATGCATAACAGAGTTTAATACTAAGGTTCACATAGCACTCAACAATTTGAAACATGAGCAATATAAAAAGTAAGATCTTGAGTCTAACCAACATCTCTAGTCAAAACTAGAGACCATTCCTAGTTCATTGACCAGTCTTGTAAATGTAGCTTCACTCAATGGCTTGGTGAAGACATCTGCAAGTTGTTGTTCTGTAGACACAAAGTGAAGCTCAATGTTGCCTTCCTCTACATGCTCTCTGATAAAGTGATACCTTATGCTGATGTGCTTTGTCATTGAGTGTTGTACTGGATTACCTGTCATTGCAATAGCACTTTGATTATCACAGAAAATAGGTATCTTGGTATACCTCAATCCATAATCCAGCAGTTGATTTTTCATCCATAGAATCTGTGCACAGCAGCTACCAGCAGCAATATACTCTGCTTCAGCTGTAGATGTAGATATTGACTTCTGTTTCTTGCTGTACCAGGAAACAAGTCTGTCACCCAGAAATTGACAACTTCCACTGGTGCTCTTTCTGTCTATCTTATAGCCTGCAAAGTCTGCATCTGAATAGCCAAGAAGCTTAAAGTCTGATTCTCTGGGATACCACAACCCTAAAGTTATAGTGCCCTTGAGATATTTAAAAATCCTCTTTACTGCTGCTAAATGTGGTTCCCTTGGATCTGCCTGAAACCTTGCACACAAACAAGTGGCATACATGATATCAGGTCTACTAGCTGTTAAATAGAGTAAAGAACCAATCATTCCTCTGTAACTTGTCATATCTACTGATGACCCTGCATCTTTGTCCAATTTTGTTACAGTTGCCATGGGAGTTGTTGCAGATGAACAGTCAAGCATGCCAAATTTCTTGAGAAGATTTCTGGTATCTTTTGCTTGATTTATAAAAATTCCATCATCTGTTTGCTTCACCTGTAGGCCTAGAAAATAACTAAGCTCTCCCATCATACTCATTTGATATCTTGACTGCATGAGCTTGGCAAACTTTTTACAGAGTTTATCATTAGTAGATCCAAAAATGATGTCATCAACATATATCTGAACTAAGAGCAAGTCACTACCAGATTGAAAGTAAAACAGAGTTTTGTCAATAGTACCTCTGTGAAACCCACTTTCTAGTAGAAATTTAGCAAGAGTTTCATACCATGCCCTTGGTGCCTGCTTAAGTCCATAGAGTGCCTTGTCTAACCTGTAGACATGGTCTGGATATTTTGGATCTACAAAACCTGGTGGTTGTTCCACAAACACTTCTTCTTCAAATTTTCCATTTAAAAATGCACTTTTCACATCCATCTGAAACACTTTAAATTTCTTATGAGAGGCATATGCTAGAAAGATTCTGATTGCCTCCAATCTTGCAACTGGAGCAAATGTTTCATCATAGTCTATTCCTTCCTGCTGTGAATAGCCTTTTGCAATCAGTCTTGCTTTGTTCCTTGTGATAACACCCTCACTGTCAGTTTTATTTCTAAAAACCCATTTAGTACCAACAATGGATCTGTTCTTGGGCCTTGGTACAAGGGTCCACACTTCATTTCTTTCAAATTCATTTAGCTCTTCTTGCATTGCTGTTATCCAGTCAGCATCTTTAAGAGCTTCTTCTACTTTCTTTGGCTCAGATTGTGACAAGAATGCATGAAACAGACATTCATTTGTTGTTGCACTCCTTGTCCTTACTCTTGCATCTGGATCACCAATAATCAAATCAGGTGTGTGTGACTTAGTCCATTTTCTTGCAGAAGGCAAATTGCTTCTGTCATCATGTGATCCTCCCCTTGATCCATGCTCTCCTGATTTTCTTGGTGCCTTTCTTCATTCTCTGATGCTCCCCCTGAGTGTGACTGCTCAGAATTATCAACAGAGTTTGAATCAACAGAGTTTGATTCAGAATTCTCAACTGAGTCACTATCAGTATTTGAATTATCACTTTGATGTGATTCTTCATGCTCCCCCTCAACTGGTTCTTCCCTTGTTTCTGATTGAAGAGTCTCTTCAGTATTTACCAGTAGAGGTTCAGAGTTTAGCTCAACAGAGTTTGTCAGATCAGTTTCATCAGAGTTTACTTTTTCAGAGAATAAATCTTCATTTTCAAAGTACAGTTGATCATGTTCATTAACATCTTCAAGTCCAGTTATTTTCTTGTCATCAAATGACACATGAATAGACTCCATGATCACTCTGGTTCTCAGATTATAAACTCTGAATGCCTTAGTTGACAGTGGATAGCCAACAAAAATTCCTTCATCTGCCTTTAGGTCAAATTTGGTCAACTGTTCAGGATGAGTCGTCAATACAAAGCACTTGCATCCAAAAAGATGAAAATATTTTAGATTTGGCTTCTTCTTTTTCACCATTTCATATGGTGTTTTACCATGCTTGTTGATCAGTGTTGCATTTTGAGTAAAACAAGCAGTTTGAACTGCTTCTGCCCAGAAATATGTTGGCAATTTTGATTCATCTAGCATGGTTCTGGCAGCTTCTATCAAGGTTCTGTTCTTCCTCTCCACTACACCATTTTGTTGTGGAGTGCCAGGTGTAGAAAACTCTTGTTTGATTCCTTTACTCTTGCAAAAATCTTCCATTGATGAATTCCTGAATTCAGTTCCATTGTAACTTCTGATAATCTTCACTTGATTCTCTGACCCTTTGTCCAGTTGTATTATATGTTCTGTCAGTGTTAATGCAGTTTCATCCTTCTTTGCAAGAAAATATACCCATGTGTATCTGGTATATTCATCAACAATGACTAGAGCATATTTCTTCTTTCCAAGAGACATCACATTCACTGGTCCAAAAAGATCAACATGTAGGAGATGATAAGGATCAACAATTGAAGACTCAGATTTGCTTTTGAAAGAGGCTTTTCTTTGTTTGGCCTTTTGACAAGAATCACACAGGCCTTCTGCATTCAACAAAGACTTTGGTAGTCCTCTTACAAGATCATTCTTTATTAGCTCATTGATGTTGTTCAGGTTCAAATGAGAGAGTTTCTTGTGCCACTTCCAACTCTCTTCACTGGACATTCTTGTTGACAGACACACTGCTTTGCCATCAGTGTTTGTTGACAATTTTATTTCATAGATGTTATTGTGTCTGTTTCCAACTAGAGCAACTTTCCCTGTAGATTTACTGATGACTTGACAATATTCAGGCTGAAAATCTACATGATATCCTCTGTCACAGATTTGACTCACAGATAGCAGATCATGCTTGAGTCCTGGAACCAGAGCTACATTTGTGATGATGACACTCCCAAGATTAATATTGCCATATCCCAGAGTATGTCCTATGTTGCCATCTCCATAGGAAACTTTTGGGCCAGCCTTCTCCTCATACTCTGATAGCAGGGCTTTATTTCCAGTCATGTGTCCTGAACATCCACTGTCCACGACTAGGGTACTGACCCTGGTGCCCTGCAATCACAAACAATCACTGATTGTTAGTTTTAAGGATCCAGACTTGCTTGGATCCTTTGACTTTCTTGATTCTGTTAGCTTTTGCAGCGGAATTCACATTATCAGAGTTTAAACTAACTTTTTCAGAGTTTACATTTGCAGAGTTTACTTTAACCCATTTCAAATTTGGCTTGGGTTCATAGTAATTATAGTAAATAGCATGATAATCTCTGCAAGTGTAAATGGAATGCCATGTACTTCCACAGTGTTTACATAAAGTCTGTGGTCTAGTTCTCACATAATCATTCTTTACTGCAGTTTTAGAGGGCAAAGAATTAATGTTCTTATTCTTACTGCAGAAACTAGCAAGATGATTAGTGCTACCACAATTAAAGCATGTTTTTCTAGGAGCTAATGTAGCAAGCATTGGCTTAATTCCTGATGTTATGCCTACCTTTCCATTTTTGTTTTTCCTAGGCATTCTCTGTTTGTTGACATATTTTATCTCTTTAAGCTTATGCTTGAGTTGTTTATCTGTCATTAAACCAATGTTAACCTCTTTAACAAAAGTTTTAGCATATGATTCTTTAACAGCCTTTTTCTCAGCTTCAGTCTTAGGTCCTCCTGTTCCCATAACATTACCTTCAGATGAACGATGTGGTCTTACTTTTACCAAATTTTCAAATCTAAGTTCATCTCCCTCAGAGTAACCTAGACCTACTGTATCTGACTGAAACACTTCTTGAGTGTCTTTACCAGAGTGTGTCCAAGTTTTAATAATGTGTTTAGTATTCTCCAATTCAGATTCTAGTTGCTTATACTTACCTAGCAACTCATGTTCAATAAACACAGCATCATCTCTTTCTTTCTGAACTTTATTCATGTTTATAAGCTGTTCCTCAACAAGTTTATTTCTATCTTTGAGTTGAGAGCACTCATTCTTTATCCTCTCATTTTCTAAAGTTTGATCCCTATAACTGATATGTAAAGCTTTAAGATAAATTCTCAATTCAGTTATATTATCAGTATTATAAGCATAGGTAGTTGGAGGTACCTTTAGATCATCACTTCATTCTGAGTAGTAGCCATGAGAGCATAGTTGATTTCCTCATCAGAATCAGAAGTGTCTGCCCAATCTCTGCCTTTTGTGTAGAGTGCCTTTTCAGTTTTACCCTTTTTGCACTCAGGAGCATAGTGACCCATCTCGACTCGGGATATTCCCCACTCCATGGCACCTTTCGCTCGTCCATTCCGCCCGCCCGTCCAGACGCGGCGCCCTTTCTCATTATCATCTACCGCCCTTTCTTTCCTCCCGGCTATTCACGCATGAAGATCGTCGTATGTATGCTCGACTTCGGTTGGCGACACTTGTAGCATTGAATCTCAGACTTGTCTTTCTTTCCTGATTTAGTATCCCTTCTATCAGAATTTCTGAAATTCTTCCTGTCAGAGTTTGAATCTTTCTTAGAAAATCTGTTTCCCTTCTTAAAGTTCCTGAAACCCATTTTCTTAAAAGTCTTTACCATCAAGACAGCCATTTGCTTCAACTCTTCATCATCATCCTCAGAATCAGATAATGCATCAGTGTTTGAGTCATCATCAGAGTTTGATGACTCATTATCAGACTTTATGACTAAAGCTTTTCCCTTAGCTTTCTTCCTTGATGCTTCCTTCTTTAATGGTTTCTCCTCAACCTTAAGAGCAACAGACTTTGACTTCCTACTTGATCTTTTGTTTCTCTGCTCCAATTCCAATTCATGGGTTTTGAGCAGTCCATATATTTCATCAATCTCTGTTTCAGCAAGTTCATAGTTATCTCTTATAGTGGTTGTTTTCACATCCCACTTTTCAGGTAGAGAGAGAAGAAACTTGAGATTTGAGTCTTCTAAATCATACTCTTTGTTAACCAATGATAAATCATTGAGCAGTTTACAGAATCTGTCAAATGTTTCTGTCATGGTTTCTTCAGACTTTGCCTCAAAATGCTCATACTCCTGAGTGAGTATGTTTCTTCTATTTTTCTTGATTGCAGGAGTTCCTTGACACCTAACTTCAAGTGCATCCCATATTTCCTTTGCAGTTGTGCAATTTATCACTTTATTAGACATAACATTGTCTAAAGCACTGTGAAGTAAATGCCTTACTTTTGCATCCTTTGCAATAGATGAAAGATCCTCAGCAGTTAGATCTTTCTTTTCTTTTGGAATCACATTTGATTCCTCACCAGCAGCAGCAGCAGATAACTTTGTAGGTTTGTGAGGACCTTCATAAATTCTATCAAGATATTCTGGATCTGTAGCCTCCAGAAACATGGTCATCTTCACCTTCCAAATTGCATACTCTGATGGCCTAAGTATAGGAACCCTAATCGTTTCATACCTACTAACAGTAGTAGGGACTTTCTCAGATGGAGGAGGTATCTCTGCCATGGATTACTATTGTGTTTGGATCTTAAACTGTAATAAAGTAACAGATTGTCTCTGATACCACTTGTTAGGTCGAATACACAATATATAATCAAGTACTGTATGAGTAATTAATAAGAACACAAGTTTTAACACTTAAAAACTGTTTGGAATTAACAATTCCTCTCTCAGTGATGTAAAATATCACAGAGAGCTGCTTAGGTTACAATCAATGAATTTCTCTATGTTCGATACCCTTTTAGGGTTAACCTAACTGTATTTATAAAACATACAGCTTCGTACAATCAGTAATTGATTCTCCTATAATTAAGCTATACAATTGATATCAATCACGATTGCTACACATCTTCTAAGTCAACTCAATCTCTTTGACAGCTATCCAATCTTCAAAGATATTGCTTCCATATTTATCTTGTATCAATCTTCAAACACTGTTGACTCTCAGACGCTTCCGCTACAGAGTTTAACAACCTCTGTTGCGCTTGCAGTCAGTGTTTAACTAAACTCTGACTGCTTCCAGCTAAACTCTGTTTTGTTACTTTAGCTTCCAAACACTGTTCTCATCAATCATTTCTAATAGATGACGATGACGAAACGAAACACCGACAAAACATCGACGAAATGCTGACAAAATAACGATGAAACACCGACGAAACACCGGTGATTTCAACGGAAAGGCTTTGATACCATCTTAATTTCTGCTAAGCTAAACAAGAAAACTAAATAAGAACAAACAACTTAAATGAAGAAAGCTTCATTTCAGAAAATGATCAGAAAATGTATATACAACTTGCTTGCTCTGTACATTGCTCTTATGTTTATATATATACAGCTGAATTCCCTAACTGTCTAACTAACTATCCAGCTCATCGATTTACACGTGTAGGCTGTGTATTGGTTAACTTAGTGCTGGAATAATTGGTACATGTGGCAGCAGTATTTGGACTAGTACTCGTAGTCTTAATAGTCGAAAGAGAGATTGATGATTAACTGAGTAGGTTGTGCGGAAAGAATAATATGTATGAATGTATTTATAAGTTTTGAGGTAAGTTGGTTGGTTTCGTACTTTCGCATTTGCTCTGTAGTTTCCTACTTTCCTTTCCTTTGCTGTTGGTCAAAGAAGAAAGCTTCTTTGACTGGCATTTGTACGCATAACAAATGTTGCTTTGACTTTTGCCCAGAACATTTGTCTAACTTCCTCTGTTTCTTTTCTTTTTTTTTGTTTTTGTAGTGTGTGTCCAAGGGCACATGCTAAGAATTCATGTCGGATGAGTTGTCAAATTTTGATTGGTGGATATTTATGTGAATGCAGGGGATCATCATTATTAATGAAATCCTCACCAATCAAAATTTGACAACTAAATAAGCTAGCATAGAATCTTAGCATGTGCCCTTGGGTACACA
Organism: Kitagawia praeruptora; assembly: GCA_037693485.1. Classification (NCBI taxonomy): domain Eukaryota; kingdom Viridiplantae; phylum Streptophyta; class Magnoliopsida; order Apiales; family Apiaceae; genus Kitagawia; species Kitagawia praeruptora. The sequence goes on along the minus strand of CM075354.1, from coordinate 8,691,934 downwards.
CTAGAAAAATCGTTTTTTTATATAAGTTGCTTGACTTTTATGCATGACTTTTATGCACATACTTTAAGTGTTTTGACTGCATAATTAAAATTAATTTTTTTAATTAATTTTTTTTGTGAATTAAAATTTTAATTACATATTTTTATTCAAAAAAAGAAAGTTTCAAAAATAATAATTTTAGCTATTTGATCATTGTACCTAAAAATGTGTGCAGAAAAGTCAAATGACATATATAAAAAACAGAGGGAGTAATAATTAAGTTACGGTAAAGATAATTACTTTTAATTTTTAAAAACATCTTTATTTTAATGGAAATTAATTTAATAATTAAAAATCATACGATATTTATAAAAATAATTAAATTAAATAAATATAAAACAGATCATATCTCTGTTCAATTAATTTGGAATTTAATTTTTCATTTATGAAAGGAGAAATATGATTAGCTGTTGTGTCGAGAGATCTCATCGTTTGGTAGGTAACAAAATCTAAAATTAATTAGCGGTACGATTTGGATAGGTGATCAAGATTGGAATAATGATAGTAATTCCTCCGTCTCTAATTATGTTTCCTGTTTCTTCCGAACATTTTTGTCAATGCATATTTTTGATCGTTAATATCTTGAATTTCGTATTAGTATTAAATATAAAAACTTCACTATATAAAGTGCTCATAAATACGAATCAAACAAAATCATTCATTGCTATATTTTGTCTTATAAATTATGCGTAAATTAGTAGTCAATCGCTTATAATAAACAGTGTCCAAAGTCAAAACGAGCAACATAATATGAGACGGAGGGAGTAGTGAGCAGCATTCCAGTAATCGCGGTCCAAGGTCGATGGGGGTACCGTCTAGCGCCTAATTGGGTAGGCGGGGATTAATTGGATGGATAAATCGGTTTTATTTAAAAATTATTTTTAAAAATTTATTTATTAAATATTTTCGCCAACTACTTTTTCCAATTTTTAAAATTTTCAATTTTTTTGCCGATTTTGACCGTCTTTCAGTCGATTTTTGATCTCCTAGGCCGCTTTCAGCCGATTTTTGACCGCCTAGATCGATTTTAGCCGTTTTTTGATCAATTAACATAAAAAAAATGTCTAAATTTCCGTCTAACCTTGATTCGGAACGTTTTGATAGCGCCTAACACATAGACGGCCTGCTAGACCGATTTTTAGAACACTGATAGTGAGTAGCCTAATCATATATTGATCACCTTTGGAGGCTACAACAAGAATAATTACCGGGACAAGAAGCTTCTATCATATTCGTTGATAGGGTACTCGTGTGACGTAAGCATATGCCTCATTAACCCGGATGTCAATATTGTTTCGCGGACATCGAATCAAGGTACTTTGTATTAGTAGAAAGCAATATAAAATTTTCAACGACTAAAAGTTTAAAAAGAAGAAAATGATAATATTTGACTAAATTTTTTCCATCATTTGTCATACAGTACGTTTATTTAGGTGCTTCATTTTCTCGTTTTAACATGCAACTATTCTATTTATTCGGGAGGTAGACAAATACGAAATACAACAGTTATTTTAGTTCCCACCATTTTTACAGTTCCAAACATTTTGGCAAGTTAAACTGAAAATTAGAACTTTTTAAAGTTGTTTTGAGTTGCAGTAAATGTACATTTAGCGACTAGCTTTGTGCACAAAAAAAAACACATAGCGGTTTTGTTTCCCGCATAACGAATTAAGATGGACGTAGCACGTAGGCTATTGAAATTTGCAATAACAGAAAAATCGGTAAATTTGAATTAATAATCTCTTTTTTTTTCTCTTTGTAAATTAAAGACAGAGAGATTGACGAGTCAGTAAGTTTTGTACAATGAATGCTCTCTTCATGTCTTACAATTCTGATAAAAGCTTAACGAATCAAAATGAAGAAACATATAATGTGCTTTCTGATTACAATAAACTCCATGACACAAACATATCCTTTCTTCTTCATTAGTACAGAGAGATCTTAGAGAGAGATCAGAATGAGAGAGATTGAAAAACTAGAGAGAGACTACTAGAATCTATTCTACTCGTTCTTATACTAAGTCTGTTACAATTTGCTTAGCTGTCAAAAATAACTAACTGCATCCACTTGGCTTTGCTAAATGTTATGTGTGGTTGAGTGAATGACAGCTGACGTGGAGTCCTTACTTTGCTCTGTCTCTTTAGTATATTCAACATCCCCCCTCAAACTAGAATGGCTTCCAGTCATTCCTAGTTTGTTAAGTAAATGTTGAAACTGACCAGATGGTAAGATTTTAGTAAACACATCTACAAGCTGATCAGAAGTGGGAATATATGAGATTTGAAGCAAACCTTCCAAAACCTTGTCCCTAGTGAAGTGAACATCAATTTCAATATGTTTAGTCCGTTCATGATGAACTGGATTCTTAGCTATATTGATGGCACTTTGATTGTCACAATGAAGGGTGATAGGTTTCAGATTATCAATTCCCAGCTCTTCTAGTAATCTAACCGTCCAAGTAACTTCAGAGGCTGCAGAAGACATTGACCTGTACTCTGCTTCAGAAGAACTTCTGGATACAACACTTTGTTTCTTTGATTTCTAGCTGATTGGAGACTTTCCTAGAAGTAAAACATAACCAGATATAGATCGTCTAGAGTCAACACAAGCACCCCAGTCAGAATCAGAAAATGCCTGTAAAGTTAACTGTTCATCACCCTTTAGAAGAATTCCTTGTCCAGATGTGGAAGCCACATACTTGAGTAAATGGAGTAATGCATCATAATGAGGAATTCTGGGACTTTGTAAATACTGACTTAAGTGTTGAACAGTATAGGACAAGTCTGGTCGTGTATGAGTAAGAAAATTAAGTTTTCCAACCAAGCATCTATAAGTACTAGGATCTGAGAATAACTCTCCTTCATCAACTGAGAGTTTTAAATTGAGAGGAAGTGGTGTTGCCTTAGCTTTGAAATCAGTAAGTCCAGCCTCTTGTAGCAACTCTTGAGTGAACTTTTTCTGAGTTAAAGTAATTCCTGAAGGAACATATCCAATTTCTATTCCCAAGAAAAAACTCAGTCTACCTAAATCCTTTATGCTAAAGGTTTTATCCAAGTGTGTCTTGAGAGCAAGAATTTCTTGATCATCATTCCCAGTGAGAATAATGTCATCAACATATACTGCAACAATTATGATTTTACTAGCAATGTTCTTGATGAATAAAGAATAGTCATTCTTTGATTGCTGAAAACCTTTCTTAAGAAGCTCTCCAACAAGTTTTGCAAACCATTGTCTTGATGCCTGCCTTAAGCCATACAAAGATTTAAGCAGTCTGCAAACCTTATTGTATGGATTAGATAAACCCTCAGGAACCAACATGTAAACTTCTTCAATTAATTCTCCATGAAGAAATGCATTGTTTACATCTAATTGATGTAAAATCCAACCTCTATGAGCTGCTACTGCAATAAGACACCTGACTGTAGACATTTTAACCACTGGAGAAAATGTTTCTTCAAAATCAATGCCCCATTTCTGATTATAACCTTTTGCTACGAGTCTGGCTTTAAACCTTTCCACAGTACCATCTGCCTTTAATTTGATTTTGTAAACCCATTTGTAGCCTATAGCCTTCTTTCCAGCAGGAAGATCAACTAAAGTCCAGGTATTGTTAGCATGTAAAGCTTGTAATTCTTTTTCCATGGCTTCTACCCCTCTTGGATCTTGGCAAGCTTGTGCATAGGTAGTAGGTTCTGTTAAAGTAACTTGTTGACTTACCATGGACTTAAAAGAATTTGGCATATGGGAATACTGAACCAAGTTGCACCAATGTGTAGTGATAGGAGACTGCTGAGACAAACCACAAACAAAATCATTATAGACAGATGGTTTCTTTGTACTTCTAGTACTCCTTCTTAAGTTTTCTGGCAAAGATTCAGAAACAACAATGTCAATAGATTCAGAAGAAGTTGATTCAGATGTTGAGTAAGATGTTGATGTATCCTGTTGGACCTCATTATGAGGTAATGATGTACTTGAGAGTAAAGTATCTACATACTGAAATATATCTGGTAAATCCATATCAGAAAAAGCACTAATTTCAGTATATGTAGGTAGAAAAAATATTGGAGGAGAATTTCCAATAGTTTTTGCTAGGTGAAAAGGAAAGTTTTGTTCATGAAACACTAAATCTCTAGAAATAGAAATCTGGTGTGTTTTCATGTCAAGTACTTTATATCCTTTGGTTCCAGCAGGATATCCAATAAAAACACACTGACTTGCTCTAGGATCAAACTTACTTCTATGTGCAGAAGTAGTGCTCACAAAACACAAACAGCCAAAAACCTTTGAGTAAGACAAGTCTGGAGGCTCACCATACAGCTTTTCATAAGGGCTCAAAAAATCCAGTACTTGTAATGGCATTCTGTTGATCAAATGTACAGCTGATAAAACACATTCACCCCAATACTGTATAGGCACACCTGATTGAAAGTACAAAGATCTTGATGTTTCTAAGATATGTCTGTGTTTTCTCTCCACTATTCCATTCTGTTGTGGAGAGTTTACACATGTCCTTTGATGAATAATACCTCTCTTTGTGTAAAAATCTTTAATTTTTCCTTCACATAGATCAGGAGCATTATCACTTCTAAGTACTTTGATATCTCTATGGAATTGAGTATGAACATGATTAGCAAAATTCTCTAACAAATCTGCAGCATCTGACGTTTGCTTCATCAAGAATATCCAAGTCATTTTTGTAAAATCATCAACAACTGTGAGGAAAAATCTATATCCATTATATGTTGAAACCTTATATGGACCCCAAGTATCCACATTTATCAAATCAAAAGCATGAGTTGTTTTTGTTGTACTGGTAAGAAATGAATTCTTTGTCTGCTTAGCCTGTGGACAGATTTGACAAATGCAGTCAAGATTACTCATTACTCTACCTTCCAAAAATTGATGATGCCTTAACATATGAACAGGCATATGTCCCAACCTTAAGTGCCATAATTTTGTATTACTGCTACTATTTATAGATGAGGAAGAAGCACTATGTACAGAAGAACCAGAAGAAGCACTATGTACAGAAGAACCAGATGTGACCTGTACTCTTGGTGAATCTTTGTTATCCAAGTAGTACAGTCCATCTCTTAGACTACCAAGAACAAGTTGCTCCATCGAAGAATTCTGAAGAAAGCAACCAGCATCATTAAATACCACTGAACAATTTAAATCCTTACACATCTTTGGTATTGACACTAAATTGAACTTGAATTCAGGCACATATAGAACATTGTGAAGAACAATATCTGTATTTATCTCAACAATTCCTGTGTGTGTGACCAATGTTTGTTTACCAGTTGGTATAGTAATGTAATTACTGTTTCCTTTAACTTCATTATACTTAGTAAAAAGGGATAAATCTGAGCACATGTGGTCTGTAGCTCCACTATCCATTATCCATTGAAGACCATTAATAGAAGTTAAACAAAATTTACCTGCTACATGAGCAGACTTCTCCTGAGAATCAACTTGATTATTATCATTAGCCTTCTCTTTTCCAATAAGCTTCAGAATCTGTTGATATTGTTCAGCTATGAATACAACATTCTGATCTTCTACCTCACTCTCTTGAGTATCTTCATACTGTACTGCATTAGCCTGTCTTTTATCCCTATCATTTCTGAAGTTACTGAAATTAGAGGGATATCCATGAAGTTTGTAACATTTCTGAATAGTGTGCCCTGGCATTTTGCAATGCTCACAAAAGAAAGGACTAGCCCTGTTTCTTGAATCAGAGAAATTGTTCTGTTGTCTTGCAAACTGGGGCTTAAACCTATCCTGATTAAATCTTCTATCTACAGCACATGCAATTGCTTGATCTACACCATGTGAACTCTGGTATAATTTCTTGTGATTTTCTTCTTGCATAAGGAGTCGATAAGTATGTGAAATGCTTGGTAAAGGACTCATAACAAGAATACTTCCTCTTAACACCTCATATCCTTCATTTAACTTCATCAGAAAATCAATCAATCTCCCATCCTCTCTAGATTTAACCAACTTAGCAGTCATGTCACAAGTGCAGTTTGTACATTTACAAACAGGTATAGTATCTATTGAATCTAATTGATCCCACAACATTTTAATCTTAGTGTAAAATCCAGAGATACTATCACTTCCTTGCCTTATTTCAGTCAAAGATTGCTTAATTTCATAGAGTGAAGTCCCAGAAGCCTGTCCAAACCTTTCCTCCAAATTCAACCATATGTCCCTAGCTATTGTAAAATACAATACACTTCTGGCAATATCTTGATCTAACACTCCCAACAGCCAAGAAATCAACATGCTATTACATCTTTCCCAAGCCTTATGATCATTACTGGTAGCTAAAGGTTTCACTATAGTACCATCTACAAATCCAGTTTTATTCTTCGCGGTTAAACTAAGCAACAATGACCGCTTCCAATCAGCATAACTAGTGCCATCAAATTTCAATGAAACAAGTTTCATTCCAGGATTATCAGAAGGATGTATATAGAACGGTGAAGAAGGATCTTGTGATGGATCAGGAATTGTTTGAGTATGTGCCATCTTTGAAGAAGAAATAATATTTTGAACAAGAATTAAATGAACAGAAATATGATGATAATCTTCAAGAACTGAATAGATTTCAACAGGATTATATGAAGAATTCAACTATTAGTTGATCAAAAGAACTATATCAAGAAACTGAGATTTAACAAAAAATCGTATTCAACAAATTTATCCAGAAAAATTTCAAGAAACTCTGCAATTGAGTTAATGAAGATCAATGTATATTACCTCAAAATGATAAGATCTGAGGAAAATAACGAAAGAGATCGTAATCGCAATCACAAATGAAGAACAGAAAGTTTGAAACTAATCAACAATGGCGGAAACTCATCAAACAATCAAAACAATGCAGAATCGCAACTCGGTGCTCTGATACCATCTTACAATTCTGATAAAAGCTTAACGAATCAAAATGAAGAAACATATAATGTGCTTTCTGATTACAATAAACTCCATGACACATACTTATCCTTTCTTCTTCATTAGTACAGAGAGATCTTAGAGAGAGATCAGAATGAGAGAGATTGAAAAACTAGAGAGAGACTACTAGAATCTATTCTACTCGTTCTTATACTAAGTCTGTTACAATTTGCTTAGCTGTCAAAAATAACTAACTGCATCCACTTGGCTTTGCTAAATGTTATGTGTGGTTGAGTGAATGACAGCTGACGTGGAGTCCTTACTTTGCTCTGTCTCTTTAGTATATTCAACATCATGTATATCAGAGCATTTGGTATTTTGGCTGGGTGGGTTTATGGCTGTAAATGGATTGAACCGAGTCGAATTCTTGATTATTCATGTATCAGCTCGTTATAAATATTTTGAACTCAAATTATTTCGAACTCGAGCTCGAGCTCGAACTCGAGCTCGAACTTTTATCGAGCCAATTTTTTTATTTGTGTATCGACTCGTTAAGAAAAATGTTATTCACGAACATGTTCGCGAACAGTTCACGAACATGTCTCACGAGCTATTGGTCACGAACTTCTCATGAATACTAGCTCATGAACATCTCATGAATATTGTCCATGATCTCGTGTTCAAAAATACCTCATTTAATTCTAGAGTTTTAATGCATTAAAAATAAAAAAGATAAAACCTCAAAAATTAAAGACATCCTTCTAGTCTACAATTATCCACGATTCGATTAAATATAATTAATAAATAACCAACTAATGTTATAATTACAGTGTAACATATGTCTAATTTAATTATTTTTAATAAAAATAATGTACATATTTAACAAAAGAAGATAATGAATAGACAAAATAAACTAATATATTATTTCATAAACACTAAATTATTTACTAATTATCGTAAATTCAAAGACTCCTGTAAAATCTTAATTAAATATGTTAATGAGAATATATATCGAGTTTGTACAAGAACTCATTCGTGGACCATATATATTTACGAGTTTGTTCACGAACAACGTTAACGAACTTGTTCACGAACTATTGAGCCGAACTATATTGTGCTCAAGTTCAGCTCATTTACGAGACGAACCACAAAACATGTTCGATTCGTTAATAAATCGAATCGAACTCGAGTCGAACTTTTTTCGAGCCGAACGCCGAACTGTTCGTGAGTGTATCGACTCATTTACAGCCCCAGGTGGGTTTCGTATTTGATACATCATTTCTGTATCATTCCCTTCTTTTACTCGTGTTTGACCGGCTTTTTCTGATAACCCTGCTAAGAGCATCCCCAATGGGAGAGATCCCTTAGCTAAATTTTAAAATTAATTACCATAAATAAGAATTATAAAGAATGTGTAAAAAAAATTACACTCCAATGGGACAAAACTGTTATCTATAATTATAGATAATCTCTTGATGTTGGCTATATTTGTCGAACCTCTAGAGATCTGTAGTGAATTGCCACATCACTTATTTCTATATTAAAATTATATATTCTATTAATAACAACTTGAAATATTTATAATATACCATTTTTAAAATATAGCCAATCATTATAGCCAATACCCTCGGTACACAATGTGTTACAGGTTCGACAAATTTTACATAATCAATATTTTATGTAATTTAGCCAATCATTTTTAGCTAACACCATTGGAGATGCTCTAAGCACCGACACAAGATTATTTCTTTAAAATTAATCAATAATTTATATTTTAATTGATATTAACTTTTTTTGTAAATTATTAAAAATTCTAATTTAATACAATATAAAAAATTAAAATTAAGAAGGTCAAACAAATATTATACAAAATAATAATACTAACAAATTTGCATTATTTGTGCAACTGAATATAGTTACAATGAAAGAATTAAAACTTTAATACAATTCCAACATTTCCATTTTTTATTGAAAATTAATCTATAATTAGCAGGGAAAGTATAATCGAAATAGGGGTGAATCTTTATAAATAAAATAATTTTTTAAATTTTATCTAGAATTCTAAACATAATAGGATTTCAGGGTGGAAAATGAAATCAAATTTGGTAATACATAAGTCTAGTTTATTAATAAAAGTTATAGAAGTGCAATCCCTATAATAAAATAAAATAAAAAATAATATATAAAATAAATATAATTCTATAATAAAATAAATATAATATATAAAAAAATTATTGTTCCTTACTTGCAATCTATTCCCACCTTCTTACTAATTCAGTTATAATTGTGTAATAAGATTTATGGTAGGAGTAGGTGTATAAATAAATTCAAAAAAAAAAGTAGATTATATAAATAAATAAATAAATAGTACTCATTCCACTCATAATAATCATAAATAGTATTCATTCACTCATAATAATCAAAGTTTGATTGTGCAATCTATTTGATCCCTAGTCTAGAATCAAATTAAAATAGAAACTAGAAACTAAACCTTAATCCAATATTTCAAGCTAATCTAATGATCAAACTAGAGGTACCTCTATACAAAAAAACGTATAATAATCTACCCTCTATTCAGTAAAAAAAAATACTGTTCACGCAGATGACGTGGCAGTGACGTCATCATGTGAACAGTATATATTTTAGGTGCAAAGTGTAATCTGACTTAAGCCTAGGGATGCAAACTGCAATTTAGTCTTTTCATTAAACATTTTTGTTGAACTTTTATTCCCAAAATAAAATTGTACCCAATCAGTATTATAGATAATTCCATTGAAGTTTCACCCATCTCTTTTATAAAAAAAATAATTATTTTCTATTTTAAAGTTTTTTTTAGCTAATTAATACTCCATTCGTCCCTCGTGGTTCTTTACGTTGGGTTTTTTCACGGAGATTAAGGATTATGATTAAAATCAGTAAAGTAATGGGTGTAATAGTGATTTTATTGTTAAAATAAGTGAAGTAATGGGTGTAATAGTGTAAACTGTTGAAAAAGAGGAGTGAAATAGTGAATGTAATTATGTAATAATGTATTTTATTATTTTTTTTTTTGAACAAAAGAAATCAATCCATTAATCAAAAGCCATACGGCATCTACAAAAATAATCGCAAGAACAGACGCTTAAGGGGATCGCTGTTGAATCCTTTCTAAAGGCAACCAAGCGATTTGAAGATAATTGATATATACATGTTTTTACTTCAATCATCGAACTGTTCTGAACCGACGACCATAGATGCGATTCCATATTAGCCTTCATCTCTGAATCAAAATCATGAAAAACTTGCCGATCTATAACCTCGGCCATGGAAAACTTCCAAATTCAATCCAAACAAAAACCAAACTCTCACAAGGAGAGGCAAACACAGCCCAAATAAATTGGGAATAACTGAAACCCAAATAAATTGGGAACTTTATTGAAAGGAAAGAAAGGAAGACAAACGAAAAATGAATTGAATTGGGGCTTTCCACCGGTGAAACCCGATGGAAGCCCCCTCAAAAAACTTTAATGGAGGCTAGGGTAAAAGGGAGAGAGGAGAAGAGGCGAGAGCGTTGGATATAATATGTATAGAAGAGAGACTTTTAGAAACTACAATAATGTATTTTATTATTAAAAGTTAATATTTATGGTATGTAAAAAAATGAATGGAACGTCCCAAAATAAAAACTATAAGAAAATGAGAGGGATGTAGGAAGTGTATCTATTTTACTTGAATATATTGATACTCCCTCCGTCCCTCTCAATTCTTTACGTTTGCGGACCAATTTCCGACACGGATTTTAAGGTGCATTTTAAGGATAGTTCTATAACTTATTTTTGATATTTTTTTTTATAAAAATAGAACAATCCTATTTTTATAAAATAATAAATATCAAAAATAAGTTATAGAACTATCCTTAAAATGCACCTTAAAATACGTGTCAGACACGCACTTTTTTTATGTAAGGAAATGGATGAGACAGAGGGAGTAATGATTAAGCCCTCTATGCTTAAAATTTTATTAATCTCTTTGATCTTTATATTTTGTTGTGGTTATGGTTATAAATGTTCCCAATTTATTTGATTAATTCTTCATTAATCCTCTTTAAAGTAAAAATGCAAAACGTACGTAATTTTCAAGGTCTCCAAAGTGATGGTTTCTATAAAACTTTTTTCTATATATACTACTGTAGTTTATAACTCATGTAACATGGCTTTTTTTATAATTATATAATTTATATTATCGAATAAAATTTTAATATTTATATTTACTAAGATTTATTTATTTTTAGTTTGATTTTTATTAGATAAATTTTAATCTTATATTGAAGGAAATAAAAAACTCTTAAATTTGAAAGATTTAGAGAAATAATAACGAAGATTGAGTATAAATATAAATATAATTATTATTTACTTCATGTGTTCAATTTATTATTTTGATCTATCTTAAATTTTAAAAATTAGATTTAGATGATTTTACAAATCACGTAAAAATTAAAAAATTATCAATTAATTTAATGATTATTTAACAATTATTATCTAGAAGAAGAACTTTAGAAAAAGAACTATAAAGACAATGGGGCATGCATTTAGAGGTAAGGATTTTCAAATTTCAAACGGTGACATCAACAGAATTCGATCGGAAAAGGAAAGGAATTGGAGTAAACAAGATGAATTATTAAGGAATTTCAATTTCATATAGGCAAACAAGGATTTACTGGACAAGCAGATTTTTGCAAGTTTATTAGCAGGAGACTATCGAGCCATTTCGTCTTCTCCGAATCAGATTTACTGGAGAGTCTTAAAAAAAGACAATCAAGCAGTCAGTGATTCAATTGGAAAAAGGGATGTAAGATTCGATCCCCGCAAAAAACATATTAATTTATATTTAATATCAAAAATTATTATATACAAAAATTTAATGTTCGAATTCTTCTTGCAACATATTAAAATTAATATTTTATAATATTTAGAAAATGAGTTATCAAGTATCATACCGCATCTGTCGAAAAAAATGGTATCATACCGCGGTATCACCAGATCAAATGCAAATTCTGCAGAGACAGAAGCCCCTCTAATATATTTTACCAGAGAGCTTAAAGCAACACAACACGGGGGCTGTTTTGTCTGACAACTTATTTTAATGACTTATGATCTTATAAGTTCATAAGTTGAAAGTTAGAAAGTGCTAACTTTTTTCTAACTTATGACTTATTTGTACTATTCCCTAATTCCCTCCGTTTTTAATTTGATTTTTTCCGTTAATTGATAATATTTTTTTCAAATCTAACTTTACCACATTTTTCTCCATCTCTCAATGATCATTTTGCATACCATATGTGCTATATTTCGACGCGATTTAGAAAAATTATATATAAAATATATGTTCTACAGTAGACTTATAATTTCTGATTTACCAAAACGCTCTACTGACTTATAAGTTCTGATTTACTTATCACTTATAATCAACTTATTAACTTAAAACAATAAGTTACTTTTTTTAAGCTATCCCAAACGACCCCACGGTATAATACATTTTCTACAAGTAAAAAAGTTTCATGTTATCCACCAATAATGAACTAAAGAACCAAAACAAAGGAAATTTGTTGCAAGGCACAACTTTGATCATTAAAATGAACAAGAAAAATAATGTGTATGTTTGGAGTATCTTAAAATAAGTAGCTTATGACTTATAAGCACTTATGTCATATAAGTGATGAGTAGAGCAGTTTTGGTAAATCAGAATTTATAATCAGGAGACTGTTTGGGTAAATCAGAACTTATAAGTTAACTTTTTTTTTATAATTTTCAAAATATTGTTTTTTTTATATATAACAATGTATATCAACGGATAAATCTCGATGAATAGGAAAATTTGATATATACATATCAATTTTCTAATGAATGGATAGAGAGATATATGATTTTGAAGATTTGAAGGATATTATATACTCGTATTGCGTATATCGAGAATAAGTTATAAGTTATAAGTTGAAAGTTAAGGATTCTTAGAGCAAGTCCAACAGCCTCCTTGTGTTTTTCTTATAAATAGTATAAAATAATAGGTTCTTAGTAATTTAGGATAGTATAAGGTATGACAACTCCAACAAGCTTCCTTATAGTTGGTCCTTATAATTACTCCCTCCGTCTCTAAATACTTTTCCCATTTGAGTTGGACACGTTTGCCAACGCACACTTTTGATCGTTAATATATTCAATTTCGTATTAGTATTAAATATAAAAACTTCACTGTATTAAAGTACTCATAAATACGAATCCAACAAGATCACTGATGACTATATTTGGTCTTATAGATTAGACGTAAATTAGTAATTTGTCTCGTGTTATGAATAGTCCCGACATATGAAACGAGAATATCATTATGAGACGGAGGGAGTATTAAATAATAAATAAAAGGAGGGAAGCAAAACTAAAAAGAGGAAAATAATTGGAAAAGGGAGGGAAATAATATTTTATTGGTAAAAATGAAATAAGGAAACCCCTTAAAGATAAGGGATGACATGAGGCTCTTAACTTTTTAAGGAAAAGTTAGGAGGTTGTTGGAGCACAATTTTAGACATAATCCCTTATAATTTGAGTTAGGAGCTCATTTAAGGGACCTATTGGACTTGCTCTTAACATTCAACTTATGGGTTTATAAGTTATAAGTTGAGCTAAAACTTATTTTGACAAACACCCCCATAAGTATTTATGGCCTTATAAGCCTTAAGTTGGCTTAAAAATGGAAAGCCAAACACGCCCAATATTCTTCGATAAGTCCTTCAAACGTCAAGAGAATTAAAGGAATAGTTGACTAGGAAGGCAAGTCCGACTGGAATAACTAATTTCCCACTACAACACCTAAGGAGAGATTACAACACCTACTTTAAAACTAATCCCTGTTAGCCCAGCTCCTGCCCCGCACTTCCAACTGACTTTCACTTCGATTTTACATTTTTTGCCAGTTACAACTTTAATACTCGTACCAGTCCGCTGAGCCTGGAAACTAACAGTGTCTTCATAAATATCAATCTCATCACCAGTCATCAGGTGCATGTCCACAAGCAACTCAAATTCCAATGGCACAGCTACTATGGATCTGGATAGTGGTAATAATTTATAGGAGCATGAGGTTAAGGGAGAACATTAAGCAAATGTTCTTCCCATGTCATGACCATTGCAGATATAGCAAAGAGTGCAGAGAATAAATGCAGTAAAGCAACATGTGTGTGGTGTGCCAGTGAGAACGTGGAAAGCCATTTGCTATGCTGATGATGCTTCCACTTGGTGCATATTTCTAACCGTTGGTTGCCCATGTTACTACCATCATATCTTGTCTATTATTGTCTAGTATGTAGTTCTGGTGTGTTGTCTTATGTCCTATATATATGGACTGCTATATTCAGTTTTTGATCATCTAATCTATCACAATGTAGTCCTCAAGTTCACTCCGTTTCAGTACATTGTTTATTTCTTATTCAATCTCTTTGTTTCATTTATTCAACCTCTTTGTTTCTCTTACAATAAATCTGTATATGTTTTTTATAAGAAGAATAATAAACTTCTTCATGGTATCAGAGATCCATATACAGATTCGATCCTTGTGTTCTTGAGTTTTTATTGTTTGTTCATCACGTTCAGAAAATTACACTTTCTGCACATCAAGTGTTTGATCAATGGTTTCACTCACAAAATCTATTTATTTGTGAAAGTTTTTAGTTGTTGAGTTTCATGATTCTCCTCCGCTTTCCTCTGGAAACACTTGATCTGATTTTCATCTTGTGACTTATATAGTGGATGAGACATCATTTGCTTCTCAATTGTTTCAATCTGGTTCACCAACTCAACCAATTCAGGTGCTTCAATACCCATGTCCTTCATAGGATTAAGCTTAGGGAGGCTTTGAGGAAAACGTTTTCCAAGCTCCTGTACAGCAAGCAGAATACTTTGCTTTACTTCTGCTGGACGAAGATCCGAAGGAACTGAAATTCTGATTTTGCTCAATGTCGATCTAACAGCTAGCTGCACAGGAACCACGTGCATTTCGCCTTTCTTCCCACATTCTGCGGCCATGTCGCCCATTTGACCAGAAGAAAACACTTATTTTGCTGTCCTAGAGTGATACATATCAGATTCTTTAGCCATCAAGCTATCAACAACACTTCTGCCAATCTAAGCTCACTTGAACATGTTATGGTCACCGAGTCTCCATCATGATCCTTATACTTGATTAAAACCGATTTGGCTGATGGAAAGCACTTTCCCACAATTTCCCTCAACACTTTGAAGCTACAACTTACTGGCATCTCTGCAAGCCTTCTGTAATGACCATAAATAAGTTTCAATGGTCTCCACTAAAGAATCTGTCATCTGTTGTTAATACAAAAATACATTTGAATACTGCTTGTGCCATTGGCACTGTGTTCATAAGCAAACAATCTTCCCCAAGAGATCAAAAGACTGATAAAATGATCAATCCAGAAATTCTAGCTGAAGCAAGCAACAATCTTAAATAATGAACGGGTGAAGGCAATGAGAAGATACGAGTTTTTAAGGTCGGAAGAATCAAAGTAGCAAGAGGCAAAGCAAATACCAAGAAAAGGATCACTGAGCATAGTAGGAGTTGTTGTTTGCAAAGATAATAACGCTACTTGACAAATCCACATATCCAGAAAAATGCATTGGTCGATAATGGTCATGCAAACACTGTCATAAGCCAGAGCCGATCAAAAGAAGGATCACAGTAGGTCGTTACTTTAAGCACAAAAGGGAAAGTCTCCAACAATGTATGGAATGACTTGGCTCAATGTGAAAAGATAACGGTATACTACTTGATAAATCCTCATATCCAGAATTTACAGGAGCTAGAGCCAAGAGCATCACTCCATTCCCGTTAATGAAGTGATCCAAGAGCCAATGCCGATTATGAGTTTCAAGCCAAGAGCTTCAAGTCCGCAAAAGTTAACGCTAGAGAGGGTCGTTTCTTCTTGTTGCCGCTACGTTCGTTTGATATAGTTTCAAGTTAATGCTTCCGTTTTCTCTACCACATCAACTTGAGGGAGAATATAGGAGCATGAGGTTAAGGGAGAACATTAAGCAAATGTTCTTCCCATGTCATGACCGTTGCAGATATAGCAAAGAGTGCAGAGAATTAATGCAGTAAAGCAACATGTGTGTGGTGTGCCAGTGAGAACGTGGAAAGCCATTTGCTATGCTAATGATGCTTCCACTTGGTGCATATTTCTAACCGTTGGTTGCCCATGTTACTACCATCATATCTTGTCTATTATTGTCTAGTATGTAGTTCTGGTGTGCTGTCATATGTCCTATATATATGGACTGCTATATTCAGTTTTTGATCATCTAATCTATCACAATGTAGTCCTCAAGTTCACTCCGTTTCAGTACATTGTTTATTTCTTATTCAATCTCTTTGTTTCATTTATTCAACCTCTTTGTTTCTCTTACAATAAATCTGTATATGTGTTTTATAAGAAGAATAATAAACTTCTTCATAATTTACACTGAATTGCAAAAAAGTGGCTGAACTTTCAGATTTTCATTTTAGTGGCTATCGACCTTTTTTAATGTATTTTTTTGAAAATTAAAAATAATTTGGCCACTATTTTAGAAATCAAAAACAATTTTGGCCACTTATTTTAAAAATCAAGAAAACTTTGGCCACTATTTTAAAAATAAAAAACAAAGTGTGGCCACCAAAATAAAATTTTGAAATTTTGGTCACTTTTTTGAAATTCAGTGTAAACTATGGCCACCGTTTTGCATTTTACTCTAATTTAGAGGGTCCTACTTCTATTTTACCACAAGGTTTCTCTAAAAAGAGCATGCTTGAATATCCAGGGGCTTCAATTTTTCTTGTACTGGCAGCAACACATCCTTAAACCTGAATAGGAAAGTCGTCATTGGCTAAAAACTTTACCTCCAATTGGGCTTCTATAGCATTATCAAATACTGCATATAGAACATAGATCTCTCCTGTGCCATCTTCTGATACAATTTTCATTTCAAGAGGAGAACCCGTTTTCAACGAATCATCAGAAGGGCAATCATCAATATATAAAGAGTCCTTGAAAGCGCCACCAAAAAGATCAACATCAATCGTAAGAGATTCCTCAGCCGAGATTGATGATTTCGTAGGGCCACTAAGCAAGAGTTCATCAATCTGCTGGAGTGATGGCTTTCTCTGATCTACGTCTTCCACCTTGTACAAGTAATGACCATTCACATCGTCACTGACTTTGATGGTGCCAATCTGCTTACGTGGCTCTATCTTGTCACGGCCTCTGTATACTACGTTAAACACCTCCGCTAGCCACAGTCCCTTTTCCTTCAGACATAAATGATTATCAGCGCCATGTTGTATCAATTAATATTTAAAAAAAACCAAGAGAAACATGTGGCACTATCGAAATTAAGTAATATGAGTATTTACAAAAGAGTTTCAATATCTCTTCATGTAGGTTATCACATCAATAATATTCAAAAAAAAAGAAGTTATCACATCAATTATTGGTTTAAAAGATACGAGTATTTAAATTCAATTCTCATCATCAAATCCAACCAACAAAATTGCACAACCAAGTATCAATTTTCATATCTAGCAAGAGGACACTAGCAATTTATGTTAGAAATTAGAATCCTTAAATATACTTTAGAATATATTGTACATCTAGAATATCTAGAATATCTTTTTTTGATTGTAATACCATATATATCTTAGGGTTGTATAGGATGTCGGTGTAACATATTCTATATATACATTGTAAAGAATACAGAAGAATATATGAGAATTATTTTACTTCTCAATAAACGATTCTATTAATCGTCCTTATAATTCTAGTTGGTATCAGAGCCTACTGCTCTCTACGATCGCTATAAACTTATTACCATGGTGCATACCAGTACTGAATCTTCTCTTGATTCATCAACGGGTGGATCTACTGTCTCCTCGATGAGTACTCCAACAATGAATATGATGATAGCTTCAGAACCAATGTCAATTCCCGGTGGAATTAAATGGAAAGGAGGGTGTTAGGAATAATTCATAAGTTGTGATGTTAAGAATAGAATTTACACATTATACTTCTTGTAATCCTGATCTTATAAAGGATTTTAGCACTGTATATAGGTTTTATGTGTAAGATAGTTATCTGTATAGTTTAGTCAGGAATGAACAGTGTATCGGAGACTACATGTCAGGAATAGAGAGCAAATCCTGATGACGTGTCCAATACTGATGGTTGATCAGATACTGATGCAGTGTGCAGATCCTGATATCAGTCGTGTTACTGATGATGTCATTATGGATGCTACAGAAACTGGCAAGTGCTATAAAACAGGATCGTTGTTTGAAGAACAAGCAAGAAGATATTATGAAGGAAAGAGTTTTCTATTGAAGGAAACTATCGACTAGAAGGCAGAACATTGTCATGTATAGATTATATCTTTCTGTTATTAGTTGATAGGTAGCATTATAAATACTCTCTCAATATCATTGTAAAGAGTGCGTCGTGAGGCATAAGACGAAATTGTGAGTTCGTGTGCGTAGCTCTGTATAAGGTTTGTATTCGAGAAGTTTGAAACAAACAGAGAGATATTTGTATTGTCAGCAGCTGCTAAAGGTATTGTACACCTTTGGTAGAGTTTGTATTTGATCTTATTAATACAAACAAGAGTTTGATTCATTCGTTTATTCTTGTTCTTATAATCAAGCAAAAATCAGACACGATTATATAACTTGTATTCAACCCCCCCTTCTACAAGTTATTCGAGTTAACAATTGGTATCAGAGCGGGTTGATTTCGAATAATCATAAAGATCTGCAATCATGTCTGGTTACAAGGATGGGAATACCAAAATTCCTATGCTCAAGAGAAACGAATATACTCTATGGGAAGTAAAGATGTTGCATCATCTGGAAGCAACAGATCCTGATTATCTTGACAGAATCAGAGATGGACCTTTTGTTCCAACAAAGGTCGTTGGACAAGCAACTGTTGATGGTGAGGTTGTTCCAGAACATACAGCAGAGAAGCCAAAATCTGAATGGTCAGATAAGGACAAGGAGAATGTTCTCAAAGATGCTAAAGTGAGAAACATATTATTCAACAGTCTTGATTCCGTTCTCACTAACTATTTTCTCTCTTGTAAAACTGCCAAGGATATATGGGACAATCTTAAGGTTCACTGTGAAGGAACTAAGCCTGTCAGGAAGAATATGAGGACATTACTTATACAATAGTATGAGTACTTTGAATCCAAGTCTGGTGAGTCACTTACTGATACCTTTGATAGGTTTACAAAACTCATCAATGAGATGGCCATGCATGGTAAATATTATGACTTGGAGGATATGAATACAAAGTTCATGAAAGCTTTGCCTGATTTCTACAATGAGAAGATATCTGCGATTGAGGAAGCTAATGATCTGGATGAGATTTCATTAGAGGCAGTCTATGGAAAATTGAGAGCTTATGAACTTGACAAGCAGCAGAAGAAGAGCAGGAGTGAAGGAAAGATGAAGACTATTGCACTTACTGCTCAATCTGAAGTAAAGAAGCTTCCTGAAGAACAGCATGAAGAGATTGCTGTAAAGAATTCGAGGAAGAAGAAAAGCAAAGAAAGTTCTGAGTCAGAGACTACTGATATAGACTCTGACAACAATGATTCTGAATCTGAGATGCAGGAACTCTTTGCTATGTTTGCTAAAGCTTTCAAGAAAGGAAGATTCAACAGGAGAAGATTTAACAAAGGACCTTTTCAAAAGAAGGATGAGAAGAAGAGTGACAAAAGCAAAAATACAATTGTCAAGCTTGATAAGGCCAAGATCAAGTGCTTTAACTGCAGCGAGCTTGGACACTTTGCTAGTGAGTGTAAGAAGCCTAGGAATTCAGGAAAGGGTAATGCACTTATGGTCACACAGAAGGATTGGGCTGATTCCAGTGACTCTGAAGATGAATTGGATTATGAAAACATTGCATTGATGGCCAATAGTTCAGACAAACCTGGATCTCCAAAGAAAACTTCTCCATCCTCTGTTAAGGGCACAGGAAAGAAGCATTCAATTATCTTGGACAGTGGATGCTCTGGACATATGACTGGAAAGAAGTCCCTGCTTACAAAGTTTGAGAGGAAAGCTGGCCCAGTAATATCTTTTGGAGATGGCAACAAAGGAGAAACTCTGGGATATGGCTCAATTATTTTGGGGAATGTCATCATAGGAAATGTAGCACTGGTTGAAGGCTTGAAACATACTCTTTTAAGCATAAGTCAACTGGGTGATAAAGGTTACAAATCAATCTTTGACAGAGAAGGATGCAAAGTCTTGAATATGCAGAATGGAGACATTGTTCTAACTGGTCAAAGGCATGGTAACATATATGAAGCCAGCTTAAGTGATACATCTAAAGGAATTGTTAGATGTCTCTACAGCAAAGCAACAAATGATGAAAGCTGGAATTGGCACAAGAAGCTCTCACATCTTAATTTCAAGAAGCTTAATCAACTTGTTAAATACAATTTGGTGAGAGGCCTACCTCAGGCGAATTTTGTGCAAGATGGACTTTGTGATGCATGTCAGTTTGGAAAGCAAAGAAGAACCACCTTCAAGAGCAAGACTCAAAATTCAATTACTGAACCATTTCACATGCTACATCTTGATCTGTTTGGTCCAGTAAACATTATGTCTATCAGCAAGAAAAGATATGCTCTAGTTATGGTGGATGATTTCACAAGGTTCACATGGGTGTTCTTTCTACACAAGAAGGATGAAGCTCCTCAGCAAATCATTGAACTCATCAAGAATATTCATAATAACTCTGAGTACAAAGTCAAAGTACTTAGGAGTGACAATGTTACAGAATTCAAGAATTCTACAATGGAGGGGTTTTGTGCAGACAATGGAATCACTCAACAGTTTTCTGCACCTGGTACACCTCAACAAAATGGTGTAGTGGAAAGAAAGAACAGGACTCTCATAGAGGCAGCAAGAACCATGCTTGCAGATGCAAAACTTCCAACCTACTTTTGGGCAGAAGCTATTAACACTGCATGTTTCACTCAGAACTGTACCTTGGTAAATAGTCATGGAAAAACTCCCTATGAGATGATCAAAGGAAAGAAACCAAGTGTGAAATATTTTCACATCTTTGGATGTAAATGCTATGTCCTAAAAGTTCATCCAGAACAACTTGGAAAATTTGAAGCCAAATCGGATGAAGCAATTTTTCTAGGATATTCAGCATCTAAGG
This sequence comes from Kitagawia praeruptora, assembly GCA_037693485.1. Lineage (NCBI taxonomy): Eukaryota > Viridiplantae > Streptophyta > Magnoliopsida > Apiales > Apiaceae > Kitagawia > Kitagawia praeruptora. The sequence continues at coordinate 8,670,744 of CM075354.1, read as the reverse complement.
CCTTCAAAGTTTATAATCTCAGAACTCACATTGTTATGGAATCAATTCATGTTGCATTTGATGATAAGAAATTTGGAATTTTGCAAACTGATGAAAGCCATGACAAATTGGAATTTGAAAATCTGAAGATTTCTGAGATACTCTCAAGTGATGATGAAGGTTCTCCAGAAGGAATTTCTATTGCTTCTCAAAGGAATGCTACTGTTGAGGGGGAGCAAATAAATCAGAGAGAACACAGTGATCATCAGGAGCAGACTAGTCTTTCAGAGTCTATTCCATCAGGAATTGATGTTTCAGAGTCTACTCCATCAGGAACTGATCTTTCAGAGTCTACTGAGGAAAGATCAGTAACTAGCAGCAATATGGAATCTACTGATTCTATTGATCAAAGGAGAGTTTTTGAAGGTAGAGAGAATTCTTCTACAAGAGATACCACTAACTTAGGGGGAGAGACTAGCAGAGTTGATTTACCACCTGTTAGAAAATGGACAAAGGATCATACTGAAGATTTGATAATTGGTGATCCAAATAGTGGTGTTCGAACTAGAAGATCAATTCAAAATGAATGCTTGTATAGTTGCTTTCTCTCAAAGAATGAACCTAAGAAGGTTGAAGAAGCCTTACAGGATCCTGATTGGGTAATTGCAATGCAGGAGGAGTTAAATGAGTTTGAGAGAAACAAAGTTTGGAAACTGGTACCAAGACCTAAAGATAGATCTATTGTTGGTGCAAGATGGGTTTTCAGAAACAAGCTAGATGAATCTGGTATGATTGTAAGAAACAAAGCAAGACTGGTGGCCAAGGGTTATTCTCAGGAAGAAGGCATTGATTATGATGAAACCTTTGCACCTGTAGCAAGATTGGAAGCAATCAGAATGTTTCTTGCATTTGCAGCTCATTCAAAATTCAAGGTATACCAGATGGATGTTAAGAGTGCTTTTCTAAATGGCAAACTTGATGAAGAAGTATATGTAGAACAGCCACCTGGATTTGTTGATCCAAAGTTTCCAAATCATGTCTACAAACTTGACAAGGCACTCTATGGACTAAAGCAGGCACCAAGAGCATGGTATGAGACTTTGTCTAAATTTCTTCTTGAAAATGGCTTCACAAGAGGTACAATTGACAAAACTCTATTCTTTAGAAAGATAAAAGATGAATTGCTTTTAGTTCAAGTTTATGTTGATGATATTATTTTTGGTTCTACTAATGTAAAGTTGTGTGCTAAGTTTAGCAAGCTTATGCAGTCTAAGTATCAGATGAGCATGATGGGTGAACTAAATTATTTCTTAGGCTTGCAGGTCAAACAGACTGAGACTGGTATTTTCATTAATCAGTCAAAGTATATCAAAGATCTTTTAAGAAGGTTTGACTTTCAAGACTGTGCAGTTGCAAAAACACCCATGGCAACAGCCACTAAACTAGACTCTGATCCTAAGGGGAAGAGTGTGGATAATACTAGTTATAGAGGCATGATAGGCTCATTGTTGTATCTAACTGCAAGTAGGCCAGATATAATGTTTTCTACCTGTTTATGTGCTAGATTCCAAAGTGATCCTAAGGAATCTCATTTAATTGCTGTGAAGAGAATTTTTAGATATCTCAAAGGAACTCCAAATCTTGGTTTGTGGTATCCTAGAGAATCTGATTTCTTTCTAATTGGCTATTCAGACTCTGATTATGCAGGGTGTAAGATAGACAGGAAAAGCACTACAGGTACATGTCAATTTTTGGGAAATAGATTGATTTCTTGGGCAAGCAAGAAGCAACAATCTGTTTCAACCTCAACTGCAGAAGCTGAGTACATAGCAGCAGGCAGTTGTTGTGCACAGCTCCTTTGGATAAGAAATCAGTTGATGGATTATGGTATGACACTTAGTAATATTCCTATGTTTTGTGATAATACTAGTGCTATTAAAATTGCAGAAAATCCAGTTCAACATTCAAGGACTAAGCACATTGATGTCAGGTATCATTTTATTAGAGAACATATTGAGAATGGTACTGTGGAACTTCATTTTGTTCCTACTGACAAACAACTTGCAGATATTCTAACTAAACCACTTGATGAGACTACATTCAGTAGACTGGTAAGTGAGTTAGGAATGTTAAATTTTTAGATCTTTAACATCTGCAAAAGTAGCAAGGTATGTTGTTCTTAGCTTATAGACTTGATATTTTTGTCAGGATCTATATTTGATTGTTAAATGTTTTAGCTATAACATATTGCCTTGATAAATTTCAGTATGATAGACTTGTTAATAATCATCAGGATTAGATTTGTTATCAGGATGCTGACGTCATCAGTATTGTGTCAGTATCAGGATTATGAAAATTGTTTCAGATCCTGACGTTTACTTTGTGTAATAATCTGATTCTGTGATGTGTTAAGTCTATGCTAGCAAGTTTTGATATTTGCATACTGATAATTTGTACATCATTCAAAAATCAAAAGACAAGCAGATAACAAGAAATTGTATTTTCATTAATAAAAATAATTACATGGAAATGAAATACAACATCTTTTTGTCTAAATCTCTATTCTATACTTGTCTATTGATATGAACTCTGAGGTACAGGACAAGGAGCATCTCAAGAAATCCATCAGGGGATGAAAGCCTCGTTTGCTCTTGGATTCCTTGTCTGGGCGACTTGAATGAGAGCAGCTAACTTAAATGAATAGCATCTCCATCAAGATCAACCTCAGACTCTCGACCAAATTCTTCATCCTCAAGTTTTGAGGAGGTTAGGGGAAGATTGTATCCAACAGATGGATGTTCTAGGAGAAACCTCTGGATATTATCGAAAACCAATCCATTCATGATTAGTTCGATGTGAAGAGTCGTTTGTTCAAAGAGATGATCAAGAACAGGATGTTCATCGACCAAGAAAAATCTGGAAAATGGGTTTGAAGGGATTTTTGGTTTAAGAAGCATTGTTGAGAAGAAAAGAAATTGAAAGGTTATGGAGAATGGCACAAGGCGTTTGGTTCTTTTAAAGAAAGACGTGAGAAGCTGAGCAGTCACTTGGAAGTCTTAATGAAGTCAAATGCTAATTATTGCATGAGACTGTATTTCTTGTTTCAAGAAATATTGAAAATATCTAACCAATTGATTTTCTGTTCAGATTAATTGTTTATTTTCTTTTTCAGATAAAAGAAAAATGCCATGGAAACTCCATATTAAGTCGCTGATTATATTGGTCAGGATTTCATGTATGACCATCAGGATTTGAAAATCATTGCTTGTGATTATTTTGATGAGAGGTCATCAGGAAAAGGAAGCTGATCAGTATTGCTTATTGATACCCTGATTTATTTCATGAAAATCAATTTTGGATTTTATTTTCCAAAAATCGTGGGTAACCGCATGTTTCAGGGACTGACACCTGTCAATCTACGTGTCAACGTGGGATAGTTGTCTGAAAGATTTGTGAAATATATTCGTTTTGAAACTCTAATCGTGTAATTGCTTTCTCTAATCTTACATTCTCTAAAGCAAAAATCACTCTTGAGTTTTCAAAATCACTAATCCATTTCAAGAATTTTTCAAGTTTCTTTTCAGATCAAAAATGGCAGCTCAGAGAAGATTACCTAAATCAGTAGCCTTCAAGTTTGGTGACTTTGATTTTATGACAAACAATCATGTTGCAGCTATCACCAACAAGGAAGGAGTGTCATCTGATTTTCATCCAATCATGGACTTTCTGGTGTATGGACCATTAAGTTATGCATTGACAGCATCTCCTCAGATTAATCAAGTAGCTGTTTCACAAGCATGGGAGAATGCTGAGGTAATTGATTCTACTCAGAGTCAATCAGGTAAGATTGTTCTACATTTAGGACAAGATTCTTTTGACATTACTGAATCTGTTGTTAGTTCAGTACTTTGCTTACCTGTTACTGATAGTTATGAGAATGTACCATCTGATGATAATATAAGAACTATGTTGTCTGAGTTAGGTTATAGTGGACCTCTAGATAACATGAGCCAGTTGAATAGGTCTTTTCTAAGAAAGGAATGGTCTTTTTATTTTGATCAAATTGCTAAATGTTTTACTGGCAAATGTAGTTCTTTTCAACAAATTACTTCTGTTACATCTCATATTGCTTATAGTTTGCTTTATGACAGAGTAATTAACATTGGTCATATTATCTTAAGTCAGATGAGTATTAAACTTGGGTCAAGAGATCAAAACAGGAAAATGGTTTATTATCATAGATTTATGCAATTGTTTATTAACCATTTTATTCCTGATGTTGAAGCTAGATTTGGTAGAGAACATTGTGTTTCTTCTTATGAACAACAAAAGAGAATTTTCTCTGATATTACAAAGAAGGACAATGAAAAGAATCTAGATGAAATACCTGCAATTCATTATCCACATCGTTTTCAGGTAATTCTTAACACTCATCTTCCTACTATCTACAATTCTTCTTTCTTTTGTGGTGAAATGGCTCAGGAATCTCAATTGGAGGAGAACCCACCTGTGTCTACCCAAGTAGCCCAAAACATCATAGTCTCTGAAACAATTCAAGAACCAAATTTTGATCCACAGCCTATTGTTTCAAAGAAACCAACCTCTGGTGTTTCTCAAAAGACATCAGTTGTAAGGAAGAGAAGATTTGTTGTGTCAAGTAGTAGTAGTAATTCTAGTGAAGATGATGATGATTTAACTCTTGCAGAGAGAGCAGAATTGAAGGCTGCAATTCAACTTTCTTTGTTAGCACAAAGAGATGAAAAACCTAGTCACAGCCAGGCTGCAGTCTCTCAAAAGGCTGTAGTTCTTAAAAAGGGAAAACAGTTACTGGATACTGTCTCTCAAAAGACTGTGTCTATTGAACAAAGATCTCATCCCAAGATCACTTCTGTGTCTACACCTCTTGAGTCTTCTCAGGATAAATCTTTTGCTCACTATATCAGGAGAACAAGGAGAAAGATTCAATTGTCACCTACACACACAGAGTCTAGTCCAACTAATATCATGCAGGTTTCTACAAATCAAGCTACATCTATGTCAGTAGTTGACAAAAGAGATCTGGATATTGATTCTTCATGGGAAACTACATTATCATACAGACTGGCTATGGGACTAATTTCTCTCAAAGTGAAGTTGTCAAGGCCTGTTCTAGACTTTTTGGTTGAAAAAGTACCAAAACTTTTATTTCCAGATGAATATGGACTTCTACATCAAAGACTTGACTTAATGAAGATGTATTTCTATGTATCTGTCAGAAGACAATTAGTCAAGAAATTTGGACTCTCGAAGCATGTTGCACTTCAATCACTTCATGCATATTTATTTGACAAGGATGTAATTATTGAAGATGCTTCAGCTCAAGGTGAACAACTGGAGGAAGTAGATAGAGGGAAGCAGTCAACAGAAGATACTATTGCACCAGTGGTGAATAGTAGGAAAGATCAGATCACAGTCACTGTAACACAAGAACCATCTAGTCAGAGGAAGGATGACTCAGGAGCTGTGATAGCTGATGTTGAAAGGTCTTCTGTGATGACTGAGAATGCAAGTGAGATACCCTATGATATGGGAGGAATGACTTTGGTTGATTTTTCTGAAGATCAAACAAATTTTGTTCAGTCAGAGTCTATTCACCTTGAGGGTGTGTCTCAGCAAACAACACTTAAAGACGGTGATATACTAACTATGATGTCTAATGAAGTATTACTGAAGACATCAGAGTCTAGTAAACAACCTGAAAGTGGTATACTGGAGCCTGTAGTTTCTGAAAGGAAAGAAGATGATTGTATGGGTTCAGAGACTATAGCAGCTCACTCCTTGGAGAAAACCTCAAGCCACATGCCATATGAGGAACCCTCTCTCCATGTGAGTTCAGGTATAAAAACTCCTTCTAAACTCTATTTTTCTGTAGGTCATGAGAGCACTTATCTAAATTTGAGTGATACAGTTGAAAAGATGGACTTAGATCCACAATTTGAGCGGCTGGCTCCTGACCAGGCAAAAGGTGAGGTAGAAAGAGTGTTGACTTTAGTAAGTCAAAGTGAGAATGAGGGTATGGATGATCAACTCCATAGTGAGGGAGAGAAAATTAGGAAACCATCATTTGATTTCTGGGATCAGGTTTTTCCTGAATCTTGGTCTGAAAATTTGGGTATGGATGCTGGTACTTATTCATTCATCAAAATGTATCAGAAGAATGACCTAGCACATCACAATGCAAAGCCAGAAGTTAAAGCTCAGAAGCAAAAGGAGAGGCTTGCAGGAATCATTAACAGAAGAGGTGCCAGGATAAAGCAATCTCTTGATACATATGTACCAGATGAAGATCCTAATGATCCTAGTGTTCCTTTGTATGTACTTCCAATATCAGCTAGAATTGAGACATCAACAGTCTCTGATCACTCTAAGGAGGAGTCAGGATTTGAAGATGTTAGTACACAGAATACTGGTGAAGGAGATGATGATCATGTTTCAGTTCCAGAACAGAAAGATGAAGACGTTGATACTTCTAATCAGGTTTTATTACTTGAATATCATACAACTCAAGCAACTTCTTCTACAAGACTTGAAGATAAAGTTCTTTCTGATTCTGATACTGAAGATACTAGAAGCACTTCCAACATTGAAGTTCATTCTGATGTTTTGAAAGATATTCAGAATTCTCAAATTGCTATTCAAACAAGACTTCAATCACTTGAAGATAACCAAGTCACAATTATGGAAAATCAAGCAGTTCTTATGAATCTTATTTGTTCTGTTTCTGAATCTCTTGGAATTCATGTTGCTGATGTCAAAAAGGGGGAGATAAAGATAATTCAAAGACAAAGACAACAACAACACCACCAGACTGAGGATGATAAAGCTGGGGGAGATAAAAAGCGGGGGAGATAAAGAGCAGACAAATGGTAGTAAAAAGAAGAACCAGGAGTGACAGTGGTGAATCTCAGCTAGGAAGTGGTAAAGGAAGAGCAGCATTAATAGTTAAAATTCTTTCTTCTAAGTACTAGATAAACGTCTACATCTGAGAAGGAGGTACTTAACTTCATAATTCTACATTCATAAATTCTATTCTGGTTGTATTGTTATATGTTTTGACATCCACAACTTAGATTTATGCTTCAGATTGTAAAGCATAAATAGGGGGAGATTGTTAGGAATAATTCATAAGTTGTGATGTTAAGAATAGAATTTACACATTATACTTCTTGTAATCCTGATCTTATAAAGGATTTTAGCACTGTATATAGGTTTTATGTGTAAGACAGTTATCTGTATAGTTTAGTCAGGAATGAACAGTGTATCGGAGACTACATGTCAGGAATAGAGAGCAAATCCTGATGACGTGTCCAATACTGATGGTTGATCAGATACTGATGCAGTGTGCAGATCCTGATATCAGTCGTGTTACTGATGATGTCATTATGGATGCTACAGAAACTGGCAAGTGCTATAAAACAGGATCGTTGTTTGAAGAACAAGCAAGAAGATATTATGAAGGAAAGAGTTTTCTATTGAAGGAAACTATCGACTAGAAGGCAGAACATTGTCATGTATAGATTATATCTTTCTGTTATTAGTTGATAGGTAGCATTATAAATACTCTCTCAATATCATTGTAAAGAGTGCGTCGTGAGGCATAAGACGAAATTGTGAGTTCGTGTGCGTAGCTCTGTATAAGGTTTGTATTCGAGAAGTTCGAAACAAACAGAGAGATATTTGTATTGTCAGCAGCTGCTAAAGGTATTGTACACCTTTGGTAGAGTTTGTATTTGATCTTATTAATACAAACAAGAGTTTGATTCATTCGTTTATTCTTGTTCTTATAATCAAGCAAAAATCAGACACGATTATATAACTTGTATTCAACCCCCCCTTCTACAAGTTATTCGAGTTAACAGAGGGTCTAACTATGATGTTTGGTCCCAGTTTGTGACTATGTTCATTGTTGGGAGAGGTAAAAAGGGGTTTATTACTGGTACTACAAAGCAACCCGATGTTGGTGATACAACTTATGATAAATGGGTCATGGATGATGCTATCGTAAAGGGATGGCTTATCAATTCTATGGAAACTGATGTCATGATGTTGTTTATTCGTCTACCCACTTCAAAAGAGGTTTGGGATGCTGCTAGTCAAACCTTTTTTGAAGGTGCTGATAAATCAATAATTTATGATTTGTCTCGAAAGGCAATGTCCATGAAGCAGAGAGGAAGACCTATTTCAAATTACTATTCAGATTTGAAGTTTATCTGGCAGGAACTTGATCATCGTAAACCCATTACGTTTACTCAGGCAGATGTTATTAAGGTATGATTGGCTGAAATTGAAGAAGAACGTGTTTATGTATTTCTTGCAGGACTGGATGACACATATGATCCTATCCGAGGAGAAATCTTACGCACTAATCCGCTTCCTAGCACTGAGGTTGTGTTCTCAACACTACGACGGGAAGAGCAGCGTCGTAATACAATGCTAAGTCAGGGAGATGTATCTCAAGTTGCTATTGTGGCTAAAAGATATGTTCAGCCTCCTCTTTCTCAACAAAATCCTTCAACAGCAGTGAGTGGAAAATGTTCTTATTGTGGTAGTAACAAGCATCTCATTGAGTCGTGTTTTAAGAAAAATGGATACCCAGAATGGTGGAATGAGCATAAAGAAAGGTTGAGGTCCCGAGGCAAGGGGAAGGTGGCTTTGTGTACATCATCTCCACAATCGGTGGAATCATCTCCTCAGCCAGCGGAAAATTTGGTACCTGCCTCTCATTCTATAGTTGATTCCGCTCTTGCCCAACAGTCAGGTAATCAAGGTAAGGCATTAGTTGCTACTAATTTGGTAAGGGATAATGGTTGGATTCTTGACTCCGGTGCTACGAATCATATGACTTTTGATTCGTCCCTTTTACGTGATCATTGTTTGCCTAAATGTTCCACTATTGTCAATGCAAATGGTGTTTCATACCCGGTTACTGGAGCTGAAAGAGTTGATTTAACGCCATCTTTATCTTTGGAACACACTTTGTTGATTCCTAATCTCTCGAACAATTTGTTATATGTACCTCAAGTCACTTCACAATAAAAATGTTTAGTATTAATATATCCCAATTTTTGTCTTCTCCAGGATATCAGCAGGGGGGAGATAATTGGGTGTGGTACTAAGAGAGAGGGTTTATACTACGTTGATGATGTTTGTGCAAGTTTTGCCATGTCTGCAAAAGGTTCTGCTTCCTCTAATAAAAAAGATCAAATTTGGTTGTGGCATCGACGTTTGGGTCACGTATCTTTTGGCTATCTAGCGTACTTGTTTCCTGATTTATTTTCTAAATGTAAACCTTCAGATTTTCATTGTCAAACATGTATTTTGGCAAAAAGTCATCGTGTTTCGTATCCACCTAGTCCTAATAAAAGGAGTACACCTTTTGCATTGGTGCATTCAGATGTTTGGGGGCCATCTCCCACTACAACTACTTCAGGATTTCGTTGGTTTGTTATATTTGTTGATGATTGTACTCGCATGACTTGGCTCTATTTAATGAAACAGAAAAGTGAAGTAGCTGAACTTTTTTAGAATTTTCATAAAATGATCAAAACCCAATTTTTGGAAATTTACAAGTTCTCCGTTCTGATAATGGTGGAGAATTCATAAACAAATTTTTGAAAGGATATTTTAAGGAACATGGAATTATTCATGAGACTACTTGTGTTGATACCCCACAGCAGAACGGTGTGGCTGAAAGAAAAAATAAATAATTACTTGAAATTACACGTGCAAGTTTAATTGGTTCAAATATGAAACCACAGTGGTGGGAAGAAGCCATTACTACTGCTGTTGATCTTCTCAATCGTGTTCCAACAAGTGTTCTGCAATTTCAAACACCATTGGATAAACTTGCTTCCTTCGTAGATATTCCATCTTGTCTAACTATCCCTTCAAGTGTTTTTGGGTGTGTTGCATTTGTAAATTTACAGAAATATCTGCGTAGCAAGCTTGACCCGTGTGCTTTGAAATGTGTTTTTGTGGGCTATCATCCGTTTCAAAAGGGATATCATTGTTATCATCCTCCTACCCATAAATGTTATGTTTCCATGGATGTGACTTTTTCTGAACAGGAGATGTTTTACGACTCATCAATACTTGATGGGCTATCATCCGTTTCAAAAGGGATATCATTGTTATCATCCTCCTACCCATAAATGTTATGTTTCCATGGATGTGACTTTTTCTGAACAGGAGATGTTTTACGACTCATCAATACTTGATTCACATCTTCCGGGAGGGAGTAATAATGTTGAAGAGGTGAATTGGATGGAGTTATTTCCAGATAATTTTGTTCCAGAAAATGTTCCAGAAAGTATTCCAGGAAGTGTTCCAGAAAGTGTTCTAGAACAGGTTATGGACGCAGATACTGTACTTGACTCAATACTTGTTTCAGACAGTGTTCCAGTAGAGCATGGACAGAATACTACTAGTGCTGAAGAACTCTCTCTCTCATCTATATTACCCACACCTAATTCTCCTCAAGCTGATTATTCCGAGGTAAGTAAAAATTTGGAAATTAATACTAACAATGTTTCTGAGCATGCTAATTGTGACAGATATCATTTACCACCAAGAAGTAACCGTGGGGTATCAGCAGAGAGATTTTCACCGGAACCAGTTAAAAGAGTCAAATATCCGATTGCTCACTATGTATCTACCCACAGACTAGCAGAGTCATCTAAAACTTTTGCTAATAATATTTCTGCAATACATGTTCCGAGTAAAGTCAGTGAAGCATTATCGGATGTGAAATGGGCAGAAGCTATGAAAGAAAAGATGACAGCATTGCAGGAGTTCAACATGAAGGATTTGGGGAACCTAAAATATTTTTTAGGTATTGAAGTTAATCGTTCCAATCAAGGAATATTTCTGTCACAACGTAAGTACGTGCTGGACTTATTAAAAGATACAGGTATGCTTAATTGTGAACCAATTAAGTCTCCAATGGAACTAAATCATGGTCTAGAAGAATGTTCTGACCAGATTCAGGCAGATAAAGGGAGGTATCAAAGGTTAGTAGGTCGACTAATATATTTGTCACATACTAGACCTGATATTGCATATGCTGTAAGTGTGGTGAGTAGGTTCTTGCATAATCCGGGTAAGCAACATATGGATGCAGTCGTGAGAATTTTGCGATATTTAAAGTCAGCACCAGGGAAGGGTCTGTTGTTCTCAAAACATGGCCATACAGATATTCTAGGGTACTCAGATGCTTCGTGGGCTGATAAAGGAGATAGAAAGTCAACTCCTGGTTATCTTACATTTGTTGGGGGGAATCTTGTGACTTGGAAAAGTAAGAAACAGAAGGTGGTTTCATTGTCGAGTGCAGAGGCAGAGTATCGAGCAATGGTAAAAGGTATATGTGAATTGCTATGGTTGAAAGGTCTTATGGAGGAGCTAGGTTACTCTTCACAAAGTCCTATGAGATTGTTTTGTGATAATCAATCAGCAATTAAAATTGCTGAAAATCCTGTCCAACATGATCGAACAAAGCATGTGGAACTTGATAGGAACTTCATATTTGAGAAGCTAGAAAACAAGGAAATTGAAGTACCATATGTTAGTACAAAAGTACAGGTTGCAGACATGTTAACCAAAGTCTTGTCGAACTCAGATTTTGCGGATTCTCTTGTCAAGCTGGGCATATATGATATCTATGCTCCACCTTGAGGGATGGTGTTAGAAATTAGAATCCTTAAATATACTCTAGAATATATTGTACAGCTAGAATATCTAGAATATCTTTTTTTGATTGTAATACCATATATATCTTAGGGTTGTATAGGATGTCGGTGTAATATATTCTATATATACATTGTAAAGAATACAGAAGAATATATGAGAATTATTTTACTTCTCAATAAACGATTCTATTAATCGTCCTTATAATTCTAGTATTTAAACAGAAGGCCTACTAAAACCAATCATCATAGCGGTACCTAATCCTCATTAAAAATTGGAACGTAATAAATATATAAGACATCAAATAATATAAATACAAACAACGAGCCACATTTTAGCACCTTAAAATAATGTACTTAAACCAGAAAGATTATTAAATTGCAAATTACTCTAACTTATCAAAAGAAAATGCCATCGCTGAAGCTTTTAATTTGTGGGTGTAAAAATGCGAAACTGTTATTACCTAATAGATCTAGGGTATAGCACAAATAATACAAGATACCCCCTCTATTTGGTTAGTGGCGGACCTCGAAAATTATGACAGAGGAACAAAATACATCCTACTTCAATTTAACCAGTAAATTAGAACAAAAAATATGATATCAGTATTTCGTTACATATTTAAGCTTACAATTTACACGATGTTTAATAAGTACTAAAATTTACAATTGCCTTAAAAAAATTTGTTAATCTATGAAATTAAAACCACCATCTTAATGTTCTCCTAAACTTTCTCTTGAAGTAAAAATTACAAATCTATATATTATAAATTATTGGATATCCCTTACCTAAGTTTTGGTATCCATATTTAGGTTTGGACAAGATTTTGTATTGATTTTGATCCACTGGATAATCCATTTTTAGGTTTGGTATCCATATTATGTTTGGAAAAGATCCAAATTCATTATTTGACCCATTGTTAATTAAAGAAAGTTTAAATACTATTAATATATTCTATTCATATGTATGGTAAGATTATTAATGAAAATTTGAATGAATTTTTTAATTTTGGTAAGCTTATTAATACATATTATCACATAATAGATATAGAAAATCTAAATAATTTTATCTTTGATTGCATTTGTTATAATATAGAAAAATAATATTTTATTAATATTATTTCTTTCAATATTAATTTATTTGATCTGAAAAGACTTAAATATAAAGTTATTTTTTTATTTAATCGTTATTATTATATATCATAATTATTATGAAATTTAAATTAAACTACCGTGTGCGTATCACGGGCTATAATCTAGTAACTTACAAATATTTGCTAATGTAGGAAACTAAAACTTAGGGTTTAATATCATTTAGGTCATTTATTTTAATTCAATATATCAAGCGGGTCACCGAGAAATTTTGGAATCTATTGAATCACCTCGGCTCAAGCTCGTTAACGAGCCGAACTTGAACACAAGACCGAGCTCGTTTAACTAAACGAGCCGACTCGACTCGACTCGTGAAATTAAACGAGCCGAGTTCGGGCAGAAGATTAGGCTCGTTTAAGTGTAATTTTACACGAGCCGACTCACCTGACTCGTTTAAATAGGCTCGTTTAGCTAAATGAGCCGGCTCGACTCTACTCGTGAAATTAAACGAGCCGAGTTCGGACAGAAGATTAAGCTCGGTTAGTTAAACGAGCTGGCTCGACTCGTGAAAAAAAGCTCGGATTAATACCCGGCTCGAATTTGCCCGGCTCGACTCGAATTAAACCCTAGCTATGTGGACAATCCATGTCAAATGCCACTTCGTTCCAAGTTAAGGTCCACGTCAAGTTAATGTTGACGATTTAACGAAATATGTTTATTTTAACAACAAATCCAATATAACTTAACGGAGTGCAACCATTCACCTATTGAGTGATTTAATAGAGACCAAAAGTTTTACGGTGACCTATTTGATATATTGGAGTGAAATAAGTGATCTGTCCTAAAACTATCATCTTAATGTTTCTTAAACTTTCTCTTGAAGTCAAATTTTTTTTTTTAAAAATGAGAAAATTTGAATTAACAAATTAAAAAAGAGTAAATAATACAATTGCCTTCAAAATATTTGTTAATGCGGGAAACTAAAACTATTGTATAAAGGAGAATACAGGGGTGGTGAGCTAACACCTCTCAAATAGTCTCAATCTATTTTTCATATTTTCTAATATTTTGAATTAATAAATACAAAAAATTACAATTGCCTTTTAAATACTTGTTGTTTGCTAATGTAGGAAACTAAAACTACCATCTTAATGTTCTCCTTAACTTCTCCCAAAGTCAAATTTATAAAAAAAAATAAAAAAATTTAAATTAAAAAAGTAACAAATATTTGAAATCACAATTACCTTCAAAATATTTGTTAATGAGGGAAACTAAAACTATTATCCTCATAGTAAATTTGAGAAACAAGTTATTAGAGTTATATAAATTCCTTCAAACATTCATTTTTTGTCATGTTGTCTGATAACTGTTTAGGTTATAAATTCTAATGATTTTTTTGTTTAAGCCTTTCAGGTTGTGAGAGGCTTTAGAAGAACCAATATTGTAGAAGTGTCGATTTCATATTCATGTAAATTTTTTTGTGTTTAAAAATTATATCTTTTTATTCTATTAAGAGAAGGGGAGTGAGGTGGCGCTTTTCAAATCATTTCAATCAAAATTTTAATTTTCTCAATTTTTTAAATTAATAGATATCTAATATTTTTTTAAAAAAATAATAGTCTAAGAAAAATATTAATTACCTTTTATATATTGAGGAAAGTTCAATGGAGACCCATTTTTATTTGGAAACTCGGAGACCAAAATATGAACCGTCGGATAATGTTAGATCTGGTGATCAAGGTTTAATAACTTTTTTATTAAACAATATATACACGCAGTTTTATGCATAAATCAACGCCTCTCTTCTGGTTTCTATATGGTCATCATTTTACGTCAAATTCATCTTCCCGTCATTCTTTTCTTGTTTTTGTAACAGTTGAATCCACAATCTTTTTTCTTAATTTTATCAATGCAAAGTTCTTACAACTGTGGAATTCATTCATAATTTTTTTTTTTTTAAAATATTTAAACAAATATTATAATGTCGGAACGATGCACGGCTTAGATAACTATTTCCCACAATAAGAGCGCGAAGACTTTGGTTGCAAAGACAGACTTGGGCTAACGAACAAACTTTATACACTTATGTTAAAGTCTAAAGAATAGCCTTCACCTACAGTAAGTATAAAAGGCAGAGGGTTCAAGCTTTAACGTAAACACTTGTGCCTGAGTATTCAAAATTCTGTATTTAACCATAATAAACTAAAAATCAAAATGTGTCTATATATATCACAGAACAGGCATTAGTACCAAACTTACAAATAACATGACACTGATCACCAACTAAAATAACTCAAAACATAACGAAATACCGAGTGATCTACACATGAATATATGAACTATATACCTTAATTTCAGATAAATCGGGCCAATTTGCATATTTTGAAAAGAAAGCAATTTCAACCGACTACCCATGCATAGTCATACGCGTATCTACTGGAACACATACACATACTCACCTTTGATGTTGTTTGTTCGGCAGCCCTTCCCCGCTGTTCCTCCACGTCATCGATGTTGTTGCTGTGCGAGGGAGCCTATCAAATGAAAACAAGATGAAACGTAAATCAAACACCGTTGTATGCAATATTATAAACAAAATGATAATAAGCATATGATAGCTATGTAGAACAGAGAGAGAGGATATGTGAAACAAGGCTATTGATTCAAATTCTACCAAACACACATATGGTCCATAATGTCAAACCTTGTCCTACTTAACCAGAAGCTAACAAACTAGACGATGAATTACACAAGTATCCTTGATAATGGAGCACCTTCCAATCCTTAACAAACTAAATAAGACAAAGCTAAAAACAGTAATACATGAAATACTACTGTTATTTTATTGAGCAAACTTAAGTGCATGAAAACGACGAAGTAAACTTGTCTTTAGGCTTCAATCCAGTTGAGCATCTTCCTTCCTTTGCATGCATGAGAAATACTACCATCTTCATTACTCCCCCTCAAGTGGAGTGGAGGTGTTAACCGAGGCTCCAATCTTGTGCAAGAGGTAGTTGTGCTGCTTCACTATCAACGGCTTGGTGAGAATGTCTGCGAGTTGGAGATGAGAGGGAACATGGCTGGTAGTCACAGTCCTGTATCTTGTCCCAGATATAATGGCAGTCCAATTCGATGTGCTACGTTCGTTCGTGAAGCACAGGGTTAGCAGCTATAGACAAGGCTACTTGGTTATCACTTTTGATTATAGTTGGAAGAAGATTGGCCAGCCCCATGTCCTTGAGAAGAGAGTGCAACCAAGTTACCTCACAACAAGTGAGTGCCATGGCATGATTTCTGCTTCAGCCATAGAACGGGCCACGACTGACTGTTTCTTAGTTTTCCACGAAATAGGCGAAGATCCAAGCAGAATACAATACCCAGTAGTACATTTGCGTGTAATGGGACAACTCGTCCAGTCACTATCGCAGTAGGCCGTTAGCTGGGCTACAGAGGATGAAGATAAGAGAATACCTTGGCCAGGATTGGTGAGAAGATAACGTAGGATACGTTTGGCAGCTTGCATATGCACATTAGTTGGATATTACATAAACTGAGCAAGATTGTGCACTGGAAAGGAGAGGTTTGGACGAGTAAGAGTGAGATAGATCAATTTCCCCAACAGCTTTTGATATGGATGAGGATTAGTGAGAGGAATTCCTTTATCTGGTGTGAGTTTAAAATGAGTGTCCATAGGCAGCTTTAAAGGAGTAGCAGAGAGCATACCAAACTCAGTTAAGAGATCCAACACATATTTCTTTTGTGAGACAAAGAACCCAGCTTGTGTTCTGTCAATTTCAAGGCCTAAGAAATAGGTCACAGGGCCTAAATCTTTCATGTGAAAAGTATCAGACAGCACAAACTTCAAGTCTTTGATAGATGCATCACAATTGCCCGTAATTAACAGGTCATCCACATAAATAAGCACGAGAGTAAGAGAGGCAGGGGTCATTATTGTGAAGAGGCCGTAGTCTGCCTTGGAATGCACAAATCCAATAGATAAGAGAGTCTCATATAGCTTGTCAAACCATTCATGTGGTGCTTGACGCAACCCATACAATGTCTTCAATAATTTGCACACCAAAGTAGATCTCATGTGAGCCATTTTCTCCCCCTGAGCATGAGAAATCCTACTACCATAGCCTGTATAACCTTGTGGGAAATGCATATACACAGCTTCATTGAGAGTGCCATATAGAAAGGCATTTGACACATCCATGTGAATGACATCCCAATCATGCATTGCTGCTACTGCAAGAACTGCTCGTACAGTTGACATCTTAGCCACCGGAGCAAAGGTCTCCATGTAATCCACACAATAGGTTTGCTTGTTACCGAGAATCACCAGTCGAGCCTTGAATTGTCCACACTGCCATCTGGTTTGTACTTGGTCTTATAGACCCATTTGCTTTCAATGGCTGTCCTTTCCGAGGGAAGCTCAGTAATTTCCCATGTTTGATTTTCTTCAAGAGCATCTAGATCTGCGTTCATGACATCAATCCAATGAGATTGAGTGACAACATGTTTAAAGAGAACAGGATCAGTGCCATGCACAATGTTTGCCAGAAAACAATTAAACTCACTAGTAATTGGTTGAGACACAATTCTAGAGACGCTAACAACAGTGTTTGAAAGAGGAATTTGGTGATAACAGATTTCGGAGGTTGCTGGAATAACGAAACTATGAAAATAGGGGGATTTAGGATTTTGGATGTTTGGGGCTGGACTTGAGAGGTGTCTCGACTTGTTAGATGTGTCGGATCCTTTCCCAAGATGCTTGCGTACCTTATATTTATAAGGATCAAGCCAACGCAGTTCTGTTAAGGATTGGTTTTTAATCCCTATGATTGTTAAGGGATGTATTTTGGGAATTAGTAGATTTTATTTCTTTAAATTATATTCGCGTTGGGATACCTTCCTGATTTGAAGGATATCGTTTGGAGATATTTTCTATCATTAATTGGAGATAATTCCTCGTTTCATAGAGAGGAAATAATTAACTTTGGGGTTAAGTTAATTATTATTAGATTCGTATTTGGAAATTTGGGAGATAATTGAAGCAACCGAAAATATGGCGTAACAACTACCCCCAAGTTCTTCAGTGTAGCTTGCCGCATTGGAGAACTAAGCATGCTTCGATCTTCCAAATTTCTTGAGTCACTGAAACAACTAGGTGATGAAGATTAGTAAATAATATGGAGCACCTAAGTGCCCGTAATATGCATGTAGATGTAAACGAGACAATATGCGAGAAGTAAATAACAAGTTTTGTAGGTGTGAGAGAATGTATCTTGGAGGGTCATCCAAACATTATCCGGAAAAGTCATTCAAAGTATTCCAAGCAATATCCTGAAAAACAAACATTCAAAGAAAATATCCTCCATTAAGCACTCCGAGAAATACCCTCCTCAAAGAAGGACGTATTCTAGAGTTTTCATAACGTATTCCGGAAAATATCCTCCTCAATGAAGGTCATATCCACTAGAATTTCCATAAATGCATCCAGAGAATACCCTCATCACGGGAGGTCATATTCCTAGAGCTCGTACCTTGATGAGGCGCCGAAAGTACGGACATCCCCCCCGGAAGTACGGTTTTTGCAAGGATTTTATAATCTGGGATACCCTCCTCAAAGGAGGTCGCTCCCCATTTCAGAAATATCCCTCCTCACAGGAGGTGGATTTTCCGAAGCTCGAACCTTGATGAGGCGCCGGAAGTACGGACATCCCCCCCGGAAGTACGGTTTTTCAAGGATTTAATAATTTGGGATACCCTCCTCAAGAGGTCGCTCCCCATTTCAGAAATATCCCTCCTCACAGGAGGTGGATTTTCCGAAGATCGCTTCATTCTTACTAAGACTCTCCTTAAAGGAGATCATCTTTTTAATAAATCACGAAGACCCTCCTTAGAGGAGGTCGTCTAACACAAAAAATAATGGAGACCCTCCTTAGAGGAGGTCATCTTTCCAAAACCATATCAAAATCCCAAGATTCTTCCAAAAAACAAATATCAGCAACACTTGAAGGGTCTTTGAAAAAATATAAGCAATACCAAAAATTCTTCAAAAAAATATCAGCAACACCCAAAGAATCTTCAAAAATTTATCAGCTACACCCGGATGGCCTTCCAAAAATATAACCTCACAAGAAAGAGTCTTCCAAAATATTACCCTCATCAAAATAGGGTCATCCAAAATAATCAACTCTTCGAATAAGAGCATTCCAAAATATTACCACTACAAAGGAGGGCCTTCCAAAATAATAAACTCTTCGAACAAGAGCCTTCCAAAATATTACCCCTGCAAAGGAGGGCCTTCTAAAATAATAAACTCTTCGAATAAGAGCCTTCCAAAATAATTACCTCTGTAAAGGAGGGACTTCTAAAATAATAAACTCTTCGAATAAGAGCCTTCCAAAATAATTACCCCTGCAAAGGAGGACCTTCCAAAATAATAAACCGGAGAGTCTTCTTTTTTGACAAATTCAATCCGCAAATTTGAAAATAATTTTCTGACATATATATATGATGCAATAGTATATGCAAAAAATAAAAAATTTAAGACATAATTTATGTGCAATAGAAATATAAAATTTTAAGCATGCACAAAATATAAAATATAAAATATATATCACATGAATATTTAATAATAATAATAATAATAATAACAATAATATAATTTGCGTGGCATAAATGTTAATAAAATTGCAACAAATTAGTTTGCGGAGAAAAATAAAAACTTATCTTTATTTTTTAGTTAATGTTCGGCTGGCAATTTTCGTTGCATGTTGGTCGTCCTGCCGCGCGTAGCTTCTGTTTTCTCCTCTTTTTTTTTTTGTTTTTCTAGACAATGCACGGGCCCGCCATCAAACTTCCTTTCTTTGCAATTGTGACTTGTTTGTCTTTTCTCCTAGTTGCTTGTGGTTGCCTCCGGTAACGTTGCATCTTTTTTTTTTCAATTTTTTTATTCCCGCTGGTTCCACGAACATGCTGCCTGTTTAACCATGCGTGTACATCAGGTGCTTGGTTTTTTATGGGTAAAAAAATAAATATTTAAATTGCAAGTGCACAATTTCATTGTTTTAATACTTGAGATTCGATCTACAGAGACTAATATTTTCGTGATCCTTAATTTTAAATTTAGGCGAACTAGAATAATCAATTTTTGAGATGGGTTTAATTTGCCGATCAATTAACTAGATAATAAAAGATAAATATAATTAAAATTAAATGCAAGCATACTACGAAACTGAAACGGGCTTCATTTAAAAAGAACAAGTAATAATTAGCTAGTGATTAAATAATGATTGCATTAATGATTAAATTAAACAAAAAGGTGAACAAATATGGCAGGTACAAGGATGCAAAGCAGACCACATGTGGACTAAGAAACAAGAAAATGGGCTTAATAAAAATAACATGGGCCAGAAAACTAATGTTATAACGGAAGCCAGAAAGAGCTAAAAATATTATGATATACGTAAATGAAGAACACAGATTGGCAGAAGAGAAAACTTTATTAATCTTGAGGATAACACAGATTACAGAGTATTCTTATTACAGATGTATCGACTCAGATCTAGATCTCAGATCTAGACTACCAATTCAGATTACAGACGTCCTTATGACCAGACTCAGATTATCAGATGTCTTTCGACTACAGATGTTCTTGACAGACTCAGATCTAGATTGCAGACTCAGATCTAGATTACAGACTCTACCGATTTATGATAGACTGATTACAGACATAACAGATTATATCAGATTGATATTGCTAGGATATTCCCCTAGAGAGTTTATATAATACTCTCTAGGCGGTTACAGAAGGATCTAGAAGACTAGGCCCAAAACAAAACAGAAACAGAATAGAATTCCAATAAACAAAACAGAAACAGAATAGAATTCCAATTCTGACCAGTTTACCAAAACAGAGTAGAATTCCAATTCTGAACAGAAAACTGAAAATCTCTAGCACAGATTATTCAAGGCATATTTCAACAAATCTCCACCTTGACTTGAATCCTCTCACAAAATAACAGATGTACCAGACGCATCATAATAATGCCAGATGTACCAGCTGCACCATAATAATGCCAGATGTACCAGATGCACCATAATAATACCAGATGTACCAAAAAAACAGATGTACCAGATAAAACTCTTTTGCCTCAGATTTTGCCCTCAACGGGCAATCAACAACTCCGAACATTTAGCAAGTCCAAGCAATTTTGAAACTTGCTATGTGGAACCAGCTTGGTAAGCATATCAGCTGGGTTATCAGCAGTACCCACTTTGCTCACCTTGATTCTCTTGTACCATTGCCTTGGAGACTGCTTTAGCCCATACAAGGACTTACATGTAACTGCTTCTGACTGTGGTTGTTGAACTTCTTGTTGTGGTTCACTCTCAACCTGAGTGACTTCCTGCTCCACCTGTTTCTCAACACCACCACTAACTGCCTCTGTCCAGAGTCTTCTAGTTAGTCCTGCATTAGAGAGCATACACCTAGCTCTCTCCAGAAGTGTCTGATTCATACGCTCTGCTACACCATTCTGCTGCGGTGTATCCCTGACTGTATGATGCCTAGAAATCCCTTAATTCTTACAGAACTCATCAAACTCAGATGAGCAAAATTCCAGACCATTATCAGTTCGCAGCCTCTTAATTTTCTCCGAGAATGCGACAGCAACAGAACCTGATAACGTAGAACCTTGAAGAAGATACAAGGTACCATGTTTAACACCTTTCAGAACCACATCAGAACCCTTGCAGACATGTAGAACTCCACCTTCACCTTGAAAACTGAAACTCTTGCTATCTAACATACTCAAAGATATCAGATTCTTTGTCATAAGTGGAACATGCCTAACATCATTCAATGTGCAGAAATTTCCATCATGTGTCCGAAGTTTAACCGAGCCTATTCCAACCGTCTCACAAACAAAACTGTTAGCCATAGAAATTTTGCCACCGTCTATTTGCTCATAGGTTGTGAACCACTCCCTGCGTGGACATACATGATAAGATGCTCCAGAATCAAGAATCCACACATCAGAGTGATGTGTGTGATTAGCAGCAACAAGAGCAATATCTTCTTCAGAATCGATATCAGCTACAGCAGCAATATCTGTCAATTTATCCTGTTGCTTCTTTTTCTTGGGACAGTCAGATTTCCAGTGTCCCTTCTCTTTAAAGTAATTACAGATATCATTAGGTTTTGGACCCTTAAGAACTGGTTTCTTCCACGAGTTTCCATGTCCATTACTCCCACTGGCTGTTAATCCAACAACCCGATTATCTACACCTGTACCAGCCGCCTTGTGGCGCAACTCTCTAGTATGGAGAGCAGATCTGACCTCCTCTAGAGAAATAGTATCTTTACCAACAATAAACGATTGCACAAAGTTCTCATACGATAATGGTAAAGAAACTAACAAAATCAATACAGCATCCTCATCTTCAACTTTAACATCAATATTACGCAATTCTAATAAAATTGTGTTTAACTGATCTAAGTGACCTCGAAGAGACATACCTTCCTGCATTCGCAGAGTGAACAGACGTTGCTTCAGAAGCAACTTGTTTGTTAAAGACTTTATCATGTAAAGACTTTCAAGCTTTAACTACAAACCAGACGCGGTATCCTCCTCCGCGATTTCAGTAATAATATCATCTGCAAGGCACAACAGAATTGTTGAGTGTGCCTTTTCTTCCAGAGTGGCCATCTCAGCGCTTGTAGAAGTAGCAGCCGATTTCTTGTTCAACGGCGCCAAGAGCCCCTGTTGCTTTAACAAAGCACGCATCTTGATCTGTCACAGACTGAAACTATCCCGCCCAGTAAATTTGTCGACCTTCACGTTAATACCACCAGATCCAAACATAGCTCTCCGAAAACCAAGCTCTTGATACCAGTTTGTTATAACGGAAGCCAGAAAGAGCTAAAAATATTATGATATGCGTAAAGGAAGAACACAGATTGGCATAAGAGAAAACTTTATTGATCTTGAGGATAACACAGATTACAGAGTATTCAGATTACAGATGTACCGACTCAGATCTAGATCTCTGATCTAGACTACCAATTCAGATTATAGACGTCCTTGTGACCAGACTCAGATTATCAGATGTCTTTCGACTATAGATGTTCTTGACAGACTCAGATCTAGATTACAGACTCAGATCTAGATTACAGACTCTACCGATTTATGATAGACTGATTAAAGACATAACAGATTATATCAGATTGATATTGCTAGGATATGCCCCTAGAGAGTTTATATAATACTCTGTAGCCGGTTACAGAAGGATCTAGAAGACTAGGCCCAAAACAAAACAGAAACAGAATAGAATTCCAATAAACAAAACAGAAACAGAATAGAATTCCAATTCTGGCCAGTTTACCAAAACAGAGTAGAATTCCAATTCTGAACAGAAAACTGAAAATCTCTAGCAAAGATTATTCAAGGCATATTTCAACAACTAAAATGGATCATCAATATTACTAATTCCAGAAAATAGGTAACATAATAAAATATGGGCCAACAAACATACAAACATGATTTTGACAAAACGAGCAGATAACCATAAGATCTAAATTTATAAACTGAAAATTAACACTTAACAGCATGCAAATGAACTAACTTGAAAATAAAAAAAAACCAACGCAGCACTAACTTAAAAATAAAATAAAATAAATTATTTGCAAGCGGATATTAGAAATTCAGATAGACAACATAATCACAGGCTCACAGCAAGAAACATGCGAATGGTATAGATGCAAATTGAAACTGAAGCAGTAAGAAATGGGCTAAGCAAATAAAATGGATCAGATAGTTGAAAACATGAACCAAAAACATCACAAGCAGCCTAAAAACAAGTAAAAAAAAAAAAAAATTAGAGTGCTAAATGAAACAACAAGGAAATAAACAAACAGATTGATGCAGGCAAGAGATAAAGGATTAAATTTTAAAGGTATTGTAAAATGAAGTCAAGACCTGACAGACAGTTAAGCAGTAGAGGAACAAACAATTGAAAACTAAAGCTAAAAAAATATTTCCGGAAAAGAAATGAAAATGGAAGTAATAAATTACTGACGAGCGAATTCTAAAATCATATCTAATACATCCAAAGTCAAACCCCTCACACAAAACAAAGTTGTAGAGAAGTGAGCTCCGCCGGAAAATACAAAAAAGATATCGGAAAATTTAAGAAGGCAACTAAAACATAAAAATAGATCTAAATATTTAAAGTACTAATTTTAACATTACTAAATGGCACCTTTCATACAAGAAATGTGAATTTCATTGTAATAAGAAAGATTTCATAGCCAAAATGAAGAAGGAAGAACAAGATTTAAAGATCAAATTAAAGCTTGCATTAATATGAAAGAAGGTGTTTACAAAATATGAAAGCTACTACAAAATAAAGATGGTGGCTATTCTAAAAACTAGGGTAAACTAAAAACTAAAGCCTTGCTCCCGAGTTTTTTAGGGAAGGAAAACAAAGTAATGTAAGGGAAAGTAAAGTAAAGTAAGTGAAATATATTTCATCAACTTGCTCCCGAGTTGAATGGAGTGTAAATAAAAAAGGAGTTAAACTACTTTAATTCACGTGCTCCCGAGTAGGAAGGAAAGCAACTAATAATGATCAAAATGACAAATTTACCCTTTTATGTTAAAAGAATTCATTTATCTCATAAATCATTGTCAAGTACTTTTGCCTAAAAAAGTCTCATTAAATTGGTATTGAAAAACCTTGGGTGCCTTATTCTGATTAATTAAGTCTATATTTTGAACCATGATATCCAGAATGAGATTCTAGTACATATTAGTGGTCGTAGCAGCATTCTACATTCAAAAAATTGATTTGGAATTTTATGGCATTTTACCCTGGATTGTTAACTTTAGGAGAACACTTGCCAACACACCCAGCATTGACAGATAAAAAAGACATAGCAAGTTTATATACAGAATAGCTAGGATTAATAATTAGCCTTCTTATGGCTACACAATACACACTACCATTAACGACCAAATTCAAGTATTTAACAAAACAAGTTAAGAAAAACAAAATGACATAGTGTCTATTTTTTTTCCTGCCAGTGTCCCACTAAGAAGAAGTCTGCTTCATAATATCTTCTAGCAAACGCTTACTCATAAAAAGTGGACAGCCGAAGAGAATGCGTGCATCATTGGGATTTTTTTCTAAAAAAAAAGATAAGCATTGTATATTGCATCTGCTTTCAAGCCGATAATTTTCAATTGCTTAAATATTTCTTCCTCTGAATAAACACGTTGGCGGGATTGTTCAACAATGAGATTAGTTTCTTTAAGAATATTATTACCTTCTTTAAGAGCATCAGCAACATGTTCCATTGAAGTCAAGATCTTTGTCATTTCACCTTCACCTTCAACTTTCTTTTTCTTACCCTTTGAATTTTCCATTTCATCTTCACCATCATTCTTTCTTTTCCTTGGTATGGACTTAGAGGCACTTGATTGATGTTCTTGTGGACAATCCATTCCTAATAAAATCTGGACATCATCCGTAGCGCTGAAATTTACCAGTGTCACCTCATTAGCATTTAGCAGATCGTCAATTTGATCAATTGTTTCAGCACCAAATTCACTTCCAGCAACCCATTTTTTACATTTTTCCTTTGTTGTTTCAGCTTTTCCACCAGTTGCCCTATCTTTTGCAAACAGTGCACTCAACTCTTCATAGTTAAAAACTTGTTTAGTTTTCCATTTCTGTAATAACCCAAATTTCTGTACTTGAGAAAACTTTTATTTTGGGATGAATAGTGTTTTGCATGGATGAATAGTAAAATGTATGGATGAATAGTGATTTCGAGACTCGAGAAATTTTTCACGTTACCCTATGTACGGAACGAGATACGGATATTTTGAAGTTATATTAGCGATCTACGAAGCGAATAAGTGTACGTAAATGCGATCGGATTTCAGAAAATCCAAACTTTATTATTATGAAATATTTGACCAGGCAGTGAAGAGCATATCAATGCAATCAAGACAAGTGAATGATTATATCAAGGATTCAAGAATTATATTTTTATAAAATACGATTTGAGGATTTAGAATGAAAACCTTTGGGTTAGAATAACGAGCGTTCTAGAAATCGCTAGAACTTTATAACGAGATTAAGCAACTAAGAGAACGCGAAACAAATTATGGATTAAATACGTAACGAGATGAAAAACCCTACATGAGAGTCTAGGGTTTATTATTAAGAGAAATTGGTGGAAAGAAAACAAGAAAAGAAAAAGAAAAAGAAGTGGTGAGGTGTATGATCAAGGAGCAAGCCAACAATGCAACTTCTTATGAAACACAAATCTTTGCCAAGTGTTTTGGGAGTGACATAGGCTCTCTAACAGTCTCTAACAGCTGGGTGTATCACAAATATCACACAAAATCATTTACAACTAGTCAAAGAAGATTAGAAGAGAGAAAAAGCAAGAACACCACCATTCCACAAAACTGCCCAGCAGAAACCTATTAGCAAATGAAAGCATATACTGTATATTCAAGGAATGCCAAGAACTGTGTCCTTTATTGATCAAAGCAAATACATATAAATAGAACGAAATGTAAATCAACTCTCCTACAAAATAGGAACACAACCAACTAATACAAATCACTACCTACTTGATTGATAGCTAATCTTTTATTTCCTAAAACTACTCAAACAGAAACCTGACCAAGTCAATGCTGACATGATGATTATTAATCAAAACAAACAAATCAATTTGAGATTATCCAACAATTCCCCCCTTAATCTCAACATTCCTGTCCAGCTGTTGCACTCCCAAGAGCCTACGCATCTTCTCAAACTTTACGGTCGTCAATGCCTTTGTTAAACTATCAGCACGCTGCAAATCACTACTCACATGTTTGATGACGACTTCACCACGTTCCACACATTCACGAATGAAATGATAGCGAATATCAATGTGTTTGGACCTACCGTTAAAAACTGGGTTTTTTGCTAAATCAATAGCCGACCTGTTGTCAATGTACAGTGTGATTGGTTCCACAACTTCTGATGTAATCTGGCTCAGTACATTCCGCAACCAAATCCCCTGACATGCTGCTGCAGTAGCTGCCATTAGTTCAGCCTCGCACGTAGATAAAGCAACACACCTCTGCTTCTGTGAGACCCAGGATACAAGACTTTCATTCAAGTAGTATGCCATTCCCCCGGTACTTTTTCTGTCATCCACTGTGCCACCCATGTCACTATCCGAGAACCCAGAAATAGCATTGTTACCTCCTTTCTCTGTGTAGACTAATCCGTAGTGCAGAGTGCCTTGTAAGTAACGTAATATCCTCTTGACAGCATTTAAATGGAGCACCGTAGGTCGTTCCATGTATCGACTCACAACCCCTACAGCATAAGCAATGTCTGGTCGCGTATTGACTAAATAACGCAAGCTACCAACCAGACTTTTATACATTGTAGTGTCAACAGTCCTTCCCATTTCATCCTTACTGATTGATTCCTTAGGATCCATAGGATACCTAGTTGGGTTACAATCCTTCATCCCTGCTTTTTCTAAGATTTTCTTTGCATAAGACGACTGTTTTAGAATGATATTACCTTGGTTTTGTTCGACTTCAATTCCAAGATAGTAGCTGAGTCTTCCCAGGTCCGTCATTTCGAATTTTTCTCCCATTTCTGCTTTGAACCCTTCGATCTTAGCAACACTAGCTCCAGTCACTAGAATATCGTCAACGTACACGGCTATAATCACACTATCTTTCCCTTCACCCTTCGTGTAAACAGCATTCTCGTACGGGCACCTCTTAAAACCCAAGCTCATAAGACACTGATTGAGCTTTGCATACCAGGCCCTTGGCGCCTGTCGTAGGCCATACAACGCTTTACTCAGCTTGTACACCAGATTTTCACCACCCTCCTTCTCGTATCCTACTGGCTGTGAAACATATACGTCTTCAGTTATTTCGCCATTTAGAAATGCCGTTTTTACATCCAGGTGATGTACTTGCCAATTCTTCTTTGCAGCCAAAGCTAGTAACAACCGAACAGTTTCAAGACGTGTCACCGGGGCATAAACCTCCTCATAATCAATGCCGTATTCTTGAGCATATCCCTTTGCCACGAGTCGAGCTTTATATTTTATTACCTTTCCCGTTGCATCCCGTTTCAATTTGAATATCCACTTCAGACCTATTTCCTTCTGCCCAGTCGGTAATTCAACAAGTGACCAAGTGCCATTTCTCTCAATAGATTCAATCTCTGCATCCATGGCTCGTCGCCAATTCTGATCCTTTACTGCCTCCTTGTAGTTTGCTGGCTCCTCTATTCCCATTAAATACAACTCTTCATCCAGTGTCACCTCTTCTGTATCATTATAAATAGCTGATAGTCGCCTGCTCTTCTTGGGGGTAGCACTATCGTCATAATCTTCACGCCTCAGTTCGTGTAATGCAGAATGAGAATTAGAACTCTCTGTAAGTCGAGAACCAGGACTAGGCTGTGAACCATGACTACCAAACTGTGAACTAGGAGTAGAGTGTGAATCAGGACTCTCTGACTGGTAGATACTATCATCATTTGCACTGTGATTTTCTCCTTCAACTACATCATCCTCCAGCTGAAAATTCTTGATTGTGAAAGTGTTCATCCTTTCACTGTTGCCAAATTCTGTCTCCTCCCAGGACCATGCTTTCTTCTCTTCAAACGTGACATCTCTACTTACATGAATTCGATCCTCCTTAGGATTATATAGCCTGTAAGCCTTGCTACCAGGCTCCTTCCCAAGATTAACAACACGAATACTACGATCGTCAATCTTAGAAGTGAGTTGACTAGGAACTTTCATGTGTCCAACACAACCGAACACACGAAGATGTGATATATCCGGCTTCCGTTCTGACCACGCTTCGTAGGGAGTAACACCTGTCAAAGCTCTTGTTGGCATACGATTTAGTACATACACTGCATGCCTAACAGCTTCCCCCCAAAACCTTGTTGGCAAACTCATTTCCTTTAGAAGACTTCTAGCCATTTCCATGACTGTTCTGTTGCGACGTTCCACCACACCGTTCTGTTGTGGTGTATACGGAGCAGTGTAATGCCGTTTTACTCCGTTTTCTTCACAAAACAATTTAAATTCATTGGAAGTAAACTCACCCCCCCTATCCGTTCTAAAAGTTTCAATCCTTCATTTTCCAGTTTCGACCACAGCTTTAAATTTCTTGAATGCATCAAAAGCTTCATTTTTACTCTTAAGAAAATAAGCCCACATAGCACGGCTAAAATCGTCAACTAATAAGAAAACATACCGGTTTCCAGCTGCAGTTGCAGGAGTAATTGGGCCACAAAGATCACCATGAACAAGTTCTAACACTTTTGTGGCACAGAAGTTTGCTTTTGTTGGCATATGTTTTCTAGTTTGCTTTGACTGTAGACACCCCACACACACCTCCTTTGGTTGAATAATCCTTGGAAATCCTTTCACCATGTTCTCCTTGAATAGCAAAGACATAGCTTGGTAGTTCACGTGCCCTAACCTGGCATGCCATAGCTTCGAATCTTCTTCTGGTTTTGACAGTAGACACATTGGCTTTGCAGATTCAATAATCAGCTTGTACAGTCTATTTGCAGATCTCTTTACTTTCATAAGAAGACTTCCCTCTCTTTCATGAACCCACATGTAATCACCCTTGATTGTGACTTGATTACCTTCTTCAGATAATTGACCGAGACTGATGATGTTACTACGGAGGCTCGGTATAAAATAAACATCACTGAGAGTTCGCTCATCACCATTCTTACACTTAAAAACAATTGAGCCCTTTCCTTTTATCTCCACAGATGATCCATCTCCGAATTTTACTTGTCCAGACACTCCTTCATCCAACGTGTAAAACTTTGATTTTTGTCCGGACATATGATTGCTAGCGCCATTATCGAGATACCATAGATTCGACTCCCCTTGATTTTCACCAGGTTCTTTCTTCAGTACAGGTCTTACCTTTCCTTCATCAAGAATCAACGATCGTGCATCCTTGTTGGTGTGTACAGCCAGCAATAATGCTGGTTCATCATCATCCATCCGTCTTATAAGATTTGCCTCCTGCCTCTGTTCACTGTAGCGTCTTGGTTTTTTGCAATCTCTTGCAAAGTGCCCAAATAGGTTGCAATTAAAGCACCTAACCTTACTTTTGTCCTGTGCTCCTCGAGGCCTGAAACCTGAGTTCTGTCCCTCTGCTCCTCCTTTACCACTACGCTTATTCCATTCTTCTCGTGTAAATAGCAACTTTCCCTCTTCACTATCCCTTTTCCTCCATTCTTCTTCTGTAAGCATGAGCCTTGTTTCGCCTGTCTCTGTCTTGCCCTTTACTCTCTCTTCGTGTGCCTTCAAAGAGCCCATGGCTTCTTCCACGGTCATGGTCTCCAAGTCACCGAATTGTTCTATTGTGGATGTGATCTGTAAGAACCTGTGTGGGACTGCCCTCAACAAACGTTTTACCACATATGATTCATCCATTTCCTCTCCCAATGCTCGTATGTTTGTCACGAGTCCATTGAGTTTCATGTAGAAATCATCGAGCCCATCTGTCTCCTTCATACTGAGGGATTCAAACTCCGCTTTGAGAGTTTGTACCCTTGCTTTTTTCACCTTTTCTGCCCCCTGGCACAATGTCTGTATCGCCTCCCATGTTTCCTTTGCCGTTTTCTTATCCGCAACTGACAGCAAAACTTCTTCTGGTATTCCCTGATACAACATGGCCATTGCGACTTTGTCTGTCTTCTCTTCGATTACTGCCTTTGGATCCGTCGACTGAACTGCACTCCAGACTCCTTGAGCCTGCATATACACCTTCATTTTTAGTGACCAAGCAGTGTAATTCTCTCTGGACAGTGTCGGATACGTCAAACCAAAAGAACCTCCTTTCATCTTGTTTGCATCCCCGTTCGACATCCTTGCTCTGATACCACAATATTAGCAAATGAAAGCATATACTGTATATTCAAGGAATGCCAAGAACTGTGTCCTTTATTGATCAAAGCAAATACATATAAATAGAACGAAATGTAAATCAACTCTCCTACAAAATAGGAACACAACCAACTAATACAAATCACTACCTACTTGATTGATAGCCAATCTTTTATTTCCTAAAACTACTCAAACAGAAACCTGACCAAGTCAATGCTGACATGATGATTATTAATCAAAACAAACAAATCAATTTGAGATTATCCAACAAAACCCACCTTAAAGAAAAATTCATATCTCCACTTCTATCCATTCATAAATCACCAAATTTAAACCATAGCTTCCTCATTGTATGCAGAACACACATTTAAAATTTCATGGCCAACAAAGGAGTGTAGCCTAGTCAAATCTCTCCTCCAAGTTGGAGAATCAAAACTGTCCAGCAATTAGCAGTTTCGACCTCTCACCTTAGCAAGCCCGTAAGTCGAGATTCAAGATTCCCCTGGTGATGAGCTATGACTCAAAAGAAAGCCCTTGAAGAGTAGAAGGTGTAATAAACATTTGAGAACCATTCTCTGAATTTTCGAATTTAAACAGATTTTACAAAGTGGTGATGGATAGTAGTGAATAGTAACTTAACCTTGTTTTCTTGTTTTAATGTTCAAGTTTAAGCGTCCTAAGGACTATCCAAGGCTTGTTTAAGGATTCCCAAGAATTGTTAGTGTTGTTAAGACATCAAGGAAGGTATAAACCATAACCTTACCTTTTATTTTTATGAGTTTTATGGTTAGTTTTGAGATGGATTCAAGATAAGATCATGTTTAAGTGTTTTAGTGATAATTTGACTTTGTAAATTATGAAAAATGATGGGTGATGGATTTTAGTCTCACCACCGGACTTATAGATGTAATATGGATGTTTGTTGAGGTTGTGGATGTATGGTATGCCCGGTGTGGCTTGGTTATGTTGTGACAAAATGGAAATATGTCCGAGTTATAGCCGTCGTAATGGTGAAATTTCGTTAACCCTTGAAAACACGAGACCATAAAACCATTTTTAGACTCACCACTGCCTATAATTACAAAGATAAGGTTGTCTAGTTTATTTTGCCGAAAGAATCGAGTTAAAAGAGTTTACGGTTTAAGAGTTATGCTAGTTTTAGTGAAAGCGGTTCGAGAGATTTCATTGCAGAAATGTAACCACTTTGATGCTAAGTTTGAGACCCTTAATAGTCGAATTAAATTGTGACATTTTGTGGATAAATGTTAAGTATAGTTAGTAAAGTATGTGCGAAGGTTTCGAGTCAAAAAGATTATTTTCCGATTTTATAAAAATGTGTCAGTCGAGGGTGCGCAAGTGAAAAAGCCATTTTAGGGGATGATACTATTTATTGCTAAACCCCTGCCATGTTTTGTAAATTACGAAAAATGAGTCCTCTGACCAGAGCCAAATATTGAGTAGGTTACCTTCTAGATATTCTCTAGATCGTGCACGCGAAAACGGTGCATCATTTGAGTTAACGGTTATCGAGTTATGAACGTTTTAGTAAAAGTGGTGTAAATAGTAAAAATCTGCAGTTGAGCCAACTTTGGAAATACATTCCACCTATCTAGACCCGTGTTTGTGAACCAAGATTTTATGATAAATATTACAAATACCAAAGATGATTTTAGAAGTGGTTTCGTATTTAATACATTTCCAGTGACGTATTAAAAGTGTTGGAGTGCGAGTCAAGGAATAGTAATTTTTAGGGAAGTCAACTCTAGAGGTACTACTTTGACCATTCGTTTTGGCTAAGTTAAAAGAGGAATTTCGAGTCGACTAAAACACGAAACTTGTAAAGGATTATCAAGGCAACATATTGGTGTAAAGAACGAGGTTATAAATGGTTGAGTAGTTGAGTATAACTTGAATGCGAGGATCGATTTCGAACCAAACTTATGTCGTAAGTGTTTGTCATCTAACATGGACTTAGTATGAGTCTAGGATGACCCCTTAGTGCCTTGGTTTTGATTGACTTAAGTGCCTAAGCATTAAGTTATAAGTGGATCATATAGGGGATTAATCGCGTGTTTTCTTGACTTTGTTAGATTGTCGGATTCCGCTACGAGCCCCTGCTACATCCGGAGTACCAGGCAAGTATACTAACTCTTACTCTATCGTTCAGAGTAGAGATATTTTGTAATGAAAGTTGTTCGTAATAGTAGTTAAATGCGAGTAAACATAATGAGGAGATATGGAAGTATGGTTAGAAGTTATCTTCCAAGTAGATGATGTAACATAAGGAGTAGGCGATGAGCACGAAGTGCTGAGGAGAATAGAATTTTCGAAAACCCGGACAAAGCTTTTTAAAAGGAATTTCGAAATAATTAACCTAAAGGCAACATCGCTAATAAACCTTATTCGTCTAATTAAATTTATTTAATTAGATGAATATCATTTTCAAAATGTTCTCTTAAAACCACTTTGTTCCGGAGAGATAACAAAAATGATTTAATGAAAGTAATCTACCTAGTTGTTTATACCGGATATTATTTCATGAGTTGGTCCATATTGAGGGGACATTTATCGAGATACTTTAATCGTACTAGCCGAGGAGATAATAGATATATGGTAAGTAATATCTTCATAATATATATTAACTGATATTTATGAGTGGAGTTATATATACATATTAAGTTGAGAATACTGACATGGGTTACCATATTCCCGATCCATGATCAGAACAATTTTTCTTAAAGATTTCCTCTACTCATTCAAGAGGAAAACTAAATTATTGGAGGTGTTTATCGTTCATTGTTTCTGAACGATATTGGAGTAGTATTTTATTGAGAAGTAAATAATGGTGCACGTGTTCTTTTACCGTGATGCCTAAGCAAATTTCTTGTTGAAGGTGATCGAAGATTCCGACACCTAATATTCGGGACTAAAAATAGCGTAAGAGACCGGGACAGGGCCATCCCAGCATAATAATTAACGTAAGTGACCGGAGTAACGCACCGGCCAAACCTGAGGAGTTTAGGGTGTGTTCGAGACGTTGGCTCATCCTTCTATCAACAGAAAACGAGGCGGGATAATGGAATGATCATCCATTACTTGAGGAGGCGTTTGAGGAGAAGTCCAATCATCGATACCCTAACTGTTAACCGATGCCTTTGTGGTTTTGTTAACTAGGGTGTTGATCCGATCAGTTGTTAAATTATATTTATTCAAATCAGTTTAGCAGTTCTGAGGAGTTATTGAATTATATTCGAGTAGTACTTTGAGAAGTTGTTAAAATAAATTTATTCCTTCATATGAGTAGTATTCTGAGATTAAAAAATACTTACGAGAGATTTTTTTTTCAAAAAGAGTATAATTACTTATGTGAATGAGTTTTTATAAAATGATGAAAACATATTTTTGAGCGAGTTGTTGTATTATATGATATCTATATACTTGATGGGCATTCTTTGGCTCATTCTTGCTATTTAAATATTATTAAACAGTAGCAATCAAAGCTGGCACTAGTACGGCGAACCGTGATTAAGGGAAGAGGAAAGACAACTGGTTCAGCGTGCTAGCCTTATAGTATCTGAGGAGAGTGCAAGTTGAGAAGATGTTTGTAAAATGTTTTATTATCTAGTACTTTGGAGTTGTAATAGTATTTCAGAGATTCTGGGAAGTGAACTTGAGATGTAATAACTTTTGAAATTATTGAGAACTTGTTCTAAGACTATAACCCGTGGAGTTAGATGCATAGACACTACTTTTATTGTTGTAGTAGAATATATTGTGAAAAGGTATTGCTCTATGAGGGTGGATGAAGACGTGGCGACCCAAATTCCTTGTACGGAAGTTGGGGGATGTTACAATTTCATTGCATCTGGTCTTGCCTGGTTAGAGTACAAGTATTCAAAACATGAAAAATTATGCATAAACTTGGGTAAAAATGAATAAAAATTTAGAGTAAAACTACTGAACAACATACGGCTATCAAATCTTGCCAGACATCTTCATCAGCTTTGAACAATTTAGTTTCTGGGTTCCAGGCAAATCCACTTAATCCAACTCCTCGAAACAAGTCATAGCATTGAGAAAAATGTTCTTTTAACGTTCTTAGGCGATTTTTTAAATGAGCTTTACTCAAGCGAATGTTCAATTTTTTTCGTAAATCGTCCACCATGTTTGTATATGCAGTTGATGTGAATGTCCCATCAATCCTGTTACCTTCATACTGTTGAGTAAGCATTGACTGAATAAAAGCTTTATCCATTTGTGGAGTCCATGTTAATGTTTCTCTTTTCACCCCATCTCCTTCGCTCATCTTTTTTCCGATTGTTAGGTTCTGCAATTATATAGCATAATAGCTGGTAATGTAAAAAAAAGCAGGAATATACACATTGTAAATTAAAAAATATATATATCATAAAAAATTTACTAGAAAGGTAAAAATTACAATTAAATGGGAAAATAAGTTCACTCACGTGCACATAACAAAATACAGACCACGACAACAATTTAAGAGGAATCCTTAAATTACATTAAATATTGAACTAAAAAGTTTCTAATTTGACATGTTAATTTCAGCATCTGGATGTAAAAGATAGTCCCTCCACATTGCACTTGCGATTGAGTTTCTCAGTGCTTCTGCTTGAGCAACATCTTCATTAAACTCTCTTGGAGCCTGAGATTCTACACCTGGTGTTGCTTTCAAGAGCTCTTCTATCACTTCCTCTTCGATTTCCTTATCACGATCTTCATCCATTAAGTAATTATGTAAAATACAACATGCTAAAAAAATATTTGATTGTGTCTCACACGAATAAAATGGTTCAGCTGTACTTCTAATAATTGGAAACCTTCTTTTTAGCATGCCAAAGGCTCTTTCTATAGCATTTCTTAATGAAGCATGACGGAGGTTGAATAACTCTTTTGCATTCTCAAGTGGATGAGCAGAATATTCTTTTAAATGATAACGAACCCCTCTAAAAGGTGCAATTAATCCACTTTTATGTGGAAGTCCTCCATCTACTAAATAGTATTTACCTATAAAGAAAAAATGTATTATTAAAAATGGATTAGAAATAAAATTAAAATTATAATCTTTAAGATATTACCATGGGGAATATATAATTTATCCTCTCTGACAAGTGCGGCTTTTACTATCCTCGAATCAGATGCAGTACCTTCCCATCCAGTTAGAATATATGTGAATTTCAGGTCAAAGGTACACACACCTAGAACATTTATTGTTAGATATCCCTTCTTACCGCGATATCTAGGAATGTCTTTATTGCGAACTTTAACGCGAACATGTGTTCCGTCAATTGCCCCAACACAATCCTGAGTAAATATATTTATAAATATATATATATCAATTATTGACAAACATGTCAGATAAAACATATAGTATGAACTATGTTTGATTTTAGTTTACCTTAAAATATGGATGAAATCTTTTCTTCTGTCTAATTTCTTTTGGAGTTATTTGTCCAGTAGGTTGCTGAAAGTAGTGTTCTTCTAACCTAATAATCGCTCTAAGAACTCTATGAAAACTCCTGCTTGTGCTAGACGAAGAGCGTCGATATATCCATGAAATAAAGCGATTCCTTGAATCATTCCCCACTATATGAAGAAATCTAGCTACTTGTTCTTCCACTGACATCCTTTGTGTTGGTCGAAGACCACCACTTTGTACTAAAATATCACACAACTTGCAAAATGTATCCTTACTCATACGAATAATTTCACGACATTTTCCACTTACAGAAAGGTCGTTTAACAATTCATTTCGCACTTGTTGCCTGTGTAAGACCAATTCTCTACTAGGCAAAGCAATAGAATTCACTTGTTGAAGTCTACGACGCATAAGAAGTGATAAAACGAGACAAATCAAATGAACAGCAGCTAATTGTCGCTCTCGTATCAAACGGCGTATTGCACTTGTTCTTTCAATTATATAGTTATCCATCTTCATGTGCAAAAAATCAAAACAACTAAGTTAAGTGACAGAAAACAATTATTTTTACAGATAATTTTGTACTACTGATGACAAACAAATTTTAATTTAATCACAAAGAATAATAAAATCAACTTATGTATAAAAACTAAACTGAATATACATGTTACTAATACAGTTCTAATACTACTAATATCATCACATACATGTAAGCAAGCAAATTTATGAAAAAAAAACAAGATCTGGAGAGTGGAGATTTAATTGCTCATCACTTCTTACAACTGAATACATATGTGTGTGTGTCTGTACATGATAAGGTCTAAACTAAGTTGGGGGCTAAGGGTGAGAATGAGATGTTTAAATAGGCACAAGGTAGGGTTTTAGGGGTAGAAGGGTAATCTTCATTTTCTTTTCTTTTTGCCTTTTCTTCTTCCTTCTTTTTCCTTCTTTCTCTTTCGCTTCCTCTTTTACCCTTTTGCTCCTTTTAATCATCTTTTCTTCTCCTTTCTTTATTTCTTTAAAATTTCCTGAAATAAGACAATTAACTAATTAAAAATGCGAAGAC
Source organism: Kitagawia praeruptora (assembly GCA_037693485.1). Lineage (NCBI taxonomy): Eukaryota > Viridiplantae > Streptophyta > Magnoliopsida > Apiales > Apiaceae > Kitagawia > Kitagawia praeruptora. Next base: position 8,633,467 of record CM075354.1, on the reverse strand, counting down.
AAGCAATAAAATATGCAAAATTATGCAACTATCAGTTTTCTTTTAACCTTCTAGGACTCCGTAGCACATGTTTTTTTTCCTATTTTGTCGTTGTTGAAGCTCTATCGTCGAGTATATAAGATTCAAAATAGCCCGATGCCTCCACCATCTCGTTCCTCCATTAAAGCCGCCTAAAATCCAATATAACCCCCCGTGTATATAGATGATTTGATTGTCCTCCACAATCAAAAATTCAAGGCCCTCCTTCTAGTGCCAATTGTTAACGGAGGAATTTGGTGATAACAGATTTCAGAGGTTGCTGGAATAACGAAACTATGAAAATAGGGGGATTTGGGATTTTAGATGTTTGGGGCTGGACTTGAGAGGTGTCTCGACTTGTTAGATGTGTCGGATCCTTTCCCAAGATGCCTGCGTACCTTATATTTATAAGGATCAAGCCAACGCAGTTCTATTAGGGATTGGTTTTTAATCCCTATGATTGTTAAGGGATGTATTTTGGGAATTAGTAGATTTTATTTCTTTAAATTATATTCGCGTTGGGATACCTTCCTGATTTGAAGGATATCGTTTGGAGATATTTTCTATCATTAATTGGAGATAATTCCTTGTTTTAGAGAGAGGAAATAATTAACTTGGGGGTTAAGTTAATTATTATTATATTCGTATTTGGAAAATTGGGAGATAATTGAGGCAACCAAAAATATGGCGTAACATAGATAAAGAAGGTGAATCAGACACTGAAATTTGTGGCTCAAAAAGAGGTGAGTGTTCTTCAGAAACTCGATCACTGATATCAAACTCATTAGTGCAGGCAATTTGCTGTGGATTAAGTAATTTTGCAGGCAAAGGTGTCATATAGGATGGTGGTGTGTTGCTGTTTAAGGGAAACACATCTTCATTGAATATAACATGTCTTGTCACATTAAGCTACATTGAAATGAGGTTCAACAATCTATAACCTTTTTGCAAACTAGGATATCCAATAAACACAGATGGAATTCCCTTAACTCCAAACTTATCATCACTAGGACTGTGATCTTTACCAAAAGCAAGACACCCAAATACCTTTAAATGATCATAAGTAGCTGGTTCTTCATACAACTTTTCATAGGAAGTGTAGAAATTTAAAACCACACTTGGTAATCTATTAATTAGATGCACAGCTGTTAGAACACAATCCCCCCCAAAAAGAGAGAGGCAACCCAGACTGAAATCGCAAAGCTCTAGCCACTTCCAAGACATGTCTATGTTTTCTTTCCACCCTAGCATTTTGCTGGGGTGTATAAGGACACAACTTTTGATGAGAAATACCATTCTTCACAAAAAAATCAGTGCATGCTTTATCAGAGAATTCAAGTGCATTATCAGAATGAATTGTTTGCATTTGAGCCTTAAAACGAGTTTTAATGTACTGTTGAAAAGCAATCATAGTATCCAGGTAATCAGATTTTTTATGCAGCAAAACACCCAAGTCATCCTACTAAAATCGTCCACAACAATGAGGAAGAATCGGAATTTACCTCTAGTGGTGACTTTATAGGGTCCCCAGATGTCTGTGTGCACCAGAGCAAATGCAGCAGTGGCATGAGAAGAGCTGAGTGGAAATGGTTGTTTTGTCATCTTAGCCATTGGACATGTAACACACACCTGAGTTTGTTGAGTCATAAACGGTTTAACAAAGTGGATATGCTTCATTTTGGAGACAGAGGCATGTCCAAGCCTCTGGTGCCACATGGAGAATTGATTTCCATGTGGTGAACCTGCATTAGCTGTTAGACAGAGACCCTTGTTTTTATCCAACGACCCTCCTTTGCCTTCTAGATAATACAGTCCATGCTTTAGAACCCCTGTAGCAATCACTTCTCTGGTATGAGGGTCAATAACAAGACACAGATTTGGCTGAAAAATCACATCGCACTAAGCATCTTTGGCCAACTTATGAATCGACAACATGTTGTGATTGAACCCAGGCACATACAACACATTCAACAACTTCAGTCCATTAGGTAAAAATACATCACCTACGTGACTTATAGATATTGTTGCTCCCGTAGGTAACTTTATCATAAAAGTAGAGGGTGCACCTCTAACATTAATCATGTTTTCCAATTGACATGACATATGGTCAGTCGCCCTGAGTCAACTATCCATTCCGTATCACCCATCTTTGCTCTTCCTTTTGCTTTATCCTTGTTGACATCTACCATTCCAGAAAAACTATACTCTAGCTCATCATCCGTCTCTGAGTGTTTGTGACTTTGTGCAGCTTCTTTAGGTAGTAATTTCAACAATTGTCCAAGTTGTTGAGCTGTCATAGTCACTTCACTTTCATTAACAGTACCTTGCACATTATTAGCCATCTTGAGTGTGTTATTTTTGTTTGGAGACCATGGCCCTGAATTCTGAACAACCTTCTTGCCTGGCCCTCTATACTTATGGTGCCATTTGGGATAGCCAATTATCATCCAACATCTATCTCGAGTATGCCCTTTACCTCCACATGCTGCACACATCAAGCCCTTTTCACCAATCCCTTTACTATACATGGTTGATATGTCAGTCTCACCAACAAGAGATTGTGATAAAACCTCTCGTTGAGATTCCTCCTGCTGGACAGCAGCACAAGCAGTACCCACCGATGGTAAATGAGTCAACATCGGCAACTCACTCCTCTGTGCACCATATATATCATCCAGACCATTGAGAAATTGAAACAATTTGGCTTCCTCTTTCATAGTATGAATAGCCTTTAACAATTCAGTGACCTCAGGTGTGACATTAGTGACTATAGGAAGACTATTCATTGACTCAAGCTCTTCCCACAACACACTCAAGCTAGTAAAATAGTCATTAATCTTGGAACCGTTTTGCTTTTTTAAACAGATCTCGACTCAACTTATATTTCTGGATCCATTAGTCAAAGAGAACATAGTTTCTAACTGATTCCATATTTCGCTAGCAGTACTAAGAAACAAAATAGAAGGCTTAATTATTTCAGACACATTGTTATGGATCCAAGAGATTACCATATTATTGCAAGTGTCCCATTGTCCTGCTTCAGCTGTATCAGTAGCACTCCTTCTGACTGACCCATCCACAAATCCCAACTTTCTTTTCGCAGAGAGTTGAATCTCAAAATGTCTCTTCCATGCTCTATAATCAACAGCCCCTTGTAGTTTAGAGACACTAATCGAAGTAGGTCCATTAGAGGGGTGTAAGAACAAAGGATTTTGTAAATCTGTATAAGAGATTCTATTACTGTTTGTAGCCATTCAGTCTGAACACAAGGTGAAAGATTCACACCTAGATCAGAAAATTTTAAACAGGCTAACAATATATATATATATATATAACTGTTTACTCACTCTTTTACTGAACTCTACTTTTCAAGCTAACATATACAGCTCTGATACCATATAAACAAAATGATAATAATCATATGATAGCTATGTAGAACAGAGAGAGAGGATATGTGAAACAAGGCTATTGATTCAAATTCTACCAAACACACATATGGTCCATACTGTCAAACCTTGTCCTACTTAACCTTACAAGCTTAACCAGAAGCTAACAAACTAGACGATGAATTACACAAGTATCCTTGATAATGGAGCACTTGCCAATCCTTAACAAACTAAATAAGATAAAGCTAAAAATAGCAATACATGAAATACTACTGCTATTTTATTGAGCAAACTTAAGTGCATGAAAACGACGAAGTAAACTTGTCTTTAGGCTTCAATCCAGTTGAGCATCTTCCTTCCTTTGCATGCATGAGAAATACTACCATCTTCATTAAATATAAAAAAAAAGACACTATATGCGCAATTACACGTGTACCTAGTACCTACAATTATTCACATACACAAAACCCCCTCTATATTGTTATGCTTGGACCCGGGGAAAATACCACTTTTAAAGAGGTCATACGCGCAACTATTTAATGGCCAGCATGTACCCTCACTTTTCATGTTCCAGTAATTTTTTTCTTTTACAAGTTAATGTACATCATTCTATGTATAAAGTAACATAAAAAAAGTAACTATCTTTCTTTATTTATCACCAGAACAGCTAACTAATTTGGTTTATATTATCAAACTAATATTGAAACCTAGGTAGGAAAAAGAGAGATAAACTACAGAGTCTTATAAATTAACAGTTGCATTATACTTGAACAAACTTGAATCTTGTTAGCTCTAGATAGAGAATTTAATCCCACAACAAGAAAACAAAAAACAAACAAAAAGATTGTCGAACTGAATATACATACATATATATTTATATATATATATATATATATATATATATATATATATATATATATATATATATATATATATATATATATATATATATATATATATTTATATATGGAAATCAATCAGGAGCCCCCGGGGGATATACCCCTGTCCTCCATGAAACATGGAGGGCGTCCTCCATGTTTCATGGAGGGCGTCCTCCATGAAACATGGAGGGCGTATTTTAGTGAAAATTAAATTAAAAATAGAAAAATAAGATAAAATTCGAATTAAAATTCATAAAAATTCAAATATTAATACTCATTTATTCTGTGATTAATTTTACATTAGATTCACTAATTTTCTATTTTTTGAGATTTTTACATTAAATTCACTAATTTAGAGTACTGGTCAAATCGATAGTTGACTACCACTTTTACCATCCAAATTAATTTTTTATTTTTTGAAAATTTGGGAATATCACTAACTTAGATATATCTTGACATCCGTATGGTTGGATCTTCGAGAAGTATTTTTAAAAAAATATTAACAACAATTCGTGACAAAGCACTGGTTACAAGTACTAGTTATAATAGTAGCGATCTACTAAGATCCCCAACCAAATTAATTTTTAATTTTTTGAAAATTTGGGAATATCACTAACTTAGATATATCTTGACATCCGTACGGTTGGATCTTCGAGAAATATTTTTTAAAAAATAATAACAACAATCCGTGACAAAGCACTGGTTACAAGTACTAGTTATAATAGTAGCGATCTACTAAGATCCCCAACCAAATTAATTTTTTATTTTTTGAAAATTTGGGAATATCACTAACTTAAATATATCTTGACATCCGTACGGTTGGATCTTCGAGAAGTATTTTTAAAAAAATAATAACAACAATCCGTGACAAAGCACTGGTTACAAGTACTAGTTATAATAGTAGCGATCTACTAAGATCCCCAACCAAATTAATTTTTTATTTTTTGAAAATTTGGGAATATCACTAACATAGATATATCTTGACATCCGTACGGTTGGATCTTCGAGAAGTATTTTTAAAAAAATAATAACAACAATCCGTGACAAAGCACTGGTTACAAGTACTAGTTATAATAGTAGCGATCTACTAAGATCCCCAACCAAATTAAATTTTTATTTTTTGAAAATTTGGGAATATCACTAACTTAGATATATCTTGACATCCGTACGGTTGGATCTTCGAGAAGTATTTTTAAAAAAATATTAACAACAATCCGTGACAAAGCACTGGTTACAAGTACTAGTTATAATAGTAGCGATCTACTAAGATCCCCAACCAAATTAAATTTTTATTTTTTGAAAATTTGGGAATATCACTAACTTAGATATATCTTGACATCCGTACGGTTGGATCTTCGAGAAGTATTTTTAAAAAAATAATAACAACAATCCGTGACAAAGCACTGGTTACAAGTACTAGTTATAATAGTAGCGATCTACTAAGATCCCCAACCAAATTAAATTTTTATTTTTTGAAAATTTGGGAAAATCACTAACTTAGATATATCTTGACATCCGTATGGTTGGATCTTCGAGAAGTATTTTTAAAAAAATAATAACAACAATCCGTGACAAAGCACTGGTTATAAGTACTAGTTATAATAGTAGCGATCTACTAAGATCCCCAACCAAATTAAATTTTTATTTTATGAAAATTTGGGAATATCACTAACTTAGATATATCTTGACATCCGTACGGTTGGATCTTCGAGAAGTATTTTTAAAAAAATAATAACAACAATCCGTGACAAAGCACTGGTTACAAGTACTAGTTATAATAGTAGCGATCTACTAAGATCCCCAACCAAATTAATTTTTTATTTTCTGAAAATTTGGGAATATCACTAACTTAAATATATCTTGACATCCGTACGGTTGGATCTTCGAGAAGTATTCTTTCAAAAATAATAACAACAATCCGTGACAAAGCGCTGGTTACAAGTACTAGTTATAATAGTAGCGATCTACTAAGATCCCCAACCAAATTAAATTTTTATTTTTTGAAAATTTGGGAATATCACTAACTTAGATATATCTTGACATCCGTATGGTTGGATCTTCGAGAAGTATTTTTAAAAAAATAATAACAACAATTCGTGAAAAAGCACTGGTTACAAGTACTAGTTATAATAGTAGCGATCTACTAAGATCCCCAACCAAATTAATTTTTTATTTTTTGAAACTTTGGGAATATCACTAACTTAGATATATCTTGACATCCGTACGGTTGGATCTTCGAGAAGTATTTTTTAAAAAATAATAACAACAATCTGTGACAAAGCACTGGTTACAAGTACTAGTTATAATAGTAGCGATCTACTAAGATCCCCAACCAAATTAATTTTTTATTTTTTGAAAATTTGAGAATATCACTAACTTAGATATATCTTGACATCCGTACGGTTGGATCTTCGAGAAGTATTTTTAAAAAAATAATAACAACAATCCGTGACAAAGCACTGGTTACAAGTACTAGTTATAATAGTAGCGATCTACTAAGATCCCCAACCAAATTAAATTTTTATTTTTTGAAAATTTGGGAATATCACTAACTTGGATATATCTTGACATCCGTACGGTTGGATCTTCGAGAAGTATTTTTAAAAAAATAATAACAACAATCCGTGACAAAGCACTGGTTACAAGTACTAGTTATAATAGTAGCGATCTACTAAGATCCCCAACCAAATTAATTTTTTATTTTTTGAAAATTTGGAAATATCACTAACTTAGATATATCTTGACATCCGTGTGGTTGGATCTTCGAGAAGTATTTTTAAAAAAATAATAACAACAATCCGTGACAAAGCACTGGTTACAAGTACTGGTTATAATAGTAGCGATCTACTAAGATCCCCAACCAAATTAAATTTTTATTTTTTGAAAATTTGGGAATATCACTAACTTAGATATATCTTGACATCCGTACGGTTGGATCTTCGAGAAGTATTTTTAAAAAAATAATAACAACAATCCGTGACAAAGCACTGGTTACAAGTACTAGTTATAATAGTAGCGATCTACTAAAATCCCCAACCAAATTAATTTTTTATTTTCTGAAAATTTGGGAATATCACTAACTTAAATATATCTTGACATCCGTACGGTTGGATCTTCGAGAAGTATTCTTTCAAAAATAATAACAACAATCCGTGACAAAGCACTGGTTACAAGTACTAGTTATAATAGTAGCGATCTACTAAGATCCCCAACCAAATTAATTTTTTATTTTTTGAAAATTTGGGAATATCACTAACTTAGATATATCTTGACATCTGCACGGTTGGATCTTCGAAAAGTATTCTTTAAAAAATAATAACAACAATCCGTGACAAAGCACTGGTTACAAGTACTAGTTATAATAGTAGCGATCTACTAAGATCCCCAACCAAATTAATTTTTTATTTTTTGAAAATATGGGAATATCACTAACTTAGATATATATTGACATCCGTACGGTTGGATCTTCGAGAAGTATTTTTTAAAAAATAATAACAACAATCCGTGACAAAGCACTGGTTACAAGTACTAGTTATAATAGTAGCGATCTACTAAGATCCCCAACCAAATTAATTTTTTATTTTTTGAAAATTTGGGAATATCACTAACTTAGATATATCTTGACATCCGTACGGTACTCACTAATTTTGGGATGAATGTCAACTCAATATCACTATTTTCCTATTTTCTTGATTTTTCAATAATTTTTAACTAGTTTGTTATATATAATATAAAATTAATTAAAAAGGAAGAAAATAGTAAATTTGAATTAAAAATTCATACACACTCAATTAGTGGTAGTCACTAATTTTAGAATGAATGTCAACTCAATATCACTATTTTTCTATTTTCTTTATTTTTTTAATAATTTTTATTTAGTTTGTGAAATATATTATGAAATTAATTAAAAATGAAGAAAAGTTTAAATTCGAATTGAAAATTCATACACGCTCAACTAGTGGTAGTCACTAATTTTAGAATGAATGTCAACTCAATATCACTATTTTTATATTTTCTTTATTTTTAAATAATTTTTATTTAGTTTGTGAAATATATTATGAAATTAATTAAAAACGAAGAAAAGTTTAAGTTCGAATTTAAAATTCATACACACTCAAATAATGGTGATCACTAATTTTGGGATGAATGTCAAACTCAATATGATTATTTTTCTATTTTTAATTCAATTTTTACAAGTATACGCCCTCCATGAAACATGGAGGGCGGACGGGATCAGGGGGATATCCCCCGGGGGCTGTGGAACGTGCCCCTTTATATATATATATATATATATATATATATATATATATATGACAGAGAGAGATTTACCATTTTGTAGAGAAGGGGATGAAAACCGAGAGATTGACTGGTCACGATTTGTGAGAGCTATGTTTGGATTAAAACTTGAGGGCTAAAATCTTTAATTAATCTACTAGGTCTTAAAAAATTTCTCAAATGCCACATGTATAATTCAATTGGTTATATCCTCTGCATTCACATCAATCATCCAATTAAAAAATTTCATTATGTCATATAAGTTTTGCCACTTTATTCGGGAGCAATTTTTGGGTACCAATATTCGTCGGCTAAAACTGAAGACGACGCGGATTTGAAAATATAAAAGAATTTGATTAAATTCATATTCGTATTTATTAAAATTTGTTGGATTGGATTTTGATCGAATCTTGTCCGATTTTAAATAATATGATCGGATTTATTAGGATTTCGGATTACTGGATTGGATCTTCAAATTCAATTAAATTAAAATAATAATAAAATAAATAGAATACATGATGAAATATATTTTAAGTAAAATTAGACCATTTTTTTAATAGCAAACAATCCCCAAAATATAATATTCAAAAATTTAATGATAAATTTTGAATTTGAAATTAAATTATATGTGATTTGTATAAAAATATATATAATTATTAACATGAATATACTGATATTATATTGTGTTCATCAATCTATATTGATATTATAGAATATAGATATATTTTTGTAGATTTTTTAAAAACTTGAAAGTTGTTTATCTAATTTTCTAAATTATCTTAATTTTTAAACTAAAATATGCAATCATGGAAATAATTGATGTACATAAAATATGTAGTCAAGGAAAAGGGTCTTTTCTCATTTGAGGAAAAGATATATCTAACTTCGTGGCGGAATGCAGAAAATCCCGCCACGGGTCTTTTCTCATTTGAGGTGGAAACAAATGAAACAAGTCAGATGATGCTATACAATAGGACCAAACAGTACTGGTATTCTGGTCCATGGACAGGAACAAATCTTGTTCTTGCTCCAGAAATTGAGCGCAACCCTTATATCTCAAATGTTAGATATATTTCCAATGTGAATAAAAGCAAGTTCACTTATGACACTGATAGTTCGAAAACCCTCACACGGTTTATGATCGACAAGACCGGACAGTATAGGCAGTTCGCGTGGAGAAAAAGTTTCCCCGAAAGTCGATGGATTGGAAATTGGATGCGGCCAGAACAATGCGAAGTTCCAAACGTTTGTGGTGCTTTTGGGACATGCAATCTATTAAAATCACCTTCTTGTAATTGTTTGCCAGGGTATGAACCGAGGGTGTCAAAGAATTGGGAATTGGGAGATTATAATGATCGGTGCATTAGGAAACCTCATGTAAAATGTGGTGTTGGAGGAGAAGAAGACACATTTTTACCCATAAAAGCGATGCAATTTTCATTTAAGGATACAGGGGATTCACTGTCATTGGATGTTGGGAATGACAAAGAATGCAAGTCTGCTTGCTTAAGAAATTGTTCATGCACTGCTTATGTGTCTGATGGTGATAAATGTGTGGTTTGGACCGGAGAAGTGTACTATATTATAAATTGATTTTTATAATATATATTACACAATTATAATCGATATTAAATAATTATAAACATAACAGTATATTACATATGGTTATATATCTTTTAGTTATGAATTGTTTTTGAACATCCTTATTATAATAAAGGATACCCGAATCTAACATGTATTAGTTAACCAATCACAAGATTGTGAATTATTTTAACATCAATCAGAATCTATTAAATTTAAATCAATTAAACTTAATGTAACATGTTTCTCTATTGGATCTAGCTAGATTCCACGTTTCAGTCAAGACTAAACTCAAATCAAGTTACACTCAATAACAGTTAATTTTTATTTTTTCATATCAATTAACTAAATATAATAACTACTAATTTTTATTTTAGCGGTTAACTAATAAACAATTTATATCAAATAAAATTCTTACAAACTAAAAAATATAATTATTATATCAATTTAAACATCCCAGGAACTCTAAACCGCTTATTCCCTATTCCCCATCAGACCTAGCCAACTTTGATAAACTAAGTGTATGCATCAATTCTCCTCATGGCTAAATCATATCAATTTCGGTTACGGTAATACTTTATATCTCTTTATTATATGACATTCTATATTTGGACAGATTATCTTTTTATTTCGATTGTATATATGTATTTTATGTTTCGTGTTTTAATTGTCCAATAAATTCAACAGAAAAGTCTTTCTGACAAAAAAATAGAAAACGATTTAGGTTATTATCATCCCCAGTCCGGATTCTTCTAGAGTTACTTCCCATTAGAATATTTAGTAGCAAACTCCAATAATTTTACGACTTACTAAACTGTAGGCATCAATCCTTATCACATTACACTGATTTTTTTACATTATTAGATGTGCGTATAGATAAATGTTTTTTACAGTGTTGGGTTGTCAATGTTATTCAATGATTATTTAACAATTTTATTCTAAATACAATAATTATTTAATTTAAAAAATTATACATTAATACATGAATCTATTATATTTATAATAGATATTTTGATATCTCAAACTCTCAATTCAAAATCATAAGGTACAATTAAAATCAAGAATAAAAATTATTAACAATATAAAACTATTTACCACACTATTCTAAATACACATTCAAAATTTAAGTTATGCAAAGTATTAAATCATTCAGTCATAAAAAGAATTAGGATCAACCAATTAAAGTATTAGAATGAATTTTAAACCAATCATCTTTTAACATTTTAATTACGAATTTTTTTAACTATGCAATAATTAATGGGAAAAAAATGACCGAACAATATATTTGAATTATTCAAAATATAAAATATACTATTTTTTTTTACAAGTTTAAATATTCTCTTAAATAGTACTATACATTATTTGGTGTATAAATTATCAATCAAAAAAAAAAATATTACAGAATCAATGAAAATATTGTTAGTGAATATTTCCATAATAAATTGATCAATTTAGCACAAATTTTCTTATAAATCACTATTTATTTATAGATAATTAATTTATCAATAAAAGGACATATGTTATCCACAAAAATAATCATCCCAGCAAAAATCAACAATAAAAGGGCATACAACATCTACAAAAACAATTAAAATTGAACAAACACGTAGTAAAATAGATCTAATTTCCTTTATCCAATCATTGAAAAGATCTTCAATTGTGGTACATCTCTAGCTTATATCACTAAATTATACAGTCTTTTCGGCGAGATAATCTAACAATTTGTTATAAACGTGAGGAATATGTATATCTGATTTGTCATAACGTATTCAAACAGTCGACCAAAACTGTGATTCTATACTATCCAAATCAATGAACTAATATAACAAAATCTAATATATCTATACTATTATATAAATTCCGAAATATTGAAAGTTTTGGTACCTGTTTTTTGGTACTAAGTGAATTTACTTATTTACCCTTCTTTAAAAAGAAAAAAATATTCTATATTTATACTATTAAAATACCTAAAATAAATAATAACATAAAAGAATAAATGGTAATTAGTTGATTGCCTTTTTCACATTTACCTTTTATAAACACCTAAAAATACCAATCGTATCATATCTTCCAATCATTAATATTTTCTTTCGAATTAAAAAATGTTACCTTTTTAATTTATAAGGAAACATTAATATAATTATTGATTAAAAATGAAAAAAGTATTTTCGATATCTATACTATTAAAACACCTAAAATAAATAATAACATAAAATAGTTAATGGTAATTACTCGATTACCTTCTTCACATTTACTTTTATTTAAAGATATTACCTTTTATAAACACGTAAAAACATGAATCATATCATATCTTTTAATCATAATATTTCCTTTTGAATTAAAACACGTTACCTTTTTTATTTAAAACTAATCTTATCACACCATATTTTTTAATTATTTAATAAAATATATAAAAAATTCATGTACGTTATTTATAATAAGGAAACATTAGTATAATTCGTAAACATGAGTATATTATATTATATAAAATTTAAATTAAAAAATTATTAAAAATAATGATTATATAAAAACATAATTATAATATTAAATAAATTTATAACATAATAAAAGAAACACCATATCAATAAATTTTATTTATAACATAATAAAATTTTATTATTATTTTATAAATTTATATCTTCCAATCAATAATATTTTTTCGTAATTTAAACACGTTAACTTTTAATTTTAAACATAATCTTAAAATAATTAATATATACCTAATAATATCACACCAAATATTCTAATCACTAACAAAATATAATAGAAATCCGTATACTACGAATAATAACCGTTAGATTTTTCGTAAAAAATCAGAACCGTTAAATCTAATGATTAGATGTATTATATGATTAAATTCATTTACTAAAATTTCAAGGTTGGAATTCCATCAACGACATATTTACTTTAAAAGTTTATAAAATAATTTTAAATCATGCATATCATTAATTAAATTTTTATTAAATAATTTAAGTTATAATTAAAATAAAATATTGTATATAAAAATTTTATAAAAATATAATTATTACAATAAATTAAATTTATTACATATCGAAAGAAATCCGTGCATCGCATATATATTTATATCTATAGTATTATATAAAAGCCGAAACATTTAAAGTTTTGGTACCTGTTTTTTGGTACGTAGTGAATTTACTTATTTACCCTTCATTATAAAGAAAAATGTTAGGTCCGAAATAATGTAGAAGGGGGGTTGAATACGTTATTTAAAAATATTTCGATTTTTGATGTGGATATGAAATCAAAAATACTAAATCGAAATAACACAACAGTGTGGGAAATATCTTTAAATAGATAAAAAAACCCGGAGGTTTGTTACACAATCTAATCCTATGGATCAGCTACAAAATCAAACACTTCTAGGATAGTTTAGGCACGAGGACCTTTTACCCGACACTTCCTGAAAGCGGGCTAAGCCGGCTTTCCTACTAGATGGACTGTCTAGCAGCTTACACAGAGAAGATATAAGAGAGAGAAAAGAAAGTTGTGTGTTGAGGTGCGTTTTGAAATGAAATACAACAGGCCTATTTATAGATTATAGAAAGTTACTATGCTGTACTATTCCAACAACCCCATCTACTATTCCAACAACCCCAGCTACTATTCCAACAACCGCAGTTACTATTCATATGAATAGTACTATTCATATGAATAGTGATTTCGGTTACTATTCATATTCTCTTCTGTTTATTTTGCTGTTTTAATTCTTCTCAGAAAATAGTTCAAGTACCAGATTAATTTAATTATTTATTATAAATAATTAATTAATCTGTTACTTAGTTGATTTTCAGAGTAAATTAATTTTTGACAATACCTTGAAATATTATGTCAGTCCTTGATCGTCAATAGGCTTTGGCAATTATTTCTATGAATTAATGTGTTGATTCTTCTCTTATGTGCTGACACTTAGTGCACTGGTCTGGTTCACAAGTGACTAGCACTGATCTTGATCTTCACACCTTCGTTACATTCCAATTGATTAGCCTGCATCAATATCTTCAAATAATATAAATACATGGAATCTTTTGGCCCTTCAACTGAATCATCTATACATCTTATTCTGTCACTGAGGCTTGATCATGTTAATGAACTTCTTTCAGCGACTTGATCCTTGTTGGTGCATGTTCTTCAAATTTCACTATCCTTGTATCGAGTTAATATTATTTATCTTTTATCCTAGTTGAGTTATATATGTCCTCTATTACATATTACATTACATTATGCTTTACAAAAAATATATATGATATCTATACTATTAAAACTCCTAAAATAAATAATAACATAATATAAATTAATGGTAAGTAGTCAATTGTCTTTTTTCATATTTACTTCTATTTGAAGATATTACTTTTTATTAACACCAAAACATCAATCGTATCATATCTTCCAATCATTAATATTTCCTTTCGAATTAAAATACGTTACCTTTTTAATTTAAAACTAATCTTACAATCATTAATATATACCCGAAAATATAACATCATATTTTTCAATTATTAATAAAATATATTAAAAAAATGTATACGTTATTTATAATAAGGAAACATTAGCTGAAACATTAAAAATTTTGCCACCTATTTTTTGGTATGTGTTTTTTAGTATTTCATGAATTTACTTATTTAACCTTTATTATAAAGATAAATATATACAATACCTATACTATTAAAACACCTAAAATAAATAATAACATAATATAATTATAGTAATTAGTCGATTGTTTTTTCCACATTTACTTTTAGTAATAGATATTACCTTTTATAAACAGCTAAAAACATCAATCATATATATCATATCTTCCAATCATATCTAGCAATAATTAATATATACCCAAAAATATCACATCATATTTTCTAATCACTAACAAAATATAATAAAATCTGTATACTTTAGATTTTTAGTAAAAAATCAAAATCGTTAGATCTAATGATCAAATATGTTATATTCAAGGTTCGAATTCTATCAACGACATATTTATTTTAAAATTTTATAATATAAGTTTTAAATCATGTATATCATTAATTAAATTTATATTAAATCATTAATATTAAAATTAAAATAAAATATCGTAAATAATGATTATATAAAAATATAATTATAAGATAAAATAAAATTTTTTACATATGAAAAATAAATCCGTGCATCGCACTGGTTATAAGCTAGTATATATATATATATATATATATATATATATATATATATATATATATATATATATATATATAGGTAGACAAAAACCACGAACATGATATTAGGTTCTCAATAAAAAGAGATATTTATTGAAAGCCAAAGTAAAATCAAGGAAAAGAAAATAAGGCTTATCATTTACAAGGAGATAGTACAAAATCTAATATTTTGGTAGATAAAATCCACCAATGGGCAATGGGATACTAGACTCTCAATGATGTATTTATTGAAAAATCAAGAAAAAAATTCTAAAAAAAACTTAAAAAAAACTGATATCAGCTCCTAAACTTTAGTTTAGTTTTTTTTTGGGAAAAGTGGAGAGAGAGAGATCAGCAACTACGGTTTTTGTTATACAAATTATTAATAATGATAAACAAAAAGGTTGATACACTTAAAATTATATTGTATATTGTTTTTAATGTGCCCTTTTGAATGTTGTATTCTTGAATTAAAGAAATAGTATCAATTCTCATATCTTAACCTAAGAGCATATTTTGAATTTGCTTGGTTGGTTGATTATATTTTTTTTATATCAACAAAGCATAAAATATGGCTAAAAAAACTAAATAACTTGGTAGAAAGATTCTACACAAATAGAAATATTTGTTAACAAGAAATAAGAAAAAATAAAAAGGAGGGTTTCATTTTGTTTGGAAGACTTTACACCATGCAAACTCTTAGTTTTCTTTTGTAACATCTCAATGTTGTTCTAAGACATATAATTATATATTTACTTAACTTGGATACATAGTAATATTTCATATAATTATCATATTTTTTCTATTCGTGTATTTCATTCATTTCGTGTACACGAAAAATTTTGTGTAATTTAGTGTCATTTTGTGTTTTAATTTCGGGTACACAATTTAGTATCATGTCATTTTTGTTCAAGACCCTAAAGAACATGACATGAATGTACAAAACGATTTGTCAGGTCTACATAAGCTATTTCTTCTTATATATGTCGGAAAAATATACTCACTGTTAAACGAAAATGACTTTCATGTTATTTAACCCAAAATCTGAATCAAGGACACATATATAACAATCTGATTATGTGTTTATATATTACACACTTGATTTCAATTTTATGGACATTAGCTTATTTTCACAAGTTAGTCAAATTAAAAAAATATTGGTGATACTCATTTTCATATGTCTTATTTTAAGAATAAAAGAAAACTAAAATTTATTATTCCATGTTTTACTAGAAAAGAATAAAAAAACCAAAATACAAACTTTCAAACTGAAAATGCACATTTTAAGTTGTCTTTACAAATAAGCTAAGGGCAATAACCATAAAATCTAACAATCATATATTACTATAAGAGCGCGATATATTGAATTTGTTTGGTTAGTTAATAATATTTTTTTATAGTAAATCAATTCATTAATAAAAGGACATATAATTTGTAAAAATGATATTGAACAATCACATAGCAAATAGATTAGATGAAAATTTCTATTATTATAACTACATTCGTTTCATATATTTCTTGCACAGTAGATATCCTTTCTCATATCGCTGAAACATGCAACCTTTTTTTGATAGACAGTCTAATGATTTATTGGAGTCGTGAGGATTAAGTTTCTATACATTTTTAATATGTAATCGAAAAATTAACCACGATCATACAAATATTTTTAATGAATTAATATAATAAATATTTTAACGAGTCGATATTGAATAAATATACCGAATTCTCAGAATATGGGTGAAAGATTTGTTAACATGATACGTAGAAATATTCTATAACAAAGAGAGAAATAAAATGAAATCTAAATTTAAAAAAACAATAAAGATGGATTTTGAAGTTTTCAACGGGGGTTGTATTTGTTTTGATGATTGGTTCATAATATTAATATTAATTCAATAGGTGTGAATTCACGGATAAGTAATTTTATACTTAAATTAATTAACATTCCAATAAAATTATATATTTTTCTAAATAAAAATTAAAATAATATATTTATATGCATAGCACGGGTAGAATGCTAGTTTTATCAAAACCCAAGCTCACTTCATTAAATATGCCATCTTACGTGTTTATTCTCTTTCACACATTTTAAATGAAATTTGAGTATAGGAAAATGGGCTTTAAATTGATACGGAGTATTAATTTCAAAAAATGTGTTTCTTATATACTGCATCAGGGAAAATAAAAAAGAACTGAACAGCCGACGGAACAAAAATGGGGAAAAAACAGTGTATATAATCCAACCCAGTTATACAATTCTCTAATTTGGTTTTCTTTGCTCTCAATTTACAGCCTCAAATCAATTAGACAGACATATAGAAATAGACACAGACAAAGTGTATGTATAATGTGTGGATATTTGAGCAAGTCTCTTCAGTTTTCACAAGCTATATATCGAAGATTCTCTGCTATGACTGGGTAACAACTCCCTTCAACAAACTCATCATCATCAATTCTGTAACCAACTACTACTAATCTGATATAATAGTAAAACAGAAATAAAGCAAGAACTAAATTACTGGAATTAAAACGGATAAATGTACTGAGAATTAAAGGTTACAAAAGGAAAGGAAATGAAGAACAATACAAAAGAAAACACATTTTCCAAGCTAATTCTCTCCCTTCTCTCCTGTGCCTTATATTCTCATTTGATATCCACGTGTCACTTCTGGATAGGATGAGAGGCTTCATTCCGTTAAGCATGTGATCCCAAATTGATATGCCACTAACTACCCCAAACGACGACGTATTCCAATTTATTCAATTAACTTAATAAATTAAATTTATAACAAAATTAATCAAGTAATTCTGCTACAATACTCCTTCCTTAGAACAATCCATGTCCTCATGGATTAAAATCAGGGTACTGCTCCTGTAGTTGTGTGGCATCCTCCCAACTGGCATCTTCAGGAATCGAGTGTGACCATTGTATGAGCCATTGAACTAAAGATGTGCTGCCTCTCTTAATCATTCTCATCTCTAGCAATTTGACAGGATACACCAGGAATTGTCCTTCCTCCCCTAACCTGGGCAATGTTGTAGTCACTATATATTTAGAACCCACTTTCTTCTTCAAGAGACTGACATGAAAAACTGGGTGGACTTGACTCCTTGCTGGTAAATCCAGTTTATATGCAACCTTTCCCACCTTTTCTATGACTTGAAAGGGCCCAAAAAACTTGTGTGCTAGCTTCATGTTCTTCCTCACAGCAACAGACAGTTGTCTATAGGGCTGCAGTTTCAAATATACCCAGTTACCCACCTCAAAAGTAGCTTCAGTTCGCTTCTTGTTGGCGTAATGTTCGTACTTGTTCTGAGCTGTGGTGATAGCATCTTGCAATAGATGATTCATGGCCTCTCTCTTGACTTGAAAGTCTTCAACAGTATCCAAAGAGGACCTATGAGCAGCAGGAACACAGATTTGTCGAGGCTTAATCCCATACAAGGCTTCAAAGGGACTGCGTTTAATGGCACTATTGTAACTCGAGTTATACCACCATTCTGCTAAAGAAAGACATTTGGCCCATTGGTTAGGTCTCTGATTTACCATGGCACGTAGATACTGCTCTAAACAACGGTTAAGTCTCTCCGTTTGACCATCCGTTTGAGGATGGTATGAATTGCTCATACGCAGTTGTGTGCCTAAGGAAGTGAACAACTCCCTCCAGAAATTGCTTGTGAAAACCTTGTCTCTGTCAGATACCAAAGATTTTGGCATGCCATTCAGTTTAAAGACATTGTCGAGGAAAAGTTGAGCCACTTGGGTTGCATTGAAGGGGTGGGTTAAACCAATAAAGTGCCCGACCTTCGTCATTCGATCAACTACAACCATTATACAATCCTTGCCACTGGATAAGGGCAACCCTTCCACAAAGTCTAACGAAATGTCTTCCCATATCTGTTATGGGATTGGTAGGGGTTGTAGCAGCCCTTGGGGAAATTGATTTCCAGTTTTGATTCGTTGGCAAATATCACAAGACTGAACGTATTTGATAACATCCTGCCTCAAGCCTGGCCAATAAAAGAATTCTGAGATCCTTCTGTAAGTTACCTCTTGCCCTGAATGGCCTCCAGCAGGACCATCATGTAACTCCCACAGTATCTTTTGCCTCACATCACCACCAGAACCTACATAAATTTGCTGATTGACTTTAAGTAGTCCTCGACAATACTGATAGTTAGCAAACTCATCCTTTCCTTCTACCAGTCCTTGAATGGCAGTTTGTGCTGAGACATCCCCTTCATAACTTGATAGCACATCTGATAACCAGCTGTGTGAGACTGTGCTTATAGAATTTAACTCCACCTTTGTGTGAAACTGGTTATCACCCCTCCCTTCATTCACTAAGTTTTCTGGAAGCCTAGACAAGGCATCTGCAACCGTATTTTCCTTCCCTTTCTTGTATAAAATCTCATAATCCAGGCCTAATAGCTTGGCCAGCCACTTTTGCTGTAAAAGGGTGGTCATTCTCTGCTCCAGTAAGTATTTTAAGCTTTGGTGGTCAGTCTTTATTATGCAATGATGCCCTTGCAAATAACTATGCCATTTCTCTGTGGCTTTGACGATAGCAAGAAGTTCTTTTTCATAAGTGGAGTATGCTTGATGTTTAGGAGCCAGTCCCTTACTAAAATAGGCTATTGGCCTGCCTTGTTGCATTAAAACGGCTCCAATCCCACTCCCACTAGCATCAGCCTCTATGATAAAAGGCAATGTATAATTGGGGAAGGCCAAAACAGGGGTCGAACACATTGTCTCCTTGAGTGTCTTGAAGGCCCTGTCAGCTGCTACATTCCATAAAAAAGCTCCCTTCTTCAGTAAAGAAGTTAAGGGCCTACTGATTTCACCATAATTCTTTACAAAACGCCTGTAGTAGCCAGTAAGCCCTAGGAATCCTCTTAGTTGTTTCACAGTAGTGGGAGTTGGCCAGGTCTGCATTGCTTCGATTTTACTTGGGTCAGTAGCCACCCCCTGTGCAGATATTATATGTCCCAGATACTCAAGCTGCTGCTGCCCAAAGGTGCGCTTGCTTGAGTCCTGGAACCAGAGCTACATTTGTGATGATGACACTTCCAAGATTAATATTGCCATATCCCAGAGTATGTCCTATGTTGCCATCTCCATAGGAAACTTTTGGGTCAGCCTTCTCCACATACTCTGATAGCAGGGCTTTATTTCCAGTCATGTGTCCTGAACATCCACTGTCCACGACTAGGGTACTTTCCCTGGTGCCCTGCAATCACAAACAATCACTGATTGTTAGTTTTAAGGATCCAGACTTGCTTGGATCCTTTTGTTTTAATGAATCTGTTAGCTTTTGCAGCGGATTTGTTATTATCAGAGTTTAAACTAACATTATCAGACTTAGCACCTGCAGAATTAACTTTGACCGATTGCAAATTAGGTTTCAGTTCATAGTAATTATGATAAATAGTATGATAATTCTTGCAAGTGTAAATTGAGTGCCAAGTACTTCCACAATGTTTGCACAGAGTTTGTGGTCTAGGTTTGACATTATTCTTTTTCACCCCAGATTTGGAGGGTAAAGAATTAATGTCTTTGTTCTTCCTGCAAAAACTAGCAAGATGTTTAGTACTACCACAGTTATGACAAGTTTTTCTTGGTGCAAATGTAGCAAGCATTGGCCTATTTCCTGATGTAATACCTACCTTTCCATTTATGTTTTTCCTAGGCATTTTCTGTTTGTTGACAGATTTTATCTCTTTAAGCTTTTGCTTAAGTTGTTTATCTGTCATTGAACCAATGTTAACCTGTTTTGCACAGGTTTTTACTGGCTCACTTTCAACAGCTCCATGTTCAGTTTTAACTGAACCATGAACAAATTTTCTAGTTGGAAGAGTTTGCCTAACTTTCACATGATTTAGAAATCTAAGCTCATCTTCCTCACAGTACCCTAAACCAACAGTGTCAGCTTGAAAAACCTCATGAGTGTCTTTTCCAGAATCAGTCCAAGTTTTAATAATGTGATTTGCATCCTCCAATTCAGATTCTAGTTGCTTATACTTACCTAGCAACTCATGTTCTATAAAAACAGCATCATCTCTTTCTTTCTAAATTTTTTGCATGTTTTCAAGTTTTTCTTCAACAAGTTTGTTTCTCTCTTTAAGTTGAGAACACTCATTCCTGATTCTCTCATTCTCTAAAGTCTGATCCCTATAACTGATATGTTAGATATAATTGATGTGATTTAATGTTAGTGTTTAAGTGTTATAGGGAAAAAGAGTTTAACTTGTTAATGAAAGCAGTCGTAGCAGAGCTTGAGTATACGCTGACAGCTGGAAGTGCAAACGCTGACAGAAGGAAGCGCAAACACTGCTGGCTGACAGAAGGAAGCGCAAACACTGCTGGTTAGAAGCGCAACAGAGTTTGTTAAATTCTGTCTAATGGAAGCGTCTACAGGTCAACAGAGATTGAAGATTAATTCAAGATAAACATGGAAGCAATATCTTTGAAGATTGGATAGCTGTTAAAGAGATTGAGTTGACTTAGAAGACGTATAGCAATTGTAATTGATATCAATTGTATAGCTTAATTATAGGAGAATCAATTAACGAATGTACGTAGCTGTATATCTTATAAATACAGTTAGGTTAACCCTAGAAGGGTAATCATCGTGAACGAATATCATTCATTGTAACCTAAGCAGCTCTCTGTGATATTTTACATCACTGAGAGAGGAATTATTAATTCCAAACAGTTTTTAAGTACTAAAACGTGTGTTCTTGTTATTCTCTCATACAGTACTTGATTATATATTGTGTATTCGACCTAACAATTGGTATCAGAGCCAATATGTTACTTTATTACAGTTTAAGATCCAAACACAATAGTAATCAATGGTAGAGATTCCTCCTCCATCAGGTTCTGAGAAAGCTCCTACTACTGTTAGTAGGTATGAGACAATTAGGGTTCCTATACTTAGGCCAGCAGAGTATGCAATCTGGAAGGTGAAGATGACAATGTTTCTGGAGGCTACAGATCCAAAATATCTTGACAGAATTTATGAAGGTCCTCATAAACCTACAAAGTTAACTGCTGTTGTTGCTGGTGAGGAATCAAAAGTGATTCCAAAGGAAAAGAAAGATCTAACTGCTGAGGATCTTTCATCTATTGCTAAGGATGCAAAAGTAAGGCATTTACTTCACAGTGCTTTAGACAATGTTATGTCAAACAAGGTGATTAACTGCACAACTGCAGAAGAAATTTGGGATGCACTTGAGGTTAGATGTCAGGGAACTGCTGCTATCAAGAAGAATAGAAGGAACATACTCACACAGGAGTATGAGCATTTTGAGGCAAAGTCTGAAGAAACCATGACAGAAACATTTGACGGATTCTGTAAATTTCTCAATGATCTATTATTGGTTAACAAATTATATGATCTACAAGACTCAAATCTCAAGTTTCTTCTTTCTCTAGCTGAAAAGTGGGATGTGAAAACAACCACTATAAGAGATAACTATGATCTTGCTGATACTGAGATTGATGAAATCTATGGACTGCTTAAGACTCATGAATTGGAAATGGAGCAGAGAAACAGGAGATCAAGCAAAAAGTTGAAGTCTGTTGCTCTCAAGGTTGAAGAGAAACCATCAAGAAAGAAGGCAAAAGGAAAAGCCTTAGTCATTCATTCAGAAAGTGAGTCATCAAACTCTGATGTTGACTCAAACACAGATGAATCATCTGATTCTGAAGAAGATGAAGAGATGATGAAAATGGCTGCATTGATGGTAAAGACCTTCAAGAAGATAGGATTCAAGAACTTCAAGAAGGGAAAGAGATTTTCCAAGAATTACTCAAAGTCTGACAGGAAGAATTTCAGCAAATCTGAGGGAAAGGACTCCAAATCTGGGAAGAAAGATAAGTCTGAGATTCAATGCTACAAGTGTAAGGAGATGGGTCACTATGCTCCTGAGTGCAAGAAGGGTAAAACTAAAAAGGCACTCTATACAAAAGGCAGAGACTGGGCAGACACTTCAGACTCAGATGAGGAAGTTAATTATGCACTCATGGCTTCTACTCAGAATGAAGATTCTGAACTTAAGGTACCCCCAACTACCTATGCTTATAATACTGATAATATAACTGAATTGAGAATTAATCTTAAAGCATTACATATCAGTTATAGGGATCAGACTTTAGAGAATGAGAGAATCAAGAATGAGTGTTCTCAACTTAAAGAGAGAAACAAACTTGTTGAAGAAAAACTTGAAAACATGCAAAAAAATTCAGAAAGAAAGAGATGATGTTGTTTTTATAGAACAGGAGTTGCTAGGTAAGTATAAGCAACTAGAATCTGAATTGGAGGATGCAAATCACATTATTAAAACTTGGACTGATTCTGGAAAAGACACTCATGAGGTTTTTCAAGCTGACATTGTTGGTTTAGGGTACTGTGAGGAAGATGAGCTTAGATTTCTAAATCATGTGAAAGTTAGGCAAACTCTTCCATCTAGAAAATTTGTTCATGGTACAGTTAAAACTGAACATGGAGCTGTTGAAAGTGAGCCAGTAAAAACCTGTGCAAAGCAGGTTAACATTGGTTCAATGACAGATAAACAACTTAAGCAAAAGCTTAAAGAGATAAAATCTGTCAACAAACAGAAAATGCCTAGGAAAAACAGAAATGGAAAGGTAGGCATAACATCAGGAAATAGGCCAATGCTTGCTACATTTGCACCTAGAAAAACTTGTCATAACTGTGGTA
Source organism: Kitagawia praeruptora (assembly GCA_037693485.1). Taxonomy (NCBI): domain Eukaryota; kingdom Viridiplantae; phylum Streptophyta; class Magnoliopsida; order Apiales; family Apiaceae; genus Kitagawia; species Kitagawia praeruptora. The sequence continues at coordinate 8,609,417 of CM075354.1, read as the reverse complement.
GTACTAATCATCTTGCCAGTTTTTGCAGGAAGAACAAAGACATTAATTCTTTACCCTCCAAATCTGGAGTGAAAAAGAATAATGTCAAACCTAGACCACAAACTCTGTGCAAACATTGTGGAAGTACTTGGCACTCAATTTATACTTGCAAGAATTATCATGCTATTTATCATAATTACTATGAACTGAAACCTAATTTGAAATGGGTTAGAGTTAATTCTGCAGGTGCTAAGACTGAAAATGTTAGTTTAAACTCTGATAATGACAAATTCGCTGCAAAAGCTAACAGATTCAATAAAGCAAAAGGATACAAGCAAGTCTGGATCCTTAAAACTAATAATCAGTGATTGTTTGTGATTGCAGGGCACCAGGGAAAGTACCCTAGTCGTGGACAGTGGATGTTCAGGACACATGACTGGAAATAAAGCCCTGCTATCAGAATATGTGGAGAAGGCTGGCCCAAAAGTTTCCTATGGAGATGGCAACGTAGGACAAACTCTGGGATATGGAAATATTAATCTTGGAAGTGTCATCATCACAGATGTAGCTCTGGTTCCAGGACTCAAGCATGATCTTTTATCTGTGAGTCAAATCTGTGACAGAGGATATCATGTAGATTTTCAGCCTGAATACTGTCAAGTCATAAGTAAGTCTACAGGGAAAGTTGCTCTAGTTGGGAACAGACACAATAACATCTATGAAATAAAATTGTCAACAAACTCTGATGGCAAAGCAGTGTGTCTGTCAACAAGGATGTCTTTTGAAGAGAGTTGGAAGTGGCATAAGAAACTCTCTCATTTAAATCTAAACAACATCAATGAGCTGATAAAGAATGATCTTGTGAGAGGACTTCCAAAGTCCTTGTTAAATGCAGATGGCCTATGTGATTCTTGTCAAAAGGCCAAACAGAGAAAAGCCTCCTTCAAAAGCAAGTCTGAGTCTTCAATTGTTGATCCTTATCATCTTCTACATGTTGATCTTTTTGGACCAGTGAATGTTATGTCTCTTGGAAAGAAGAAATATGCTTCAGTCATTGTTGATAAGTACACCAGATACACTTTGGTGTATTTTCTAGCAAAGAAGGATAAAACTGCATTAACACTGACAGAACATATAATGCAGTTGGACAAAGGGTCAAAGAATCAAGTGAAGATTATCAGAAGTGACAATGGAACTGAATTCAGGAATTCAACAATGGAAGAATTTTGCAAGAACAAAGTAATTAAACAAGATTTTTCTACACCTGGCACTCCACAACAGAATGGTGTAGTTGAAAGGAAGAACAGAACTTTGATAGAAGCTGCCAGAACTATGCTTGATGAAGCAAAATTACCAACCTATTTCTGGGCAGAAGCTGTTCAAACTGCTTGTTTTACACAGAATGCCACTATGATTAATAAGCATGGAAAAACACCATATGAAATGGTGAGAGAAAAGAAGCCAAACCTGAAATATTTTCATATTTTTGGGTGCAAATGGTTTGTGCTGAAAACTCATCCTGAACAGTTGACCAAATTTGACCTGAAGGCAGATGAAGGAATTTTTGTTGGCTATCCACTATCAACTAAGGCATTCAGAGTTTATAATCTGAGAATCAAAGTGATCATGGAATCAATTCATGTGTCATTTGATGACAAGAAAATAACTGGACTTGAAGATGTGAGTGAACATGATCAACTACACTTTGAAAATGAAGATTTATTCTCAGATGCAGTAAACTCTGATGAGGCTGATCTGATAAACTCTGTTGAGCTAAACTCTGAACCTCTACTGGTAAATACTGAAGAGACTTGTCAGTCAGAAACAAGAGAAGAACCAGTTGAGGGGGAGCATGAAGAATCACATCAAAGTGGTAACTCAAATTCTGATAGTGACTCAGCTGAAAATTTTGAATCAAACTCTGACAGTTCAAACTCTGAGCAGTCACATTCAGGGGGAGCCTCAGAGAATGAAGAAAGACACCAAGGAAATCAGGAGAACATGGATCGAGGGGGAGGATCAAACTCTGAGAGAAGTCATTTGCCTTCAGCTAGGAAATGGACCAAATCTCATACACCTGATTTGATTATTGGTGATCCAGATGCAAAAGTAAGAACAAGAAGTGCAACAACAAATGAATGTATGTTTCATGCATTCTTGTCACAAACTGAGCCAAAGAAAGTTGAAGAAGCTCTTAAAGATGCTGACTGGATAACATCAATGCAAGAAGAGTTAAATGAATTTGAGAGAAATGAAGTGTGGACACTAGTACCAAGACCAAAGAATAGATCTATTGTTGGTACTAAGTGGGTTTTCAGAAACAAAACTGATAGTGAAGGGGTTGTTACAAGAAACAAAGCCAGACTTGTGGCAAAAGGCTATTCACAGCAAGAAGGGATAGATTATGATGAAACTTTTGCTCCAGTTGCCAGGTTGGAGGCGATAAGGATGTTTCTTGCTTATGCTTCTCACAAGAAATTCAAGGTCTTTCAAATGGATGTGAAAAGTGCTTTTCTGAATGGAAAACTTGAAGAAGAAGTGTTTGTTGAACAACCACCTGGTTTTGTAGATCCAAAATATCCAAATCATGTCTACAGGCTAGACAAGGCACTCTATGGACTTAAGCAGGCACCAAGAGCATGGTATGAAACTCTGGCTCAATTTCTCTTAGAAAGTGGGTTCAGCAGAGGTACATTTGATAAAACTCTGTTTTATTTCAAATCTGGAAGTGACTTGCTTTTAGTTCAGATATATGTTGATGACATTATTTTTGGATCTACTAATGATAAACTCTGTAAGAAGTTTGCCAAGCTCATGCAGTCCTGGTATCAAATGAGCATGATGGGAGAGCTTAATTATTTTCTAGGCTTACAGGTGAAGCAAACAGATGATGGTATCTTTATCAGTCAAGCAAAATATACCAGAAATCTTCTCAAGAAGTTTGGCATGCTTGACTGTTCATCTGCAACAACTCCCATGGCAACTGCAACAAAATTGGACAAAGATACAGGGTCATCAGTAGATATGACAAGCTACAGAGGAATGATTGGCTCTCTACTCTATTTAACAGCAAGTAGACCTGATATCATGTATGCAACATGTCTGTGTGCAAGATTTCAGGCAGATCCAAGAGAACCACATTTAACAGCTGTGAAGAGGATTTTTAAGTATCTCAAGGGCACTATAACTTTAGGGCTGTGGTATCCAAGAGAATCAGATTTCAAACTACTTGGCTACTCTGATGCAGACTTTGCAGGCTGTAAATGTAAGAACCCGAATTTTCGGTAGAATTAAAAACTTTTTATATATTAATAAAAGAATGAACATTGACTCCCACTACAAGGTATTAACAAAGAATGAATGAATGGGATGGATTTATGTTCAAATATTTATATGTCATGAAGAATGCTTTTGGTTGACAGCATAGATAAGAATGATCTATCTCCTAAGAAATAAGTTATGGCACTCCAAAGAGGAAGGAGATATTCTTGTGTCATCAAAATCAATATCTGTTGTTAGTCCAGTGGTTCCGTAAAAGGGTTAAGGAACACTCGAAAGAGAACAAGGACATTTTTACAAATATATAGGGAATAAAAGAGAATAAGGGATGAATAGTGTTTTGGTGGAAAATGAGAATATGAGTTAGACGACGCTATATTGAAGTATTCAGAACAGATTTCTGAGTTCGTATTCATGATCCAGGGGCGAGATAAGTGTATGTAAACGATATCGGATTCAGAAAATTAGCACTTTTATTTTCTCCGAGATTTTCCTGGACACTGAAAGACTTAAGGATTTATTAAGAGGATTTAAGGAATTTAAATTCGAGAAGTATTAAGGAAGATGGAGAATAGTATTATAAGTATAAAGAAGGTTTCCGGGAAATCCCTAACAAGAAATACTGGAGGTATTCCTTCGAACGATCAATCGAAACGAGCAATAACCGGACAAAGAAATCAAGTCGGTAAATAAAGGGATGCATCCAAGCTTGCATTAAACACCACCCAAGTTAGTGGATCATGACATCACACCTATTATTAAAGTAAAAAGCATTAAAATGTAATAAACCAAGGACTTAAGTGCAAAAGAAACAAAGATGAGGACTTGGTGTAAATGTTGTGGATAAGAAAATCTACCATAAACCAATGAGAGCTTGACACCTAGCCAAGGGAAGATGCATCCAAATATATAGATGTATAATACATGTATTATTGCATTATTATCAAAAACAAAACAAAACCACCACACCATAATGGTGCTCTCGGCCAAGCTTTAAATTCAAAGGGGAAGGAGAGATTTTACCAACCAAATCCTACCATCTAGAGCTTAAATCAAAGAGGAAGAAGAGTAGAAGGTATATCTTGAATCTCATCATCATCCATTAAGTTTATCATGATCAAAATCCAAGTTAAAGATGATGATGAATAGTGTTCTTATGAACTAACTTTGGATTTCTCTTGTTTTCATGGTGGATCTAGCAAGCCTAAGCGCTTTTAAGGACCATACAAAGCCTAGTAAGGTTGTAGCATACTCAAAGGAAGGTATAACCACTTGAACCCTAGATCTTAGTTTGATATTATGCATGTTCTTGGTGGGTTTTAACTTAGTAGTGTTATTGGTATGATTATAAGCTTGTTAACATGATTTATGGTTGATTGGATACATGATGATTGTTATGAATAAGTGATGTATTCTTGGACCTCTTGAGATGAGAATCATGTGTATAAGTTGATTAGATGCCCGGTGTGGCTTTGTTGTGTTGGAAAGATTTTTGAAACGTTCGATTTATAGCCGTCGTAATGCCGAAAATTCATTAACCTTAAGATCACGAACTGGACAGAACATGTAACTCACTGTTTGGCTTCGTTTTCTACCATGATAAGCTAGATTATGTTATAAGCTTCATTTTGATATAAAGTTCACATGAAATGGACTTACTTTTTATGAGTTATGATTAAATTCGTAAAAGTGGTTCGAAACCGTAAACAAAAGTTCGTAACTGAAATTGGAATCCCTTAACATGGAGGCGTGAGAGAAAACCACGAGTAAAATGGATCGTTTTCCGATTTTATAAAAATGTTCGAATCGAGGTTAAGTGCGAAGAAACCACTTTTCGGAGGTAACACTAGTCACTAAAAGGCTCCTGCCCTGTTTTAGTAAATCTGGAAAAATTGATCTTCTGACCAAAGTTTGATTTTGAGCTAGCCACCTTATAGACATTCTCTAGAGTATGTACGCGAAAACGGTGCGTCATTTGAGTTAACGGTTACCGAGTTATGAACGTTTTAGTGAAAGAGGTGTGAATAGTAAAGATCCGTTGTCGACTGAACTTCAATAATACATTTCACCTATCTAGACCCGTGGCTTCGAATTGGAAATTTTATGATAAATATTATAAATACCAAGGATGATTTTAGAAGTGGTTTCGTAATTAAATACGGTTCCGGTGATTTATTAAAAGTGTTGGAGTATGAGTCCCGGAATAGTAATTCTCAGGAAAGTCAACTCTAGAGGTACTACTTTGACCACCCATTTGGGCTAGATTAATAGAGGAATCTCGAGTCGACTAAAACACGAAACCTGTTAAGAATTATCAAGACCACATATTGTTGCAAAGAACAAGGTTATAAATGATTAGGTAAGATATATGAAAGATCCGACATTAAGGATGGGTTCGAGGTGTGTTTTGGACTAAACTTACCTGACTTAAGTTAAGTTATACTTAACCTTCGAAATGTTAAGTGATTGACCTCGGTTATTGTGACTATTTATAGATCACTGGATTGACATGAGGCACACTACCCCTACAGGATTACCAGGCAAGTTTCCAATACCTTGGAACTGTTGTTGTGATAATATATATAATTGTTGTTATACATATGCCATAGCATGCATGCTTGTTTTCAAAGTATATTGGAATACTTGTTCCCTGAATTAATATTGGCTTATAGACTATATATGGATTATAAGTTATAAGCAGGATTGTGTTGCTAGGACCCTTAGTGAAGGGCGTATGATATTTATTCTTTAAATATGAGACCGGGAGTCGGTATTTTGTGTTATATAGATAGTCGTGGAAACTCGGAGGGATTCCAGCGACAGAGTAGTATTCATTTTGAGGAATGTTATTATTAAACATTATTTATATTTCCATGAAAGTATCAAATACTTGGAAATCTTTCGAGAAATGTTATTTGAGTATTATTTCAGTCGAGAAATATTAAATGAATATTATCTTTGAATATTCATTAGAGTTGATTATTAATGAATAATTACTTTGATATTCATTGGGATTTTATTCACTAAATGAATATCACTTTCGGATATTCATTTAAGTTTTATGTATTTGATAAATATTATTTTAAAAGTATTCTTTGGAAGTTCTAATTACTCAAGGAATATTATTTCGAATATTAAGGTTTTGATTACTAAATGAATATCATTTGGATATTTATTTAGAATATTATTTGTTAAATGAATATTATTTGGATATTCATTTAGAACATTATTTGTTTAATGAATATCAATTGAATATTCATTTGGGATTTATTTATTAAATGAATATTATTTTGAATATTCATTTAAGATTTTATGTACTTGATGAATATTATTTTAAAATATTCATTTGGAGTTTTATTTACTTAAGGAATATTGCTTCGAATATTCCTTTAAAGTTTTGATTACGAAAAGAATATTATTTGGCTATTCATTTAGTATATTATTTATTAAATGAATATTATTTTCAAATATTCATTTAAGGTTTGATTTATTTAGTGAATATTATTTTAAATATTTATTTGAGTTTATTTATTTAATGAATATTATATTGAATATTCATTTAAAGAAGAGAGTTATTTAGTAAATAATTCTATGTATTTATTCGAGGATTACTTACGAGCAATATTATGATTTAATCATATTCCTTAATTATTATTGATTTAATAAATATTCTTGGAATATTTATTTAAATTCTTTTAAGTTCTTTTTATAATAATTCATATTATTCAAAGATTATCTTTCATCTTCAGATATGGTGTAAAATATTTCGGAGTATTTTATGACTATTTTTATCAAGGGGAGGTTCCCAAAACTTTATTTCCATTTAAATCTATCTTATAAGAAGATTTAAATACTCGCTCAACTTCCAAAAATATATAAGGGGACCTCACTTGAGAGATGTTATTTATTGGACTGCCCGGTCCTATACTTGCTAAACTATCTTGTCACTCACATCTTGATTCTTTCAAACATCGATATGAATCTTTTTGGTTACCTCCTCAACGCTCGAGGGGTAAGATTGATGGAACAAGTGTCTATCCATTAACAAGCATCAGCTTGGAAAATATTGGTGAAATTTTCCTTTCCAATTAGATACGAATACTTTGTGGAGTCCTATCAACAAGTACTATACTTGGGTAAAGGGGGACGAACTTTATGTTTCAGAGTTATGGATGTTATTCGAACTAGGAGACGCGTAAGTGGCCGAGTGGCGCCGGTCCAGCAATTAATGGCCCAACCGTTGGCTGGGGGGTTCCAGAGGGCGGGCGATCCGTCGGTGCTTCCTTCTACATGTAGAGAACAAATGATGGGGAGCATGACATGCGACTGATCATCATAAATGTTGTGGCTCCTGGCGCGGCAAGCTCCCGTATTAGTTCATCTTCCAAATTGGAAAATTTTCTACAACATTATCATTGTTGGCAGGTTTGAAAAGTGTTCGAACTGGAATTGCAATATTCTTCCTGCAAGTTCCTCTATTATGAAAATTTGATAATATCTTGCTTATATTTGACATAGCAGATATTTCTTCGGAACAATTATATTTTGAGTTACCTTGTTACTTCATCTCATACCTTATACTGGTACTACGTTCGTTAACGCATGGCATATGGTTTCAAAGATATTTTGGACTGTTATACATTATCACTGTTCAATTATATTTTTGGTGGGCTTTTGCTCACCCTTGATTTATTTATTTATATCACAACAACAGCTAGATCAGATGTTCACGCAAGGCGCACTCAGCGTAAACAGGTGACAGCCGTCAGAGGAATAACCGCGGAGGTCATAGCTACCATTGCTGAAGAAGCAGCTACTGGTAGGCTAGTTGTTAGCATTTGAGTATCAAATGTATTTATTATATGGCATATACAAATGGATGGCAAAGAGTATGTAATGGTTAATTGTAATTCTTTGGGTTATAAGAACTCAAACTTGTGATTAATAATATTGATGGTTACTCTGATTTCATCTCTAGGACTATAACGGGTGTGTTTTATGTTGTTGTTTTGGGTCACAAGGTTGTAATTTAGATTATGTTGGTTTTGTGGATGGATATTGAGACCGTAACGACCAGATCCCTGACCCCGGATCTAGGGGTGTTACAGTAAGATTGACAGAAAAAGCACCAGTGGAAGTTGTCAATTTCTTGGTGACAGACTTGTTTCTTGGTACAACAAGAAACAGAAATCAATATCCACATCTACAGCTGAAGCAGAGTATATTACTGCTGGTAGCTGTTGTGCACAGATTCTATGGATGAAGAATCAACTGCTGGATTATGGATTGAGGTATAGCAAAATACCTATTTTCTGTGATAATCAAAGTGCTATTGCAATGACAGGGAATCCAGTACAACATTCAATGACCAAGCACATAAGCATAAGGTATCACTTTATCAGAGAGCATGTAGAGGAAGGCAACATTGAGCTTCACTTTGTGTCTACAGAACAACAACTTGCAGATGTCTTCACCAAGCCTTTGAGTGAAGCTACATTTACAAGGCTGGTCAATGAACTAGGAATGGTTTCTGGTTTTGACTAGAAATGTTGGTTAGACTCAAAAATTTTCTTATAAAATGTTTTGCTCATTTCTCTGTGAATTGTTAAGTGCTATGTGAACTTTGTGATTAAACTCTGGTATGAATACTCTGTTAACATGTTTGTGTTTAAACACTGTTAAACTCTGTCAGCATGTCTGTATGTCATACACTGTTAATATGTTTGATAAACTCTAAGAATTCTAAATTGATTATTGTCTTGATGAAAACACCAATGAAGAAATATGTATGAAGCATGATTCTCAGTAATTAAATCATGACTCTTTCTGAGTCACTGTGATCTAATCAGAAATTGTGCAGTAAGTTAACACAACATGATACTATTTCATATTTATAGCATCTCTTAGTTTATTTGGTCCTAAACTCTGAGTCTATGAATACTGTGTGCATTGCCTCTCATGAATAACTTCTGATATTGATGAACTCTAAACTCTGATAGTGACACTCTATTCCCAAAACATATACATGGTTCTTGATGATTCCTTGTTTGTACTTGTGAAAATTATAAAACTTGAGATGTGTCATTGTTTAGTTTGGTGAGTACTAAATTTATGTCAGCACCCTGTGAGAATTTGAGCCAAATAAGTGATTGATACATTTTATATCAATCAAATTTTATTGTTGTGTGATGTTCATCAGTGAGTATGTTGCTCTAGAACTTGTTTTAAACCATCTTGAGACTACATGATATGTGTGTGCATGAAAATGATAAAGGCACTAGGATTTACCATATTTTTCCAAACACTGTTCATATATTCTACCCTTAGAAAACCCCTTTGAGCCAAAATAACTGCTTCTTTAAATTCTGATATATCAAGAGCAGTTATATTCGTTTGGAAATTGAAGAGCAAATAGGTGAGAGTTTCTCTACAAAGGAAAGTTTACTCAGTGAATATATATACATAAAAAAATTGAAATGTATATATACTGATCATCTTGTACAAATATGTACTAAAAGTGCAACTGAACACCTTGCTCTATTAAATTGTTCAGTTAGCAATTTATTCTATTATTTTCTTCTCACCTGTTTGATTTTAAAACAAATTACAACTTTGGATAAAGTCCTTTTGATTTGTGCATACATGTACTCAAAGTAGTGTAGATTTGGTGGACAATCAAGCATATGGTAGCATCTGCTTTTACTGATTGAACTTGAGTGTAAACACTTCACCTAAACACTTGTGTGCTTTGAGAATTTGTGAATTTATCAAATCCCTGGCATGTTACTCACTGAATGATGCTTTGATAACTATCTCTTGATCTTTTTGTCTATAAAGACTGTGTGCTCACTTGGATAATCATGGACATAAAAGGGAATAGGTGTATTCAGATTTCTGTATTTAAGTTACTACAGAGTTTAGCATTCATCATATAATCAGTGTTTACTATGCAAGTTTATGCATTCAGTGTTTATTGATTTGCTTTATGGATTTTATGAAATATTAGATGCTATAAAAATTGATTTGTTAACCTCTGCTACACACACACACATATATTCACAACTGTGCAATTTTTTGAAAAGGTTTTAGTGATAAAGTTGGAAAATTGACAAACGCTGTTGAATTGTGTTCAGTACTCTAAGGTAAATTTTCATTAAGATAATTTGACAATTGTGGAGTAAATAGAGTGTTTGACAACTGTTAATGAGTGTAAATATGTTAAAGTGTCTTGGTAATAGGAAAGACAGCGGTAATAATTGATATTTTAATGCGCGTGATTAATTGATTCGCTGGATGATTGACACGTGTCCCACTCACACATTATTATGTCCCACTCACACATTACTCTACGGACGGTTGAGTGTTTAGAAGCACAAACGATTGGGTTTTGATTTTTTAATTACAACTCTAATTGCTTTTACTCTCACTTACACATCTACTCATATTCACTTTACTATACCGCAGAGTTATTTTGTGCTTTTCACTTCGACATTTTCACAAACACCTTTCCAACAAACCTTTTTTTTTCCACTGTCATTTCTTGCTCTTTTCTTGATCTAATGGCGACTAAACCTTTTACATCTCTTGGTCTTCGATTTGTTCCTAACAACTTTGCAGCTCTACTTGAGAATGACCGTGCTCCAGAAGCGTTTCATCTTATTCAGAACTTTCTTCGTGACTCAGAGATTGGGCAAGCTTTGATTGAACCCTCTATACTATCTGCATCTCAGATTGCCACTTTCTGGCAGAACTCAAAGTATGTGGCTGGAGGAGAGAATGGAACTTCATCTATAATTTTCACTTATGATGAACAAGAGTTTGTGATTACTCCACAAACTGTCAGAGAGACTATGGGTTTCGACACTCATACTTCATATGCAGTTGTTTCTGAACAGAATCTACGGGAAATGCTAACAGAGATTGGTTACATGGAATCTCTTGCAAAGCTAGGTAGTGTGAGGAGGCCAAATCTCAGAAAGGAGTGGAATTTTTTCTTTGATTGCATCACAAGAACATTCCAAAAGAAGGTCACCAATTGGGATGCCATTCCTATGGATAGTCTGCAAATTGGGTATTCTCTTCTCTATGGCAGTAACTTTGATTTTGGTCGATATGTTTTAATGAATTTAGGTGATAAACTGTCAGAATCTACTACAATATACTTTTCTAGATTTTGTCAACTTTTATTCAATGCCTGTGTATCTGGGTTAGTTATTGATGAAGCTGATGTGATTCAGCCCTTTAAATTCAATAAGAGAATATTCTCTGATATGACTAATAAGGATGTTGGTGAAGACCTACCTGCCTTTGTTTTGCCACTTGCCTTACAAAACTTTCTTAACCAACCCCAAGATCCATAATCACCACAAAATGAATCACAACAAACACAACAACCAGAACCACAACAAATGCCTGAACCATTGGCCACTGACCATACTGAAACTATCCACTCTAAACCTATACCATCACCTGAAACTTCACAGCCACCTCTAAACTCTGAATCAAACCATCAACCTCAACCACAATCTAAACCAAAAAGGCAAAAGCATACTGCACAAAATACCAGGCATTCTAAGGCTAAACAGACATCTACTGGAGCTGTTTATACAAGAAGAATCATAAAAAGGGCAAATAGGCCTTCATCACCACTAGTTGAGGACAGCTCTACTGAAGAAGAAGAGGTAGTTGAGGTGCCTCAAGCAAAAAGGAGGAGATTGATACTTGCAGACTCTGATGAAGAGCAAGTAATTGAAGCTCCGGATGATATCTCTAAAGAGATTCCTGCTGTTGAGACAGAGGTTATCATAGAATCTACTGTAGAAGAAACAGATTTCAGAATTGATGAACCAGTCATTGCTGAGGTTCAGACTGATAAAGATGACAGAGATGAATTACCTGCAATGGAAGAGTTTGATGAAACTTTCATTCCATTTTCTTTTGAAGTTGAAGTATCTACTCCAACACCCATGGCTGCCACAAACTCTGTTGATACTGGTGTTGCAGACGAGCCTACTGTTGTGCTAGAAGACACAGAGGTTGCATCTCACACAGAGTTATTCTCTGATGCACATCATGTTTCTGATCATGGTGAGGAAATTGATCAACCAGCAAAAGTTGTTTCTTCAGAGCATGCACAAGGTGATCAAGGAAAACAAGTTGCTCAAGAACAAGTTGCTGACTTCAATGAAGAAATTGCCTCAGTTGCACATACTGATGAGTCAGATAGTGATTCTTCTGAAGCAATGAGTGCAGGAGCTGAAAATGATAAACTTCAAACTGATGGACAGAAAACAGGGGAGAAACCAGACTTTGCTGGACCTTCTGTACGAGAAATTGATGATAATTATCTGGCCAAGCAAACTGCAGATTGGTACAAAGCAGACTGCATCTTTCCTACTGGACGAGCAGCTACTTTTCTCAAAGAAAATTCAAAGAAGATTTCAAATCCTGATATTCTAACCTATCTACAAGGAACAGTGATTCAGGTCAAGGCCTTAAATCACAGATTTGATGACAACCAAAAAGCACTTCTGGATCTGAGAACTGAAGTTGCTACTCATGAGGAGAAATCTCATAGAGCTAATTCAAAGCTGTTTCAACAATTTTCCAAGGCTCAGGAGACTCTTACTGAGAGATTAAGTAAAGTTGAACAGAATCAGCTTTTGCTGGCTGAAAAGGTTTACTCTATTGCAAACTCTCTTGAGTTAATCACATCTATTCTGATTCCAGATGGTGATGATGTCAAAAAGGGGGAGAGAATTGCTAGAACTATGTGCAAGCAGTCTCAAACTCTATCAAAGAGGGATCATCTGGATGAAGAAGGTGCAAGCTCAGATAAGAAGTTAAAAACTGATGCTGCAAATCCAAGACATGGACATGGAAGGTCTACAAGATCAAAATCAAGTTCAGTAACAAATACAAATCTTCAGAGTACTTCAAGACAAAAGGATTTGTCATTCTCTGACAATCCACAAACAGATGAAGAGCTAGCTGCTAAGATTTTTCTTGAAGAAAATGCTGAGGGTGTTACACTTGAAGATATTCATGCTGAAGAATAGCTCTTACAAGAAGAACATTTGAAGGCATTGAAGTCTGGGAAAGGAAAGAAGATTGTCAAAGCTTCAAGGTCTACAAAGAAAGGAATTGTGATTAAAGAAAATTTATCTGGTATTCAAGAAGAAGAAGAAGGAAAGTTGATAAGAAAATCTTCTCTTGATGCTAAGTTAAAATTGAAAGGGGTGATGGGTGAAGAAGGCAAAGGTAAAAAGGTAGACACAACCTCTGTTGCTACACAAGTTGTGAGTGAATCTCTACCAGTTCAAAGCAATATCTTACCTGGGTTCTCTAGACCAAAGATTCCAGTTCCAGCCAAACAGAAGGGATTGGTAGTTATCAACATAGCATTGCTTGTTCAGGAAAGCCACCTGGCAGGAATACTTCTGGCTTGGGTTCGAAAAGAGATTTGAGAATTAGTAACAGTCCAAGACATCCCTCATCACTTATCTCTCCTGGTTCTGGTATTATTCAAGAGAATCTGGACAAGTTGGAGTCAGTTCAACTGGTTCATCAGAAGAGCTTAGATATTCACTTCTTGTTGTACTTCATGGCAGATGGAACAGTGTATAGGGTGAATGAAGATGCTATTAAGCTCAAGCTGTTTGAAGAACTTCAGTATGTTCTGTATATATTCAGAGTCAGAAATTGACGAACAGCACTTATTGCTAATTCCATAAGAGAATATATGCTGAGAGCCAAAGCCTTTACTGGATCAAAGACTACTGAAGAGTATGTGCCTAAGTACAGAGATTGGAATGGAAATCTTGTTGGGATGAGGAAGGGAACTGTAAAGTTAAAGACTGATCTAGGTGTTACAGTTCTTGATTTTAATTCTCAATCAGAGGAAGTAAAATTCATAAGACTGGGAAATGAGATGAGGAGAAATAAAATCTATGATCTAAGAGCTGCAATCTATCAGACTGATGAAAGTGATCCTGAGTTAAGAGAAATCAAGGAAGTTATGCAGAGAGAACTTGAAAATGTTGAGAGAAGACTGTGATAGATTATCTCAGAACAACACCAGATCTTGAGGAGGTTAGGTAGACAGAATTTGTAAGTAATTCGAATTTTCTGTAAATTTTGTTAAGTCAAGATTAAACTCTGATTAAATGTTAAACAGTGTGATTTTATTTGATTGTTTTGACATCATCAATTACTGTGAACTTGTACATTTTTACTAATGAACAAGTTGGGGGAGATTGTTAGATATAATTGATGTGATTTAATGTTAGTGTTTAAGTGTTACAGGGAAAAAAAGTTTAACTTGTTAATGAAAGCAGTCGTAGCAGAGTTTGAGTATACGCTGACAGCTGGAAGCGCAAACGCTGACAGAAGGAAGCGCAAACACTGCTGGTTAGAAGCGCAACAGATTTTGTTAAATTCTGTCTAATGGAAGCGTCTACAGGTCAACAGAGATTGAAGATTAATTCAAGATAAACGTGGAAGCAATATCTTTGAAGATTGGATAGCTGTCAAAGAGATTGAGTTGACTTAGAAGACGTGTAGCAATTGTAATTGATATCAATTGTATAGCTTAATTATATGAGAATCAATTAACGATTGTACGTAGCTGTATATCTTATAAATACAGTTAGGTTAACCCTAGAAGGGTAATCATCGTGAACGAATATCATTCATTGTAACCTAAGCAGCTCTCTGTGATATTTTACATCATTGAGAGAGGAATTATTAATTCCAAACAGTTTTTAAGTACTAAATGTTAACTCGAATAACTTGTAGAAGAGGGGGGTTGAATACAAGTTATATAATCGTGTCTGATTTTTGCTTGATTATATGAACAAGAATAAACGAATGAATCAAACTCTGTTTGTATTAATAAGATCAAATACAAACTCTACCAAAGGTGTACAATACCTTTAGCAGCTGCTGACAATACAAATATCTCTCTGTTTGTTTCGAACTCTCGAATACAAACCTTATACAGAGCTACGCACTCAAACTTACAACTTCGTCACGAGCTACTCAACGCACACTCTTTACAATGATATTGAGAGAGTATTTATAATGCTACCTATCAACTAATAACAGAAAGATATAATCTATACATGACAATGTTCTGCCTTCTAGTCGATAGTTTCCTTCAATAGAAAACTCTTTCCTTCATAATATCTTCTTGCTTGTTCTTCAAACAACGATCCTGTTTTATAGCACTTGCCAGTTTCTGTAGCATCTATAATGACATCATCAGTAACATGACTGATATCAGGATCTGTACACTGCATCAGTATCTGATCAACCATCAGTATTGGACCGTCATCAGGATTTGCTCTCTGTTCCTGACATGTAGTCTCCGATACACTGTTCATTCCTGACTAAACTATACAGATAACTGTCTTACACATAAAACCTATATACAGTGCTAAATCCTTTATAAGATCAGGATTACAAGAAGTATAATGTGTAAATTCTATTCTTAACATCACAACTTATGAATTATTCCTAACAATCTCCCCCTATTTATGCTTTATAATCTGAAGCATAAATCTAAGTTGTGGATGTCAAAACATATAACAATACAACCAGAATAGAATTTATGAATGTAGAATTATGAAGTTTAAGTACCTCCTTCTCAGATGTAGACGCTTATCTAGTACTTAGAAGAAAGAATTTTAACTATTAATGCTGCTCTTCCTTTACCTCTTCCTACCTCTTCCTAGCTGAGATTCACCACTGTCACTCCTGGTTCTTCTTTTTACTACCCTTTGTCTGATCTTTATCTCCCCCAGCTTTATCTCCTTCAGTCTGGTGGTGTTGTTGTTGTCTTTGAATTGTCTTTATCTCCCCCTTTTTGACATCAGCAACATTAATTCCAAGAGATTCAGAAACAGAACAAATGAGATTCATAAGAACTGCTTGATTTTCCATAATTGTGACTTGGTTATCTTCAAGTGATTGAAGTCTTGTTTGAATAGCAATTTGAGAATTCTGAATATCTTTCAAAACATCAGAATGAACTTCAATGTTGGAAGTGCTTCTAGTATCTTCAGTATCAGAATCAGAAAGAACTGTATCTTCAAGTCTCGTAGAAGAAGTTGCTTGAGTTTTATGATATTCAAGTAATAAAACCTGATTAGAAGTATAAACATCTTCATCTTTCTGTTCTGGAACTGAAATATGATCATCATCTCCTTCACCAGTATTCTGTGTACTAACATCTTCAAATCCTGACTCCTCCTTAGAGTGATCAGAGTCTGTTGATGTCTACAAAGGAACACTAGGATCATTAGGATCTTCATCTGGTACATATGTATCAAGAGATTGCTTTATCCTGGCACCTCTTCTGTTAATAATTTCTGCAAGCCTCTCCTTTTGCTTCTGAGCTTTAACTTCTGGCTTTGCATTGTGATGTGCTAGGTCATTCTTCTGATACATTTTGATGAATGAATAAGTACCAGCATCCATACCCAAATTTTCAGACCAAGATTCAGGAAAAACCTGATCCCAGAAATCAAATGATGGTTTCCTAATTTTCTCTCCCTCACTATGGAGTTGATCATCCATACCCTCATTCTCACTTTGACTTTCTAAAGTCAACACTCTTTCTACCTCACCTTTTGCCTGGTCAGGAGCCAGCCGCTCAAATTGTGGATCTAAGTCCATCTTTTCAACTGTATCACTCAAATTTAGATAAGTACTCTCATGACCTACAGAAAAATAGAGTTTAGAAGGAGTTTTTATACCTGAACTCGCATGGAGAGAGGGTTCCTCATATGGCATGTGGCTTGAGGTTTTCTCCAAGGAGTGAGCTGCTATAGTCTCTGAACCCATACAATCATCTTTTTTCCTTTCAGAAACTACAGGCTCCAGTATACCACTTTCAGGTTCTTTACTAGACTCTGATGTCTTCAGTAATACTTCATTAGACACCATAGTTAGTACATCACCGTCTTTAAGTGTTGTTTGCTGAGACACACCCTCAAGGTGAATAGACTCTGACTGAACAAAATTTGTTTGATCTTCAGAAAAATCAACCAAAGTCATTCCTCCCATATCATAGGGTATCTCACTTGCATTCTCAGTCATCACAGAAGACCTTTCAACATCAGCTATCACAGCTCCTGAGTCATCCTTCCTCTGACTAGATGGTTCTTGTGTTACAGTGACTGTGATCTGATCTTTCCTACTATTCACCACTGGTGCAATAGTACCTTCTGTTGACTGCTTTCCTCTATCTACTTCCTCCAATTTTTCACCTTGAGCTGAAGCATCTTCAATAATTACATCCTTGTCAAATAAATATGCATGAAGTGATTGAAGTGCAACATGCTTCGAGAGTCCAAATTTCTTGACTAATTGTCTTCTGACAGATACATAGAAATACATCTTCATTAAGTCAAGTCTTTGATGTAGAAGTCCATATTCATCCGGAAATAAAAGTTTTGGTACTCTTTCAACCAGAAAATCTAGAACAGGCCTTGACAACTTCACTTTGAGAGAAATTAGTCCCATAGCCAGTCTGTATGATAATGTAGTTTCCCATGAAGAATCAATATCCAGATCTCTCTTGTCAAATACTGACATAGATGTAGCTTGATTTGTAGAAACCTGCATGATATTAGTTGGACTAGACTCTGTGTGTGTAGGTGACAATTGAATCTTTCTCCTTGTTCTCCTGGTATAGTGAGCAAAAGATTTATCCTGAGAAGACTCAAGAGGTGTAGACACAGAAGTGATCTTGGGATGAGATCTTTGTTCAATAGACACAGTCTTTTGAGAGACAGTATCCAGTAACTGTTTTCCCTTTTTAAGAACTACAGCCTTTTGGGAGACTGCAGCCTGGCTGTGACTAGGTTTTTCATCTCTTTGTGCTAACAAAGAAAGTTGAATTGCAGCCTTCAATTCTGCTCTCTCAGCAAGAGTTAAATCATCATCTTCACTAGAATTACTACTACTACTTGACACAACAAATCTTCTCTTCCTTACAACTGATGTCTTTTGAGAAACACCAGAGGTTGGTTTCTTTGAAACAATAGGCTGTGGATCAAAATTTGGTTCTTGAATTGTTTCAGAGACTATAATGTTTTGGGCTACTTGGGTAGACACAGGTGGGTTCTCCTCCAATTGGGATTCCTGAGCCATTTCACCACAAAAGAAAGAAGAATTGTAGAGAGTAGGAAGATGAGTTTTAAGAATTACCTGAAAATGATGTGGATAATGAATTGCAGGTATTTCATCTAGATTCTTTTCATTGTCCTTCTTTGTAATGTCAGAGAAAATTCTCTTTTGCTGTTCATAAGAAGAAACACAATGTTCTCTACCAAATCTAGTTTCAACATCAGGAATAAAATGGTTAACAAACAATTGCATAAATCTATGATAATAAACCATTTTCCTGTTTTGATCTCTTAACCCAAGTTTAATACTCATCTGACTTAAGATAATATGACCAATGTTGATTACTCTGTCATACAGCAAACTATAAGCAATCTGTGATGTAACATAAGTAATTTGCTGAAAAGAACTACATTTGCCAGTAAAACATTTAGCAATTTGATCAAAGTAAAAAGACCATTCCTTTCTAAGAAAAGACCTATTCAACTGGCTCATGTTATCTAGAGGTCCACTATAACCTAATTCAGACAACATAGTTCTTATATTATCATCAGATGGTACATTCTCATAACTATCAGTAACAGGTAAGCAAAGTACTGAATTAACAACAGATTCAGTAATGTCAAATGAATCTTGTCCTAAATGTAGAACAATCTTACCTGATTGACTCTGAGTAGAATCAATTACCTCAGCATTCTCCCAAGCTTGTGAAACAGCTACTTGATTAATCTGTGGAGATGCTGTCAATGCATAACTTAATGGTCCATATACCAGAAAGTCCATGATTGGATGAAAATCAGATGACACTCCTTCCTTGTTGGTGATAGCTGCAACATGATTGTTTGTCATAAAATCAAAGTCACCAAATTTGAAGGCTACTGATTTAGGTAATCTTCTCTGAGCTGCCATTTTTGATCTGAAAAGAAACTTGAAAAATTCTTGAAATGGATTAGTGATTTTGAAAACTCAAGAGTGATTTTTGCTTTAGAGAATGTAAGATTAGAGAAAGCAATTACACGATTAGAGTTTCAAAACAAATATATTTCACAAATCTTTCAGACCACTATCCAACGTTGACACGTAGATTGACAGGTGTCAGTCCCTGAAAAATGCGGTTACCCACGATTTTTGGAAAATAAAATCCAAAATTGATTTACATGAAATAAATCAGGGTATCAATAAGCAATACTGATCAGCTTCCTTTTCCTGATGACCTCTCATCAAAATAATCACAAAATGTAATGTGATTTAAAAATATAATTTTCAAATCCTGATGGTCACACATGAAATCCTGACCAATATCATCAGAGACTTATTATGGAGTTTTCCACGTGGCATTTTTCTTTTATCTGAAAAAGAAAATAAACAATTAATCTGAACAAAAATCAATTGGTTAGATATTTTCAATATTTCTTGAAACAAGAAATACAGTCTCATGCAATAATTAGCATTTGACTTCATTAAAACTTCCAAGTGACTGCTCAGCTTCTCACGTCCTTCTTTAAAAGAACCAGACGCCTTATGCCATTCTCCATAACCTTTCAATTTCTTTTCTTCTCAACAATGCTTCTCAAACCAAAAAACTCTTCAAACCCATTTTCCAGATTTTTCTTGATCGATGAACATCCTGTTCTTGATCATCTCTTTGAACAAAAGACTCTTCTCATCGAACTAATCATGAATGGATTGGTTTTCGACAATATCCAGAAGTTTCTCCTAGAACATCCATCTGTTGGATACAATCTTCCCCTAACCTCCTCAAAACTGGAGGATGAAGAATTTGGCCGAGAGTCTGAGGTTGATCTTGATGGGGATGCTATACATTTAAGTTAGTTGCTCTCATTCAAGTCGCCCAGACAAGGAATCCAAGAACAAACGAGACTTTCATCCCCTGATGGATTTCTTGAGATGCTCCTTGTCCTGTTCCTCAGAGTTCATATCAAAGACAAGTATAGAGTAGAAATTTAGACAAAAAGATGTTGTATTTCATTTCCATGTAATGATTTCTATTAATGAAAATACAATTTCTTGTTATCTGCTTGTCTTTTGATTTTTAAATGATGTATAAATTATCAGTATGCAAATATCAAAACTTGCTAGCATAGACTTAACATATCACAGAATCAGATTACTACACAAAGTAAACGTCAGAATCTGAAACAATTTTCATAATCCTGATACTGACACAATACTGATGACGTCAGCATCCTGATAACAAATCTAATCCTGATGATTATTAACAAGTCTATCATACTGAAATTTATCAAGGCAATGTGTTATAGCTCAAGCATTTAACAATCAAATATAGATCCTGACAGGAATATCAAGTCTATAAGCTAAGAACAACATACCTTGCTACTTTTGCAGATGTTAAAATCTAAAAATTTAACATTCCTAACTCACTTACTAGTCTACTGAATGTAGTCTCATCAAGTGGTTTAGTTAGAATATCTGCAAGCTGTTTGTCAGTAGGAACAAAATGAAGTTCCACAGTACCATTCTCAATATGTTCTCTAATAAAATGATACCTGACATCAATGTGCTTAGTCCTTGAATGTTGAACTGGATTTTCTGCAATTTTAATAGCACTAGTATTATCACAAAACATAGGAATATTACTAAGTGTCATACCATAATCCATCAACTGATTTCTTATCCAAAGGAGCTGTGCACAACAACTGCCTGCTGCTATGTACTCAGCTTCTGCAGTTGAGGTTGAAACAGATTGTTGCTTCTTGCTTGCCCAAGAAATCAATCTATTTCCCAAAAATTGACATGTACCTGTAGTGCTTTTCCTGTCTATCTTACACCCTGCATAATCAGAGTCTGAATAGCCAATTAGAAAGAAATCAGATTCTCTAGGATACCACAAACCAAGATTTGGAGTTCCTTTGAGATATCTAAAAATTCTCTTTACAGCAATTAAATGAGATTCCTTAGGATCACTTTGGAATCTAGCACATAAACAGGTAGAAAACATTATATCTGGCCTACTTTCAGTTAGATATAACAATGAGCCTATCATGCCTCTATAACTAGTATTATCCACACTCTTCCCCTTAGGATCAGAGTCTAGTTTAGTGGCTATTGCCATGGGTGTTTTTGCAACTGCACAGTCTTGAAAGTCAAACCTTCTTAAAAGATCTTTGATATACTTTGACTGATTAATGAATACCAGTCTCAGTCTGTTTGACCTGCAAGCCTAAGAAATAATTTAGTTCACCCATCATGCTCATCTGATATTTAGACTGCATAAGCTTGCTAAACTTAGCACACAACTTTTCATTAGTAGAACCAAAAATAATATCATCAACATAAACTTGAACTAAAAGCAATTCACCTTTTATCTTTCTAAAGAATAGAGTTTTGTCAATTGTACCTCTTGTGAAGCCATTTTCAAGAAGAAATTTAGACAAAGTCTCATACCATGCTCTTGGTGCCTGCTTTAGTCCATAGAGTGCCTTGTCAAGTTTGTAGACATGATTTGGAAACTTTGGATCAACAAATCCAGGTGGCTGTTCTACATACACTTCTTCAACAAGTTTTCCATTAAGAAAAGCACTCTTTACATCCATCTGGTATACCTTGAATTTTGAATGAGCTGCAAATGCAAGAAACATTCTGATTGCTTCCAATCTTGCTACAGGTGCAAAGGTCTCATCATAATCAATGCCTTCTTCCTGAGAATAACCCTTGGCCACCAGTCTTGCTTTGTTTCTTACAATCATACCAGATTCATCTAGCTTGTTTCTGAAAACCCATCTTGCACCAACAATAGATCTATCTTTAGGTCTTGGTACCAGTTTCCAAACTTTGTTTCTCTCAAACTCATTTAATTCCTCCTGCATTGCAATTACCCAATCAGGATCCTGTAAGGCTTCTTCAACCTTCTTAGGTTCATTCTTTGAGAGAAAGCAACTATACAAGCATTCATTTTGAATTGATCTTCTAGTTTGAACACCACTATTTGGATCACCAATTATCAAATCTTCAGTATGATCCTTTGTCCATTTTCTAACAGGTGGTAAATCAACCCTGCTAGTCTCTCCCCCTAAGTTAGTGGTATCTCTTGTAGAAGAATTCTCTCTACCTTCAAAAACTCTCCTTTGATCAATAGAATCAATAGATTCCATATTGCTGCTAGTTACTGATCTTTCCTCAGTAGACTCTGAAAGATCAGTTCCTGATGGAGTAGACTCTGAAACATCAATTCCTGATGGAATAGACTCTGAAAGACTAGTCTGCTCCTGATGATTACTGTGTTCTCTCTGATTTATTTGCTCCCCCTCAACAGTAGCATTCCTTTGAGAAGCAATAGAAATTCCTTTTGGAGAACCTTCATCATCACTTGAGAGTATCTCAGAATTCTTCAGATTTTCAAATTCCAATTTGTCATGGCTTTCATCAGTTTGCAAAATTCCAAATTTCTTATCATCAAATGCAACATGAAATGATTCCATAACAATGTGAGTTCTGAGATTATAAACTTTAAAGGCCTTAGATGCTGAATATCCTAGAAAAATTGCTTCATCCGATTTGGCTTCAAATTTTCCAAGTTGTTCTGGATGAACTTTTAGGACATAGCATTTGCATCCAAAGATGTGAAAATATTTCACACTTGGTTTCTTTCCTTTGATCATCTCATAGGGAGTTTTTCCATGACTATTTACCAAGGTACAGTTCTGAGTGAAACATGCAGTGTTAATAGCTTCTGCCCAAAAGTAGGTTGGAAGTTTTGCATCTGCAAGCATGGTTCTTGCTGCCTCTATGAGAGTCCTGTTCTTTCTTTCCACTACACCATTTTGCTGAGGTGTACCAGGTGCAGAAAACTGTTGAGTAATTCCATTGTCTGCACAAAACCCCTCCATTGTAGAATTCTTGAATTCTGTACCATTGTCACTCCTAAGTACTTTGACTTTGTACTCAGAGTTATTCTGAATATTCTTGATAAGTTCAATGATTTGCTGAGGAGCTTCATCCTTCTTGTGTAGAAAGAACACCCATGTGAACCTTGTGAAATCATCCACCATAACTAGAGCATATCTTTTCTTACTGATAGACATAATGTTTACTGGACCAAACAGATCAAGATGTAGCATGTGAAATGGTTCAGTAATTGAATTTTCAGTCTTGCTCTTGAAAGTGGTTCTTCTTTGCTTTCCAAGCTGACATGCATCACAAAGTCCATCTTGCACATAATTTGCCTGAGGTAGGCCTCTCACCAGATTGTGCTTAACAAGTTGATTAAGCTTCTTGAAATTAAGATGTGAGAGCTTCTTGTGCCAATTCCAGCTTTCATCACTTGTTGCTTTGCTGTAGAGACATCTAACAATTCCTTTAGATGTATCACTTAAGCTGGCTTCATATATGTTACCATGTCTTTGACCAGTTAGAACAATGTCTCCATTCTGCATATTCAAGACTTTGCATCCTTCTCTGTCAAAGATTGATTTGTAACCTTTATCACCCAGTTGACTTATGCTTAAAAGAGTATTTTTCAAGCCTTCAACCAGTGCTACATTTTCTATGATGACATTCCCTAAAATAATTGAGCCATATCCCAGAGTTTCTCCTTTGTTGCCATCTCCAAAAGATATTACTGGGCCAGCTTTCCTCTCAAACTTTGTAAGCAGGGACTTCTTTCCAGTCATATGTCCAGAGCATCCACTGTCCAAGATAATTAAATGCTTCTTTCCTGTGCCCTTAACAGAGGATGGAGAAATTTTCTTTGGAGATCCAGGTTTGTCTGAACTATTGGCCATCAATGCAATGTTGTCATAATCCAATTCATCTTCAGAGTCACTGGAATCAGCCCAATCCTTCTGTGTGACCATAAGTGCATTACCCTTTCCTGAATTCCTAGGCTTCTTACACTCACTAGCAAAGTGTCCAAGCTCACTGCAGTTAAAGCACTTGATCTTGGCCTTATCAAGCTTGACAATTGTACTTTTGCTTTTGTCACTCTTCTTCTCCTCCTTCTTTTGAAAAGGTCCTTTGCTAAATCTTCTCCTGTTGAATTTTCCTTTCTTGAAAGCTTTAGCAAACATAGCAAAGAGTTCTTGCATCTCAGATTCAGAATCGTTGTTGTCAGAGTCCATATCAGTAGTCTCTGACTCAGAACTTTCTTTGCTTTTCTTCTTCCTTGAATTCTTTATAGCGATCTCTTCATGCTGTTCTTCAGGAAGCTTCTTAACTTCAGATTGAGCAGTAAGTGCAATAGTCTTCATCTTTCCTTCACTCCTGCTCTTCTTCTGCTGCTTGTCAAGTTCATAAGCTCTCAATTTTCCATATACTGCCTCTAATGAAATCTCATCCAGATCATTAGCTTCCTCAATTGCAGATATCTTCTCATTGTAGAAATCAGGCAAAGCTTTCATGAACTTTGTATTCATGTCCTCCAAGTCGTAATATTTACCATGCATGGCCATCTCATTGATGAGTTTTGTAAACCTATCAAAGGTATCAGTAAGTGACTCACCAGACTTGGATTCAAAGTACTCATACTGTTGTATAAGTAATGTCCTCATATTCTTCCTGACAGGTTTAGTTCCTTCACAGTGAACCTTAAGATTGTCCCATATATCCTTAGCAGTTTTACAAGAGAGAACATAGTTAGTGAGAACAGAATCAAGACTGTTGAATAATATGTTTCTCACTTTAGCATCTTTGAGAGCATTCTCCTTGTCCTTATCTGACCATTCAGATTTTGGCTTCTCTGCTGTATGTTCTGGAACAACCACACCATCAACTGTTGCTTGTCCAACGACCTTTGTTGGAACAAAAGGTCCATCTCTGATTCTGTCAAGATAATCAGGATCTGTTGCTTCCAGATGATGCAACATCTTTACTTCCCATAGAGTATATTCGTTTCTCTTGAGCATAGGAATTTTAGTATTCCCATCCTTGTAACCAGACATGATTGCAGATCTTTATGATTACTCGAAATCAACCTGCTCTGATACCAATTGTTAACTCGAATAACTTGTAGAAGGGAGGGGTTGAATACAAGTTATATAATCGTGTCTGATTTTTGCTTGATTATATGAACAAGAATAAACGAATGAATCAAACTCTGTTTGTATTAATAAGATCAAATACAAACTCTACCAAAGGTGTACAATACCTTTGGCAGCTGCTGACAATACAAATATCTCTCTGTTTGTTTCGAACTCTCGAATACAAACCTTATACAGAGCTACGCACTCAAACTTACAACTTCGTCACGAGCTACTCAACGCACACTCTTTACAATGATATTGAGAGAGTATTTATAATGCTACCTATCAACTAATAACAGAAAGATATAATCTATACATGACAATGTTCTGCCTTCTAGTCGATAGTTTCCTTCAATAGAAAACTCTTTCCTTCATAATATCTTCTTGCTTGTTCTTCAAACAACGATCCTGTTTTATAGCACTTGCCAGTTTCTGTAGCATCTATAATGACATCATCAGTAACATGACTGATATCAGGATCTGTACACTGCATCAGTATCTGATCAACCATCAGTATTGGACCGTCATCAGGATTTGCTCTCTGTTCCTGACATGTAGTCTCCGATACACTGTTCATTCCTGACTAAACTATACAGATAACTGTCTTACACATAAAACCTATATACAGTGCTAAATCCTTTATAAGATCAGGATTACAAGAAGTATAATGTGTAAATTCTATTCTTAACATCACAACTTATGAATTATTCCTAACACTAAAACGTGTGTTCTTGTTATTCTCTCATACAGTACTTGATTATATATTGTGTATTCGACCTAACATGATATGTAATGCTTTAAGATAAATCCTCAATTCAGTTATATTATCAGTATTATAAGCATAGGTAGTTGGGGGTACCTTTAGTTCAGAGTCTTCATTCTGAGTAGTGGCCATGAGTGCATAGTTCACCTCCTTATCTGAATCTGAGGTGTCTGCCCAGTCTTTGCCTTTTGTATAGAGTGCCTTTTCAGTTTTACCCTTCTTGCACTCAGGAGCATAGTGACCCATCTCCTTACACTTGTAGCATTGAATCTCAGACTTATCTTTCTTCCCAGATTTGGAGTCCTTTCCCTCAGATTTGCTGAAATTCTTCCTGTCAGACTTTGAGTAATTCTTGGAGAATCTCTTTCCCTTCTTGAAGTTCTTAAATCCCATCTTCTTAAAGGTCTTTACCATCAATGCAGCCATTTTCATCATCTCTTCATCATCTTCAGAATCAGATGATTCATCTGTGTTTGAGTCAACATCAGAGTTTGATGACTCACTTTCTGAATGAATGACTAAGGCTTTTCCTTTTGCCTTCTTCCTTGATGGTTTCTCTTCAACCCTGAGAGCAACAGACTTCAACTTCTTGCTTGATCTCCTGTTTCTCTACTCCATTTCCAATTCATGAGTCTTAAGCAGTCCATAGATTTCATCAATCTCAGTATCAGCAAGATCATAATTATCTCTTATAGTGGTTGTTTTCACATCCCACTTTTCAGGTAGAGAGAGAAGAAACTTGAGATTTGAATCTTCTAAATCATACTCTTTGTTAACCAATGACAGATCATTGAGCAGATTACAGAATCTGTCAAATGTTTCTGTCATGGTTTCTTCAGACTTTGCCTCAAAATGCTCATACTCCTGTGTGAGTATGTTTCTTCTATTCTTCTTGATTACAGCAGTTCCTTGACACCTAACCTCAAGTGCATCCCAAATTTCATTTGCAGTTGTGCAGTTAATCACCTTATTAGACATAACATTGTCTAAAGCACTGTGAAGTAAATACCTTACTTTTGCATCCTTAGCAATAGATGAAAGATCCTCAGCAGTTAGATCTTTCTTCTCCTTTGGAATCACCTTTGATTCCTCACCAGCAACAGCAGCAGATAACTTTGTAGGTTTATGAGGACCTTCATAAATTTTATCAAGATATTTTGGATCTGTAGCCTCCAGAAACATGGTCATCTTCACCTTCCAGATTGCATACTCTGCTGGCTTAAGTATAGGAACCCTAATTGTCTCATACCTACTAATTGTCATCTGCCATTGATTATAGTAGTATTTGTATGGATCTTAAACTGTAGTAAATTAACAGATTGGCTCTGATACCAATTGTTAAGCCAAATACACACTAATAATCAATAAAGTATGAGTGAATAACAATTTAAAAACTGTCTTTGTATTAACTCCTCTCTCAGTGATGTAAAATATCAAAGAGAGCTGCTTAGGTTACAATGACTGATCTTCTCAATGTTCGATACCCTTCTAGGGTTAACCTAACTGTATTTATAAGATATACAGCTACGCATAATCGTTAATTGATTCTCCTATAATTAAGCTATACAATTGATATCAATTACGATTGCTACACGTCTTCTAAGTCAACTCAATCTCTTTGACAGCTATCCAATCTTCAAAGATATTGCTTCCATGTTTATCTTGAATTAATCCTCA
The DNA here is from genome assembly GCA_037693485.1 of Kitagawia praeruptora. Taxonomy (NCBI): domain Eukaryota; kingdom Viridiplantae; phylum Streptophyta; class Magnoliopsida; order Apiales; family Apiaceae; genus Kitagawia; species Kitagawia praeruptora. The sequence goes on along the minus strand of CM075354.1, from coordinate 8,581,592 downwards.
ATCTTTGTTGACTCTCAGACGCTTCCGCTACAGAGTATAACAAACTCTGTTGCGCTTCCAGTCAGCAGTGTTTGCGCTTCCTTCTGTCAGCATTTGCGCTTCCTTCTGTCAGCGTTTGCTCAAACTCTGCTGCGACTGCTTTCATTAACAAGTTAAACTCTGTTTCCCTGTAACACTTAAACACTGACATTAAATCACATCAATTATATCTAACAATAATCTCAAAGGATATTCCAATATTATTCGCCAAATAATAATTGGAAAATATTTATTTAAATATTTTCCTCTGAAAATAATATCAATATATCAAGAAATAATGACTCCCGGTCTATAATCAAATAATGAGATTCAACTGCCCTTCGTTTAAGGGTCTTAGCAATTTTCGACTTATAACTGATATAATAGCTATCTAGCTTATAAGCCAACAATAATTCAGAGAACAAGTATATCAATATGACTTTGAAAGTAGGCATGCATGCTATGGCATATGTACTATAACAGAAAACATATATATATTCACAACAACAGCCTTAAAGAAGGATTTGAAACTTGCCTGGAAATCGAGTGCGGGTAGGGGTAGTGGTAGCGTGTCCCGGGTCAGCCAGGTGATCTATAAATAGCCAAGGCATTCGGGATTAATCACTTAACACTTTATAAGGTTAAATATAAACTTTGCTTAAGTCGAAACACGTTTTCGAATCATCTCGATATACACCTCTTAGTGTAACTCTTTTTATCATCGATGCGGTTCGACATACGTTCGCTATTATAACCCGTTATTGCACCCACACTTAATACATACTTAGGCCATGTAAGTTTTAAGATCGATTAACTACGAATCGAGATTGTACCACGAGTTTTATCGCCCGTTTTCTAAGTTATTAACCAAAGTCATAATCAAGTATGCTTTTTAGGGGTTCGTTCGCGTTTAACCTTGATTCGAACATTTTTATAAAATCGGAAAACGATCTATTCGACACGTGGTTTTCTCCCACACCTTCCTTTTTACCTCTAATATTTAATTATCATTATTCAACCCTGCATTACTCGAGTCAAGGGGGTTTAAATACCGTTATGAACTTTCGTTTACGGTTTGGAACCACTTTTACGAATTTATTCATAACTCCTAAACCGTAAGTCCATTTCATACTAACTTTATATCAAAACGAAGCTTATAACATAATCTAGCTCATCATGGCAAAAGTCGAAGCTAATCAGTGAGTTACATCTACTGTCAAGTTCGTTTTCATAATGTTAATGAAATTTCGGCATTACGACGGCTATAAATCGAACGTTCCGAAATTCATATCAATCAACCCAAGCCACACCGGGCATCCAACAACTTATACACATGATATTCATCTTATCAAGTCCAAGGACACAATATTGTACCAACATAATCATCATCTCTTAAATCCATTAGATCTACTACATAATCATGTTTATAACATCACTAACATGCTACTAACACTTAAATCTATCAAGAACATGCATAAACTCAAAGTAGACCTAGGGTTTCAAGATTATTATACCTTCTTGAGAGTGTGATCTAGCCTTACAAAGCTTTTTTTGGTCCTTGCCTAGCCTTAATGAACCTTAGATCAAACAAAGAAATCAAGAAAAATCAAGTTAGTTCTTGAAAACACTATTCACCCTCCTCTTTGTTGATTTTTTTGAAAATGGAAACAAAGGAGTTTGGGTTTGAAATTTTTAGGAGATCATTTATATGAAATGTAAGTCTCACCATAAAAGTTTGGAGATCAAATGATGGTTGCAAGTAGGGTTTTGATTTTTGAATTATGGATGGGCCGAATGGAGTGTTTTGTGGAGGGGGAGAGTATCTTGCTTGGTTGCTTCTTGAATAATGCATAAAGTGAAGTGATTTTAGATAATATCTTGTGTTAAAACACCTTTAATAAAGTGATGATGCATGGAATGATGTTTTTGTGAGGACAAGTGTTGATCTTGTGGTGGTTTAAGGCTAACTAGTAGTTTGGTTGCTAAGTACTTAGTTGATCCACTTGATTCTAGTTACTCTTGTAACTATATTGGTTACTAGATATTTTCTAGTAGCTTATGCATGACTCTTGCTCCCTCTACTTGTTTCTTTGTTCGTTTATTGCTTAATTCGTTGCTCGTTCGAGGGAATAACTCATTCGTTTCTAGTTAGGGTTTTACCGAAAACCTTCTTAATAATTATAATGACATTTTCCATCTTTCTTAATACTTCTCAAATTTACATTCCTCAACTCCCTTTAGTAATTCCTTAAGGCTTGCAGTGTCCAGGGAATTCTCGGAGAAAATAAAAGTGCTATTTTTCTGAATCCGACAGCTTTTACATACACTTAATTTCCTCCTGGATCACTAATACGAACTCAGAATTCTGTTCCGAATAATTCTATATAGCGTCATCCAATAATATTCCCATCTCCACCAAAATCACTATTCATACTTTATTATTTCTTTTATTCCTTATATTCAATAAAAATGCCCTGGTCCTCTTTCGGGCGTTCCTTAACCCTTTTACGGAACCATTGGACTAATAACAGATATTGATTTGGATGACACAAGAATAATCTTTCTTGGAATAATATAACTTATATCCCTAGAAGATAGATTATTCTTATTTATGCTGTCAACCAAAAGCATTCTTCATGACATATAAATATTTGAATTTAAATCCATCCCATTCATTTAATAGACATTCATTACATCGCAGTCATAATCACTATTCACTCCTATATTATTACATAAGAAAAAAGTTTTAATTCTACCAAAAAATCTGGGTTCTTACAGTCTCCCCTCCTTAAAAGGATTCCGTCCCGGAATCAGTTTGAAAACAATTGGGGGTATTTTTCCATCATTGCACTTTCTAGCTCCCAGGTTGATTCTTCTATGTTGTGGTTCTGCCACAAAACTCTGACAAGCTTGATAACCTTGTTTCGGAGCACTTGATCTTTTCTATCGATGATTTCCACAGGTTGCTCTACATAGGTCAAGTCTGGTTGCATGTCTACGTGCTCATATTCCACTATGTGCTTGGCATCTGGGTTATACTTCCTTAGCATTGAGACATTGAACACATTGTGCACTTGCTGCAGAGGTTCGGAGGTAATGCCAGTTCATAAGCTAGCTCCCCAATACGTCTTAAGATCTCAAATGGTCCAATATATCTAGGGCTCAGCTTTCCTTTCTTTCCAAACCTCATTAGACCTTTCCAAGGAGACACCTTCAGGAACACTAGGTCTCCCACTTCATATTCTTTTCCTTTCCGAGCTAAGTCGGCATATTTCTTTTGTCGATCCTGGGCTGCTACCAGCCGTCCTCTGATTAGATCCACTGCATCTTTTGTCCGTTGGACCATCTCAGGTCCGAGCATCTTTTGTTAGGAATAATTCATAAGTTGTGATGTTAAGAATAGAATTTACGCATTATACTTCTTGTAATCCTGATCTTATAAAGGATTTAGCAATATATATAGGATTTATGTGTAAGACAGTTATCTGTACAGTTTAGTCAGGAATGAACAGTGTATCGGAGACTACATGTCAGGAACAAAGAGCAAATCCTGATGACGGTCTAATACTGATGATGATCAGATACTGATGCAAGATGAAATCTTGATATCAATCGTGTTACTGATGATGTCATTATGGATGCTACAGAAACTGGCAAGTGCTATAAAACAGGATCGTTGTTTGAAGAACAAGCAAGAAGATATTATGAAGGAAAGAGTTTTCTATTGAAGGAAACTATCGACTAGAAGGCAGAACATTCTCATGTATAGATTATATCTTTCTGTTAGTAGTTGATAGGTAGCATTATAAATACTCTCTCTATATCATTGTAAAAAGTGTTCATGAGGTTTGTAATCGTGAGTATACGAGAGTACAAACAGAGAGAGAGATTTGTATTGTCAGCAGCTGTTAAAGGTATTGTACACCTTTGGTAGAGTTTGTATTTGATCTTATTAATACAAACAGAGTTTGATTCATTCGTTTATTCTTGTTCATATAATCAAGCAAAAATCAGACACGATTATATAACTTGTATTTAACCCCCCCCTTCTACAAGTTATTCGAGTTAACAATTGGTATCAGAGCAGGTTGATTTCGAATAATCATAAAGATCTGCAATCATGTCTGGTTACAAGGATGGGAATACTAAAATTCCTATGCTCAAGAGAAACGAATATACTCTATGGGAAGTAAAGATGTTGCATCATCTGGAAGCAACAGATCCTGATTATCTTGACAGAATCAGAGATGGACCTTTTGTTCCAACAAAGGTCGTTGGACAAGCAACAGTTGATGGTGTGGTTGTTCCAGAACATACAGCAGAGAAGCCAAAATCTGAATGGTCAGATAAGGACAAGGAGAATGTTCTTAAAGATGCTAAAGTGAGAAACATATTATTCAACAGTCTTGATTCTGTTCTTACTAACTATGTTCTCTCTTGTAAAACTGCTAAGGATATATGGGACAATCTTAAGGTTCACTGTGAAGGAACTAAGCCTGTCAGGAAGAATATGAGGACATTAATTATACAACAGTATGAGTACTTTGAATCCAAGTCTGGTGAGTCACTTACTGATACCTTTGATAGGTTTACAAAACTCATCAATGAGATGGTCATGCATGGTAAATATTATGACTTGGAGGATATGAATACAAAGTTCATGAAAGCTTTGCCTGATTTCTACAGTGAGAAGATATCTGCGATTGAGGAAGCTAATGATCTGGATGAGATTTCATTAGAGGCAGTATATGGAAAATTGAGAGCTTATGAACTTGACAAGCAGCAGAAAAAGAGCAGGAGTGAAGGAAAGATGAAGATTATTGCGTTTACTGCTCAATCTGAAGTAAAGAAGCTTCCTGAAGAACAGCATGAAGAGATTGCTGTAAAGAATTCAAGGAAGAAGAAAAGCAAAGAAAGTTCTGAGTCAGAGACTACTGATATGGACTCTGACAACAATGATTCTGAATCTGAGATGCAGGAACTCTTTGCTATGTTTGCTAAAGCTTTCAAGAAAGGTAGATTTAACAGGAGAAGATTTAGCAAAGGACCTTTTCAAAAGAAGGAGGAGAAGAAGAGTGACAAAGGCAAAAGTACAATTGTCAAGCTTGATAAGGCCAAGATCAAGTGCTTTAACTACAGTGAGCTTGGACACTTTGCTAGTGAGTGTAAGAAGCCTAGGAATTAAGGAAAGGGTAATGCACTTATGGTCACACAGAAGGATTGGGCTGATTCCAGTGATTCTGAGGATGAATTGGATTATGACAACATTGCATTGATGGCAAATGGTTCAGACAAACCTGGATCTCCAAAGAAAAATTCTCCATCCTCTGTTAAGGGCACAGGAAAGAAGCATTCAATTATCTTGGACAGTGGATGATCTGGACATATGACTGGAAAGAAGTCCCTGCTTACAAAGTTTGAGATGAAAGCTGGCCCAGTAATATCTTTTGGAGATGGCAACAAAGGAGAAACTCTGGGATATGGCTCAATTGTTTTTGGGAATGTCATCATAGAAAATGTAGCACTGGTTGAAGGCTTGAAACATACTCTTTTAAGCATAAGTCAACTGGGTGATAAAGGTTACAAATCAATCTTTGACAGAGAAGGATGCAAAATCTTGAATATGCAGAATGGAGACATTGTTCTAACTGGTCAAAGACATGGTAACATATATGAAGCCAGCTTAAGTGATATATCTAAAGAAATTGTTAGATGTCTCTACAGCAAAGCAACAAGTGATGAAAGCTGGAATTGGCACAAGAAGCTCTCACATCTTAATTTCAAGAAGCTTAATCAACTTGTTAAGCACAATTTAGTGAGAGGCCTACCTCAGGCAAATTATGTGCAAGATGGACTTTGTGATGCATGTCAGCTTGGAAAGCAAAGAAGAACCACTTTCAAGAGCAAAACTGAAAATTCAATTACTGAACCATTTCACATGCTACATCTTGATCTGTTTGGTCCAGTAAACATTATGTCTATCAGCAAGAAAAGATATGCTCTAGTAATAGTGGATGATTTCACAAGGTTCACATGGGTGTTCTTTCTACACAAGAAGGATGAAGCTCCTCAGCAAATCATTGAACTTATCAAGAATATTCTTAATAACTCTGAGTACAAATTCAAAGTACTTAGAAGTGACAATGGTACAGAATTCAAGAATTCTACGATGGAGGGGTTTTGTGCAGACAATGGAATCACTCAATAGTTTTCTGCACCTGGTACACCTTAACAGAATGGTGTAGTGGAAAGAAAGAACAGGACTCTCATAGAGGCAGCAAGAACCATGCTTGCAGATGCAAAACTTCCAGCCTACTTTTGGGCAGAAGCTATTAACACTGCATGTTTCATTCAAAATTGTACCTTGGTAAATAGTCATGGAAAAACTCCCTATGAGATGATCAAAGGAAAGAAACCAAGTGTGAAATATTTTCACATCTTTGGATGCAAATGTTATGTCCTAAAAGTTCATCCAGAACAACTTTGAAAATTTGAAGCCAAATCGGATGAAGCAATTTTTCTAGGATATTCAGCATCTAAGGCCTTCAAAGTTTATAATCTCAGAACTCACCTTGTTATGGAATCAATTCATGTTGCATTTGATGATAAGAAGTTTGGAATTCTGCAAACTGATGAAAGCCATGACAAATTGGAGTTTGAAAATCTGAATAATTCTGAGATACTCTCCAGTGATGATGAAGGTTCTCCAGAAGGAATTTCTATTGCTTCTCAAAGAAATGCTACTGTTGAGGGGGAGCAAATAAATCAAAGAGAACACAGTGATCATCAGGAGCAGACTAGCCTTTCAGAGTCTATTCCATCAGGAATTGACGCTTCAGAGTCTACTCCATCAGGAACTGATCTTTCAGAGTCTACTGAGGAAAGATCAGTAACTAGCAGCAATATGGAATCTACTGATTCTATTGATCAAAGGAGAGTTTTTGAAGGTAGAGAGAATTCTTCTACAAGAGATACCACTAACTTAGGGGGAGAGACTAGCAGAGTTAATCTACCACCTGTTAGAAAATGGACAAAGGATCATACTGAAGATTTGATTATTGGTAATCCTAACAGTGGTGTTCGAACTAGAAGATCAATTCAAAATGAATGCTTGTATAGTTGTTTTCTCTCAAAGAATGAACCTAAGAAGGTTGAAGAAGCCTTACAGGATCCTGATTGGGTAATTGCAATGCAGGAGGAGTTAAATGAGTTTGAGAGAAACAAAGTCTGGAAACTGGTACCAAGACCTAAAGATAGATCTATTGTTGGTGCAAGATGGGTTTTCAGAAACAAGCTAGATGAATCTGGTATGATTGTAAGAAACAAAGCAAGACTGGTGGCCAAGGGTTATTCTCAGGAAGAAGGCATTGATTATGATGATACCTTTGCACCTGTAGCAAGATTAGAAGCAATCAGAATGTTTCTTGCATTTGCAGCTCATTCAAAATTCAAGGTATACCAGATGGATGTTAAGAGTTCTTTTCTAAATGGCAAACTTGATGAGGAAGTGTATGTGGAACAGCCACCTGGATTTGTTGATCCAAAGTTTCCAAATCATGTATACAAACTTGACAAGGCACTCTATGGACTAAAGCAGGCACCAAGAGCATGGTATGAGACTTTGTCTAAATTTCTTCTTGAAAATGGCTTCACAAGAGGTACAATTGACAAAACTCTATTCTTTAGAAAGATAAAAGGTGAATTGCTTTTAGTTCAAGTTTATGTTGATGATATTATTTTTGGTTCTACTAATGAAAAGTTGTGTGCTAAGTTTAGCAAGCTTATGCAGTCTAAGTATCAGATGAGCATGATGGGTGAATTAAACAGACTGAGACTGGTATTTTCATTAATCAGTCAAAGTATATCAAAGATCTTTTAAGAAGGTTTGACTTTCAAGACTGTGCAGTTGCAAAAACACCCATGGCAACAGCCACAAAACTAGACTCTGATCCTAAGGGGAAGAGTGTGGATAATACTAGTTATAGAGGCATTGATAGGCTCATTGTTATATCTAACTGCAAGTAGGCCAGATATAATGTTTTCTACCTGTTTATGTGCTAGATTCCAAAGTGATCCTAAGGAATCTCATTTAATTGCTGTGAAGAGAATTTTTAGATATCTCAAAGGAACTCCAAATCTTGGTTTGTGGTATCCTAGAGAATCTGATTTCTTTCTAATTGGCTATTCAGACTCTGATTATGCAGGGTGTAAGATAGACAGGAAAAGCACTACAGGTACATGTCAATTCTTGGGAAATAGATTGATTTCTTGGGCAAGCAAGAAGCAACAATCTGTTTCAACCTCAACTGCAGAAGCTGAGTACATAGCAGCAGGCAGTTGTTGTGCACAGCTCCTTTGGATAAGAAATCAGTTGATGGATTATGATATGACACTAAGTAATATTCCTATGTTTTGTGATAATACTAGTGCTATTAAAATTGCAGAAAATCCAGTTCAACATTCAAGGACTAAGCACATTGATGTCAGGTATCATTTTATTAGAGAACATATTGAGAATGGTATTGTGGAACTTCATTTTGTTCCTACTGACAAACAGCTTGCAGATATTCTAACTAAACCACTTGATGAGACTACATTCAGTAGATTAGTAAGTGAGTTAGGAATGTTAAATTTTTAGATCTTTAACATCTGCAAATGTTGCAAGGTATGTTGTTTTTAGCTTATAGACTTGATATTCTTGTCAGGATCTATATTTGATTGTTAAATGCTTTAGCTATAACACTTTGCCTTGATAAATTTCAGTATGATAGACTTGTTAATAATCATCAGGATTAGATTTGTTATCAGGATGCTGACGTCATCAGTATTGTGTCAGTATTAGGATTATGAAAATTGTTTCAGATCCTGACGTTTACTTTTTGTAGTAATATAATTCTGTGATGTGTTAAGTCTATACTAGCAAGTTTTAATATTTGCATACTGATAATTTATACATCATTCAATAATCAAAAGACAAGTAGATAACAAGAAATTGTATTTTCATTAATTGAAAGCATTACATATATGGAAATGAAATACAACATCTTTTTTTCTAATTTCTACTGATAATTCTATACTTGTCTATTGATATGAATTCTGAGGTACAGGACAAGGAGAATCTCAAGAAATCCATCAGGGGATTTGAACAGCTTCGTCTGCTCTTGGATTCCTTGTCTGGGCGACTTGAATGAGAGCAGCTAACTTAAATGAATAGCATCTCCATCAAGATCAACCTCAGACTCTCGACCAAATTCTTCATCCTCAAGTTTTGAGGAGGTTAGGGGAAGATTGTATCCAACAGATGGATGTTCTAGGAGAAACCTCTGGATATTATCTGAAACTAATCCATCCATGATTAGTTCGATGAGAAGAGTCATCTTTTCAAAGAGATGATCAAGAACAGGATGTTCATCGACAATGAAAAATCTAAAGAATGGATTTGAAGGGAATTTTGGTTTGAAAAGCATTGTTGAGAAGAAAAGAAATTGAAAGGTTTATGGAGAAAGGCATAAGGCATTTGTTTCTTTTAAAGAAAGACGTGAGAAGCTGAACAGTCACTTGGAAGTTTTAATGAAGTCAGATGCTAATTATTGCGTGTGACTGTATTTCTTGTTTTCAAGAAATATTGAATATATCTAACCAATTGATTTTTGTTCAGATTAATTGTTTATTTCTTTTTCAGATAAAAGAAAAATGCCACGTGGAAACTCCATATTAAGTCTCTGGAATCATGATGATATTGATCAGGATTTCAAGTGTGACCATCAGGATTTGAGAATTATTATCACATTGTATTTTGTGATTATTGTGATGAGAGGTCAACAGGAAAAGGAAGCTGATCAGTATTGATTATTTATACCCTGATTTATTTCATGAAAATCAATTTTGGATTTTATTTTCCAAAAATCGTGGGTAACCGCACTTTTCAGGGACTGACACCTGTCAATCTACGTGTCAACGTGGGATAGTGGTCTGAAAGATTTGTGAAATATATTTGTTTTGAAACTCTAATCGTGTAATTGCTTTCTCTAATTTTACATTCTCTAAAGCAAAAACCACTCTTGAGTTTTCAAAATCACTAATCCATTTCAAGAATTTTTCAAGTTCTTTTCAGATCAAAAATGGCAGCTCAAAGAAGATTACCTAAATCAGTAGCCTTCAAGTTTGGTGACTTCGATTTTATGACAAACAATCATGTAGCAGCTATCACCAACAAGGAAGGAGTGTCATCTGATTTTCATCCAATCATGGACTTTCTGGCATATGGACCATTAAGTTATGCATTGACAGCATCTCCATAAATTAGTCTAGCAGCTGTTTCACAAGCTTGGGAGAATGCTGAGGTAATTGATTCTACTCAGAGTCAATCAGGTAAGATTGTTCTACATTTAGGACAAGATTCATTTGACATTACTGAATCTGTTGTTAATTCAGTACTTTGCTTACCTGTTACTGATAATTATGCAAGTGAACCATCTGATGATAATGTAAGAACTATGTTGTCTGCATTAGGTTATAGTGGACCTCTAGACAACATGATCCAGTTGAATAGGTCTTTTCTTAGAAAGGAATGGTCTTTTTATTTTGATCAAATTGCTAAATGTTTTACTGGTAAATGTAGTTCTTTTCAGCAAATTACTTCTGTTACATCACATATTGCTTATAGTTTGCTTTATGACAGAGTAATTAACATTGGTCACATTATCTTAAGTCAGATGAGTATTAAACTTGGGTCAAGAGATCACAACAGGAAAATGGTTTATTATCATAGATTTATGCAAATGTTTATTAACCATTTTATTCCTGATGTTGAAGCTAGATTTGGTAGGGAACATTGTGTTTCTTCTTATGAACAGCAAAAGAGGATTTTCTCTGTCATTACAAAGAAGGACAATGAAAAGAATCTAGATGAAATACCTGAAATTTATTATCCACATCATGTTCAGGTAATTCTTAAAACTCATATTTCTACTTTCTACAATTCTTCTTTCTTTTGTGGTGAAATGGCTCAGGAATCTCAATTGGAGGAGAACCCACCTGTGTCTACCCAAGTAGCCCAAAACATTATAGTCTCTGAAATAATTCAAGAACCAAATTTTGATCCACAGCCTATTGTTTCAAAGAAACCAACCTCTGGTGTTTCTCAAAAGACATCAGTTGTAAGGAAGAGAAGATTTGTTGTATCAAGTTGTAGTAATTCTAGTGAAGATGATGATGATTTAACTCTTGCTGAGAGAGCAGAATTGAAGGCCGCAATTCAACTTTCTATGTTAGCACATAGAGATGAAAAACCTAGCCACATCCAGGCTGCAGTCTCCCAAAAGGCTGTAGTACTTAAAAAGGGAAAACAGTTACTGGATACTGTCTCTCAAAAGACTGTGTCTATTGAACAAAGATCTCATCCCAAGATCAATTCTGTGTCTACACCTCTTGAGTCTTCTCAGGATAAATCTTTTGCTCACTATACCAGGAGAACAAGGAGAAAGATTCAATTGTCACCTACACACACAGAGTCTAGTCCAACTAACATTATGCAGGTTTCTACACATCAAGCTACATCTATGTCAGTATTTGACAAGAGAGATCTGGATATTGATTCTTCATGGGAAACTACATTATCATACAGACTGGCTATGGGACTAATTTCTCTCAAAGTGAAGTTGTCAAGGCCTGTTCTAGATTTTTTGGTTGAAAGAGTACCAAAACTTTTATTTCCAGATGAATATGGACTTCTACATCAAAGACTTGACTTAATGAAGATGTATTTCTATGTATCTGTCAGAAGACAATTAGTCAAGAAATTTGGACTCTCGAAGCATGTTGCACTTCAATCACTTCATGCATATTTATTTGACAAAGATGTCATTATTGAAGATGCCTCAGCTCAAGGTGAACAACTGGAGGAAGTAGATAGAGGAATGCAGTCAACAGAAGATACTATTGCACCAGTGGTGAATAGTAGGAAAGATCAGATCACAGTCACTGCAACACAAGAACCATCTAGTCAGAGGTTGGATGACTCAGGAGCTGTGATAGCTGATGTTGAAAGGACTTCTGTGATGATTGAGAATGCAAGTGAGATACCCTATGATATGGGAGGAATGACTTTGGTTGATTTTTCTGAAGATCAAACAAATTTTGTTCGGTCAGAGTCTATCCACCTTGAGGGTGAGTCTCAGCAAACAACACTTAAAGACAGCGATGTACTAACTATGGTGTCTAATGAAGTATTACTGAAGACATCAGAGTCTAGTAAAGAACCTAAAAGTGGTATACTGGAGCCTGTAGTCTCTGGAAGGAAAGAAGATGATTGTATGGGTTCAGAGACTATAGCAGTTCACTCCTTGGAGAAAACCTCAAGCCACATGCCATATGAGGAACCCTATCTCCATGTGAGTTCAGGTATAAAAACTCCTTCTAGCCCCTATTTTTCTGTAGGTCATGAGAGCACTTATCCAAATTTGAGTGATACACTTGAAAAGATGGACTTAGATCCACAAACTGAGAGGCTGACTCCTGACCAGGCAAAAGGTGAGGTAGAAAGAGTGTTGACTTTAGTAAGTCAAAGTGAGAATGAGGATATGGATGATCAACTCCATATTGAGGGAGAGAAAATTAGGAAACCATCATTTGATTTCTGGGATCAGGTGTTTCCTGAATCTTGGTCTGAAAATTTAGGTATGGATGCTGGTACTTATTCATTCATCAAAATGTATCAGAAGAATGACCTAGCACATCACAATGCAAAGCCAGAAGTTAAAGTTCAGAAGCAAAAGGAGAGGCTTGCAGGAATCATTAATAGAAGAGGTGCCAGGATAAAGCAATCTCTTGATACATATGTACCAGATGAAGTTCCTAATGATCCTAGTGTTCCTTTGTATGTACTTCCAATATCAGCTAGAATTGAGACATCTACAGTCTCTGATCACTCTAAGGAGGAGTCAGGATTTGAAGATGTTAGTACACAGAATACTGGTGAAGGAGATGATGATCATATTTCAGCTACAGATCAGGAAGATGAAGATGTTGATACTTCTAATCAGGTTTTATTACTTGAATATCATACAACTCAAGCAACTTCTTCTACAAGACTTGAAGATACAGTTCTTTCTGATTCTGATACTGAAGATACTAGAAGCACTTCCAACATTGAAGTTCATTCTGATGTTTTGAAAGATATTCAGAATTCTCAAATTGCTATTCAAACAAGACTTCAATCACTTGAAGATAACCAAGTCACAATTATGGAAAATCAAGCAGTTCTGATGAATATCATTTGTTCTGTTTCTGAATCTCTTGGAATTAATGTTGCTGATGTCAAAAAGGGGGAGATAAAGACAATTCAAAGACAACAACAACACCACCAGACTGGGGGAGATAAAGAGCAGACAAAGGGAAGTAAAAAGAAGAACTAGGAGTGACAGTGGTGAATCTTAGCTAGGAAGTGGTAAAGGAAGAGCAGCATTAATAGTTAAAATTCTTTCTTCTAAGTACTAGATAAACGTCTACATCTGGGAAGGAGGTACTTAACTTCATAATTCTACATTCATGAATTCTATTCTGGTTGTATTGTTATATGTTTTGACATCCACAACTTAGATTTATGCTTCAGATTTTAAAGCATAAATAGGGGGAGATTGTTAGGAATAATTCATAAGTTGTGATGTTAAGAATAGAATTTACGCATTATACTTCTTGTAATCCTGATCTTATAAAGGATTTAGCAATATATATAGGATTTATGTGTAAGACAGTTATCTGTACAGTTTAGTCAGGAATGAACAGTGTATCGGAGACTACATGTCAGGAACAAAGAGCAAATCCTGATGACGGTCTAATACTGATGATGATCAGATACTGATGCAAGATGAAATCCTGATATCAGTCGTGTTACTGATGATGTCATTATGGATGCTACAGAAACTGGCAAGTGCTATAAAACAGGATCGTTGTTTGAAGAACAAGCAAGAAGATATTATGAAGGAAAGAGTTTTCTATTGAAGGAAACTATCGACTAGAAGGCAGAACATTGTCATGTATAGATTATATCTTTCTGTTAGTAGTTGATAGGTAGCATTATAAATACTCTCTCTATATCATTGTAAAAAGTGTTCATGAGGTTTGTAATCGTGAGTATACGAGAGTACAAACAGAGAGAGAGATTTGTATTGTCAGCAACTGCTAAAGGTATTGTACACCTTTGGTAGAGTTTGTATTTGATCTTATTAATACAAACAGAGTTTGATTCATTCGTTTATTCTTGTTCATATAATCAAGCAAAAATCAGACATGATTATATAACTTGTATTCAACCCCCCCTTCTACAAGTTATTCGAGTTAACATCTTTCGCTCTCCAACTTCATCCCAATATAGGGGAGATCGGCATTTCCTTCCATAGAGGGCCTCGTAAGGCGGCATTCCTATGCTTGAATGAAAGCTATTGTTGTAGGAGAACTCAATCAATGGCAAGTGATAATCCCAATTTCCTTTAAAGTCTATAGAACAGACTCTCAACATATCTTCTAGTGTCTGGATGGTCCTTTCACTTTGCCCGTCTGTCTGGGGATGGTAAGCTGTACTCATATTTAGCCTGGTTCCCACACATTCCTGAAAGCTCCTCCAAAACCTAGAGTTAAATCTGGGATCTCTGTCGGATACTATGGCGACTGGGACTCCATGTCGCGCAACTACCTCTTTAAGGTAGATATCTACTAGCCTATCGACCGTGTACCTTTCATTAATAGGAAGAAAGTGAGCTGACTTGGTTAGCCGGTCTATAATTACCCATATGGCGTCATGATTTGTTTTGGTCCTTGGTAAACCGACTACGAAGTCCATAGCTATTTGTTCCCATTTCCATTCGGGAATTTCCAAGGGGTGTAGAAGTCCACTAGGCCTCTGGTGCTCTGCTTTCACTTTCTGGCAGATCAAGCATTTGCTTACCCACTCTACCACGTCCTTTTTCATGTTGGGCCACCAGTAGTACTCTTTCAAATCCGTATACATCTTGGTGCTACCGGGGTGCACTGAGTATCCTGAGTTGTGTGCCTCATATAGAATATCTTCCTTGAGTTCCTGATCATTTGGGACCCATATCCTCCACATGTATCTCATGATCCCTCCTTTATCTTTTTCACACTTGATTTCTTCCCCGGTCATTAACTCCTCAGTCGAGTTCTTTTATGCTTCTATCATTTGCTCTTGGCATAGCCTAATCTTTTCCAATAATAGAGGCTGGATTCGAATTTCCATCAACTTTTCTTGACCTTCTTCAGGTATCTTAATCTCAATTTCCAACTTCTCAAAGTCTTTTATCAATTCTTTCTCCGTAGTTATCATTTTGAGCTTCTCTTTCCTACTAAGGGCGTCAGCCACCACATTGGCTTTACCCGGGTGATAACGAATCTCACAATCGTAATCCTTGATTAGCTCTAGCCACCTTCTTTGACGCATGTTAAGCTCTTTCTGCGTAAAAATGTACTTAAGGCTCTTATGGTCAGTGTAAATCTCACACTTCTCTCCGTACAAGTAGTGCCTCCAAATCTTTAAGGCAAAAACAATTGCTGCCAATTCCAAATCATGGGTGGGGTATCGGATCTCATAATCCTTCAATTGCCTTGATGCATATGCTATTACCTTACCATGTTGCATAGGCACACATCCCAATCCTTTATGCGAAGCATCACTGTAAATTACGAAATCTCCTTTTCCATCAGGCAACGCCAACACTGGGGCCGTTACCAACCTCTTCTTCAGCTCTTGAAAAATTTTCTCGCATTTTTCAGTCCATTCAAATTTCTCAGTTTTACGGGTAAGTCGAGTTAACGGAGCTGCGATCTTTGCAAAATCTTGAACAAATCGTCTATAATATCCAGCCAGTCCGATGAAACTCCTTACCTCTGTTGGAGTAGTTGGTCGTTCCCAATTTGAAACTGCCTCTATCTTGGAGGGGTCAACTAGTACTCCTTCTCTGTTGATTATGTGCCCTAAAAATTGCACCTCATTTTTCCAGAACTCACACTTTGAGAATTTGGCATATAATTGCTCCTTCCGGAGCGTCTCTAAGGTTATCCTCAAATGTTCAGCGTGTTCTTCCTCTGTCTTTGAGTAGATCAAAATATCATCAATAAAGACTATAACAAACTGGTCCAAATATTCCTTGAACACTCTATTCATTAAATCCATGAAAGCTGCTGGGGCGTTGGTCAATCCGAATGACATCACCAAGAACTCATAATGCCCATACCTAGTACGGAAGGCAGTCTTTGGAATGTCCTCAGGCTTAATCTTCAGCTGGTGATATCCGTTTCTCAAGTCAATCTTGGAGAAATACACAGCTCCTCTTAGCTGGTCAAACAAGTCATCAATTCTGGGTAACGGGTACTTATTCTTTATGGTTAGCTTGTTCAACTCTCGATAGTCGATGCATAACCTCATACTCCCGTCCTTCTTCTTAACAAACAACACTGGTGTGCCCCAAGGCGACACACTGGGTCTTATCATACCCTTATCCAACAATTCCTGTAATTGCTTTGCTAGCTCTTTCATTTCCACGGGTGCCAATCGGTACGGGGCCTTGGAAACTGGCGCCGTCACCGGGGCTAACTCGATAGCAAACTCAATCACTCTATCTGGCGGTAATCCGGGAAGATCTTGAAGAAACACGTCTTCAAATTCGTTGACTACCGGAATGTATTGTATTTTAGGCACCTCTTTCTGGGTGTCTATAACGTAAGCTAAATAAGCTTCGTTCCCTTTTCGTAGAAGTCTCTTGGTCTGTGCCATGGTTAGAATGGTCTGGGTCTGTCGTATCCCTTTAAACACTATTTCCTTTTTTCCTGGGGTTTTTAACTTAACCTTTTTCCCTTTACAATCTATCTGCGCATTATTGCGAGACAACCAATCCATCCCCAAAATAACATCAAATTCCCCTAGCTTAAAAGGGATTAAATCAACACAGAAGATTCGTCCTCCTATTTCTATTTTATAATCGGGGTGAATCTGATTAACTGGAACGACTTCCTGATTAGCTATCTCTACTTGCAAAGACTCCATTAGCGGTTGAGTTTTAAGTTTTAATTTATGCGCAAAATCTCTAGATATAAAAGACTTAGTTGCTCCAGAATCAAACAAAAGATTTGCACTGACTGAATTGAGGGAAAATGTACATGCGATCACATCTGCGTCCCTCACGGCATCTTGCACTGTCATGTTAAAAGTTCTAGCAGTTGGTGGCCTATTGGAGGCAGCTTTGCTTGCCCCTGAGGCTGCTGGTTTGTTCATCGGGCAATCCCTCCTCATGTGACCTGGACGACCACACTGAAAACAAGTAGTGCCTTTGCTGGCAGTAGGAGTAATTGCGGTACACTGGTGGGCATAGTGGCCTGCTCGCCCACACTTATAACAGATCGTCTGTTTCTGAGTACACACCCCAGAATGTCTCTTCCCACACGTGGCACATACTGGTAGTGGAGGTCTGGAATGATGTGAACGGGACACTCTTGACCGCTGGCCGCCCTGGCTCATAGTTGCACTCACAGATGGTTTAAACCCTACACTCCTCCCAGGTAGGGAAACTGCTCCTCGGTTGAACCTATTCGGGGGTCTTCCTCATGCGGAACCTCCGCCCATGCTGGCATGCTTTCTCTTTAATCCCCCTTTCTCTCTCTCTCTGAGTCTGATCACTACCTGCTTCCACAATGGTTGCCTTTTTCACCAAGGTGGCATAATTTGTAATCTCTAGAATGCCACTCTGTTCTGAATCCACTATTTCAGCCCTTGCTGAAACCTGTTAGCCTTCTTCTCTTCAGTATCCACAAATTCTGGTACAAACCTTGATAACTCAGTAAACTTGGCTTCATAATCAGCCACTGTCATATTGTTCTGCTTCAACTCCAAAAACTTAAGCTCTATCTTGGTTTTCATAAACTTTGGAAAGTACTTTTCTAGAAACAACTGTTTAAACCTATCCCAGGTTACTATAGCATCTGTCTTCATATTCTTCTTGGCTTCCCACCAGTAGTTGGCCTCACCTTTTAGAAGGTAGGTAGCAAAAACAGTCTTCTGGGCCTCATCAATACTTAGAATCTCGAAAGATTTCTACATTTCCTTAACCCAGGCCCTTGCCTCAACGGGATCAGCCGATCCGTGGAACTCTGGGGGTTTGAGAGACTTGAAGGCCCTAAAGGAATTGGCCACAGTGGTATTGTTTCCTTGGGGTGTTTGGGGATATTGGTTCAAATTCTACCTTAGCAGATCCATAAATTGTCCCATGGGGTTTCCGCCCTGGTTCTCCCCCTAATGCTCGACTTCGGTTTCCCCTTCTTCTACTTCCTCTTCGAACTCCGCAGTGTAGAAAGTTTCATCCCCCATCCCATACTGGGAATCTTCTTGTTCATTATAATCCTGGTCCTGTTCTTCATTATACTCAAGGTTTTCCTCAGGTTGGTTGCGACTTTCTTGGTCAGTAGACTCACGGGGGTTAGCCCTAGTACCCACAGTTCTATATATCATGGCATATTTTAATCGAACGCAGTATATGCAAATATAATGTAACAAGCTAGTGAATTGCGTCATAGTGATACTGAAATGACTGAAAGGGAAATAAATATATACCAAGTACCAAACGGTACAATATCCGACATACAACAACAATTTTAAAAAGTACAACCATCCAAATAATAACAAGTCAAAAGTGAAATAAACTGTCTATCTGTCTAGTCTGCAACAGGGAACTATAAGCTGAAACTATCCCTACCAAAAATTGGTGCTACTATGCCGTACAAGACTAGACAACTAGACCAATACATCACTATCACTGCAGTCAGCCACGACGGTGGGCCAAAGCTCGAACCCTCCACATAGCAAGGTGGAAAATCTCCTCTGCATCAGCCCTGGATACCATGCCATGCCAATCACTGGGTAACTGTCGCACCCTCACATGGGCCCTCATCTCTATGCCGGTCACCTGCCTATACATCTCTCTAGCTCTGGCACGCCTACCACCCTGGTGCCTCAACCGGGCCTCTCTCTCCGCTGCTAGCTCTCTACGGGACTCTGCCAGCCTGGCCTCAGCCACGGCTACCTCAGTAGTAAGTCTGGCCACAACATAGTGGCGTAAACATGCTGGGACTCCCTTAGTCGGAACATGGGGTGGAGGGGCTGGATCAGCTGGAAGGGCAGCCTTTGTCTGCTGCGGCTCTGGGGTCAATGCCTCGAACTCATCTGATACTGGGCTCACAGGTAGTGGTGGTGGGGTAGGGGCTCTCTCACCAGAGAGGGGTGGCACACAAAGTCCAGAACTCCCTACAACATCATCCACGGGCTCATCAACATCTCCCTCTGCACCCTCATCTACAGTCATCACCTGCTCCGTGGTCATGTCAGTATCCTCCCCCAAAGTCCTAATCTGAGTCACAACCCAAAAGTCCTCCTCCATCCCTCTACCATCAGGTGCTAGCTGGTCCTCCTCAGAGTCCTACTCATCAACATCCACAACAACTAACTCATCATCATGTCCTGCCTGGACCTCCTCCGGGTCCTCCTCCTCCTCAGACTCAATGACATCAGTATCAGCATCAACCTGGACCTCCTCAGGGTCCTCCTCCTCTGACTCAACAACATCAGTATCAGCATCCACCTGGACCTCCTCAGGGTCCTCCTCCTCTGACTCAACATCATCAGTATCTGCATCTACCGTCGCCGAGCCCTCGGTGGCCTGGATCGCACGATGAAGCTGACTATCTGTGCTACCTCAGCAATGGCAACAACAATATCAACGGGTAGCCCTGTGGGGCGGGTAACCTGCTTGCGCCGAGTGCGCCTGACGCGAGCCATGTGACCTAGCTGTTGTTGTGACATAATAAATAAGCAAGGGTGAGCAATAGCCCACCAACAATAATATAACTGTACAGTGATATATATTACAGTTCAAAGATATATTTTGAAACCATATGCCATGCATAAGCGAAAATAATGCCAGATCAATATAAAGGATAAAGTTACAGGGAACTTAAAATATATAAGTTCTGTGAAAATATCTGCTCTATTAAGATAAGCAAGATAGCATCATTTTCGTAAAAGAGGAACTTGCAGAAAATATTGCAATTCCAGTTTTCAACATGTTTCAACACTGCCAACACAGATCGGGTTGCAGAAGATTTCCAAATTTAAAAGATGAACTAATACGGGAGCATTGCCGTGCCAGATGCCCTGACGTTTACGATGATCAGTCGTATGTCATGCATCTCATCAGTCGTTCTCTACATGTAGAAGGTAGCTCCGACGGATTTACTTGTCTACCGCCCTCTGGAACTCATCAGCCAACGGTTGGGCTATTGCTGGACCGGTGCCACTCGGCCACTTACGCGTCTCCTAGTTCATTTAACATCCATCTTTGTGAAATGTAAAGTTCGTTCCCCTTTTCCCCAAGTATGATACTTGTTGATAAGACTCCACAAGGTAGTCATATCTAATTGGAAAGGAAAATTCACCAATATTTCCCAAGCTGTTGCTTGTTAATGGATACCAACTTGTTCCAACATTCTACCCCTCGAATGATGAGAGGGTACACAAGATTCCATGAATAATAGCAACCAAGTTGCGGGTGAAACAAATAATTTATGACCGGGCAGTCACAAGATAAATAACATCTAGAATCGAAGGAAGAATGGAATTACTGAGAACCTTCCTTGATAATATAATAATAATAGTAAGATTCTGAAATAATTTATATAATATCCGAAGGTCGATGATACTATGTGAATAAAGTAAATCATTTTTGAAACGAGTTAGAAGCATGAGATAAATATTCCAAGAATATTTATTAAGTCACAAATATTGGAAGAGTGTTGCTCAGAATAATCTTTGAATAAATATTCAGAATAAATTCATTGAACGAATAATGAATATTCAATTAATAATAATGTTTCTTGATGGAATAATCATCAATTGGATATTTGAGATAGTATTCATTGATCCAACAATGAATATTCAACTTAAGATTGATACTTATTGATGAAATAATTATCGACTCAATATTTGAGACAATATTCATTAAATAAATAATGAATATTCAACTGAATAATATTTATCGAAGAAATGATTATCGAATGAATATTTGAAACTATGTTCAATAATTGAATCGACTTTAAATGAATGTCGAAGATAATATTTATCGTCTTAAGGGAATATTCAAAATAACAATTATCGAATAACTGGATTTCGAATCAATGTTCAACTAGTATTTATAAAATAATTAGAGATTGAATGAATATTCGAAATAATATTCGTTTAAATAAATAAGGCTCGAATGAATATTAAAATAATATCCATTAAATAAATAAACTCGAATGAATATTCAAAATAATATCTATTGAATGAATACTTTCCAAGTAAATAACTTAACTGAGAGTTCGAAATAATATTCGAATATTAAATCGACCTTAGATGAATATTAAAGATAACGTTCATCGAGTAAATAAATATCCGATGAATAATCCGAATAATATTTATAAAATAATATCAAAGGATATTCCAATATTATTCGCCAAATAATAATTGGAAAATATTTATTTAAATATTTTCCTCTGAAAATAATATCAATATATCAAGAAATAACGACTCCCGGTCTATAATCAAAGAATGAGATTCAACTGCCCTTCGCTTAAGGGTCTTAGCAATTTCCGACTTATAACTGATATAATAGCTATCTAGCTTATAAGCCAACAATAATTCAGGGAACAAGTATACCAATATGACTTTGAAAGTAGGCATGCATGCTATGGCATATGTACTGTAACAGAAAACATATATATATTCACAACAACAGCCTTAAAGAAGGATTTGAAACTTGCCTGGAAATCGAGTGCGGGTAGGGGTAGTGGTAGCGTGTCCCGGGTCAGCCTGGTGATCTATAAATAGCCAAGGCATTCGGGATTAATCACTTAACACTTTATAAGGTTAAATATAAACTTTACTTAAGTCGAAACACGTTTTCGAATCATCTCGATATACACCTCTTAGTGTAACTCTTTTTATCATCGATGCGGTTCGACATACGTTCGCTATTATAACCCGTTATTGCACCCACACTTAATACATACTTAGGACATGTAAGTTTTAAGATCGATTAACTACGAATCGAGATTGTACCACGAGTTTTATCGCCCGTTTTCTAAGTTATTAACCAAAGTCATAATCAAGTATGCTTTTTAGGGGTTCGTTCGCGTTTAACCTTGATTCGAACATTTTTATAAAATCGGAAAACGATCTATTCGACACGTGGTTTTCTCCCACACCTTCCTTTTTACCTCTAATATTTAATTATCATTATTCACCCCTGCATTACTCGAGTCAAGGGGGTTTAAATACCGTTACGAACTTTCGTTTACGGTTTGGAACCACTTTTACGAATTTATTCATAACGCCTAAACCGTAAGTCCATTTCATACGAACTTTATATCAAAACGAAGCTTATAACATAATCTATCTCATCATGGCAAAAGTCGAAGCTAATAAGTGAGTTACATCTACTGTCAAGTTCGTTTTCTAAGGTTAATGAAATTTCGGCATTACGACGGCTATAAATCGAACGTTCCGAAATTCATATCAATCAACCCAAGCCACACCGGGCATCCAACAACTTATACACATGATATTCATCTTATCAAGTCCAAGGACACAATATTGTACCAACATAATCATCATCTCTTAAATCCATTAGATCTACTACATAATCATGTTTATAACATCACTAACATGCTACTAACACTTAAATCTATCAAGAACCTGCATAAACTCAAAGTAGACCTAGGGTTTCAAGATAATTATACCTTCTTGAGAGTGTGATATAGCCTTACAAAGCTTTTTTTGGTCCTTGCCTAGCCTTAATGAACCTTAGATCAAACAAAGAAATCAAGAAAAATCAAGTTAGTTCTTGAAAACACTATTCACCCTCCTCTTTGTTGATTTTTTTGAAAATGGAAACAAAGGAGTTTGGGTTTGAAATTTTTAGGAGAGCATTTATATGAAATGTAAGTCTCACCATAAAAGTTTGGAGATCAAATGATGGTTGCAAGTAGGGTTTTGATTTTTGAATTATGGATGGGCCGAATGGAGTGTTTTGTGGAGGGGGAGAGTATCTTGCTTGGTTGGTTCTTGAATAATGCATAAAGTGAAGTGATTTTAAATAATATCTTGTGTTAAAACACCTTTAATAAAGTGATGATGCATGGAATGATGTTTTTGTGAGGACAAGTGTTGATCTTGTGGTGGTTTAAGGCTAACTAGTAGTTTGGTTGCTAAGTACTTAGTTGATCCACTTGATTCTAGTTACTCTTGTAACTATATTGGTTACTAGATATTTTCTAGTAGCTTATGCATGACTCTTGCTCCCTGTGCTTGTTTCTTTGTCCGTTTATTGCTTAATTCGTTGCTCGTTCGAGGGAATAACTCATTCGTTTCTAGTTAGGGTTTTACCGAAAACCTTCTTAATAATTATAATAACATTTTCCATCTTTCTTAATACTTCTCAAATTTAAATTCCTCAACTCCCTTTAGTAATTCCTTAAGGCTTGCAGTGTCCAGGGAATTCTCGGAGAAAATAAAAGTGCTATTTTTCTGAATCCGACAGCTTTTACATACACTTAATTTCCTCCTGGATCACTAATACGAACTCAGAATTCTGTTCCGGATAATTCTATATAGCGTCGTCCAATAATATTCCCATCTCCACCAAAATCACTATTCATACTTTATTATTTCTTTTATTCCTTATATTCAATAAAAATGCCCTGGTCCTCTTTCAGGCGTTCCTTAACCCTTTTACGGAACCATTGGACTAATAACAGATATTGATTTGGATGACACAAGAATAATCTTTCTTGGAATAATATAACTTATATCCCTAGAAGATAGATTATTCTTATCTATGATGTCAACCAAAAGCATTCTTCATGACATATAAATATTTGAATTTAAATCCATCCCATTCATTTAATAGACATTCATTACATCGCAGTCATAATCACTATTCACTCCTATATTATTACATAAGAAAAAAGTTTTAATTCTACCAAAAAATATGGGTTCTTACACTCTTAGAGGCTCTTTAAAAAATTAAAGTTTCTTCTCTCTCCTCTATTTTAGCAGCAACTAGTAGCTCTTACTTAATATTTTATTAGTAAAATAGTGGTTCTTCTTTCTCCAAGTGGAATTGAAATATGAATAAAATATAAAATAAAGAGTCATAATAGAGAGCATTGTTGGAGTTGACACACAAATCAATGTAATAACTTGCTAAGAGCTTAATTGTTTATAATATATTTAGGAGTGAGCTAAAAGACTCTTGGAGATGCTCTTACATACATTGAACAGCAAATATCTTACATTATAAAGAAACCTTCTTAATTTCTTATCAGTGTTGTGAAAAGCGCAAATCGGACCTAAGCGGCGGGATGACCTTCTAACGCTTAAGCGGTTAAGCGGACGCTCAAGAGGTTTTAAAAGCGGATCATTAATCGGATTATAAATAATTATATAAATTATATAAATAAATATAATATTAATTTTTTTTAAAAAAAAACTAACATTCACATATGATATAACATATCTATACTATTATATAAAAGCCGAAACATTAAAAATTTTGGTACCTGTTTTTTGGTACTAAATGAATTTACTTATTTACCCTTCATTGAAAAGAAAAATATATTCTATATCTACACTATTAAAACACATAAAATTAATACCTTATATATAATAAGCATAAGGGAGATCTTATCCAAATTTTTGGTCGCCGTCCTGTACTACCTAAAGCATATGATCCGTTGGATTAAAAAATTGGATTAAAAGTCATCAGGATTATAAATTAGGATATTTACCAAGAATACTAGATTTAAAGTTTCTTTTTGCAAAAATACCACCTTCCTTAATAAATTGCAATTTTACCAAACAAAGTTTCAAATTGCAAAAATACTAGGCACATTCCTCCTCCCTCCTTCCTAGCCCAACCCACTCCCCCTCCCCCTCCCCCTCCCTCCTTTCTCCCAGCCCAACCCACTCCCCCTCCCCCTCCCCCTCCCTCCCTCCCTCCCTCCTTTCAGCCCACTGCCGACTTCTGTACTTTTTTTTTTTTAAGATGGGGGCTATTTTGGTGGAGCTATTGTGGTGGATTTTTGTATGCAACCAAATGCAACTTTTTTTAAAAAGGTGGGGTGATTTTGGTGGATTTGGGTTGCAAGGCCCCGCCAGGGGCAATATTCAACTAAATGCAACCACATTCAACTTCTTTTTTTAAAAAAAAAAGGTAGGGTGATTTTGGTGGCTTTGGGTTGCAAGGCCCCGCCAGGGGCAATATTCAACCAAATCAACTATTTTCAATTATTTTCAAGTAGTTGCAACTATTTTCAACTACTTTCAACTAGTTGCAACTACATATTATTGGTTTGAGTTATTTTGGGTTCCAAGGCCCCGCCAGGGGCAATATTCAACCAAATCAACTATTTTCAACTCTTTTCAACTGTTTTCAACTAGTTGCAACTATTTTCAACTACATTTAACTAGTTACAACTAGTTGCAACTACATATTATTGGTTTGAGTTATTTTGGGTTCCAAGGCCCCGCCAGGGGCAATATTCAACCAAATCAACTATTTTCAATTGTTTTCAACTAGTTGCAACTGTTTTCAACTGTTTTCAACTAGTTGCAACTATTTTCAACTACTTTCAACTAGTTACAACTAGTTGCAACTACATATTATTGGTTTGGGTGATTTTGGTGAATTTGGGTTGCAAGGCCCCGCAGGGGCATATTCAACTGAATGCAACTGAAATCAGAAACTAAGTTGCTGATTTCAAGTTCCATTTGTCAGTTGTCATTTTCGACCTCATTTTTGAACTCTATTATATATATATATATAATAGAGTTCAAAAATGAGGTCGAAAATGACAACTGACAAATGGAACTTGAAATCAGAAATTTAGTTGCATTCAGTTGCAATTAGTTGCAAATTTAGTTGAATATGCCCCTGCGGGGCCAGGAAACCTAAATCCACCAAAATATCACCCATCTTAAATATATATATATAATAGAGTTCAAAAATGAGGTCGAAAATGACAACTGACAAATGGAACTTGAAATCAGAAATTTAGTTGCATTCAGTTGCAATTAGTTGCAAATTTAGTTGAATATGCCCCTGCGGGGCCAGGAAACCTAAATTCACCAAAATATCACCCATCTTATATATATATATATATATATATATATATATATATATATATATATATATATATATATATATATATATATATATAATAGAGTTCAAAAATGAGGTCGAAAATGACAACTGACAAATGGAACTTGAAATCAGAAATTTAGTTGCATTCAGTTGCAATTAGTTACAAATTTAGTTGAATATGCCCCTCCCTCTGATCCGTTTTTTAAGTCGTTCGCCGTCATTACACACCTATTAAGATATTTGTAATTTCTATTCTTATCTCTTTAATTGTCATCTTTGGAAATTGAAAGATGTAATTAAAGTATACGGAGTACTCTACTACTTCTCGAGTAAATGATTATTGACTTGCATTGTTTTTGTTTTTTACATGACATCCATTTTTTTTTATATGCTAAATCTTAATTATATAAAAAAATCTCCAAACTTAAGATTAAATTTCATTTCTTTTTTATGTAAATCAAGTGTTGATTATGTTAATTTATTTGAAAAATAATACATTGTTTGGTAATTTTGAATTTGTTTGATATGATTAAATAAAAAATGAAAATCTAATTGGTGATAAAATGAGTGGGATAAAGAAAATATTTTAAATTTTTATTTTTATAAATTAAAATATATAATTAATATTTTTATTAAAATATATAATCAACATTTTTTTATAGCTATATCAAATAAAAGTTTATAGGATTATTTTTGTAATTTTTTTTTTTGCTAATTTTTTTTTGTAATATTTGAAACCAAATGTTTAACATTCTATTTAAAAATTCTACTAGATTTCATTTGAATTCTTTCAATCAATCTCTTTTGTCTTTCTCATTTGATAATTACATAGTTCTATGCAAAGAAAATTTTAAATTGTTTCTAAAGAAATGTTTTAATAAAATATAAACTTTTATCAATAATTATATGTAAGAGTTAAAAAAATAGAAAAAAAGTAAATGAACAAAAGAAAAGTACAGTGGAATTAATAAATTAAAGTAAGTGAATTTAATGAGAAGGAGAAGTGTGGCTGTCGAGCTTCCAGGATAACAATCAACCTCGTTTACGTTAAACGCCCTATAATATGGACCAAAATTTTCTCCCTCAAACGTCCTATAACACGGATCGGGGGAGTATATCCTTATATATTTATTTATAATTTTCAGTTTGTTAATTTACTATAATACCCTTTCTTCATCGATTTGTTTTTTTCTTCATCATTAGAACTAAATTTAATTTAAAAATATCTTTAATTTAGTAAACAAATAAAATATTTATAAACAAATAAAATCAATGAATTGGAAAAAATCCTAATACAATAATAATTACATTATTCTATCAAAAATCTATAAATACAAGGGAAAAAAAATCCTAATACAATTATAATTACATTATTCTATCAAAAATCTATATATGAACTAAAGGCGAGGGATTTATATGTTTGTCACCTGGGAAACATTCTGCGAGGGCTCACCCTCCTGAAGTCGGTAACATTTTAAGAAGCCATGGAAGAGAAACATACATTATGCCAATAGATTCGGAGGATGTGCACGGTTCTTTTGTTGATGATATGTGTATATCATATTAAAAAGAAAATTATAATCTAAAAAAGATATTATTTAGCAAAGTCGTATTAGAATTGAATTTTAAAATGAAAATTATAATATGAAAAGGATATAATTAAAAAATGCTACAATTAAATTTTATTTATTTTATTTTATTAATATTAAAGTTTTAATTGGAAAATAATTTTTAAATTATCACTAAATTAAAAATTATTTTGTTAATTTCATGCGTGCTATAAAATTGTCAAAATCAAATTTTAATAATTCAAGATAGAGCACAAATTATATCCTATTATATAATAAGAGTAAGAGAAATAATAATAGATATTATCATAGGTCAGAACTATACTAGAACAGTATTTATTGACCTGTCTCCTATTCCCACCAGTAGTCCAATACAGTATGTAATATTAATGTATAATTTCTCGCTTAATTATGAGAAAATTATTATAATATTAAAGTATTTAACTCCAGCTTTAATTAATATGTTCCATGTTCGTAGATGTGACCTTTTGGGGCTCTGTGTACGCCTAAAAGATAGGAAACTAAGAAGCTTTTAGTACACCATAATTAATATTTTTTAAAATATTTTAATTCATCAAATTTAATTAGTATTTTTAATAAAAAAAATTATAAGTATTAAATTCTTCTAGATTATCCCAAAATCTATATGATTTTCAATATTTTAATTAAAAAATTTTATATATAATAATTGTAAAAAATATCTTATCCAAAATTTTAATACTATGATAATTTGTCGTTGCCAAAATAATCTCAACCGTTGGATATAATTTTTTTAAAAATAGATGATCAAAATTATACTATATAAAACTAATTATTGTATAAAAAGATTATAAGTTAAAAGAAGTTATATTAGACCTGGATTTTAAAAAAGTCTAAAATAAAAAAAGTTATAACTTAATAAGGAGACCAATTTAATTATTATGTAAATAACATTAAATTTCTATTATATACCTAAATAAAAAAGATCGTTAGGTCTTAAAATCAAAAGATGGAAATCGTTTTTTTCTAATATTAAAACCTATATTTGGTTGTTAGTAAAAGTATATTCAATACTGAAAATGATTTTGATAAATTCAGCCAAATATAAGTAAATTTTCTAAATCGAATAGAATTTTCAATACAAAAAACCGTCAAATTCTTTTAAGGCTTAATAGAATTTGGTTGAATATTCAACAAAATTTACAATAGAATTTTCAACGCAAAAAATCGAATAAATTTAACCTGTGTTTGATTCTGCGTTGATTTGATTTGAAAATAATAATTAAATCATCAATGAATTAAACATTATTTTGTTAATTTCACATGGACTGTAAAATCGTTCAAATCAAATTTTAAGAATTCAAGATAGAATACAAATATTAAATCGAACGTATAAAATCTTATATATATCAATTTTTTAACAAAAAATTGATATGTAAATTAATAACATATAAAATTTATAATTTTAATATAAGCACACGAGGGATCTTATCTAAATTTTTGGTCTGGTCGTTATACTACCAAAATCATATGATCCGTTGGATTAAAAATAGACTATCAAGATTAGATGACATTAAAAAAAATTATAATCTAAAAAGAATATAATTAGAAAAGGTTGCATTAGAAGTCAATTTTAAAAAGAAAATTATAATTAAAAAAGGTTGTATTAAAATTGAATTTTAAAATAAAAATTATAATCTGAAAAAGATATAATTTAAAAAGGTTGCATTAGAATTGAATTATTTATTTTATTTATTAGTATTTTAAAAAAAATCATATTTACTATTTGGGCTTTATCTTGATATCTAGAAATCAGATTGTGATGCGTTTACAATCCACGCGAACCTCATAAAATTATCTTTAATTTAATAATGATTTAATAAATATTATTCAAATGGAAATCTCAAGAAAAAATATAATTATGAATTTTTACATTAACTTATTCAATGTAGAAGTCCTACATTGATAATGGTATTCAATGTAGAAAACCTAATTATATATGATTTAAATAATTGACATATATATATTTTCGTATTACAATATAAATATATTTTTTAGTTTATAACATATTACAATATAAATATTTTTTAAATCCAATGATTTTCATCTATTTGTTTTAAGATCTTTGTCGTACGTACGGAGGACCAAACTACCGATTATCAAAGTTTTTGACAAAATCTCTCTTACACTTATTATTAAAATTGTATTTGGTTGTTAATAGAAATATCTTCAAATAATTACAAGGGTATTTTGATAATCAAAACGAATTATAAATAGAATTCATAAATTAAATAGATTTTTTAGTGTAAAAAATCGTCAATTTCTTCACTTCTTTGTTTCTGCGTAGATTTAATTAGACAAAAAATTATTAAACCATCATTAAATTAAAAATTATTTTGTTAATTTCACGTGAGTTGTAATCATCCAAATCAAATTTTAAGAATTGAAGAGAGAGTTATAAATATTAAATCGAACATGTGAAAGCTTATGTATATCAATTTTTTAAGAACAATTTGATATGTAAATTATAACATATAAAATTAAAAAATTAATAAAATTATAGATATTGAAAAAAGAACCGTGCGTTGCACGGGTTATAAGCTAGTTATGATAAAAATTAAAATTAGTAATCTCAACATTGATAAAGTCATACTTAGTCATAATTAACTTAGAAAATACAAACATCAAAATTATTATAATACGAGATCCGAAAGATAGATCGTAACATTCTTTCAGAAAGAAGGAAACATATGCATTCTTTCACCATCATCTATAATTTTTTATATATTTTTATATTTTTTAAAAATTTTATAATTTTTTTTAATTCATCCGCTTAATCCATCTTTGACCCGCTTAATTCCGCTTAAACCCAAAAAATGCTTAAAACCCCAATTTTATTAAAAACTAATCGTTTTAGCCCGATGCGCTTAATGCACTTTTCACAACACTGATTCTTATACCAATGACTTTTACATCACGCGTAGTGCATAATAATAGGCTAACAAGAGGCAAATACGGAGTAGTAATTAACAAGATTAAATATCCCGTACAAAAGCATACCATCCTTAATTAATACATCATAAATGTTCCCATTTTCTAGACAAAACCACAATCCTCAAAACAACAATACAACACAAATAAGTTAAATTCATTGTCAATCCCATGGCTATTCACTAGTTAAGATTGTTTTCCAGGGAGACTCATCCTACATTCATCATGTCTTCACTAGCTTTGTCATAATTTGAAACTATCCAGTCTTCATCGAAATTCCAATCGACTAGTACTTGAATCTTTGAATCACTTGACAGATGAGTAGGATTAACAAAACAACCTGTTCCACGAGCAGGAAATGATATTGTCTCTCTGTGATCAGCGCCGTTAATATTCAGGGCAATATCCACATAGAGCTCAGAACCCATAGGCACAGCTACACAGGATTTGGACAATGGAATCTCGCCATCAGGTTGTAATTGTATTCTGTTTTCTTGTTTCTTTGCAAAGAGCACACTTGTACAGTGGGGAAAGTCCAATTTGCTGTTGGTGGCATAAATAACTCCATAAACATATGCGGAAGCAGAGTCACCTAAGTACACCTTAACCTTTAGTTTGGCTGCCGTCGCATTACCAAAGCTCCCAATCCGAACAAGGATCTCTCCGGTAGAATCATCTGACTGGATAGTAAGTTCATCAAAACCTATCTCATCAGATTCAAAATCCCCAAAACCGAGACATGCACTGCCCTTGTAGGCACCGTTAAAGAGATCAAGGTGCATATCAATATGAGGCGCAAAAGCACAGAATGGTACATTGGCAGTAACAGGAATGTAGTCCAAGTATTTGACAGATGACATACTCTCATCTATCTTATCCACTTTGTATACATAAAGAACACCGTCATTAGAAGATATTTTGATCGTGCCTCGCTGCTCCTCGGGCTTTAATTCAGGAGTGCTGCCTTTGTATATAAGGCTAAAGATTTCTATCAGTGCAATTCCTTCCTCGCATTTCTTTACACATTCAGCGGAGCAAGTCATGATCAATCATTAAAAAATAGTACCAATAGAGAACACTAACAATAATAATAATAATAATAATGTGATTGTCTTCCAAAGGAACATAATGGTAGCATATTTGCAAGTAATTTTTAGCGCCTGAATTTATTAGTGACCTAAGGTAGTTAACTAATGTCAACCTCAGCTCTATTTGTATGTATTTATAGTTTGTTCCGAATATTTGTAATTATTTTCTAATTTCTTAACTTGTTTTTTTTCTCTTTTTGTATTATATATATTCTTTGTTCTTAATATACTGTATAAATTTTCTACTTATGCGACATGCCGACATGTGCATCAATCATTCAATCCTATTAATCCTTTAATAAAATAAAAATAAACAAAAAACAGAACTTGATTAAATATGTTAACAACATATATAGTGGAATAAATCTGTCCACCCACACAATAATATCATGTATATAAAAACTATATATACAATCTATGTCTATGTATATATACAATCTTATGTATGTATATTACAATACAATCTTATCTTATGTATGTATATTACAATAGAGATGTATATATATAGCTAAACAATTGCAATGAAAACTTATAATTTTGCCCAATAATAGAGGTTTGAAAGAGAATTGTTACCATCGGAGTTGAAGAAGCCATGAAGCCTGAAAGGGAAAGTAGAGAATAAAGATGTCTGCTAAAGATATCTGCCCACTTGTTAGGGTTTTTTCCTTTGTGTTGTTGTTTATATATGTTTTTCTTTTGGGCCTTTATGAAAATGGGCCTTTTAAATATGATACATTTTAAGCCTGTTCATATTTTTAATATCAATTTTAATAATAATCATAATCATAATCATAATAATAATATATTATTACCTCTGTCTAAATATAATAGTTGCTTTGACAATCTATACTATTATATAAAAGCCGAAACATTAAAAGTTTGGTTGATCGGTACCTATTGATTTTACTTATTTACCCTTGCTTAATTACAAATAAAATCCATACTACTAACTAATTAATTTCCTTTTTTAGATTAAACATATTGCCTTTTCTATTTTGCATACTATATTATATAAAAGCCGAAACATTAAAAGTTTGGTTGGTCGGTACCTATTGATTTTACTTATTTACCCTTGCTTAATTACAAATAAAATTCATACTACTAACTAATTAATTTCTTTTTTTAGATTAAACATATTACCTTTTCTATTTTGCACTAACTTTCTTTTTTTAGGAATTACAAATAAAATCCATACTACTAACAAATTAATTTCCTTTTTTAGATTAAACATAGTACCTTTTGTATTTTGCACTAACTAATTAATTTCTCTTTTTAGGTAAAACACAATATCTTTACAGTTGATCTACCTAAAAATTTTCCTTTTCTAAAAAAATTATGAGCAATTATGTTCAATAAAATAAAATATTAAAATTACTAATAATTAACCAATTACCTTTTTCAGCTAAAATACATTACCTTTTCTATTTTTTTATTTTTTTCAGAAAAACCTATTTGGTTTGTTTTATTTAAGTACAATAAAATAATAACAATATAATAATTAATAACTAACCGATTACGTTTTTGAGCTAAAATATTTCATCTTTTCAATATTTTCAAACTAAAATCCATCATTTTCTTAAAATATCACGGACAACATATATATAATTATATCAGATCAAATTTTTTAAAATTTTAAGTCAAGAAAATTTATGTCTTAAACTTTTTAATTCAAATTAAAAAAAATTCTGTTATATTAAAGAACATTCATACATGGCACGGGTTTTAAGCTAGTTACATACAGTAGAACCTCGATAAATGAATGTTCGATAAATGAATAACCTCGTCTAATGAATACATTTCTTCGGTCCCAACTTGGTCCAATGGGCTTAACGAATAACCTCACTTAATGCATTAACGAATAAATACAAATGAAGTCTTTATAGGCCCTATGTAAATATAAATGAATAATCACTATATTCCAAATAATATATTTTTATTTATATAATATATCATTCATCCAATGACTAATTTTCAAACGCATTACGTAATAAGTCATATTTTTTCAAAAAATGCCTCCAAAGTTGATTGTTTCTTTCCTACCCCAAAATGCATCTGATCTTTGATTTTGTGTAAAGCATGCACCACTTCTGAAATATTTTGATCATGTTACAGTAGGTAATTTTGTATGGTCACAATAGCTTGAAAAGCTTCTCTTGAGGGCACTTGTGTATAGTGATACTACCATCGGGTTCAGGATCATTTGCCTCATCATGTAGTATAATTTCAATAATTTCTTCGTTCGTAGGAGATTACATAACCGCCTTATTCTCTTCACGACAGTTCAGAACATGTTCAACATCCATCACATTTCTATAACTCAATTTAGAAATGAGTTTAATTAAATCAAGTTAAAAAGTCTAAAAATATCATCTAAATGAATTATTATTCATTTATCGATAAATAAATATTATATTCATTAATCGATAAATAAATAATCTCGTCAAATGAATATTTTTTTTTTGTCCCAAATGTATTCATTTATCGAGATTCCACTGTATATATTTTAAGATACATAAAAAAAGTTCCACAACTTAGTTTAAGTCTATAAATTTTATTTTTAAATAAAAATTAACTCTATGTTTGGATTGATATTTCAAGTAATATATGACTATATCAGTTGAGATGATCAAAAAACATACCTAACTCATCAAAGTATCCAAGCTTATGACCCTTTTGATTTTTTTTTTACACATGATACTTGTGGAAAAATTATGTATATTAAAAAAATTAGATAAACTTTTTCAAGTAATATATTAACTTTATGTTTAAAAATAAAGATTCAGTTTATGTTTGGATTAGGATTTCAAGTAATATATGGCTATATGAGTTGAGATGGCCAAAAAAACATATATAAGAGCATCTTCAAGGCCAATTCCTATTTCAAATATCTAAAATATAGTAAAATAATGGTCCTTTAAAATATAGCTAATCAAAAGGTTGTTTTACTCCAATAGTAATTCCTAAATTGGTTACCTATATATTAAAATAATATTAAATTAGTAAAGATGAAGGATGGTTGAAGTGATATATAATATTTATTTGTGGGAGAGATGAAAAAAAAGGAAGGAAATAAAAGTGGAAGATGAGGTGGAACAAATAGGGGTTTAATTTTCTCTCAACTTAATTGCAAGAAAATAATAGGAAACAAATAAGCATTTTTTAGTAGAGTTTAAAAGAGAAGTGTGTTACCAATTGCAGCACTAGTTAATTTCTCCTGACTCCTGTTATTTGGTTTCACAGTGCACTGGATTACTAGTAGCTTTTTAGTCTTCTAGAGAAGATTTTACAATATTATCCTTGAACGTTCATCCTCTGTTATTTATGTAGTCCCTGTCATTGTGGCATTTTCCTACTGATTCGACTTTTTTCACAGCTAAGACTTATGTGTGTATGAAATGAAATTAAGCAGCGATGTTGTGCGTGAGTATTTAATTTTGTATTTCTCCGTTGAAAATATATTTTGATCGTATGCAGAGGACACCTTACAACTATGTCATGTGACATGAAACAATGTATTTAAGTTAAGGTCCATGCAAGGAACTGGAAAATGATACTAATCTGGTATTCAAGGAAGAAAGGGATGTACTAAATTACTAAATGAAGTACATTTGCTGAACTGGGAAGATACGAAACTAGATATGACAACTATGAAATAGTGGCAACAACCCTTACTGCCCTACACGTCCTAGAACAAATTAGTCAAACTGTTAGGAAGATGTTACTGATAGGTACCCGTTGTAAGCTTACAACAGGGACCTGCTAACCGCTGTCAAAAACAAATTCCATAACAGTACTTGTAATTTACACACGTGTTGTTATATATTACCTTTATTAAAATTACTCAACTTGACAACAATTATCTTTACAAAAATACTTATGCAAAATATCTTGGTATCTTGCTCACTCAGGCAGGGGACCATAAAGGTAATCAAGGGAACACAAGGACATTCAACTGTAGCAAAAGCGGCTGTGGTAGAATCGAGGTATGTCAGGAGGGACCACCAATCACTGTTCCAATAGTGGCTCACTGTAGCTTTAACGGCATAGC
Source organism: Kitagawia praeruptora (assembly GCA_037693485.1). Lineage (NCBI taxonomy): Eukaryota > Viridiplantae > Streptophyta > Magnoliopsida > Apiales > Apiaceae > Kitagawia > Kitagawia praeruptora. Next base: position 8,545,663 of record CM075354.1, on the reverse strand, counting down.
AAGTGGGCAACCAAGTGGGTAAACAGTGATTGGAAGACCCAGCCTATAAATACCCTCATTCTACACATAAGGTAACACACACAATTTTAGCAGCACAAACTTTTTACTCATTCTCTCTCTTTACACAGATACATTCTTACCCGTTCGATTATTATTATTCCGATTACTGATTCTCACACCGGAGGTGCATGACGGCCACCACCCCCGGGCAAGCATTGTTTTGCAGATACCCAAACTCAGGTGAAGCATCCCCGGAACAGTGCTCGGAATAGTGATCGGAAGCCTCTAATCGGCCGTGAGAATTATCATTTGGCGCTAGAAGGAGGGGGTCTTTTTCTTGAAGAAAAACCCACCACCTGCTCTACAAACACAGTAGTTACTCAAACGCTAAAAACGCAATACAAATCAAAACACACCTAACTTACTAAATGGCCACCATAACACCCAACCCAAATGAACAACCGTTGATAGAAAATGAAGGAAACACAACAGGTATCCCTCCACTCAACCCGCTAGTAAACCCAGTAAACCGCTTACAAATAAACCCGCCTCAGGAATTTAATCGAGAGCAAATTTTTAGCCAAAATCTCACAGGCTGCAACCAACAACAAATTGACTTGATCATGCAAATAGCCTCAACCTTTCCCCCGACCGGACAAGGGCCACCCACAAGACAGGCAAGTTCCCGCATAAACCCACACAACGACCGCGATGAGGTCGATAGCCATCCCCGAAGGGCAAACTCTGCCTTCTCCCGCCTAGGCTCATCGCAAAATACGAATCATGAAAGGCACAATAAAAGTCACCACCCACCTGAGGTGTGGGAATAAAACAGAAAACACATAGATCTAAGAAAGGTGATTATCGATAATAAAGCTGCCTATGACAAGGTAGTAGCTGAATATGAAAAACAAAAGCAAAGAGAGCGGTCCCCTGTCCGCTCAAAGGAAACCAAAAGTGCGCAACCAACAAACGCTAATATGTTGCGTACTATTATGGAACTCAAGAAGAGGATAGAGGGCAATAGCGAGACAGATTTGGGCGGCACGCCTTTTACCATAAGACTTGAAGCAGAGCCCCGTCAAAAGGACATCAAACACCATAGCTTCAATTTCTTCGACGGGCTGGGCGACCCAGAAGAGCATCTTAGCTACTTTGACCAGCTAGCTCTCCACTACGAATATAATGATCTAACGCGATGTCGCTTCTTTGCCGCGACCCTTCGCGGGAATTCACAAAGATGGTTCTGTAGAATAACCGCTAGGACCATAGATACTTGGTTTGTTTGAGTTCAAAAGACTATTCTTGAACAAATTTAAGGCGAACCAACAACATGAGGTTCATACCGTGTTTCTAGAAACTATTGCAAAATGCAACGGAGAAACTTTGCAAAATTACATTGACCGCTTCAAAGAGGCCATGAACAAAGATGTCTGCGTAAATGAGAGAGAAGAATTAGTCCACTTGAGAAGGGGCCTCAACCCCTATGAATGCGAGAAATACGTATGCCGTCTCATGGAAACAAAACCCACCACTTTGGCAAAAGCATATGATTTAGCATCCCAGGCCATCAACGAGGCAGAATCTTTTAGTGTGCTCAAACAATCCAGGGGCCCACCAACTCAATCTTCATTTTTTCAAAGAGAAAGATTCACGCCCTATCAAAGGCAAGCACCTATCTTGCATCAAGTACAAACCACTCATGGGCTGTCACCCCCCGCCCAAGGAACTCAATCATCGACTTCGGTCAGAGACCGCCTAGGGCCAGCGAGCCCGCAAAGACCAGATAGGTGTCCTGAACCAGAATGGACCAAATTCACGCTCCCAAGAGCAACCATTCTGAGAGAAATCAGGGGAAAACCCTTCTATTTGCCGCCAGCCCCTATGCACTCCTCACCCGAGGATAGACCTAAAGATAAGCATTGTGACTATCATGAAACACACGGGCATTACACAGACAACTGCTTATCCCTCAAATATTTCTTAGAAAAGCAAGTAAAGGCTGACAACTTATCTCAGTACTTGCCCAGACAAGTACTTGGCCCATCCACCTCTCAAGCACACAATAAAAACATCGTACACACCGTTTTTGGCGGACAGGTCTCACCGCCTAGAGAAGAACAATCTGTCTATACAATATCTGAGGGTCCGCCAAACATCATTACATTCACAGACGCGGATTATGAGGGCATTAACCCAAACCACACTGAGGCACTAGTCGTATCTTTGGGCGTCGCCCATAACGAAGTCAAAAGAATCCTTGTTGAAAACGGGTCCTCCGTTGATATATGTTTCAAACACACCTGGGACAGGATGAAGTTAGACAACGAGAAGTTAGAAACATGTCCCGACGAGACACCTCTTTACGGTTTCGGCCACAACGCCGTCCCAATAGCGGGCAATGCGAGGCTCCCTGTCTATTTTTGGGAATCTCCCAGACAAGTATGCAGAATTATCAAGTTCTATGTCATCAACACTGCATCCTCTTACAACATGATTTTGGGAAGGCCCACACTAAACATGCTAAAAGCGGTTACTTCCACCCCTCACCTCAAAATCAAATTCCCCACCTCAAACGGTATAGGAGAAATCAAAGGGGATTCAGAAACATCCAAAAGATGTTATGGCATTGCACTCTCCTTGGGAAAAACTGAGCCCAGCAACATCAATAGAGAAAAGGCACATAAAAGAAAGCAAGCAAAAAGACAAAGACACGCTGAAAATCAACGTGCGAATAACAAAAAGAGAAAGGAAGTACAGTTCATAGACGGGCACGACCCGCTGACAGAAGACCCACCTCGAATAGATGTAAATCTCATGAAATGCCTCAAACGGGAGGAAAAACCGCCAATAAGCCCTGCAGTACAAACGGAAAAAATAGAAATGGTGCCCGGAGACTCAAGCAAAAGCGTGAGTATAAGAGCGGGTTTGGAATTAATCTTTAAGGCCGGTCTCACAGACCTTTTAAGGAAATATGCCGATGTTTTCGCATGGAGCCCAAATGATATGCCGGGCTTAGATGAATCAGTAGCAATCCACAAGTTAAATGTGGACCCGGACAAAACTCCAAAGATACAAAAGAGAAGGAACTTTGCACCAGAGCGACAGCAGGCAATCGATGTCGAGATTGACAAGCTCCTAGACGCAGATTTGATTTGCGAAGTCACCTACCCTAAATGGGTTGCAAATGTGGTACTAGTGAAAAAAGCCAACGGAAAATGGAGAATATGCGTTGATTACACAGACCTAAACGCAGCATGCCCCAAAGATCCATATCCACTTCCCTCGATAGACCAACTCATCGATGCAACAGCGGGTCATTTGATGCTAAGCTTCATGGATGCCTACTCAGGCTACAACCAAATCAAAATGACCCTAGAAGACAGAGAAAAAATAGCTTTCATTACACAGGGGGGGTATATTGTTACAAAGTCATGCCATTTGGACTAATCAACGCCGGTGCCACCTTCCAAAAAACCATGAATAAAATCTTCGGCGGGCAGTTGGGCCACAATATGGAAGTATATGTGGATGATCTTATAGTAAAATCCCTCTTAACAACCTCACACCTTCAAGATTTGGAAGAGTGTTTCTCGACTCTCGAAAAACACAGCATGAAACTCAATCCAGACAAATGTGCGTTCGCACTAGACGCGGGAAAGTTTCTTGGTTTCTTAGTATCTCACAGGGGCATCGAGGCTAACCCTGAAAAGATAAAAGGCTATAATCGACATGCAACCACCCAGAACATTGAAAGACATACAAAAGTTGACAGAAAGACTAGCCGCCCTCAGAAGGTTCATTGCTAAATTGGCAGACAGATGCCTTCCATTCTTTGACACATTGAAAGGAGCAACAAAAACCAAGGTAATATCTTGGACAAATGAATGCCAGAAGGCTTTCGAAGATCTCAAAACTTATCTCTCTTCTGCTCCATTACTAGCGGTCGCAGCTCCTTCAGAACCGCTATCACTTTACTTGTCCGCCACAGATAAAGCTGTAGGGGCGGTACTCATTAAAGAGGAAAATGGCGAGCAAAAACCAGTCTATTATGTCAGCCAAGTGCTCAAAGATGCGGAAACCCGCTATCCAAACGTCCAAAAGTTTGCTCTAGCTTTGGTCGTAGCAAGCAGAAAGTTGAGACATTACTTCAAAGGTAGACAAATCAGGATCATAACGGATCAACCGCTGAGAAAAATACTTCACAAGCCAGACTTATCAGGCAGATTGATCAATTGGGCCGTAGAACTTGGCCAATTCGATCTAAAATACATGCCAAGAACCGCCATCAAAGCACAAGCATTGGCAGACTTTGTGGTCGAATGTTCATTTTCGACAGCGGAAAAAGAAACTTCCGCAGAAACCATAGCAACAACGGGCAGCCACTGGCAACTATATGTGGACGGTTCCTCCACAAACACCCGTTGTGTAAGAACCCAGATTTTTGGGTAGAATTAAAACTTTTATTATGCATTGATGTAAGAGTGAACAGTGGTTACAACTACATTGTAATACTGGCTTTAAAGAATGAATAATGAAAGGATATATATATTCCAAGGTTACATGGCCTGAAGGATGCTATTGGGTGATAACTTAGATTAGAATAATCTATCTCCTAGAAAGTAAGATAAGATTCCCTAGAGAGAAATAGATACCCTCATGTCATCCAAATCAATATCTATTATAAGCCCAGCGGTTCCGTAAAAAGGTTAAGGAACACTCGAGGGTGAACCAGGTTCATTTTCCCAACTATAGGAATTAAATAAAAATAAGTGATGAATAGTGATTTTGGTGGAATTTGGAATATTATTATAATAATGTTATACCCGGTATTCGGAACGGATTTCTGAGTTCGTATTAGTGATCCAGGAGGAAAATAAGTGTATGTAAAAGCTGTCGGATTCAGAAACAGAGCACTTTCATTTTCTCCGAGAATTCCCTGGACACTGCCAAACTTAAGGATTTATTTAAGGGATTTAAGGAATTTAAATTCGAGAAGTATTAAGAAAGATGGAGAATGTTATTATAAATATTAAGAAGGTTTTCGGTAAAACCCTAACTAGAAACGAATGAGTTATTCCCTCGAACGATCAACGAATTAAGCAATAAACGGATAAAAGAACAAGCAGAGGACTAAGATACATACATGTGCAAGTGGATGGAGTAAGTAACTAAGCTAGTGGCAAGAAGTAACTAGCACACTTAGGATTAAACCAAGCATACAAGATATTATCTCTTAAAATGCTACTTGTCCACTTGATTAGGAAACTTCCTTGACACACCACTTTTATTAAAGCCACTTGACATTAGATATTATCCAAAGAAGCCACTTTATGGCCTTGATATTATTTGGATGCATCAATAATGCAAGGAACCAAGCAAGTTTCATACATACAAGCACAATTGGAAACAAACTAAACTAGTTGGCATGAGGATGCAACATAAGGCATCAATACTTGCTCACATGTTATCAAAACCTTAACCAAGCCTTAACCCATCAACTAAACCATGGTCTAAGCAACAAATATCTTCCAATAATACAACTTAGATTGGATGAGAACAAGAGAAAGCAAGCAACCAACTCCATTTCCTCTCCAAAAAGAGCCATTCGGCTTTCCTTTAATTCAAAAACCAAAATCAAGCTTGCAACCATTGTTTGATCTCCAAACTTTTATTGTGAATCTTACATTTCATAAAAATGGTCTCCTAGAAATCCTAGCTTCAAACTCCAAGTTTTCCATTTTCAAACAAATCATCAAAGCCTAGGGTGAATAGTGTTTTCAAGAACAAAATTCTTGGATCTTGATTTCTTGGATGATCTAAGCTTGGTAAAGGGTATACAAGGACTATACAAGGATTAGCAAGGTCTTTAACACTCTACAAGGAAGGTATAAACCTCATGAACCCTTAGTTGACTTTGAGTTTTTAGCATGTTCTTGAGTGATCTATGTTTAGTGGTGTTGTTAGTAAGTTATAAGCATGATTATAAGCATGATTAAGATTGGGTTTTGATAAATGTTAAAAATAGCTTAGATGAACGGAAAGGCATTGCTTGGCCTCAGTTCATGGTTATAAATCATGTATATGTTGTTTGGAGTAGATATCATGATTATTGGGAGTTTTGGAATTTGGTAAATATCCGATTTATAGCCGTCGTAATGCCGAAATTTCGTTAACCTTAAGAACACGAGTTTGACAGTAGGTATAAACCACTGATTAACTTCGATTTCTTCCATGATAAGCTAGATTATGTTATAAGCTTCGTTTTGATATAAAGATCGTATGAAATGGACTTACGGTTTAGGAGTTATGATTAAATTCGTAAAAGAGGTTCGAAACCGTAATCGAAAGTTCGTAACTGAAATTGGAATCCCTTAACATGACTAAGTCAGTGACAAATCATGGTAATTAAATATTAGAGGTCATAAGGAAGGCGTGAGAGAAAACCACAAGTAAAATAGATCGTTTTCCGATTTTATAAAAATGTTCGAATCGAGGTTAAATGCGAAGAAACCACTTTTCGGAGGTAACACTATTCACTAGAAGCTCCTGCCCTGTTTTAGTGAAATCTGTAAAAATTAATCTTCTTATCTAAGTCCAATTTTGAGTTAGCTACCTTCTAGATATTCTCTAGATCATGTACGCGAAAACGGTGCGTCATTTGAGTTAACGGTTACCGAGTTATGAACGCTTTAGTGGAAGAGGTGTGAATAGTAAAGATCCGTAGTCGACCGAACTTCAAAAATACATTTCACCTATCTAGACCCGTGGCTTCGAATTGGAAATTTTATGATAAATATTACAAATACCAAAGATGATTTTATAAGTGGTTTCGTAATTAAATACGTTTCCAGTGATTTATTAAAAGTGTTGAAGTGCGAGTCACGGAATAGTGATCCTCAGAAAAGTCACCTCTAGGGATACTACTTTGGCCACCCTTTTTGGCTAAGTTAAAAAGGGAATTTCGAGTCGACTAAAACACGAAACTTGTTAAGAATTATCAAGACCACATATTGGTGCAAAGAACGAGGTTATAATTGATTAAGTAAGATATACGAAAAATCCGACATTAAGGATGGGTTCGAGGGTGTTTTGGACTAAACTTACATGACTTAAGTTAAGTTATACTTAACCTTCGAAATGTTAAGTGATTGACCTCGGTTATTGTGACTATTTATAGATCATTGGATTGACACGAGGCACACTAACCCTACAGGATTACCAGGCAAGTTTCCAATACTTGGAACTGTTGTTGTGATAATATATATGATGATTGTTTTATACATATGCCATAGCATGCATGCCTACTTTCAAGTTAATATTGAATTACTTGTTCCCTGAATTGATATCGGCTTATAGACTATATATGAAATATCAGTTATAAGCCGGATTGTTTGGTTAAGACCCTTAGCGAAGGGCGTATGATATTCATACTTCAAATATAGACCGGGAGTCGATATTTTGTAATATATAAATAGTCGTGGAAACCCGGAGGGATCCCAACGACAAATTTATTATTTCGAGGATTTTTATTCGATTACGAATCTTTCGAGGAACGTTGTTTGAGTATTACCTCAGTGAAGGAATATTTAATGAATATTATTCTAATATTCATTTAGAATGTCATTTATTTAATGAATATTATTTTGATCATTCATTGGAGTTATTTAGTTAATGAATATTATTTTGAATATTCATTAGAGTTATCTGGTTGACGAATATCATTCCCAAATATTCATTTGGCTTACTTATTATTATTTGGAATATTCATTTGACCTTTATTTATTTAATGAATATTACTTTCGAATATTCATTTAGGGTTTGATTTACTTAAGGAATATTATTTTAAAATATTCATTGGAAGTTCTATTTACTCAAGGAATATTACTTCGAATATTCCTTTAGAGTTTTGATTACTGAATGAATACTATTCGGATATTCATTTAGAATATTATTTGTTAAATGAATATTATTTTGGATATTCATTTAGAATATTATTTGTTTAATGAATATTATTTGGATATTCATTTGGAATGTTATTTGTTAAATGAATATTATTTTCAAATATTCATTTAAGGTTTGATTTATTCAGTAAATATTATTTTCAAATATTCATTTAAGGTTTGATTTATTCAGTAAATATTATTTTAAATATTTATTTAAGTTTATTTATTCAATGAATATTATTTTAAATATTCATTTAAGAAGAGATTTATTTAATAAATAATTCTATATATTCATTCGAGGATTACTTACGAGCAATATTATGATTTAATAATATTCCGTAATTATTATTGACTTAATAAATATTCTTGGAATATTTAATTAAATTCTTTTGAATTCTTTTTGTAATGATTTATATTATTCAAAGATTATCTATCACCTTCAGATATTATGTAAAATATTTCGAAGTCTGTCATGACTATTTTATCAAGGGGAGGTTCCCAAAACTTTATTTCGTTTAAATCTATCTTATAAGAAGATTTAAATACTCGCTCAACATCCAAAAATTATATAAGGGGACCTCACTTGGAGATGTTATTTATTGGACTGCCCGGTCCTATACTTGCTAAAACTATCTTGTCACTCACATCTTGATTCTTTCAAGCATCGATATGAGTCTTTTGGTTACCTCCTCAACGCTCGAGGGTATGATTGATGTAACAAGTTTATATCCATTAACAAGCATCAGCTTGGGAAATATTGGTGAATTTTCCTTTCCAATTAGATACGACTACTTTGTGGAGTCCTATCAACAAGTGTTACACTTGGGGAAAAAGGGGAACGAACTTTACGTTTCAGAGTCATGGATGATATTCGAACTAGGAGACGCGTAAGTGGCCGAGTGGCGCCGGTCCAGCAATAGCCCCACCGTTGGCTGAGGAGTTCCAGAGGGCGGTAGATAAGTAATTCCGTCGGAGCTACCTTCTACATGTAGAGAACGACTGATGAGATGCATGACATACGACTGATCATCGTAAACGTCAGGGCATCTGGCGCGGCAATGCTCCCGTATTAGTTCATCTTCTAAAAGTGAGAAATTTCTGCAACACCGTTGGTGTTGGCAAGGTGAAAAAGTGTTGAAACCGGAATTGCAATATTTTTCCTGCAAGTTCCTCTTTTATGATAATTGAGAATATCTTGCTTATCTTTTGCATAGCAGATATTTATTCAAAACAAATATATTTTTGAGTTACCTTGTAACTTCATCTCATACCTTATATTGGTACTACATCGTTAATGCATGGCATATGGTTTCAAAGATATTTTGGACTGTTATATTATCACTGTTCAATTATATTTCTGGTGGGCTATTGCTCACCCTTGCTTTATTTATTTATATCACAACAACAGCTAGATCAGATGGCCGCGCAAGGCGCACACAGCGTAAGCAGGTGTCAACCGTCAGAGGTTTACCGCTAAGGTCTTGGCTACCTTTGTTGAGGATGCAACTACTGGTAGGCTAGTTGTTAGCAATTGAGCCTCAAATGTATTTATATCATGGTATCTATTAATGGATGGCAAAGAGTATGTAATTGTACAATTGTAATCCTTTGGGTTGTAAGAACTCAAACTTGTGATTAATAATATTGTTGGTTACTCTGATTTCATCTCTGGGACTATAACGGGTGTGTTTTATGTTGTTGTTTTGGGTCACAAGGTTGTAATTTAAATTATGTTGGTTTTGTGGTTGGATATTGAGACCGTAACGACCAGATCCCTGACCCTGGATCTAGGGGTGTTACACGTTGCGGGGCGGGCCTTATCGGATCCTCACTAGCCCCGACAGACAAGCCATACAACTGAACTTTAAAGCTACAAACAACCAGGCAGAGTATGAGGCACTCTTGGCCGGCTTGACATTAGCAAAAAACTTACAAGTGAAAAAGATCACCATATACAGCGACTCACAACTGGTTGTTCGTCAAACAACAGGGGATTATTCAACAAAGGACAGCAATCTCAACAAATATCAAGAATTGGTACAAACAATGCTGACCCAATTTGAGGAATACTCCCTCGAACAAATAGATCGGGCAGATAACACAGTGGCAGACATGTTGTCTAATTTAACTCAAGGGGAAAAAGTAGAGGCGGACACAATATACTTTGAAGAACTAACCGCTCCAAGCATAGGCAAAATGGACATCATGGAGATAAGCCCGCCGATAGATAACTGGATGAGCCCTTACATCCGTTATTTGGAAAGTGGCACACTGCCAAACGACGGTATCAAGGGTAAAATACTCAAGTCACAAGCAACAAAGTACTTTGTTCAAGAAGGCACCCTATACAAAAGGAGTTTCGACTCTCCCATACTCAAATGTGTCGATGAGGAGGAAGCCTTATATTGTATGAGGGCATTTATGGCGACCACATGGCTGGAAAGGCATTGGCACATAAAATACTCAGACAAGGCTATTACTGGCCCAAAATACACAAGGAATGCAAAAACTTCACCAAAAGGTGCCGCCAATGCCAACTGTTTAGCAACATGTCCAGAAAAGCACCAGCCCTACCTGCAGCCATTCAATCACCCATACCATTTGCGGTTTGGGGCATTGACATTATGGGACCATTCCCTAAAGCCAAAGGAGATCTACAATACGTCATGGTCGCCATTGACTATATGACCAAGTGGGCAGAAGCCAAGGCACTTAGAAACATTACACAAGATGATGCCATTCGTTTTGTTGAAGAACAAGTCATCACGAGATATGGAATCCCAGTGGTACATATACCCGACAACGGTACACAGTTTGTGGGATCAAAATTCACCAAGTTCATATCCGACCACGGGATCAAACACAAGAAAGCATCTGTTTGTCACCCTCAAAGCAACGGTCAAGTCGAAGTAACCAATCGCAGCATTGTCCGCGGCTTAGAAAAAAGACTAACTACATCAAAAAAGAAATGGCCGCATGAGTTGCCTAATGTTCTTTGGGCTTACCGGACATCTGCCAGAACAAGCACTGGAGAGTCCCCGTTCAAGTTAGCTTTTGGAACAGAAGCCCTCGCACCAGTCGAGATTGGCTCACCATCATATCGCGCCATCAATTTTTAAGAGGAGGCAAATGCTCAAGGACTTAAAACAAATCTAGATCTTCTAGATGAAACCAGGGAAGCCGCTGTTGAAAAAATGGCCACTTACAAAGAAAAAACAAAAGAAGTTAACATGGCAACTGAAGCATCTGACCCCAGACACACTGGCAAACTTATGCCAAAATGGGAAGGTCCTTACAAAATCATCCAAGTACTCAGGTTGGGTTCCTACAAACTAGCCCGCCTAGACGGCACTGAAATTAACAACACTTGGCACGGCGACAAACTATGGAAATATTACCAATAGATGGCTAGACAGTCATATCTTTTTTGTAACGAAGGGAATTACGTTTTTAATGGAATACTTTTGCGGAAAAATTATCTACATTTACATCCAGCAAGTCTTTCAACGATAGCGAAATTATCAAAGTCCCTAAGCGGGCAAGCAACCAATTACAATAGCAAAATTATCAAAGTCCCTAAAGCAGGCAAGCAACCAACTACAATAGCAAAATTATCAAAGTCCCTAAGCGGGCAAGCAACCAACTACAATAGCAAAATTATCAAAGTCCCTAAGCGGGCAAGCAACAAACTACAATAGCAAAATTATCAAAGTCCCTAAGCGGGCAAGCAACCAACTACAATAGCAAAATTACCAAAGTCCCTAAGCGGGCAAGCAACCAACTGCAATAGCAAAATTATCAAAGTCCCTAAGTGGGCACGCTAACAATTTCAAGTATCAATCTACAAGTCAGTCAAGAAAGAGACAAGTCCCCTAGACGGGCACTCCAACAATTACGGATTTCAATCTACAGTTTCGCCAAAACAAAGCTAAGGCCCCTGGACGGGCACGACAACAAGTTAAAACAACAAACTACAATACGAAATACAATGCCACAGGCACTTGCTACAACAAAAGGCCAACAATTTCAAGCCAAAATAGAAAATCTACAGAAAAATTCAACACATGAGCTAAAAATTCGATGCAACAGAGAACTAAAAGGAAAGGACAGCTACTTGCACCAAAAAAGATACTTTTTTATTAATAAATAAAGGATTACAAGCATGTTATTACAAGGATTGAGATCCTACATCTACAAACCCTTCATGCCTGGGGAGCTTTCTTCTTAGCATCCGCATCCTTCTTCTCAGAACTTTCACCCTAAGGAGGGGCACGAAAACGGAAGTCAATTGCATCCGTCTCCGGCGAATCCTTGGCCTCCTCCGCGGCGCGAGTACGGGCAATTTTCCGAGCATGCTTCCGGAATTCTTCAGCTAAATACAGGTCACCATCCTCTTCGTGACGCTTAGCAAGGGCTAACCAAAGATCCTCACTCTCTTTGGAAATAGCACGCTCCCGTGCCCCAGCAAAAGGGCTGAAGAAATCATCCATCATAGAAATATCCATATGATTGAGTGAAAAAAACAAGGATTCTTTAAATGGAATGCAGAAGAAGAATATCCAAATCAAGAGCCAAACCCTCTTATTTATAGGGGGTAAAAGGAGGTTAAAGTTATCACCAGTCAAAAGTTGTAGTTCCCATGCAAAGAGAAGTAAAGACACAATCAAAATATTTTGACTCCCATGCAGCATTAAATACTCAAAACAAACTCCCACAGTCAAAACTACAATTCCCAGGTAAACATTTTCCCACACATATTTACTACCAACTTTGACAAAGAAATATAAACACAAATTCAGTTATATCTTGAAGCAAATTACCAAAATATATCCAAACACAAACATATCCTAGAGTTTGGAATTTCCAAAGTACGAGACCATATCAAGATGTTTCCAAGTCACACAATGGACACACCCGCTGAGTGACTTCAAAACAAGTCATAAGGAAAAAAGTTCATAGCAGAAATTACAAAAATAAGCTAAACGCAACGAAGACCCGCTCAGTGGACCCTCCATACCCCTCAGCAGCTCTGCATCTTCATCCTCAGTATTATACACCGCAGCAATGCCACTAAGGGGCTGGATATCAACATCAGGCACAGTGGGACTTAGAGAAGCATCTACTTGTCCAATCTCAGCCACAGCAGGACTCAAAACAGCACCCTCTTCAACAATTTCACTATGGGCAGCCGCTATCACTGGCAACGGAGTATCATTTACTGCAACTTGAGGGTTCTCAACGGCAACCAGGTTCTCAGTGGCAACCATCTCACTCTCAGCGGTCTGCGCGCCCATATCACCAACAGCAGCATCAGACTGACAACTAACACTCTTTCTCTCAGTCTCCCCAAGACTGGCTTTCAAGGCTCTGGCTTTACGTTTGGATTTTTTTACTTTCGACTTTAGCATAGCCAATTCAGTTTGTAACTGAGCAATCTCGGGTGCGATATCAGCGGGATCCTGCATTTGCTGCACTACAGCACCGCCCGCTACCACAGTTGCAGCCTTGGCGGCTTCGGCCTATACAATCTCAACAAATTCGGCGCTATTTCTGAACTTCAGTATGGCATCCGCTTCGGTTGGGCGAGAATCAAGATGGGCTTCAGCATCATCACCACGTTTCTTCTCAAAATTTAGCATAGTAGTCAAGTTCTTTACCTGTTCGGACAAAGTGGCCTTCTCAGCCTCGAGTTCTATTTTGTCCTCCGCCAAAAACCGTCGCAAATCAGCACTATACTCATAGCTTGCCTTAAAGTCATTTTTCTCAGTTTCAATCTCATGCAAGGCCCTAGCAGCATTATCTTTCATAAACCTCTCAGCGGACAGCTCCACCTCTAGTACCTTGACTCTCTCTTTCAAAGCAATGTTGCTGCCACGATACATATTACCACGGGCCATCAAACCTGTATACATGCATTGATTCTACAAAAAATACAAACACAAAAAACAAACACGTCAATAACGGATACAACCAGAAATAAACAAAACTATCATTCATTCTCAACAAGTCATCATCGGTCATAGAATCAACTGTAAAAGTGTTGGGACCCGACTTAAAAAAAACCCATAGCCGGGCCTGGCTCCAACTTCTGCATCATTCACTTCATCATCACTGCTTGTGTAATACACTATCTCCTCAGAAGCACCTCCAACATCCTCAACATCATCCTCAGTATCATCCTCAGTATCAACACCATCAGAATCATTCTCAACGGGTTCCTCCATGACTTGGTTTTCCGGAGCAGTCTTGCTCACCTCAGTAGGCTCAATACGTCTACGTTTGGAAGTACTAGCCTCCATAACAGCTTTGCGCTTTGAACGTCGAAGAGGAACTTGTTCCAAATCTTCACCAGCGGTATCTTTCGCTCCCTCCACTACTACCTCCTGTTCCTTTTCACCGGACACCTCCTCCCCAGTATCAACATCCACAATGACTTTACTCCCACTAGCAACCACCTTAGCAGGAGCAACAACCGAACCCCGCTCCTCCCTTTGAATAGCAGCCCTTACACCCGGAGAACGAATATCAAACTCATCATCAGTATCCATCACCATATGAGAAACAAGTGTCCTCCTTGCCACAGCACCTGCACTTTCAGCCTCAGAATCAGCCGCAACGTCCCTTTCAACGGACGGCTCTTTCTCAGCGGCAACATCCCTCTCAGCGGACCTTTCTTTCTCAGCGGAATCATCATCCTCAGTGATGTACTCATCCCCCTGGGCATCTTGCAGATTTTCCTCAAATGCATCATCCCTTTCTTTAACAGTAGCACCACCTAACAGCTCCTCAGACAGAGAATCACCCTCAGAATTTACATCATCATCACCAACTTCTTCCTCAGAAACGGGCTCTTCAACAGCGGTGTCAACCTCAACAGGCGCAGAAGTTTGACCAGCCTCAATATTACCGAACAGATCAAAAGCATCTAGGATATTATCAACGGCAAATAACCCGGCATGAACCGGTTTAGGTCTTGGCGGCAGAGTAAGCATAAAGTCAGCATATAACTTTGCCTCCCCCAAGCCCAGGGTTGGGTGCAAATCTAGCTCTTGCTTACGAGGATCCAACACTACAAAAGTAAACAACAATATCAGTCACAGGACACAACAAAAACTCGACAAAGTATAAGAAAGAAACTTACAACAATTTCTTCTCAGGTCAGCGGGATCGACAAAATTATTCTCTATCCACACTTCACCCAACACCTTCACAAGGCTAACAAGGACGTCAAGGTCATTACGGCTAAGCCGACTCCGGTTCACTTTGTAAGCGCACTCGACCTTTTTGGTGAAATTCCTCTGCCAAACAAACTCACCACCACCAATTACCAGAAACTCCTCTAGCCATCCAGCCATTCCTTTGGGAAATACAAACGGTCGATGGCCGTTCAGGGCTATTCCGATGCGACTTTTCGGTTTCACAAATTGCAACTCGAAGAAGGGTTTAGCATGGCTGGCTTTCACATCAAACAAACAGAAAAAAGCCCTAAAAGTGGGCTGCTTCCCCTTGCGGTCGCAACTAGCTATGAACCAGTTTATGGCCCTTATCGAGTTAGGAGTAAACTGTGCCAGCGGACATCTGAAATGAAGACGGAACAAATCCATGACAAATTTGTGGGTAGGTAACCGGAAACCCACCTTAAAATGACTTACGAGTATGCACATGGACCCGTCATCAAACATATGGTATAATCTTTCCCGAGCCTCTGCGCGCCTCCAAAAGTAACCATCTTCAATCCTAAACATTCTCGGTACATATGCGGCCCAATCATCAGCCTTGAAAGTACTGTCGTGCTACAGATGGGAGAATTCAGCAAACTCCTTGTCCATTTCCGCGTTTGAAAACGGTGTAGGAGGAACTTTGGTCGCACGAAACAGACTTTCGCTACTTTCAAAGTAATGATAACGGTTCCGTGGCAGAACAACCGGAAATGTTAACTGGTTAGGATCCGCCCAACGACCGTACCCGTTAATTAAATCTTTCTTCTCGCCGGTAGCGGGATCGGTAAATTCATCACCCATCTACACAGAAAGTCTAAGTCAAAACCCAATTCCGCCTACGGTTTACCCGCTAACAAATCCCAAGGTACACATGGATATTCAAAACTATTTACATTTTCTTATTTATTTTATTTATCAAATAAAACGATTCATATTCCACTTCCCTCCACAAACAACAAAACCATAGAATCACAAGGCAGAATCATACACTTTATACAGAATATACACACATATACACAAACATTTCATAAACATTACACAATCTAAACCTTGCTTTCACACAAATCGAAACTACCAAATCTCAGTACCAAACACACAAACAACAATCATAAACTAAAGCACACAGATTACCAACCTTTACAAACTACATAATCAAGTCCAGACTCGAAAGAGTATAAACATGCAAACCAATCATATGAATACAAAACCCATCTCGAAACCCATCTTGAAACCCATCTATCCGCACAAATATCACAAGAAATGGAGATACAGACATGGCATAGTTACCTAGGAAACAGAAATCACAAAAGAAAATACAAAGAGACAAAAGCATACCTCGAATCAGGAGATAGTATATGGCTTCAATGGCAGAAATCTCCGAAAATAGCGGTACGAACGCAGCAAACAACTCAGAGAAGACAAGAAAAAGAAAAAAAAAAAGGGTGAAAGGCAGTAAAAATTTACACATATGATATACAACTCCCCCTTTTATTAGCGTGAGGCGCGTGTAATAGGGGTGAAAACATTATAAACACAACGCGGGCATCTGTGATTGGTCCACGTCACCATTACAGCCAGCAGTAACTGCATCGATTCAAGCAAAACTGCCCACTAGGTAATAACTTCCCACTTACTCATGACATATTACATCACAAAGGTACATTCTCTTTCCACCTAAAGGTCACTTCTCATTAATACGAACCACTACTTATCATTTCTCATATTATTGCCATTTAATATCATTCCATCATTTATTTCGAATTTCTCATTTATTATCAATTATTGCATTTATTTCAAAAGTAGTTACACATATCAAACAGAAACGATTCAACTCCAGAGCCCGTCAAGCACCATAACCCGTTGTCAAACACATCACATATTTTCACAATTTTTTTCTAACTCCTAATTGTTGTCCGCCAACACTTGGGGGGCATATTTTCACAAATTTTTTCCAACTCCTAAGTGTTGTCCGCCAACACTTGGGGGCCGTATTTTCACAAATTTTTTCTAACTCCTAAGTGTTGTCCGCCAACACTTGGGGGGCATATTTTCACAAATTTTTTCTAACTCCTAAATGTTGTCCGCCAACACTTGGGGGCATATTTTCACAATTTTTTTCTAACTCCTAAGTGTTGTCCGCCAACACTTGGGGGGCACACATAGTAACCTTTTCAGAAAAAAATTTCTCAAAACATTATTGCATATTGTTTTCAGTTCTCTCCTCCTCCTGTCCGCTAAAACGCACAGAAGGAGTGGGGGGCAATGATAGGTACCCGTTGTAAGCTTACAGCGGGGACCTGCTAACCGCTGTCAAAAACAAACTCCATAACAGTACTTGTAATTTACACACGTGTTGTTATATATTACCTTTACTAAAATTACTCAACTTGACAACAATTATCTTTACAAAAATACTTGTGCAAAATATCTTGGTATCTTGCTCACTAAGGTAGGGGACCATAAAGGTAGTCAAGGGAACACAAGGACATTCAACTGTAGCAAAAGCGGCTGTGTTAGAATCGAGGTATGTCAGGAGGGGACACCAATCACTGTTCCAATAGTGGCTCACTGTAGCTTTAACGGCATAGCAAGTGGGCAACCAAGTGGGTAAACAGTGATTGAAAGACCCAGCCTATAAATACCCCCATTCTACACATAAGGAAACACACACAATTTTAGCAGCACAAACTTATTACTCATTCTCTCTCTTTAAACAGATACATTCTTACCCGTTCGATTATTATTATTCCGATTACTGATTCTCACATCGGAGGTGCTTGACGGCCTCCACCACCCGGGCAAGCATTGTTTTACATATACCCAAACTCAGGTGAAGCATCCCCGGAACAGTGCTCGGAATAATGATCGGAAGCCTCTAATCGGCAGTGAGAATTATGAGTTACATTCACTGAATTGTATCAACCTTTACTTACACTTTGGATTAAAACAATTTGCTTTCATGTATATCAAATCTTCACAAAAAATTGATTAAATCAAATGTTGAGGGAGGGACGGGGATCATCTTTATGGAACAATCAGTGTCTAAGGCCAATTGGGCCACATAAAGTCACACTTTATCAAAGCCAGAAGCCCAACTATATGTAGTTGTAGCACTAAGACATTCAATCCAGTTCACCTAGATAGACATGGGAACGACCACAATATCTCAATAACCTATATCTTAGCCCAATGTAATGGGAACAAAAATTCCACTTACAACGAGGCCCAATATGATATAAACAAAAACATTAAACACCACTTTTAATAACTCAAGTATCATTTACTTCTTTTGATACTAGATTTAGTTTGTAATGATATGTAGCAAGAGGACTTAGGTATTAACTCCAAATAATTATCTGAGCAATTAGCTTATGTCTGTGTGGCTGCATGAAAATGAATTTGCAGCTATTTAGTTTAGATGTCTCTAAACCTGCATTGTCTTAATTAACTTCCCACCACAGCTTGCATACTTCATTAGCCAGCAACTCAGATATTTTGATCATAAGATTCCCAACAAACATTTAGGTGACACATCTCCATGACTCCATGCATGCATTCTTTTACCTACATACCTTTTCCTCTCCTTTTATATCTGTGTGTGTTAGTGTGTGTGTTACTTGCCTGCCTCTTCACAATAATCTGCGGGCTTTATAATACACAAACACTGGTAATCAATTTTCGAGTTCGAGGTTTCAATAGCTACTTGCCGATATTAACTCTATAATGTCCTCGGGAATTCATTGCCAACCATTTCAATGCTTCCTATTTGCAAATGTTAAGTTCACCATATGGACTACACTGATCATCATTATGTTTTCTCAGGCAGGTATGCAGAAGTTTAGTATCTGTATCTACTTGTACACTCATTTCTTTCCACTTGCATCAGTTTTATCTAGCGATCAATGTAGAAATTCATAGGTTATTCAGTGAACATATCTGGGCAAAGTATGATCAAAGAGTTGTTTTATTGATCAAGGTATAATTGATAATATACATTGTATGATTGTGGCTGATTATATACAGCAAGGTGCTAATATGAAAGGAACATTACAGGTACTATAAATCAAGCATGAATATCTTGATTTATGACTTTCTAACAGCATGAATATCTTGACTAATGACTAATTGATCTTTACTGTTAAATCAGTAGCATTGTGTTCAATAATCAATTATCTACATGCTTTTATTAAATGACCTTTTTTATGGGTATTTAATTTCAGCTGCTTTTGATCCATTGGACCCTTTTGGAAACATTACAATCAAATGGGATGTTATCTCATGGACTCTTGAGTCCTGATGGTTATGTGGTCAGTATCTTTATTAATAAAATTTGAAAGCTAAAACAGCATTAATCGAGAACTCTGTTTGACTGTGATTCTAGTACTATATGTAATATAAACGATTTTTACTAGCATATAGCTTAGTTTAGAGTCCGTTATCCAACTTTCTGATTGACATGATGATTCAATAAATATTTTGTTTGCTGTTTATTCAGGCTGTCGTGACAATGAATAATTTTCAAATGTATCGGCACATAATGAGCCCCGGATGGACCTTAGGATGGGGTTGGGCTAAGAAAGAAGTGATTTGGTCAATGGTAGGTGCACAAACAACAGAACAAGGGGACTGCTCAAAGTTTAAAGGAGATACCCCACATTTCTGTAAGAGAACTCCAACAGTGGTTGATTTGCTACCTGGAGTTCCCTACAAACAGCAGATTGCCAATTGCTGCAAAGCAGGCGTAGTGGCCTCATGGGGACAGGATCCATCAGCTGCAGTTTCATCATTTCAGCTCAGCGTTGGCCTTTCTGGCACGACAAACAAAACCGTGAAACTCCCCAAAAACTTTACCTTGCTTGGTCCTGGACCAGGCTACACTTGTGGACCCGCAAAAATGGTGCCATCAACAGTATTCCTCACCCCAGATAAGAGAAGAAAGACTCAAGCACTAAGTAAGTTGTATGGCTCTAATTTGTCTATGATCTATAGATAAGGCTACATTACATTCTAGCAGTGCTATAGCATTACATTCTAGCAGTGCTATAGAAATAATTAAGTTGCATAATGCGTATAAAGAGAATTGTAACTTTGGAACAGTTAAGTACGAAGTGCATTTTACTTTAGTAGATTACCGTTAGAAAAATTAACATCAACTATAGTAAGTTGCTGCTAACTTCACTAATTCCGGTTTCAATCAAATGTGAAACGTAATTCGATGCAGTGACATGGAATGTAACCTGCACTTATTCGCAATTCCTAGCAAGCAGGAATCCAACCTGCTGTGTTTCATTCTCTTCCTTCTACAATAAGACCATCACTCCTTGACCCTCATTCGTGTTTTATTTGGCGAACTTGTTGGAAATATTGACTAAAATAGCAACATATAGGCAGTTATATATCGTATTTAACAAGCCAAGGTCAAGCAAACAATTAACGAAACAAAACACGAAGGTAAAAAGCATGCATATCAGTAACTGTAAAAACGAAGGAAAGACAGAAGACATACCAGTAGCCATAGCTATATCAGTATATCAAACAAATATGTAACACAGCTGAGTCGTCAGGATTTGCACGAAAAACCTGACTGTTCTTGAAGAGATAATTCCACTTACACTGTGTCAGGATGCTGGCAATATTCTTCCAGGATAAAACAGCTCCGAGTTAGATGGTCACAGTCACCAGAAAACTCGACTTCGACTAGCACCTCAGTCGCCAGAAAAACCTACTGGTGGAGTACAGAATATAAAGGGAGAACAGAGTGTATAGAGAGAACAGAGAATGTATGGTGTGGACAGTATCTTTACAATCAGTAGCTTAGGTCTCTATTTATAGGAGAGGCCAAACGTAACTGATATCACCTAATTAATATTGTAACTCCCATTCTAATTAATTAGAATGAAACGGTCGATTTAATATAATCAAAACGGCTGTAACAGCTGATTTTATATTAAATAAATCGTAACAGTTACGTTATATATTTATCCACATTATGACTTCCAATTAATAGAATAAACGCTCAGACTCTACTGTCAAAACAACGCAGAAGTTACTGTCGACAAGACCCGACAGTACCTTTAAAGTAACTGTCATCAGTTTGAACTTGACAGTAAGTTTACTTTCTGACAGCAAACCTTGTTCCTGACAGCAACCTTATTCATGAGACAGCAAGTTTATCCTTCCTGACAGCAACCTTGTTCATGACAGCAAGTTTTACCTTCCTGACAGCAACTTTGTTTCATGACAGCAAGTTTACTCTCGAGAGTTTACAGGACTTAACTAGTAGTATAGTCCAACTCTTGACAGCATGTTTATAATATTAAAATAAATCAATAATCCATGCAATAAAATTCCTCGCCCAGGTCGCCTCGCGTAACCGAGACGCCGAGACATTCGCCCAAAACGTGACGTGTCGTGGCGAGGCGGGCGGCGGCGGCGCGCGTGTGTGTGTGTGTGTGTGTGTGCGCGTGGAGCACACAGTAACACCATGCACCATCATACACCTTAGTAGTTGTACACTACCCATGTGTGTGATTCTATATAAAGCCAACAACCCCCTTTATTTATTTCAATGTGGGATAAATACACATTCTCATTTCAAGCTTATTCAAGCTACTAACTTCAACTCCATTTCTCTATGGGTTTCACTAAGAAAATTACTTAGACCCATATATGAAAATTTAAGTTCCCATATCAAGGAACAATTTCCAATCGTTAAAATCCGGAATTAACATCAAGAACATAAAATAATTATGCCCTAAAAACTCCATTTTCTAACAATCCCCCACAAATCCATACAGAAATGCTCCAGGTTTTCCATCATGACTTGTTTTTCAGAGTTGGTACCCTTCCGGGTTTGAACCCTCCTAAGTCCCCTACTTCGATGACTACCGGATTCAGATGGAATGTTTCACCTTGAATCTTAATCCGTTTGATGTAATCATGTTCCATAGACGACGACAAGTCAAAGGCTATGGTGCCAATCTACGGCTTTGAGACATTAATGGTCTTGTCTCGATCCTGTTCGTCGAATGTTTCAAGGAATAACCCTTCCCTCTAATTGCGACCACACAATTACATTCGCTTAGCTGGGCATCTCCAGAGATGTACTACTACCATCTCGTCGAATGACTTGACCCCATTCAGAGTTATAATAACTCTTGCTATCTAGCAGTATCAGTACCTTCTAGGTTTACAGGGGATAGACTCAGATACAACAGTATCATCTATGTAGCAAAGGTACTACCAGTTCATCCTTACAGCTTGTTATTACCACATTGAATACACTTCAAGGGATCTCCTCTCATGTGTATTGGGTTCCCACTGATGATGAACTATGATGGGTTGACAGCCCCATCCCCAACCTCGACTTAAGGACCACTGCAGGTTCCAGTCCTTTAGTTAAAGGATCAGCTATATTATTCTGAGTTCCTATGAACTCTACAGCTATAATCCTATCAGACACTAAACCCCTTATATAGACTTTAGTCTAACTTGGATGTGCCTCTTTGTTTTAGCATTATACTTTCTACTGCTAATCTTGTCGATAGTTGTTTTACTATCACAATGAATAGCAATCGCAGGAAGTGGTCTGCTTACTACAGGTATCGCGGACATAAGTCCATGTAACCATTCAGCCTCCGTCCCCGTGGCATCAAGTGCACACAACTCAGCCTCAAAAGTAGACCGAGTAACTATAGTCTGTTTTGTCGACTTCCAGGATATTGCTCCACCTGCTAAAGTGAACACGTATCCAGTCACTCTATTGGAACCAGACTTCTTAGCTATCCAACTTGCATCACTGTACCCCTCAAGTACACCAGGAAATCTCCTGTAGTGTAAACTTAGGTACATTGTGCCTTTCAGATATCTTAGTACTCTATCAAGAGCATCCCAATGAGTTCTGTTTGGACAACTTGTATATCTAGCCAACTTAGACACAGAATATGAAATATCTGGTCTAGTACAGTTAGCAAGATACTGCAAGCTCCCTATAATCTGAGAATACCTTAACTGAGACACAGGTACTCCTGAAGTATTCTTGACAAGGGCAACTTTAGGATCATAGGGTGTACTAGCAATTCTACACTGTGAATAACCATATTTCTCAAGTATAGATTTCTCTATATAATGAGACTGCGATAAAGTTATTTCCTCAGCTGACTGAGTCAGCTTGAGACCAAGAATCACACTAGCCTCACCCATATCCTTCATTTCAAAATGCCTTTTCAAGAAAGCTTTTGTCTCGTTAATAATTTCAATATTGGTTCCAAACAATAATATGTCATCTACATATAGGCACAAGATGACACACTCACTACCTTTAACTTTGGTGTAGACACACTTGTCACTATCATTAATATCATAACTGAACGGCACTATAGTTTCATCAAACTTTTTATGCCAGTCCCTAGGAGCTTGTTTCAAGCCATAGATGGATTTGATCAACTTACATACTTTCCTTTCGTTACCAGATGCAACAAATCCCTCAGGCTGATCCATATAAATCTCTTCTTCAAGTTCACCATGAAGAAAAGCTGTCTTTACATCCATTTGATGGATGATAAGACCATGTACGGAAGCCAATGCTACAAGCATTCGGATTGTTGTCATCCTAGCTACAGGAGAGTATGTATCAAAGTAATCAATACCCTCTTTTTGCTTAAAACCCTTAGCTACCAGTCTAGCTTTGTACTTATCTATTGATCCGTCAGGGTTCAACTTCCTTTTAAAAATCCATCTACACCCGATAGTAGAACACCCAGGAGGGAGATCAACTAACTCCCATGTTCCGTTAGAAACAATAGAGTCAATTTCACTCTTTACAGCGCCCTTCCAGTGCCTAGACTCTGAAGAATCCATAGCTTGTCGGAAAGTTAAAGGTTCATCCTCGACATTGTAAGTGATAAAATCACTTCCAAAATCCTTGACTATCTTTGCACGCTTACTCCTTCGTGGTTCCTCTACCTCCTTAGGAGTAGAGCTACTACTAGGTTCCGCCCCCACATTTGTCATCTTTTCTACATGATCAGGAATAGAACTTGATGTGTGAGTAGGATCTTCATTAGAAGTATCTTGAGGCATACCAGTCTTCATAGGGTAAACATCCTCAAAGAATGTAGCATCACGAAACTCAACTATCGTGTTTGCCACTATACCATCTATGTCAGATTTTAATACTAAAAATCTCATAGCTGTAGTGGTCTCAAGATAGCCTAGAAAGATACAATCAACAGTTTTCGGACCTAGTTTCTTTCTCTTGTGTTCAGGGACAAGTACCTTGGCAAGGCACCCCCACACACGAAGATACTTAAGACTAGTCTTCTTGCTCTTCCATAACTCATAGGGTGTCTTATCCATGTGTTTCAGAGGGACTCTATTCAGAATATGGCAAGCCGTATTCAGAGCTTCTCCCCACATGTATTTAGGCAGCCCAGAGTTAATAAGCATACTATTAATCATATCTTTAAATGTTCTGTTCTTTCGCTCAGCAACCCCATTAGACTCAGGTGTGTATGGTGGGGTAACTTCATGAACTATACCATTGCTTGCACAAAATTCATTAAAAGCGTTACTCGTATACTCACCACCTCTATCAGATCTCAACCGTTTAAGTACCTTACTAGTTTATTTTTCTACTTCAGTTTTATAAATAATGAATTTACTCAGTGCTTCATCCTTATGTCTAAGTAAATAAACATAACAGTATCTACTACTATCATCTATAAAGGTAATGAAGTATCTAAAATGGTCCTTAGTCAACACACCACCAAATTCACAAATATCAGTGTGTACTAAATCTAACAAGTCTGAATCCCTAACAATATTATGAAAAGGTTTCCTTATTTGTTTAGCAGACACACATACTTGACATTTAGAATTCTTTTCTATAGTGTGTTTTGGAATCAACTCTAAGTTCATCATATTTTTAAGAGCACCAAAATTTAAGTGACCAAGTCTAGCATGCCATAAATCAGAAGATTCAATACAGTTAACAGAAGGAGTAATCTTATTTAAAGCACCCAAAATGGGCTCAACATTTATTACAAACAAACCATTTGACAAGTAACCCTTGCCAAAAAATGTACCAGTATGAATAAGAACTACTTTATTACATTTGAGAGAGACTTCAAAGCCATTAGCTACTAAACAGCTACCACTTATTATATTTCTACGCATGTCAGGAACATGATGCACTCTCGTCAGGGATAGAACAGGACCCGAAGGAAACTTCAACTCCACGTTTCCTATTCCATGTACTTGAGCAGCACTTGCGTTCCCCATCGTCACTGTCAAGCTATGACTCTGTTGATAAGATACAAATAAACTAATGTCAGCACAAATATGCACATTAGCTCCAGTATCAATCAACCATTCATTTGACAGATAAGTGGAAAATAGTACAGGGTTGTAGGTAACATACCGGTCTACGTTGGTTTCAGAAGCCAAAGCCTCACCAACAACCATGTTCGCTACAGGCCCACTTGAGGTTCCAAGCACAGCATTCGCTTGAGCTACCCCCTCGGCTTTCTTCGCTTTCTTAGTAGGGCAGTCCTTACTCCAGTGCCCAACCTGCCCACAAGACCAACATGGTTTGTTTGCCTTTGGTTTCTTGGCCTTATCCTTGTCACTCTTAGGTTTATTACTATTACCCTTCTTAGAGACAGCCTTCCTTTTCTGTCCTACAGTAGCTACATTTACCTTCGAGCTTCCATGCTCAGTTGGCATCACATGTCCCTGTTTGGACTTGTGTTGTTCTTGCACCGAGATGTCCAGCATAAGGTTGGTCCATGTGATCTCTCCTTTCTGTCTTTTCAGGGAGAGAGAGAACTCTTCCCAAGACTTTGGGAGCTTTTCAATCACACTCATCACCTTAAACTTTTCGGGGAGGTCCATTCCAGACTCCTTCAAAGCATGCACTATCATCTCGAATTCATGCACTTGCTCAGTCATGGACTTATTGTCCACCAGCTTGAAATCAAGGAACCTAGCCACAGAATACTTTTCCAGACCTTGTGAGTCAGTATTATGTGTCTGGTCCAGCTTCTCCCATAAGAGTTTTACGGTGTAGGCATCAGAGGAGTACACATCAAACAATGTGTTGGTTAGAGCAGCCAGAATTGCTGCCCTAGCAACCCCATCCTTCTCAGCCCACTTCGCATAACTCTTAACTGATTCAGCCTTCTCTTGATCCACAACCGGCTTCTCAAATTCCACAACAGGCCATAGACCCTTTACAGTCAACCACAACTTCATCCTTTTCTGCCAACGAGAAAAGCCAACGCCCCCATTGAATTTCTCAGGCAAGCCAGTCAATTCAACGGGTTGTGGAAAACTGTAAGTGGTCCAATCAATGACCCCAACAGATGCAACCGAACTACCACTAGCAGGAATCTCACTCTCGTTAACCATTATGCTAAATACTATATAACGGATTATCTCTTCAAGAATGTTGGAAATAATGACTAAAATAGCAACATAGAGGCAGTTATATATCGTATTTAACAAGCCAAGGCCAAGCAAACAATTAACGAAACAAAACACGAAGGTAAAAAGCATGCATATCAGTAACTGTAAAAACGAAGGAAAGACAGAAGACATACCAGTAGCCATAGCTATATCAGTATATCAAACAAATATGTAACACAGCTGAGTCGTCAGGATTTGCACGAAAAACCTGACTGTTCTTGAAGAGATAATTGCCCCCACTTACACTGTGTCAGGATGCTGGCAATATTCTTCCAGGATAAAACAGCTCCGAGTTAGATGGTCACAGTCACCAGAAAACTCGACTTCGACTAGCACCTCAGTCGCCAGAAAAACCTACTGGTGGAGTACAAAATATAAAGGGAGAACAGAGTGTATAGAGAGAACAGAGAATGTATGGTGTGGACAGTATCTTTACAATCAGTAGCTTAGGTCTCTATTTATAGGAGAGGCCAAACGTAACTGATATCACCTAATTAATATTGTAACTCCCATTCTAATTAATTAGAATGAAACGGTCGATTTAATATAATCAAAACGGCTGTAACAGCTGATTTTATATTAAATAAATCGTAACAGTTACGTTATATATTTATCCACATTATGACTTCCAATTAATAGAATAAACGCTCAGACTCTACTGTCAAAACAACGTAGAAGTTACTGTCGACAAGACCCGACAATACCGTTAAAGTAACTGTCATCAGTTTGAACTTGACAGTAAGTTTACTTTCTGACAGCAAACCTTGTTCCTGACAGTAAGTTTTACCTTCCTGACAGCAACCTTATTCATGACAGCAAGTTTATCCTTCCTGACAGCAACCTTGTTCATGACAGCAAGTTTTACCTTCCTGACAGCAACTTTGTTTCATGACAGCAAGTTTACTCTCGAGAGTTTACAGGACTTAACTAGTAGTATAGTCCAACTCTTGACAGCATGTTTATAATATTAAAATAAATCAATAATCCATGCAATAAAATTCCTCGCCTAGGTCGCCTCGCGTACGCGAGACGCCGAGACATTCGCCCAAATCGCCCTTCGACCGAGCCGACCCGAGTCGAGTCGAGTCGAGACGTGACGTGTCGTGGTGTGGCGAGGCGGGCGGTGGCGGCGCGCGTGTGTGTGTGTGTGCGCGTGGAGCACACAGTAACACCATGCACCATCACACACCTTAGTAGTTGTACACTACCCATGTGTGTGATTCTATATAAAGCCAACAACCCCCTTTATTTATTTCAATGTGGGATAAATACACATTATCATTTCAAGCTTATTCAAGCTACTAACTTCAACTCCATTTCTCTATGGGTTTCACTAAGAAAATTACTTAGACCCATATATGAAAATTTAATTTCCCATATCAAGGAACAATTTCTAATCGTTAAAATCCGGAATTAACATCAAGAACATAAAATAATTATGCCCTAAAAACTCCATTTTCTAACAGAACTGAGGTGATAGTCGTTGTTGCTTGTTCACTGTCTGTGTTGTGCTCAAGCTGTGCTGTTTTATCCTGGAAGGGAAATTGCAAGAACCATCACAGTAAGTGGGGCAATTATTTCTTCAAGAACAGTTTATTTCTCTCGAGAAATTAGCGACTCAACTGTGGTTATGGTCGGTTAATCCGCCTACTAAACTGGAAAAGGAACTCTTGGAAAGCAAATTGGAAAGTTTCATAAAAGCTAAGAATTTCTTTTCATCCATTTATTTTATAGTCTCTGATTATATATTTTTTTTGCCATCACTATTGTTTGCTATCGGTTTCGTTATAACTGTTCTTAATTTGCAATATATAATATTGATATAACTGCCTTATTTGTGAAATTTTCCCAACAATCTTGAAGAAATAACTTGTTATATCTGTAATTATATATAATTAAGATGGCGAACGAAAACCCCTCCGCAACCGTCGCTCCTACCGTTGTTGTACCTATCGTTGACTGGACCACGTACCGATTCCCACAGCCCATTAATCTCTCGGGTATGCCTGAGAAGTTCAGTGGTGGTGCCGGTTTTACACGCTGGCAAAAGAAAATGAAACTGTGGTTATCTGTAAAGGATCTATGGCCGGTGATACAATATAATCCTCCAGTTATTGATCAAGCCAAATCTGAAACAGCTGAAGCTTATGCAAAGTGGGCTGAAAAGGATGGAGTGGCTAGGGCTGCTATTTTGGCGGCATTGGCAAACACTCTATTTGATGTTTACTCATAAGATGCCTACAATGCTAAGTTGCTGTGGGAAAAGCTTGATCAGACACATAATACAGATTCTCAAGGACTTGAGAAGTATTCTGTGGCTAAATACTTAGATTTTAAACTGGTGGATACTAAGTCCATAACTGAGCAGGTGCACGAGTTAGAGAATATTGTCCATGCAATAAAGAAGTCCGGCATGGATCTTCCTGAAAAGTTTCAAGTCATGTCTGTGATTGAAAAGCTCCCTAAGTCTTGGGAAGAGTTCGCTCTCTCCCTGAAAAGACAGAAAGGAGAGATCACTTGGACTAACTTGATGTTGGACATCTCTGTTAATGAGCAACACAAGTCCAAACAGGGACATGTGATGCTGACTGAAGCAAGTGGTAGTAAGGTTAATATAGTGACTGTAGGTCAGAAACGGAAATTTAACAAGAAGGCTGGTAATAAAACCAATGATAAGAACAATGCTAAGAAATCGAAGGCAAACAAACCGTGTTGGTCTTGTGGACAGGTTGGTCATTGGAGCAAGGAATGTCCAAATAAGAAAGCGAAGAAATCTGAGATGATTGCTCAGACAAATACTGTGTCTGGAGCTGGAGTCATCATTGAGCCTATGGCTAACATGGTTATTGGTGAAGCATCAGCTTCCGTATCCAATGACGGGTATGTTACCTATAAGCCTGTATTATTATCCATTTATCTGTCTCATGAATGGTTGGTTGATACTGGAGCTAATGTGCACATTTGTGTTGATAAAACTCTATTCGTATTTTATCAACAGATTCACGGGGGGTCAGTGACGATGGGGAATGCTAGTGCTGCACAAGTACTTGGAATAGGAAATGTGGACTTGAAGTTTACTTCTGGGCGTATTCTATCTTTGTCAAGAGTGCATCATGTTCCCGATATTCGTAGAAATATAATAAGTGGATCATGTCTAGTTAAGGATGGTTTTGAGCTTTCATTAAAATGTAATAAAGTTGTTATTACACATACTGGAGTGTTTTTTGGCAAAGGATATTTATCTGATAGTTTGTTTGTAATTAATGTGGAACCATTTCATTCTGGTTTAGTTACTGATAATATTTCACCTTCTGTTAATTTTGTTGAATCATCTAGTTTATGGCATGCTCGTCTTGGTCATTTAAACTTTGGTGCACTAAATAATATGATGAATTTAGAGTTGATTCCAAAGCATGCTATTGATAAGAAAACTAAATGTCAAGTATGTGTGTGTGCTAAACAAATAAGGAAACCTTTTCAAAATGTTGTTAGGGATTCAAAAATATTAGATTTAGTACACACTGACATTTGTGAGTTTAATGGCATAATGACTAAAGACAATAAAAGATATTTCATTACCTTTATAGATGATTGTAGTAGATATTGTTATGTTTATTTAATTAGACATAAAGATGAAGCACTTGAAAAATTTATTGAGTATAAAACTGAAGCTGAGAAACAAACTAGTAAAGTACTTAAAAGATTGAGATCTGATAGAGGTGGTGAGTATACGAGTAACTCATTTGATGAATTTTGTAAAAACAATGGTATAATTCATGAGGTAACTCCACCATACACACCTGAATCTAATGGGGTCGCTGAACGAAAGAACAGAACTTTTGCAGATATGGTCAACAGTATGCTTCTTAATTCTGGACTGCCAAAGTACATGTGGGGAGAGGCTCTAAATACGGCTTGCCATATTCTGAACAGAGTTCCTCTGAAGCACATGGAAACGAGCCCGTATGAATTATGGAAAAGTAGGAAAACTAGTTTGAAATATCTTCGAGTGTGGGGGTGCCTTGCAAAGGTGCTTGTCCCTGAACACAAGAGGAAAAAACTAGGACCGAAAACCATTGATGCTATTTTTCTGGGCTATGGTGAAAACACAACAGCTATGAGGTTTTTAGTAATAAAATCTGACATAGATGGTATTGTGTCAAATACTATAGTTGAACTTCGTGATGCAACTTTCTTTGAGGATGTATTTCCTATGAAGGAGGGTATACCTCAAAGTATTTCTTATGATGATCCTACCCATACATCTAGTTCTATTCCCGATCATGTGGATAAGATGACAAATGTGGGGGCAGACGATCCTATACATGAACCTAGAAGGAGCAAACGCACTAAGATTGTCAAGGACTTTGGAAGTGATTTTGTCACTTGCAATGTCGAGGATGAACTTTTAACTTTCCGTAGTGTTATGGATTCATCTGAATCAAGGCATTGGAAAGGCGCTGTTAAAAGTGAAATTGATTCTATTATCTCTAACGGGAGATGGGAATTAGTTGATCTTCCTCCTGGGTCTACAACTATAGGATGTAAATGGATCTTCAAAAGGAAGATGAAACCAAATGGATCATTTGATAAGTATAAAGCTAGATTGGTAGCCAAGGGGTTTAGGCAAAGAGAAGGTATTGATTATTTTGATACTTACTCTCCAGTTGCCAGAATGACAACAATCAGAATGCTTGTAGCATTGGCTTCCGTACATGGTCTTATCATCCATCAAATGGATGTAAAGACGGCTTTTCTTCATGGTGAACTTGAAGAAGAGATTTATATGGATCAGCCTGAGGGATTTATTGCTTCTGGTAATGAAAGGAAAGTTTGTAAACTAATTAAATCTATCTATGGCTTGAAACAAGCTCCTAGAGACTGGCATAAGAAGTTTGATGAAACTATTTTGGCTTTTGAGTTTATTATCAATGAAAGTGACAAGTGTGTCTACTACAAAGTTAGAGGAAATGAATGTATTATCTTGTGTCTATATGTTTGTTAGAGGCCCAACTTCTTACAGGGCTGGACCGAAGGCCCAGTCACCGAATGAGGAGTATTGGTTAGGGGAGGCCCCAGACTGGCGAAGGCCCATATCATTCGGCCTAGATATTTGTAACGGTCCATTCAGTTGTATGTCCCTGGGAACGTGGGAGCGTGGGACACGTTCTCCACTCGCTTCACTCTCCGATAACTGCCAGTATAGAGGATAAGAGGTTAAGAGAGGTTTGGGTTCTTTCATTCAATCACTGACACACAATTTACACAATACAAACACTCTACGTTCAAGATTACTCATTCTCAAAAACCAGTTAACTTATTCTCACACCGGAGGTGAATCGGGGGGCAACGCCCTCGCATTCTTCTTCGCTTGCAGGTCCGACCGAACGGATACACTGACGGAAACTGGTTGCAACATTTGGCGCCGTCTGTGGGAACGTAGAGATACGTTTGTGTTGAATTATACAGTTAATAATGGCGAATGAAACCGAGATACCACCGGCTGATGATAGCACTATGGCCGGAAATAATCGAATCACTCCTCCCATCACCCCAAGGCTCTTGATTTTTGACGAAGAGGGGGACATACCATCCCCCGAAGAGCAACGGGAGATTCTCATGAAGTGGCGAGAGGAACAAAATGCCAAGGGGAAACGGAAAGAGATAGAGAAAGAGAAGAGCAGCAGGGAGGCCGAACGTCTGGCCAAAAAGAGGGAGGCCGACCGTTTAAGGCTAGAGGCCCTAAAGCTCCAAAGGGAGGAGATCGAGTTACAGGAGAAGGCACTCCGCGAGGCTCTAGAAGCCGAAGACCCGGGGTTGGACGACCGAAGAGACAAGAGGCCAAGAACCAGAAATGATGAAGATGAGTCAGGGGACTCTGAATCAAACTCGAGGAGAACCCGGTCAAGGGTAGTTTATTCCTCGGATTCGGAGGAGGAGGGTCCACATACGGACGATCGCATCCGAAGGATTGAGAAGGCCATGTTTGGAGAGAGAAAGGTCAGCCACGAGCCAGTGGTGACCGAGGACGTGGAACATTTTCGACCGCCTCCCGGAAGGCAGTTCCCGAAGATGAATGAATTTAACGGAAAGGGTGACCCCGAAGATCACTGTGAGAAGTATGAGTCGCTCATGACTGGGATGGGGCACTGTGATGTGATGCTCTGCAAGATGTTCAAGACCTACCTAAAGGGGAATGCATCCATGTGGTACAGGTCACTAAGACCTAGGTCGATAGGCTTATATGAACAAGTAAAGAAAAAATTCTTGAGGCACTACTCACATTTGTGCCGAAGAGAGAAGGATACGGAAGCCCTGATCCACTGTAGGCAGGGACCGAACGAGGATTTGGGTGATTACTTAGCAAGGTTCAAAGAGGAAGCCGGCATGGTCACCAACTTGGACAAAGTTAAAGCGGATGGATTCCTCGCAGCAGGTCTCGACCCTGTTAAAGGTAAGAAGCTTCGATCTTCTCTTTATGATATGCCTCCCAAATCTTTAAACGATATATATGTGAGAGGAGAGGCTATTAGAAGAAAATTGGAATCAATTGGGGGGTACAAGGAGAACAAGAAAAATGACAGATATGACAGGAGGGATGACAGAAGGGACGACCGAAGGGGTCGAGGAGACATTAAGAGCAGGTTGAATGATACGAGGCCCGACAAAGGGGCATAACGAAGAAGAGATAGGGATAGTACTGTGTTCACACCACTAAACACACCTATCTCGAAGATTCTCCATGAGATAAAGGGTAAACTTGGGTTTGTCAGACCACCCAAGTTGAAGACCCCTGAGAATAGAAGAAGCGACAGCAAATATTGTGACTACCATCGGGACAAAGGTCACAACACCGATGAGTGCTATCATTTGAAGAAGTTAATTGAAAGGATGATCAAGGATGGGGAACTGACCCAATTTGTGGGCGACTTGAGGGACAAACTCGAGTCTAAGGAGAAAAGGAAGGAAGCTGAAAGTTCCGAGAAGTACCGAGGGGAAGTCAGAACAATTTTCGGAGGAACAGTGCTTGATCGGGATAGTAAGACATCAAGGAAGAAGTACGCCAGACAGATCTATAACCTGTACCAGTCAAGTTCAGCCAAGCAACCATTGCCTATCTCCTTCACAGAAGATGACTATGAGGATGTGATATGGCCGCACGAAGACCCACTTGTTATAAACCCAGTAATCGGGGAAAACAAGATATGGAGAGTGCTGGTGGACGAAGGGAGTTCGGTCAACATTCTATATCACCGAACATATTGCAAGATGAATTTGGGAGGCGAACAACTGGAGCCATGCCACGAGGCACCTTTATATGGCTTCGGTAATCAACCCGTACCGATAGAAGGGACCATTACCTTGTCTGTCATGATGGGAAAAGCGCCATACACTGTGACGAAGGAAGCAAAGTTCTATGTCGTTCGGGTCGATAGTCCGTACAAAGGAATTCTAGGAAGGCCAGCCTTATCTTTGTTCCAGGCTGTATCCTCTGTCCCCCATCTGAAGTTGAAATTCCCGACAGAACATGGAGTCGGAGAAATGAGAGGCGATCAGAAAGCCGCCAGAATAATCATGTTGGAGGATTTGGAAAAAGACAAAGACATCGAGATGACCGAAGCTGGAAAGAGGAAAAGAAATGAGACCGAAGCTGGGGGCAGCCACCAACTGCTGAACATTGAGTTGGAAAAATTTGGTGTCGACCTGTCAAGCCCGATTGCTGAGCCGGCTAACGAGACCGAAGAGGTAGAGTTGTACGTGGGTCAGTCGGGAAAGATGATCCAAATTGGAAAGAGCATGGAGCCGGAATTAAAAGAGAAAGTCATCAAGGTCATTAGGGAATTCCACGACGTATTCGCATGGAATCCCGAAGATATGCCAGGTTTGGACCCCGCGGTGGCTAAACATTGCTTAAATGTAGCTCCCGAAGCCAAGCCCGTAAGACAAAAGAAGAGGAATTTCGCCATGGAAAGGCAGAAAGTAATTCAAGTTGAAGTTGAAAAATTGCTGGAAGCGAAGTTCATCGAAGAAATAGACTATCCCGATTGGTTGGCGAACGTAGTGGTGGTGAAGAAATCAAATGGCAAGTGGAGAATGTGTGTCGACTACACCGACCTGAATAAGCATTGTCCGAAAGACCATTATCCCTTGCCGAACATTGATCAACTGATAGATGCTACTTCGGGGCATCAAATACTCAGTTTCCTGGATGCATTCTCAGGATACCACCAAATCGCCATGAATGCCGAGGATGTTCCAAAGACAGCATTCATCACACCGAACGGCACTTACGCCTATATAAAGATGCCATTCGGCCTGAAGAACGCCGGGGCAACATTTCAAAAGATGATCAACAAGGTGTTCAAAGCCCAGATCGGTCGGAACATGGAGTGCTACGTGGACGATATGATTGTTAAGTCCCTTTTCAGGGATCATGCCGAGGATCTGAGGGAATGTTTTGAAACGCTCAGAAGAAACAACATGAGGATCAACCCGAACAAGTATACATTTGGAGTAAATAGTGGGAAGTTTCTGGGATACATGGTTAGTGCCCGAGGAATTGAAGCAAACCCAGAGAAGATTAAAGCAGTTATTGACATGGAAGCGCCGAAAACGATCAGGGACATTCAAAAGCTGACCGGACGGCTGGTAGCCCTGAGGAGGTTCATTTCTAGATCGGCCGAAAAGGCCCTACCATTCTTTGAAGTACTTCGGGGGTCCAAGAATTTCGAGTGGGGGCCAAATTGCCAGAAAGCATTCGAAGAGGTTAAAGAGTACTTAGTGAAGGCTCCACTCTTAATGAGACCCGACCCGAAAGAAACATTGCAGCTGTACTTGGCTGTGAACGACCGAACACTCGGAGCCGTGTTGGTCAAAGAGCACGAAGGGAACCAGCATCCGGTATTCTATGTTTCTCATATTCTCAAAGATGCAGAAACAAGATATCCAAATGCAGAGAAGTTCGCCTATGGACTGGTAATGGCCGCAAGAAAGTTAAGGCACTATTTCCAAGGAAGGACGATCAAAGTTGTAACCGATCAGTCGTTAAAGAAAATCTTGCAAAGGCCAGAGGCATCGGGCAGAGTGGTTGCTTGGGCGATCGAACTGGGGGAGCATGATTTGGAATATACACCAAGGACTTCGATCAAAGCCCAAGCACTAGCAGATTTCATGGTAGAATGCTCTTTCTCGGGGCCGAACGACTTGGCTCCTGAAGAACAAATGATTCAGACACCGGGAAAATGGAAGTTGTTTATCGACGGGTCGGTCGCCAAGGAAAAGTGCGGGGCAGGGTTAATTCTTACAAGCCCAGAAGGATTTGAGATTTGTCAAGCTATCAGGTTCACTTTCCCGTTGACGAACAATGAGGCCGAATATGAAGCACTCTTGGCAGGGTTAGATTTGGCAAGAAGTCTAGAAGTTAAGCACCTCAGGGCGTTCAGTGATTCCATGTTGGTGGTAAAACAGTTCTCAGGAGAGTATGGGCAAAAAGATCCCCGAACCAAGGCATACGCCCTTAAGGTACGTGAACAATCTTTGCTGTTTGAAACTTTCGAGTTAACTCAAGTAGCTAGAGAAAACAACAGTCGGGCAGACGCCCTCTCGAGGTTAGCTTCGGCAGAAACCCAGAACCTAAGTGGGTCCATCTATCTGACCGAAGTAAAGACGCCTTCGATAGACAAGAAGCAGTGCATGGAAATTCATCAAGGAGTCAATTGGATGACTCCCATCAGGGCATTCTTGGAAAAAGGCACCATACCACTTGTCCGAAGGGAAACACAGAAGGTGAAGTATCGGTCGGGGAATTATACTCTGGTCGGGGGCCGTTTGTAAGAACCCAGATTTTTGGGTAGAATTAAAACTTTATTATGTATTGATGTAAGAGTGAACAGTGGTTACAACTACAATGTAATACTGGCTTTAAAGGATGAATAATGGAAGGATAAAAGATTCCAAGGTTATATGTCCTGAAGGATGCTATTGGGTGATAACTTAGATTAGAATAATCTATCTCCTAGAAAGTTTAGATAAGATTCCCTAGAGAGAAATAGATACCCTCGTGTCATCCAAATCAATATCTATATAAGTCCAGCGATTCCGTAAGAAGGTTAAGGAACACTCGAGGGTGAACCAGGTTCATTTTCCTAATTATAGGAATTAAATAAAAATAAGTGATGAATAGTGATTTTGGTGGAATTTGGAATATTATTAATGTTATACCCGGTATTCGGAACGGATTTCTGAGTTCGTATTAGTGATCCAGGAGGAAAATAAGTGTATGTAAAAGCTGTCGGATTCAGAAAAAGAGCACTTTTATTTTCTCCGAGATTTCCCTAGACACTGCCAAACTTAAGGATTTATTTAAGGGATTTAAGGAATTTAAATTCGAGAAGTATTAAGAAAGATGGAGAATGTTATTATAAATATTAAGAAGGTTTTCGGTAAAACCCTAACTAGAAACGAATGAGTTATTCCCTCGAACGATCAACGAATTAAGCAATAAACGGACAAAAGAACAAGCAGAGGACTAAGATACATACATGTGCAAGTGGATGGAGTAAGTAACTAAGCTAGTGGCAAGAAGTAACTAGCACACTTAGGATTAAACCAAGCATACAAGATATTATCTCTTAACATGCTACTTGTCCACTTGATTAGGAAACTTCCTTGACACACCACTTTTATTAAAGCCACTTGACATTAGATATTATCCAAAGAAGTCACTTTATGCATTATTAGATGAGACCAAGCAAGAAAACAAGACAACTCTCTCTCCCCCCTTGAAAACAAGCCATTCGGCTTTCTTGATTAATTCAAGAATCAAAAACTCACTTCCCACCATTGTTTGATCTTGAAACTTTTATTGTAGATCCTATATTTCATAAAAATGATTTCCTAGAAATTTGAAGCCCAAACTCCTTTGTTTCCATTTTCAAACAAATCATCAAAGTCTAGTGTGAATAGTAACCTCAAGAACAAAACTTTTGGATCTTGATTTTTGGTTGATGATCCAAGCTTCATGGAGGCTATACAAGGACTATACAAGGATTACTAAGTGTATACACACCCCAAGGAAGGTATAACACACTTGAAACCCTAGATCTTACTTTGAGATTATGCTTGTTCTTGATGATTTTAGAGTAGTATGTTCATGATAATGTTATAACCATGCTTAGTTAGTGATTTAGTGATTCAAATAGAATGATGATTATTATGGTGAAGCATGATGTACTTGGACAGATTGAGATGTATATGAAGTGTAGAAATTGTGTGGATGCCCGGTGTGGCTTGCTTGGTTGGAAAGATTCGATTTATAGCCGTCTTAATGCCCGATTTTCGTTTAACCTTAAGTAACCATGCATCACAGTAGCTTTAACTCACTGTATAGCTTCGACTTATGCCATGATTAGCTAGATCATGTTACAAGCTTCGTTTTGATATAAAGATCGCATGAAATGGACTTACGGTTTAGGAGTTATGATTAAATTCGTAAAAGTGGTTCGAAATCGTAAACGAGAGTTCGTAAGTGAAATTGATTCCCTTAAATGTCATTTAATCAGTGGCGAATCTTATTAATTAAATATTAGAGGTAAAAAGGAAGGTGTGGGAGAAAACCACATGTCGAATGGATTGTTTTCCGATTTTATAAAAATGTTTGAATCGAGGTTAAACGCGAACGAACCCCTTAAAGGTATGACTTTGGTTATAACTTAGAAAACGGGCGATAACACTCGAGGTATAATCTTGATTCGTAAACGACCAACCTTAGAACTTATACGACTTAAGTATATACCAAGTATAAGCATGATGACATGTCTTGATAACGAACGAATGTCGGATCGTATCGGTGATAAAAAGAGTTACACTAAAAGAGACGTAACGAGATAACTCGAAAACATGTTTCGATTTAAGTAGAGTTTATACTTAGCCTTTTAATAAGCGTTAAGTGGTTAATCTTAAATATTCTGATTGTTTATAGATTGTCGAGCTGACCCGGGACACATTACCCCTACCCGCACTCGATTCTCAGGCAAGTTTCCAATACTTGGAACTGTTGTTGTGATAATATATATATGATGATTGTTGTATACATATGCCATAGCATGCATGTCTACTTTCAAGTATACTGGAATACTTGTTCCCTGAATTAATATTCGCTTATAGACTAGATATGGATTATCCGATATAAGCATGATTGTTTTGGTAGGACCCTTAGTGAAGGGCATATGATATGTATTCTTTAAATATAGACCGGGAGTCGGTATTTTGAGATATAGATGTAGTCGTGGAAACCCGGAGGGATTCCAGCGACAGATTAGTATTCCTTTTGAGGAATGTTATTATTAAACATTATTTATATTTCCATAAAAGTATCAAATACTTGGAAATCTTTCGAGAAATGTTAGTTGAGTATTATCTCAGTCGAGAAATATTAAATGAATATTATTTTTGAATATTCATTAGATTTGATTATTAATGAATAATTACTTTGATATTCATTGGAATTTTATTCATTAAATGAATATCACTTTCGGATATTCATTTAAGTTTTATGTAATTGATAAATATTATTTCAAAAGTATTCTTTGGAAGTTCTAATTACTCAAGGAATATTATTTCGAATATTAAGGTTTCGATTACTAAATGAATATCATTTGGATATTTTTTTCTAGAATATTATTTGTTTAAAGAATATTATTTGGGTATTCATTTAGAATATTATTTATTAAATGAATATTATTTTCAAATATTCATTTAAGGTTTGATTTATTTAGTGAATATTATTTTAAATATTTACTTGAGTTTTATTTAATTAGTGAATATTATATTGAATATTCATTTAAAGAAGAGAATTATTTAGTAAACGATTCTATATATTTATTTGAGGCTTACTTACGAGAAATATTATGATTTAATCATATCCCTTAATTATTATTGATAAAATAAATATTCTTGGAATATTTATTTAAATTCTTTTAAGTTCTTTCTATAATAATTCATATCATTCAAAGATTATATGTCACCTTCAGATATGGTGTAAAATATTTTGGAGTAGTTTATGACTATTTTTATCAAGGGGAGGTTTCCAAAATTCTATTTTTATTTAAATCTATCTTAAAGAAGATTTAAATACTCGCTCAACTTCCAAAACGTATATAAGGGAACCTCACTTGAGAGATGTTATTTATTGGGCTGCCCGGTCCTATACTTGCTAAAACTATCTTGTCACTCACATCTTGATTCTTTCAAGCATCGATATGAGTCTTTTGGTTACCTCCTCAACGCTCGAGGGGTATGATTGATGTAACAAGTCTATATCCATTAACAAGCATCAGCTTGGGAAATATTGGTGAATTTTCCTTTCCAATTAGATACGACTACTTTGTGGAGTCCTATCAACAAGTGTTACACTTGGGGAAAAAGGGGAACGAACTTTACGTTTCAGAGTCATGGATGATATTCGAACTAGGAGACGCGTAAGTGGCCGAGTGGCGCCGGTTCAGCAATAGCCCAACCGTTGGCTGAGGAGTTCCAGAGGGCGGTAGATAAGTAATTCCGTCGGAGCTACCTTCTACATGTAGAGAACGACTGATGAGATGCATGACATACGACTGATCATCGTAAACGTCAGGGCATCTGGCGCGGAAATGCTCCCGTATTAGTTCATCTTCTAAAAGTGAGAAATTTCTGCAACACTGTTGGTGTTGGCAAGGTGAAAAAGTGTTGAAACCGGAATTGCAATATTTTTCGTGCAAGTTCCTCTTTTATGATAATTGAGAATATCTTGCTTATCTTTTGCATAGCAGATATTTATTCAAAACAAATATATTTTTGAGTTACCTTGTAACTTCATCTCATACCTTATATTGGTACTACATCGTTAATGCATGGCATATGGTTTCAAAGATATTTTGGACTGTTATATATTATCACTGTTCAATTATATTTCTGGTGGGCTATTGCTCACCCTTGCTTTATTTATTTATATCACAACAATAGCTAGATCAGATGGCCGCGCAAGGCGCACACAGCGTAAGCAAGTGTCAACCGTCAGAGGTTTACCGCTAAGGTCTTGGCTACCTTTGTTGAGGATGCAACTACTGGTAGGCTAGTTGTTAGCAATTGAGCCTCAAATGTATTTATATTATTGTATCTATTAATGGATGGCAAAGAGTATGTAATTGTACAATTGTAATTCTTTGGGTTGTAAGAACTCAAACTTGTGATTAATAATATTGTTGGTTAATCTGATTTCATCTCTGGGACTATAACGGGTGTGTTTTATGTTGTTGTTTTGGGTCACAAGGTTGTAATTTAAATTATGTTGATTTTGTGGTTGGATATTGAGACCGTAACGACCAGATCCCTGACCTTGGATCTGGGGGTGTTACAGAAATGGTATCAGAGAGAGCGTTATATATCCCAGAGATGATGCGATGTT
The DNA here is from genome assembly GCA_037693485.1 of Kitagawia praeruptora. Taxonomy (NCBI): domain Eukaryota; kingdom Viridiplantae; phylum Streptophyta; class Magnoliopsida; order Apiales; family Apiaceae; genus Kitagawia; species Kitagawia praeruptora. Next base: position 8,504,588 of record CM075354.1, on the reverse strand, counting down.
AAAACAATAAATTCATTAAGATAATAAGAACTCTTGCCAAGTTCATAGTCAGACTACATAATGTAGTATTGACATATAAAACCCTTATGGGAACCCTAAAGTATCATGATAATAACTTAGCTCGTTCTTGTATCGACTAGTAAGGCGACAGACCTTGGGGATTACGAGCAGTAACATAATGATGCTTGTTTTGATGTTGAAGATCGGATTGTGGATTCGATAGAGTACCCTACTGAGGACCCAGAAGAGGTTCCAGCAGAGAGGGAGAATCCTGTTAGAGACAGGGAAGTTTACCTTGAGGAGATGAGGGCTGCAGCCAGAGAGACTGTAAGAATCTAGATATAGTGCTCAGAGAAGTGAGCTTAAAGAATTGAGATATTATTAAGAGAATTAAAGAGGCATATTGGATTCATAGCCGGACTACCGAATGAAGTGCCAGCAAGTAAGATGGATTTGAGGAATTACTCACGATCTTATGTAAGGATAGATAAGAATCCTTGGAGACTTTCAGATTAATGAGAAAGGAATTAGAATGATGCATGATTATCAAAGACATTGATATAGGACGGGGAGTAGAGTCCCTAGGAACAGTTAAGACATAGGTGGCAAGTGCCATATTTTCAGATAAATGGATTAGTGTGAATCTTATTAATGATAATTCGCCGTGAGAAGGCAGATTTCCTAGGTTATAATTTATAAAGTCAATTAAGATTGATGAGGTGGTTTATCCAGTGAGATGTCCATTTTATGAATGGATTAGCTAAGAAAGTAAAGATAGTGGAAAGCAATGGCCTGAATGGATAAAGTTACATAAGGAAGTAGTAAGCGAGACAATGATCTCGGAACCTACAAGACTAAAAGACCAGTGAGTCTATGATAAACTAGTAATGAGGTTATCGTCAAGAAACCAAGTATAAGTTCAGTTCAATTCAGTGAAATGATGAACCAGAAACATTAGTTGCATGTGATTCAGAAGAATATTAAATTCTTTCTTTTCCTTGAATGGATTATGGTAGTCACCTTAAGTTTATTCTGACACTGAATCATAAATGGATTAGGCAAGGCGAGCAGTGGTCGAGATGTAATTGAGAATGCTTCTAGGTGCAACCTGATAGAACAGGTGTAGGACATGTTCTCGAAATAAGAGTTTTGGCAAAATGAAGTCCAGCAATAGGACACATGATCAATAAGAGTAGTGTTGGTCGGCCCTACCAAGTTAAAGACAGTTTCAAATGAAGATTGGCCAACCACACTGGCAAAGGTGAGAAATTTCATAAAATTCACAAGGTATTACCAAAGATTTGCTCAGGACTTTACAGAAAGTGTAGTCCCGTAACCCGACTTATTATAAGAATAAAAGTTTGAATGGACAAGATAAACGTGAGAAGATCTTCCTGGAGCTATAGGTAAAGTTGGTGATGACCAGGGTTGGCGTTGCCTAATGGAAGAAGGAAACTTTGGGAGATATTATGATGCAACTCATACAGGTATAGGTCTACGCTTATGCAGCACGACAGCGTAATTTCGAATACATTTAGACAGCGCAGTTCATCGGATTCGGATGGCCTTGGTAGTGCCAATGTTGAGGAACGACTAACCCCGACGGTAGTGTTCCTTCTGAGACTAGTTGTTAAGAAGACTGGTATTTGGTAGTATCGACTAATAGGACGAATATGTATCGGGAAGATGTGGCATGTTACTAGTGGGTGAATAGATTAACTGAAATTTTCCCAAATTCTGGAAAGGAATTGGACAAAATTTGGCAAACCTTGTCTTTCTGATTATCAAAAGACGTCATTGAAGAGAGTGGAAACTGGAGCGAACCCTGTGGATTGGGTAAAGTAGCCGCTGTACAGGTGGGTAGACATACCCCGATTATTACAGTTGAATGTAGGGATAAAATTATGAAGTTGAATGTAATTAAGAAACAAGCCGGACTGAGAAATTCTGGGATTGACTTAAATGAAAAGGTTGTTATGCCAGAAGTGTTAAGCTTTTGTGGTACGTGGAATTGATAAGAGTAACTAGAAGAATAAAAGAAAAGGAAAGGTGACCGGAGATGGCACCGAGAAGTCGATTGAGACTTATATGGAGTGAAGTTTTGAAAGGATCAAAAGGTATCAAAGTAGAAGGCACTATGCCAGAAATTACTAGAAAAGTAAGGCTATTAGCCAACCCCTAAACTCACATATTTTAGCATGGCCAGTGGGGCCAAGTCACTAAGGATTATCAAGTGACTGAACCAGCAATGTAAGGACAAAGCGGGGTAGCTTCTAACCAAGTGCCAATCGCGAGAACTTGATATAAAATAAATTGAGATACATAATGATGGACTTTATAAATGCCATGGGTGTATTCGGATTAAGGATAATGACCAATGAAGGTTATGTAGATTATCAAAGATAATGCAGTGTGATGCAAAAGTGTTATCTGAAACTTAGTATCCTCAAGAAAAGCAATAAATGCTAAGAGATTCACGTTGAACTCGACTAATATCTTCCAGAACATCTTTGCTACCATTACCAAGTTCTGTAAGAAAGACAGGTAGACATATGTTGTCTTTTGGAAGGTTATATAGACTGACATTCGTTTAAAAGAAGAGGTTAGCATTAGGCTACCTATAGATTATCAAGATGAGAATGATTGAAAAGAGACCCTTATTATGGATATATGATTAAATTGCCAAGTACAGGATGTAAGTATTCCTTGAAAATGGAATTGAGGATGGAATGTCCATAGATTAATACGAACCCTGGGGGATGCACAAAGGATAGCATTACCCCTAATATAGACATTGTGAAATCAGACGATATAAGTTGAATCGACCAAGGTATCAATAACCTGTAAGGATTTGTGGAAAGGAGTCTCTAAAAGTACATAGACAGAATTGTTATCGAATTGATTAATGATGTTTTATATACCCTGTAACCAGGAGATACAGGAGGAATGATGAGGATGGCCTAAGAAACCTTACAAGGGAAGAGGTAATATTCTGAACTTCAAAAGGGAAGTTTGGTAAGGAATGTATGACATAGTAACCATAAGGCTAGAGGAAGCATGTGTGAAATCATGAAAAAGTATGGATTGAACCAATAAGGTTGAGATTATCCTAAAACAAGAAGGGATTTAAGTAAGGAAATATCCTAGGTATGATTGGGAGTACTGGTAGTAAAGTTCACACTAGAAAGGTGGAAGCAATGACTTTTGGAAAAGACTGATAGATGTTTTCTCTCATTCAGCAGAATTTAAGGGAGAATGCTTCCACCCTGAGTTGGAATAGATCCAGAAAACATGGATCTCAAGAAATTATTATAATCAGGAAAGGCCAACGAGGTGGCCGACACTTTAAGTATAGGGGAGTAAGTATAAATGCTCATACCAAAGAAATAGAATGATAATGTAAGGACCTCGATGGTCATAATGTGGTAGAGGAAGTTACATCCAGTCTAATGATTGTGTCAGGATCAACTATAGGAATAGTTTAAGTAAAGATTCGATTCCTGATGTTGCCAGTAGCACATCATCGACATTATGAGGCTCTACGACAGGCCAGACCAAATTCCCCAAGAGACTCGCCTTTCCTTTGGAATGAGTGGGGGAAAGTTAAGTAACAAGGAATTGGTAGTAGATGACCAAAAACAGAGATGGTACAAATACTGATAAGCCAAATGGCACGATGATGAATGACAAGCAAGTTTATGTTGGTGTATTTCTGTGCAAACAAGATTGAGAATTATGAGATTGGCAAGCGATTAAGCAAACCGCTAAGCTTTTAGTCTTCTACCGGAGATATATGATTAATAATCTCACCAGCCTGTTCCAGCTGCGATGCTGGAAGCTTTCCTACAATTTTATCGGCTTCATGTAATATCTACGTCAAGTTCAGGAAGCGTTCCTTATGGATAGGAAATAGTGATTATTTTGTTTTCCTAGAGGATCTTGAATTGATAATTATGATGCTTAGCTATTAAAGCACTGCGTAAACGATAAGCGATGGTGATCCTTCTGAGAAATTAGGTGGTAACGACTGTGGAAATGTCGAATTAAATCTAAGTTAGAGAAATCATCCAGGTTTATCTCGGATGGTGTAATTTCTGGAACGACGGGATATTTGAAATGAAGAATTAGGTTATGATGGTTCATAAAATGATTATAGTAGAAATAAAGACAAGAGACTGATAGAGATGGAAATAGAATTTGGAATTAATAAGAGAGTCAGATAGGCAGACTCATGAGAAGCTCCAGTAATGAAGTGAGAAGAGTATGGAATTGGCAAGGTAAGGGTATTGGCCAAAACGGAAAGTTGGAATTAGGAGCATGAATGACATACAAATTGACTCCTTTTAAGATTGGAAAATCCGAGGAAATATGGAATAGTTGATTGAGAAATAAAGAGACTCATGGAATGAGAAAGTGAAATCTAGACGGTTGAACAAAGGAAAATTCGACCCCAAACGTGTAACACGTATTGAGTAAAGGTGGCGAGTGTCTCAACACTGAGATGACGATAGAGTTAAACAACAAGAGTAAATAAGAATTAGATAATATGAAGGATGTGATTGATAAAGAAAAGATTGGGAAATAATTATGGAATGTGAAGCAAGGAATGTTATGAATGGAGTGAGGAATGGGTTTTCTTAACGAGCTCTCGGAATGACAACCTGATAGTGTTAGAATTATGAGTATGAAAAAGCCAGTGTCGGGGCATGAAATGTGAGTAATAATAATGTCAAGCGGGAAATCCAAGATTTAACCTGAGAGGTTGAAGGATTTTCCAAAAAGTTAGTGGTGCTAATATCGAGCAAGGGTATAGGTCCATAGAATGATGGACAGAGCAGCAAGGACATGTGATATGTGAGATTACGAAAAATTAGTATTTAATACGAATATGATTACTTTTTTTCTCTAATAAACCTCTATAGTTCAGAGGTAAATTCTAAGTATGATATTTTGACAATCATGAAAACTTTCTTATATGATTCTTTGAAATTCGCTCCTTTTCTTCTCCCTTATTTACCTTCTTCTAAAATGAGAAGAACAACCCTTTAAGGAGGGGAGGTAATTCTACGTGACTCTCTGTCTGTGTGATAGGAGTCTAAGTGGAATGCCATTAATTGTTTAATTGCTTGTCAAGTACTAAAGGCTGGCCCCCTTCTGTACTAGCTATGCAATATAACAAATGTTCATTGATCATAGTGATCTCTCAATAAATTCTTCTAATTCAATATATATACATCGAGATTGCGAAGATTAGGAATTGCAAAATTACGAGTGAGGGTATCTCCGAATTTCGTAGCGCGTTAGTGATACCGAAGTCACTGCACGTACCAATAAGGTTAATAGTATAAGACCGGACAAGAGCGTATACCGGTTAATGTGTCATGCGAAAGTATCAGAGAATTGGTAGAACGGATAAAGGGTGTATTGTAACACCAGTGCGATGTGCTTTAGAAAGATTGGAATGTGTAAGGATCGACCAGAGAATTGGAAAGCGAAATAACCAACAAGTACCCAATTGCCTTCTACCTGATTCCGGGACGGAATCCTTTTAAGGAGGGGAGACTGTAAGAACCCAGATTTTTGGGTAGAATTAAAACTTTATTATGTATTGATGTAAGAGTGAACAGTGGTTACAACTACAATGTAATACTGGCTTTAAAGGATGAATAATGGAAGGATAAAAGATTCCAAGGTTATATGTCCTGAAGGATGCTATTGGGTGATAACTTAGATTAGAATAATCTATCTCCTAGAAAGTTTAGATAAGATTCCCTAGAGAGAAATAGATACCCTCGTGTCATCCAAATCAATATCTATATAAGTCCAGCGATTCCGTAAGAAGGTTAAGGAACACTCGAGGGTGAACCAGGTTCATTTTCCTAATTATAGGAATTAAATAAAAATAAGTGATGAATAGTGATTTTGGTGGAATTTGGAATATTATTAATGTTATACCCGGTATTCGGAACGGATTTCTGAGTTCGTATTAGTGATCCAGGAGGAAAATAAGTGTATGTAAAAGCTGTCGGATTCAGAAAAAGAGCACTTTTATTTTTTCCGAGATTTCCCTAGACACTGCCAAACTTAAGGATTTATTTAAGGGATTTAAGGAATTTAAATTCGAGAAGTATTAAGAAAGATGGAGAATGTTATTATAAATATTAAGAAGGTTTTCGGTAAAACCCTAACTAGAAACAAATGAGTTATTCCCTCGAACGATCAACGAATTAAGCAATAAACGGACAAAAGAACAAGCAGAGGACTAAGATACATACATGTGCAAGTGGATGGAGTAAGTAACTAAGCTAGTGGCAAGAAGTAACTAGCACACTTAGGATTAAACCAAGCATACAAGATATTATCTCTTAAAATGCTACTTGTCCACTTGATTAGGAAACTTCCTTGACACACCACTTTTATTAAAGCCACTTGACATTAGATATTATCCAAAGAAGTCACTTTATGCATTATTAGATGAGACCAAGCAAGAAAACAAGACAACTCTCTCTCCCCCTTGAAAACAAGCCATTCGGCTTTCTTGATTAATTCAAGAATCAAAAACTCACTTCCCACCATTGTTTGATCTTGAAACTTTTATTGTAGATCCTATATTTCATAAAAATGATCTCCTAGAAATTTGAAGCCCAAACTCCTTTGTTTCCATTTTCAAACAAATCATCAAAGTCTAGTGTGAATAGTAACCTCAAGAACAAAACTTTTGGATCTTGATTTTTGGTTGATGATCCAAGCTTCATGGAGGCTATACAAGGACTATACAAGGATTACTAAGTGTATACACACCCCAAGGAAGGTATAACACACTTGAAACCCTAGATCTTACTTTGAGATTATGCTTGTTCTTGATGATTTTAGAGTAGTATGTTCATGATAATGTTATAACCATGCTTAGTTAGTGATTTAGTGATTCAAATAGAATGATGATTATTATGGTGAAGCATGATGTACTTGGACAGATTGAGATGTATATGAAGTGTAGAAATTGTGTGGATGCCCGGTGTGGCTTGGTTGGTGTGTTATGATTTTAGAAAGATTCGATTTATAGCCGTCGTAATGCCCGATTTTCGTTTAACCTTAAGTAACCATGCATCACAGTAGCTTTAACTCACTGTATAGCTTCGACTTATGCCATGATTAGCTAGATCATGTTACAAGCTTCGTTTTGATATAAAGATCGCATGAAATGGACTTACGGTTTAGGAGTTATGATTAAATTCGTAAAAGTGGTTCGAAATCGTAAACGAGAGTTCGTAAGTGAAATTGATTCCCTTAAATGTCGTTTAATCAGTGGCGAATCTTATTAATTAAATATTATAGGTAAAAAGGAAGGTGTGGGAGAAAACCACATGTCGAATGGATTGTTTTCCGATTTTATAAAAATGTTTGAATCGAGGTTAAACGCGAACGAACCCCTTAAAGGTATGACTTTGGTTATAACTTAGAAAACGGGCGATAACACTCGAGGTATAATCTTGATTCGTAAACGACCAACCTTAGAACTTATACGACTTAAGTATATACCAAGTATAAGCATGATGACATGTCTTGATAACGAACGAATGTCGGATCGTATCGGTGATAAAAAGAGTTACACTAAAAGAGACGTAACGAGATAACTCGAAAACATGTTTCGATTTAAGTAGAGTTTATACTTAGCCTTTTAATAAGAGTTAAGTGGTTAATCTTAAATATTCTGATTGTTTATAGATTGTCGAGCTGACCCGGGACACATTACCCCTACCCGCACTCGATTCTCAGGCAAGTTTCCAATACTTGGAACTGTTGTTGTGATAATATATATATGATGATTGTTGTATACATATGCCATAGCATGCATGTCTACTTTCAAGTATACTGGAATACTTGTTCCCTGAATTAATATTCGCTTATAGACTAGATATGGATTATCCGATATAAGCATGATTGTTTTGGTAGGACCCTTAGTGAAGGGCATATGATATGTATTCTTTAAATATAGACCGGGAGTCGGTATTTTGAGATATAGATGTAGTCGTGGAAACCCGGAGGGATTCCAGCGACAGATTAGTATTCCTTTTGAGGAATGTTATTATTAAACATTATTTATATTTCCATAAAAGTATCAAATACTTGGAAATCTTTCGAGAAATGTTAGTTGAGTATTATCTCAGTCGAGAAATATTAAATGAATATTATTTTTGAATATTCATTAGATTTGATTATTAATGAATAATTACTTTGATATTCATTGGAATTTTATTCATTAAATGAATATCACTTTCGGATATTCATTTAAGTTTTATGTAATTGATAAATATTATTTCAAAAGTATTCTTTGGAAGTTCTAATTACTCAAGGAATATTATTTCGAATATTAAGGTTTCGATTACTAAATGAATATCATTTGGATATTTTTTTCTAGAATATTATTTGTTTAATGAATATCAATTGAATATTCATTTGGAATTTATTTATTAAATGAATATTATTTTGAATATTCATTTAAGATATTATGTACTTAATGAATATTATTTTGAATATTCATTTAAGATATTATGTACTTGATGAATATTATGTTAAAATATTCATTTGAAGTTCTATTTACTTAAGGAATATTGCTTCGAATATTCCTTTAAAGTTTTGATTACTAAGAATATTATTTGGGTATTCATTTAGAATATTATTTATTAAATGAATATTATTTTCAAATATTCATTTAAGGTTTGATTTATTTAGTGAATATTATTTTAAGTATTTACTTGAGTTTTATTTAATTAGTGAATATTATATTGAATATTCATTTAAAGAAGAGAATTATTTAGTAAACGATTCTATATATTTATTTGAGGCTTACTTACGAGAAATATTATGATTTAATCATATCCCTTAATTATTATTGATAAAATAAATATTCTTGGAATATTTATTTAAATTCTTTTAAGTTCTTTCTATAATAATTCATATCATTCAAAGATTATATGTCACCTTCAGATATGGTGTAAAATATTTTGGAGTAGTTTATGACTATTTTTATCAAGGGGAGGTTTCCAAAATTCTATTTTTATTTAAATCTATCTTAAAGAAGATTTAAATACTCGCTCAACTTCCAAAACGTATATAAGGGAACCTCACTTGAGAGATGTTATTTATTGGGCTGCCCGGTCCTATACTTGCTAAAACTATCTTGTCACTCACATCTTGATTCTTTCAAGCATCGATATGAGTCTTTTGGTTACCTCCTCAACGCTCGAGGGGTATGATTGATGTAACAAGTCTATATCCATTAACAAGCATCAGCTTGGGAAATATTGGTGAATTTTCCTTTCCAATTAGATACGACTACTTTGTGGAGTCCTATCAACAAGTGTTACACTTGGGGAAAAGGGGAACGAACTTTACGTTTCAGAGTCATGGATGATATTCGAACTAGGAGACGCGTAAGTGGCCGAGTGGCGCCGGTCCAGCAATAGCCCAACCGTTGGCTGAGGAGTTCCAGAGGGCGGTAGATAAGTTATTCCGTCGGAGCTACCTTCTACATGTAGAGAACGACTGATGAGATGCATGACATACGACTGATCATCGTAAACGTCAGGGCATCTGGCGCGGCAATGCTCCCGTATTAGTTCATCTTCTAAAAGTGAGAAATTTCTGCAACACTGTTGGTGTTGGCAAGGTGAAAAAGTGTTGAAACCGGAATTGCAATATTTTTCGTGCAAGTTCCTCTTTTATGATAATTGAGAATATCTTGCTTATCTTTTGCATAGCAGATATTTATTCAAAACAAATATATTTTTGAGTTACCTTGTAACTTCATCTCATACCTTATATTGGTACTACATCGTTAATGCATGGCATATGGTTTCAAAGATATTTTGGACTGTTATATATTATCACTGTTCAATTATATTTCTGGTGGGCTATTGCTCACCCTTGCTTTATTTATTTATATCACAACAACAGCTAGATCAGATGGCCGCGCAAGGCGCACACAGCGTAAGCAAGTGTCAACCGTCAGAGGTTTACCGCTAAGGTCTTGGCTACCTTTGTTGAGGATGCAACTACTGGTAGGCTAGTTGTTAGCAATTGAGCCTCAAATGTATTTATATTATTGTATCTATTAATGGATGGCAAAGAGTATGTAATTGTACAATTGTAATTCTTTGGGTTGTAAGAACTCAAACTTGTGATTAATAATATTGTTGGTTACTCTGATTTCATCTCTGGGACTATAACGGGTGTGTTTTATGTTGTTGTTTTGGGTCACAAGGTTGTAATTTAAATTATGTTGATTTTGTGGTTGGATATTGAGACCGTAACGACCAGATCCCTGACCCTGGATCTGGGGGTGTTACACCGTTTGTTCAGACGATCGGCAAGCCATCCATTACTTAGGTGTTTAGACAAAGATGAACAACAGCTTGCTTTGGAGACGGTTCACGAAGGGATTTGTGGAGAACATCTGGCGGGAAGATCTTTAGCCTTCAAAATTCTCAGGCAAGGGTTTTTCTGGCCAAAGATGAAAGAAGATGCATCCGAATATGCCAAGAGGTGTAGATAGTGCCAACTTTTCAGCACAATACCGAAACAACCACCCGAAGAAATGTCCTCAGTCCTTAGCCCGATCCCATTTGCTAAGTGGGCGGTCGATATTGTGGGGATCCTACCCACCAGCACTAAGCAAGCGAAATACTGTATTGTGGCAATCGACTATATGACTAAGTGGATAGAAACAAAACCCCTTTCGGCCATTACCGAAGAGGCCGCGAAGAAATTCATGCTGGAACAGGTCATCTTGAGGTTTGGCATACCTATGGTGTGTGTGTCGGATAATGGTACTCAATTCATTGGGAGCAAGTTCAGAAAATTCCTGGCTCAATTCGGGATAAAACAGAAGTTCAGTTCGGTAGGGCATCCCCAGGGAAATGGGGCGATCGAGGCGGCCAACAAAATCATTTTTGATAGAATCAAGAAAAGGCTAGGGGAAGCTAAAGGACTTTGGGCCGAAGAACTACCATGGGTCCTATGGGCTTACCGAACTACTACAAGATCTTCAACCGGACAAACGCCTTTCAAACTGGCCTTCGGGACTGATGCCCTTCTACCTGTTGAAGTTGGTTTAGAGTCTTACCGAACAGAAGTGTTTAACGTTGAGACAAATGAGTTCGGACTCCGAGCGAATGCGGACTTACTGGAAGAAGAAAGAGAGGCTGCCCACCAAAGAAACTTAAGATACCAACTACAGGCAGCTCAGTACTATGATTCGGGGGTGAAGAAGAGATCGTTCCAAGTCGGGGACTTAGTACTTCGGGAGTTAGCCACCTCCATGCCAGCCAAAAAGGGCAAACTTATGCCCAACTGGGAAGGTCCATACATGGTAATTGAAGTGGTTCGACCGGGCACCTACAAATTGGCTCATCCGGACGGTAGCCCAATCAAAAACACATGGCATGCCGCTCGCCTTCGCCGTTTCTACCAGTAAGCTTACTAGACGTATTCTTTAAGCTTTTTCATTCAGTATTTTGCTTTGTGCGAGTTAATTTCGAATTCCCTAAGTGAGCATCAATCTGTAATCTAAAATTATGTACAACCTCTTTGCATGCATAATTAATGAAAGATTGTTTGCCCCATTTCCATATTCATTATTATTAGCCAAGTACACTGATAACCGAACGGTTAAGTACACAAGATTAAGCTAAATGGACCCATGTTTGGGGCCGACCGAATAAAACATGCGACCTTTATCTTGTTTAATATTTTAATACATCACAAAGGCCTAACGGACCCATATTTGGGGACGACCGAATGAAATATGAGTCCTTGTAAAAGTCTTAGTATTTAAGTTGCTTCGACATCAATTAAGGCCGGGAAGACATATTTTTCACCGACCGAACGGGACCTTAATTATTTACAAAACCCCTTAAATACTTTGAGGCAGCTAGGTTACGACCAAAGATGCACAAAAAGGCAAGAATTATGCTAAGGTAAAAACAACCGAAGAAGCATAAAAATATAAGTAATTATGCTAAGGCAAAAATGGCCGAAGAGGCATAAAAATATAAGTAATTATGCTAAGGCAAAAATGGCCGAAGATGCATAAAACAAGAACAATTATGCTAAGGTAGAGTTATACCAAAGATGCATGAAAACGAAATTGTCCACAAATTATGCCAAGGCGATAAATGACCGAAGATGCATGGAATACAGACTATGCCAAGGTAAAATAAAGCCAAAAGAAGCATAAAATAAGGACAATTCAAATAGCCCGAAGGCGAGAACATCATGCCCGAAGGCGAAGTTAGAGTTTACAAGGCCCAAAAACTGGTAAAAATTACAAAGCCCGAAGGCCACCAAAATAGCGAAAAGTAAATATCTAGTCAGAAAGATCCTCATCTTCACCTGAGGAGACCACCAAGGGACCATCGGCTGTCTCCCTACCAACCAGATCGGTCATACCAGCCTCAGCATCAATCATCTGAGTATGATCAAAGCAAAGGGAATTCGCCTTCACCATGGCAGCGTCATAACCCATCTGAAAGCACCTCTCCTCAGTCAGCTCGAGGGTTTTCTGTAGCTTCCTCACATTCTTCCTTGTAGACTTGAGTTGCTTGTTTCTCCATTCGATACGCGCCCGGAGGGTGTCCAACTCCTTCAGCTGCTCCCTGAGAGCCTCATTATCGGCAGACAGAGTCTTGGCTTGACCGGTGACCCTCTCCAGTTCAATGTCGGAGTTCCGAAGGTCCCCTTCAGCCTTGACAGCCCGAACTTTCAGCTGGTCAACTTCGGCTAGCCTGTCCTGTATCCCCTCCACCCATTCGGCGACCACAGCAGCCCAGGAAACTCCCTGAAAATAAACAAGGGAAAAGGTCAAAAAACCTAAAGGCAAACAAAGTAATGGCATAAAGGAAGAAGGCTTACCATGGAGAGGAGGGCTAGCATCTCCGTACACGCCTCAAGGTCATTCACCTTGGCAATCGTCGGCCGATCGGCCGGAAGGATGAGGCCCCGGCAGAGATCGGGACCCATAATAGTAGACAGCTGCGGAGCAGGAACGATGATCTGGTCAGTCTCGATAACTCCCCAGGGAGGAGAATACACCTTCGGATCAGCATCTCCCGACCGGAATCTCTTTCGGGAATCGGTCGAGGTGGCCAAATCCAAAGTCAGATCTTGAGGAGGGGAAGAAACAGGTGGAGCTTCAACCCTCTCTCCCTGGTCGGGGACCGACTTCTCCTCCCCATCGGCCTGACGAGCAGCGGCCTCTTCTTCGGCCGTAGCGGTTGTAGAGAGCTGAGCCGTCTTCTTTCGCTTGCGCTCAATAATGTCCTGAAGAGAAGACACTGCACAAAACAACAGAGTGTTACACAACAGAATATTGAAATTGAAAACAAGTATCTTCGACCGAATATATAAAGCTGAAAACAAGTATGGGTGTTACCACTACCCCAAAGGGCAACTAGCCAGTCGTTATTCCTTCCGTCCGATCGAGGGACCTGGCCCATGTCAAGCTCGCAGAGTAGGCGGTAATCGTGCACGTCCGCTTGCAACAGGTCGGGATATGTCAACCGGGACGGATCTAAATCATACCATTGGCCGTATTTTTCCATCCTCGGCCCTGAAATAAATGTCCAGCTCTCATGAGTCCCTTTGTTGCTGGAATTGGTTTGAGCCCAATCGGCCCTACCGGTTCGACGGGCTATGGTGTAGTAGCCGTTACTCTTCGAGTTCCTTCGCAGCTCATAATGGTGCCAGAACAAGGTGGTCCTGGGAGTCATTTGCTTGGCAAGACATCGAGCTTGGAAAGCGTTGATATGGAAGAAACTGTTCGGGTCTAACTGCCCTATGACAATCCTCAATTGCTTCAGTATCTTCTTCAAGATCGGCAACATCGGTAACCGGAAGCCACACTTGAACGCCATCTCCGAGATACCGGTCGCCACGCCCCCTCCGCAGAGGGCGGGGATCTCGGGGTTGTGCCAGATGCAGTCCTTCTTCCGCGGTGTGAAGAAGAACCAGACATTCTTCTCCACCATGTACTTGGAATGAAAGCGTTCAATTTGCTCCTCAGTCAGATGTGACCGAAGGTTAGCGGCTGGGAATAATTTGGCGTCGCTGAAGGGCGAAACCTCCGAAGGACCAGCACCCTCGGTTGACCGATCCATGTCCCTGCATTCGGAAATGAAGAGACATTAGCTTTGTACTCGGACAAAGAAGAAGAAAACAAAAAGGGGGGAGGCCGAGTACAGTGAGCCAGGATCGGTCGGAGAATCCTAAAATCTAAGGCAAAGCAAATTAAGGATCGTCTAAAAGTTACAAGGGATTAGGACAGACCGAAGGGAGTTCTCAGGGTTTGAAGATCCCGAAGGACATCTCTACCTAGACAACTTCCAAGCAAATCCCAAGATTCAAGTAAGGGGTTACATCAGAGCAACATAACAGAAATTAAAAGGAAAAGACATGTGCGTGTTCTACTCAAAACGATAAGAATAAACTGCACAGGTAACTTTGCATATGTGTACATATAAATACATACATGTGTGTATGGATATGAAAAGCAGATATATACACAAAAGCAGGAATGAAAGTAATACAAGTGCGCGATTAATCAAAAAAGGAAGGGAAATAATGAGAACTTACTGGTTTGTTTAAGATCTCTGATAAGATCGAGTTCGCGGGGATAGACTTCTTGAACGTGAACGACGACTGAAATCGGTGATTTGGGGGCCTCCGGTGACGAAACGACGCTCCCAATTGCTACTGAAATATCTCTGGAAGGAGTTTTTGCTTTGAATGTTAAAGAAATGATATGTGCGTAAAAGAAAGAAAGAAAGAAACTGTGGAGTTAAAATAGAGAAGACGCGACGTTTGGACAGTGGGCGTTTCAAATCCAACGGCTGGAATTGAGGCGTATATCTCGAGGACAGACAACTGTCAGCCATAAAGGGACACGGCTTCCCAAGAGGCGTCTCAGTCTTGTCCCTCGCCATTCTTATCCGAAGGAAACGTACGAAGACAAAATTCCGAAGATGGGCTTGGGCTTTAGCCTTCGTCCTGAGGATAACTCCGAACGAAGCCTAGGGACATGTTAGAGGCCCAACTTCTTACTGGGCTGGACCGAAGGCCCAGTCACCGAATGAGGAGTATTGGTTAGGGGAGGCCCCAGACTGGCGAAGGCCCATATCATTCAGCTGTCTCCCTACCAACCGGATCGGTCATACCAGCCTCAGCATCAATCATCTGAGTATGATCAAAGCCAAGGGAATTCGCCTTCACCATGGCAGCGTCATAACCCATCTGAAAGCACCTCTCCTCAGTCAGCTCGAGGGTTTTCTGTAGCTTCCTCACATTCTTCCTTGTAGACTTGAGCTGCTTGTTTCTCCATTCGATACGCGCCCGGAGGGTGTCCAACTCCTTCAGCTGCTCCCTGAGAGCCTCATTATCGGCAGACAGAGTCTTGGCTTGACCGGTGACCCTCTCCAGTTCAATGTCGGAGTTCCGAAGGTCCCCTTCAGCCTTGACAGCCCGAACTTTCAGCTGGTCAACTTCGGCCAGCCTGTCCTGTATCCCCTCCACCCATTCGGCGACCACAGCAGCCCAGGAAACTCCCTGAAAATAAACAAGGGAAAAGGTCAAAAAACCTAAAGGCAAACAAAGTAATGGCATAAAGGAAGAAGGCTTACCATGGAGAGGAGGGCTAGCATCTCCGTACACGCCTCAAGGTCATTCACCTTGGCAATCATCGGCCGATCGGCCGGAAGGATGAGGCCCCGGCAGAGATCGGGACCCATAATAGTAGACAGCTGCGGAGCAGGAACGATGATCTGGTCAGTCTCGATAACTCCCCAGGGAGGAGAATACACCTTCGGATCAGCATCTCCCGACCGGAATCTCTTTCGGGAATCGGTCGAGGTGGCCAAATCCAAAGTCAGATCTTGAGGAGGGGAAGAAAAAGGTGGAGCTTCAACCCTCTCTCCCTGGTCGGGGACCGACTTCTCCTCCCCATCGGCCTGACGAGCAGCGGCCTCTTCTTCGGCCGTAGCGGTTGTAGAGAGCTGAGCCGCCTTCTTTCGCTTGCGCTCAATAATGTCCTGAAGAGAAGACACTGCACAAAACAACAGAGTGTTACACAGCAGAATATTGAAATTGAAAACAAGTATCTTCGACCGAATATATAAAGCTGAAAACAAGTATGGGTGTTACCACTACCCCAAAGGGCAACCAGCCAGTCGTTATTCCTTCCGTCCGATCGAGGGACCTGGCCCATGTCAAGCTCGCAGAGTAGGCGGTAATCGTGCACGTCCGCTTGCAACAGGTCGGGATATGTCAACCGGGACGGATCTAAATCATACCATCGGCCGTATTTTTCCATCCTCGGCCCTGAAATAAATGTCCAGCTCTCATGAGTCCCTTTGTTAGTGGAATTGGTTTGAGCCCAATCGGCCCTACCGGTTCGACGGGCTATGGTGTAGTAGCCGTTACTCTTCGAGTTCCTTCGCAGCTCATAATGGTGCCAGAACAAGGTGGTCCTGGGAGTCATTTGCTTGGCAAGACATCGAGCTTGGAAAGCGTTGATATGGAAGAAACTGTTCGGGTCTAACTGCCCTATGGCAATCCTCAATTGCTTCAGTATCTTCTTCAAGATCGGCAACATCGGTAACCGGAAGCCACACTTGAATGCCATCTCCGAGATACCGGTCGCCACGCCCCCTCCGCAGAGGGCGGGGATCTCGGGGTTGTGCCAGATGCGGTCCTTCTTCCGCGGTGCGAAGAAGAACCAGACATTCTTCTCCACCATGTACTTGGAATGAAAGCGTTCAATTTGCTCCTCAGTCAGATGTGACCGAAGGTTAGCGGCTGGGAATAATTTGGCGTCGCTGAAGGGCGAAACCTCCGAAGGACCAGCACCCTTGGTTGACCGATCCATGTCCCTGCATTCGGAAATGAAGAGACATTAGCTTTGTACTCGGACAAAGAAGAAGAAAACAAAAAGGGGGGAGGCCGAGTACAGTGAGCCAGGATCGGTCGGAGAATCCTAAAATCTAAGGCAAAGCAAATTAAGGATCGTCTAAAAGTTACAAGGGATTAGGACAGACCGAAGGGAGTTCTCAGGGTTTGAAGATCCCGAAGGACATCTCTACCCAGACAACTTCCAAGCAAATCCCAAGATTCAAGTAAGGGGTTACATCAGAGCAACATAACATAAATTAAAAGGAAAAGACATGTGCGTGTTCTACTCAAAACGATAAGAATAAACTGCACAGGTAACTTTGCATATGTGTACATATAAATACATACATGTGTGTATGGATATAAAAAGCAGATATATACACAAAAGCAGGAATGAAAGTAATACAAGTGCGCGATTAATCAAAAAAGGAAGGGAAATAATGAGAACTTACTGGTTTGTTTAAGATCTCTGATAAGATCGAGTTCGCGGGGATAGACTTCTTGAACGTGAACGACGACTGAAATCGGTGATTTGGGGGCCTCCGGTGACGAAACGACGCTCCCAATTGCTACTGAAATATCTCTGGAAGGAGTTTTTGCTTTGAATGTTAAAGAAATGATATGTGCGTAAAAGAAAGAAAGAAAGAAACTGTGGAGTTAAAATAGAGAAGACGCGACGTTTGGACAGTGGGCATTTCAAATCCAACGGCTGGAATTGAGGCGTATATCTCGAGGACAGACAGCTGTCAGCCATAAAGGGACACGGCTTCCCAAGAGGCGTCTCAGTCTTGTCCCTCGCCATTCTTATCCGAAGGAAACGTACGAAGACAAAATTCCGAAGATGGGCTTGGGCTTTAGCCTTCGTCATGAGGATAACTCCGAACGAAGCCTAGGGACATGTTAGAGGCCCAACTTCTTACTGGGCTGGACCGAAGGCCCAGTCACCGAATGAGGAGTATTGGTTAGGGGAGGCCCCAGACTGGTGAAGGCCCATATCATTCGGCCCAGATATTTGTAACGGTCCATTCAGTTGTATGTCCCTGGGAACGTGGGAGCGTGGGACACGTTCTCCACTCGCTTCACTCTCCGATAACTGCCAGTATAGAGGATAAGAGGTTAAGAGAGGTTTGGGTTCTTTCATTCAATCACTGACACACAATTTACACAATACAAACACTCTACGTTCAAGATTACTCATTCTCAAAAACCAGTTAACTTATTCTCACACCGGAGGTGAATCGGGGGGCAACGCCCTCGCATTCTTCTTCGCTTGCAGGTCCGACCGAACGGATACACTGACGGAAACTGGTTGCAACAATGTTGATGATATTTTGTTGTTTGGAACCAATATTGAGATTATTAACGAGACAAAAAGGTTCTTGAAAAGTCATTTTGAAATGAAAGATATGGGTACTGCAAGTGTGATTCTTGGTATCAAGCTGACAGAATCAGTTGATGGAATAACCATGACACAATCTCATTATATAGAGAAATCTATACTTGAGAAATATGGTTATTCAAAATGTAGAATCGCTAGCATTCCATATGATTCAAAAGTTGCACTTGTCAAGAATAAGTCAGGAGCTCCTGTGTCTCAGTTAAGGTATTCTCAGATTATTGGAAGTTTGCACTATCTTGCTAACTGTACTAGACCAGATATTTCATATTCTATGTCTAAGTTGGCTAGATATACAAGCTGTCCAAACAAGTCCCACTGGGAAGCATTGGATAGAGTTCTTAGATATCTGAAAGGTACTATATCCCTAGGATTGCATTATAGAAGATTTCCTGGTGTAATTGAAGGGTATAGTGATGCAAGTTGGATAGCTAAGAAATCTGGTACCAATGGAGTCACAGGATATGTGTTTACACTAGCTGGTGGAGCAATATCCTGGAAGTCGTCTAAACAGACGATAATAACTCGGTCTACATTTGAGGCTGAATTGTGTGCTTTAGATGCCACGGGGACGGAAGCTGAATGGTTACATGGACTTATGTCTATGATACCTATAGTCAGTAGACCGCTTCCAGCTTTTGCTGTTTATTGTGATAGCCGTACAACTATCGACAAGATAAATAGTAAAAAGTATAACGCTAAAACCAAGAGACATATCCAAGTTAGACTTAAGTCTATAAGGGGTTTAGTGTCTGACAGGGTCATTGCAATTGAGTTCATTGGTACTCAAGATAACATAGCAGATCCTTTGACTAAAGGACTTGAACACGTGGTAGTTCTTAAGTCGAGGTTGGGGATGGGACTGATAGCCCAACATGATTCATCTATGGCAGGAACCCAATACATCTGAGAGGAGATCCCTTGAATTGTATTCAATGTGGTAATAACAAGTCGTAAGGGTGAATTGGTAGTACCTTTATCTATAGATTGATACTTATGTATCTGGAGTCTATCCCCTGAAAACCTCTAAGGTACTGATACTGCAAGTATAGCAAGAGTTTTAAACTCTGAATGGGGTCAAGTCTTTATGACGAGATGATAGCAGAACATCTCTTAAGATGCCCAGCTAAGCGAATGTTATTGTGTGGTCGCAATTAGAGGAAAGGGTTATTCCTTGAAGCATTCGACGAACAGGATCGAGACATGACCATTAACGTCTCAAAGCCGTAGATTATCACCATAGCCTTTGACATGTCGTCGTCTATGGAGTGTGATTACATCAAACGGATAACGATTCAAGGTGAAATATTCCATCCTATCCGGTAGTCATCGAAGTAGGGGAATTAGGAGCAGTTCAAACCTTGATCGGTACTGACTCTGAAAAACATGTCATGTTAAATCCGATATACAATTCTGATATGGATTTGTGGGGGATTGTTGGAAAATGTTTTTAATGAGAATGTGTGGGATTGCATGGAGCACTCCGTGTTTGAACTTTGTAGCATGCCTTTGTAGACTAACACTACTACTAGAAAAAGTAGAATAGACATCGCCCTTTTAACATCGGTTCATGATGTCACCGATGTAAAAACTATCAATAACATCGGTCGAAAAAAAACTGATGTCTTTGATATATTATAAAATCACATTGTAAGCCAACCGATGTCATTGACATATTATTGACATATCAATGACATCGATTAAAAAATAACCGATGTCTTTGACATATTATGACATCGGTCAAAAAATAACCGATGTCTAAGGTAGACTTAAAAAAATTTCCTCTCCGCGCCCATACAAATAACTTTCCCCCTTAATATCCAAATAATTTCCCCCCTTAACCAAATTTTTAATTCCCATAGCTTTTCCCCCCTTGGCCAATTTTTAGTTTCCCCCTTTTCTTTTGAGCTCCTGTTTTAAACAAAAACAAAAGTGAATTAAAACAAAAACACAGATCTCTCCCTCACCTCACCCTCTCTTTCTCTCTCGACGGCTCACCGTCTCTCTCTCACCTCACCTCTCTCGACGGCCTCACCCCCTCTCTCTCTTTCTCTCTCTCCGGCCTCACCCTCTCATCTTAAAACAAAAACTCTATAAATCTCATCTTCTCGATCTTCTGCAACTCAATTGAATTTGGGTAAAAATTAACAAAAATGGCGGCGACTCCAGTTCCGATGGTAGAAGACACAAACTTCGAGGATGATCAATTAGCCTCTATGTTTACTGATAGATATTGCTAGGGCTTCTCGTCTCCTCGATAATGAAATTCGTGTTCTCAAGGTATTAATTAATTTATAGTTTAATTACATTTTCGATTTAATTGTTTATTTTGTGTATTTGTATGTGGATTAAGTGATGATTTGATTGTAGTAGGATGAGTTACAAAGGACAAATCTCAAAGTCGATTCGATAAAGGAAAAGATTAAGGAGAATCAGGAGAAGATTAAGCTTAATAATCAGCTTCCATACTTAGTCGGAAACATCATTGAGGTTTACTTTACTGTTAGTTTTCGATTAGTGTATTCTGTTTGATTTGTTTTTATTTTATTTTAGGGTTTGTAATTTGTCATTTTTAGTTACGTAATTGAGGTATGTTATTGCGATAAATTTAGGCTTGTAGAAGTGTTATTTAGATAAGTTATAGATGTCTCTTCGAAGTTATCTTACCTCTGTAAACTTATTATCCTTTGCTGCGACTCTCTGTACATATAAGATACTCATGTTTGTATGTTTTTTATTTTCTTCTTTACAGCTTCAAGAGTTAGCCAAACAACTTATTGATCTTTGGAATTTTATGGATACCTCTGAAGAAGAGAGGAGCTCATTTGACCATGTTACATGCAATGTGGCAGCTTCTGTTGATGAAGTGACCATCCTTGGCACCCTTGCTTTGCTTTGGATCTGATTGAGCAGGTATTTTAAAATACCAAACTTGTTGACCTACTCAGTTCATATATACATAATAAAGTGATCTTTAGGTACATCTTGAGAAGTGGCGATTCAGGTTTTAATTGTTATGGAATATACGAGCGCCCACCAGGGTGTCGTACATTTGATCTTGCTTAAACCAGGATGTTTTTCAAGTTACAAAGAGAGAGGTAAATAACAGTTACTAATGTCTGTTGACTATAATTATAATGAAGTACATGAAAATTTGGTACGTAATCCTCACTGGAACTAAACAGTATAGAAATTCTCAAAAACAGGTTCCATTACATGGCTATTACTGATGAGAAGCAAAGAATTATGCCAATGCCTGAGGATATGGACGATAAAAGAAGCATCCTCTTGCAAATTTACACCTTCTCTTTGAGGCACAAGCTGTTATTAGATAATCGCAAGAATGTGCATCAGATTTGGCACAAGTAGTTACTATGTAGAATCCTTATCAACTAATGTACCTCTATGTAGGTTGATGACAACTATTAGTATTCCATGGATAACAAGGAGACTGGTGTTCATGGCTGGATTAGTTCTGCTCCTATAGTCGAATTCTGGGTTATCTTCTCAAGCCTGGAGTTTCGCAATGGGTGGTCATACAAAGCAAAATCTTACAGTTCATACTGGACCTAACTGCCTAGCTGTAACATATCTTGAAACTTAAAAACATATCTGCAAATATAATTCTTCAAACTTGAACTTGTTAAAATAATGCAAGTTATATTGAGAACAAGGTGACTAAGGTATCCAGATATGTAAAATGCAAACAAAAGAGTAAGCTGGAATCACATTTGACAAATGTTTGCTTGGAGTTTAGGACCTATTCATTTTACAATAGGATGCTACTTTCCAAACAATCAATAAATGAGAAAGAGGTCAATATTGTTGTAATAGATGTTACAATAGGATGACAATAGGTATAATGCGAGCACTTTATGTAAGTCTTGGTGTCTCCTTGTATGTAAGTCTTAGGCATATACACTTTATGGAAAAATGTTATGTTTAGTTAACATATACCAGGTTATGTTACTTGGTCAAAATGTTATAAATGTTAGTTTCTTCTTGTCAATGTAGGTTTCAATAAATTGTTCAAGCAATTAAAATGTGAATGAACTATGCAGACCTAAATCTTTCATACGTTACTCTAGTGTAGTGACTGTGAGTTGGAGATGCTTCCGCTTGCTTGTTAAATTTGTTAAAATGAGGTTGGCATTGATAAAGAAGAAATGCAGCAAGTTGGAGATGTTTGCGTTGGTGAGATTAATCCATTGCAGTGAAGCAATTAAAACAGGACATAAGAAGGGCTGAAGTGCACGAGCAACTGTCGACCAAGTTAAAGTGGAGGGCATTGATACAAATATAGCAGTCGTGCAGGTATTTATTTACATTATTTACTCGCTGGGAACAAATATCAACGTGAGAATGTAGATGTTATCCAGATGACAGTATTAATAAGATAATAGAACTGTGAAGCAGTTGCGATTCTCTGGGGTTTTTTTTATTTTACGCGTAGTTTCATCAAGCTCATGAGTAGCTGCTACCTATTGAAGCTGAAACCTAGGCCAGGTGTGGTCTTACTGGACTATAAGTTCACGATTAGCTTATCCAGTTATATTTGCTTATGCATGTGCTCAACATTTCCTTAACATGCGCTTATCTTGATCGATGTTCAAGTAGCTTATCCAATCATATCCAGAATAGTCTACATATTCTATTTGCTCAATGCTTGACAACAATAATATTGTAATATACCTTTACCTCGCCGAGCCTTTTTGATTATTTAGTTAGACAAGCTACTTGTTTGTGTTTTTCTGTTTGCCTACGCTGGTAAATTAATATTTTCACTTTAAGCTAAAAATGGTCTGTTTATGTAAAATTTGAAACAACTTAAATTGACTTTAAAAATTTGTATCTGTGGAGTTAAAGATAATATCTGTTACAGTTAACTATTTGAATTTGCAATTTGGCTTGATAAAAATCAGCATCACCTGTTTTAAATGTAACTTGTACATTTTTGTTCGTTTCTTATCTGTTACATCTTTTACATTTTACAATTGATATATTGTTAGTAAAATATATAATCTGATATTAATTTATAAGTAGGATGACTATTAAATTACTTATACTTTAATGGTATTATAAGGATGACTTATAAAGTTACAACGCAGTTCCTTTTTAGTTAAGCACACAGGTAAATAGATCGAGTATTTCTTTCTGTAGCCTGTCATATAATAATATTCTACCTGATGTGGGCTTTTCTTGTTAGTAACCTGATTTTTTATTTCTTACTATTTGCAGTCCTGATGACTGGGAGTGTTTCCAGAACTACTTAAGCTGTTTAATCGGAGATGGCAGTAACTGGAGCAAGGGAGATCAGAACAGTTCGAATCATCTTCCAATTTCTGGTGATTGCAAGAATTTGCATGTAACCGATGAATTGGAGCACTCTTCACTTCATAGATATTTTCATTTTCAACTACAAGAATTTGCATGTAACCGATGAAGTGGAGGTTGTTTTAATTAGGTTGTTTTAAATATGGTAGTTAGAGTGGTATAGTTTGTTTTTACTTGGAGTATGTCAATTATGTTTTTGGTTTGGAAGAGGAATTTTGACTTGAAATGTAGCTAGTTTTTGAATTTTATGGGTCATTGTCTCATTGATGTACATACTTAATTTTTTGATAATGATAATGAAGTTTTTGTTATTTTCGTAAGTGTTTGAGTTTTGGATTGATAAGTTGCATCAATACATCATTCATTTTAGTATTATTTTGGTGCATAAATATATATATGAATACAGTAATAAATATAATACATTGTTGATGCTTTTCACATCGGTGCCTAACTGATGTTAATATGTATGATACACATCGGTTATATTATAGTGAACGTTGTCTCAGACACTCTTTGACATCGGTTAGTTGCTAGTAACCGATGTCCCAGATAGTATCTAACATCAGCCAGGTTCCAGGGAACGATGTGATAGATACTCTTTGACATCGGTTACAAACCGATGTGAAAAGGCAGTGAACGATGTAATAGATACTTTTTGACATCGGTTTAAAACCGATGTGAACGGGGTTGGACCTTTCTCTACACCCACAAAGACATCGGTTGAAAAAAGGCCA
Organism: Kitagawia praeruptora; assembly: GCA_037693485.1. NCBI lineage: Eukaryota > Viridiplantae > Streptophyta > Magnoliopsida > Apiales > Apiaceae > Kitagawia > Kitagawia praeruptora. Next base: position 8,480,183 of record CM075354.1, on the reverse strand, counting down.
GACATCGGTTTTTAGCCGATGTCTATTGACCTGTTTCTAGTAGTGTAAATGGATTAAAATTCATTTTTTAATGCCCTCCTTGGCCTATAAATAGAAAACACCGAATGCATCATTGAATGGTATTTTGACAGCTAAAGCTTGATACTCTCTCATATAGATCTCAAAATATTTGAGTGATTCTTCCTCTGAAATTCTCAAAAATACCCCACATTAAATATTCAGAAATTGTTTTCGTGTTTTATTTGGCGAACTGAGGTGATAGTCGCTGTTGCTTGTTCACTGTCTGTGTTGTGCTCAAGCTGTGCTGTTTTATCCTGGAAGGGAAATTGCAAGAACCATCACACTAAGTGGGGCAATTATTTCTTCAAGAAAAGTTAATTTCTCTCGAGAAATTAGCGACTCAGCTGTGGTTATGGTCGGTTAATCCGCCTACTAAACTGGAAAAGGAACTCTTGGAAAGCAAATTGGAAAGTTTCATAAAAGCTAAGAATTTCTTTTCATCCATTTATTTTACAGTCTCTGATTATATATTTGTTTTGCCATCACTATTGTTTGCTATCGATTTCGTTATAACTGTTCTTAATTTGCAATATATAATATTGATATAACTGCCTTATTTGTGAAATTTTCCCAACACAATGCACCACTGCTACAATGCACTCACCATATGTGTCCCATACGTGTCCATTGGCATGTTAAGGTCAATTACAAGGATTATTGGTGGGTGAAGATTGCAATTACAAATTTTAATTATCAAATGAACTATACACAATGGACTCTCGTGGCACAACACCTTAATCTCAACAATGTGACTCAAGTTTTTAGCTTTGATTATAAGCCACTTGTCCCTTATCAATCCATAAGTAAGTCCTGAAGAACATATGAAAAAAGCAAGACTATAAAAGAATTAAAAACCATCACAGTCGTCTACATATATGTTTTCTGTGTTCACTTCAGATTCAAATTATGAATGTTTTTCCATGAATGTTTATGCAGATGACATAGGTATGTTCTATGGGATGAAATTTTATAACGACTTAATAATGGAAGTGTAACAATTGAGCTTGAATTTGTAAATTTAAGTACTGAATTGATTTGTAAATTAACAGAAAAATAAAGGTTGCAAGGAAAAAACAGGTTTCATTTCTCATATCCTTTACAAAGAAGGTTGGTAGTGGATATATATGGGTGCCAATTCCCTCCACTATTTTCTAATTAACGAAATTACAATAAAGGAAACAATTACTGCAACTTGCAACACGCTTTCCCATCACGTGAGACGCATGTGCTCCGGATATTTTCTCCTCACCATACGCTGTCGTTTCATGAATTGCCTGGTCAACATTCTTGGTCAATAAATTAATAAATAAAAACAGAGCAATTGGTTTAACGTCATTTCTTGACATTGCCCCTTTCTTGAGCGTCGTTGTCCTCGGCGACGAATTGGGGGTAGCTCCGGCGAAGCATATCATATTCGACCCATGAAGCATCCTCGGGAGTCATTCCTTCCCATTGAACGAGGACGGAAACGACAGCAGAATTGTTCCGGTTTATCAATCTCCTGTCCAAGATCTTGGCTGGGTAAGCTGGAGAAGGAAAGTCGACGGCTGTTGGAGGGTCAATTTGGGTGAATTGTCCGGATCCAATCTTCTTTTTTAACAAAGACACGTGGAATGTGTCGTGGATCTTGGCCGTCGCGGGTAGTTGTAATCGGTAAGCCACTGCTCCGATTCGCTTCAAGACTTTGTAAGGGCCGAAGTACCTCGGAGTGAATTTGTTGTCCTTTGTGTCTTTCAGTGAGGTTTGTTTAAAAGCTTGAAGTTTTAGGAATACTTCGTCCCCTTCCTTGAACTCTCGTTCAGTTCTGCGTTTATCCGCATAAAGCTTCATTCTTTCTTGGGCTTTTTGCAGGTTGGACTTGAGAAGCTTATGGATCTCAGTTCGCTGTTGGAGGAAGGTGTTCACACACTCATTTGAAGACTTACCGGCCTGGTGATAATTAAAGCTGGGAGCTTGGCGGCCATAGAGGGCCATGTAAGGAGTCATATCAATGGCGGAGTGGTGGCTTGTGTTGTACCACCACTCGGCCATAGAGAGCCAGCGAAACCAGTGAGTCGGCCTTTGGTGAGTTAAGCAACGAAGATACATCTCAAGACATTGGTTTAACCGCTCACTCTGCCCGTCGGATTGGGGATGGTACGCAGTAGTTAATCTTGAAGTCGCCCCCAGTTTCTTAAAAAGTTCTGACCAAAATTGGGAGGTAAATATCTTGTCTCGGTCTGTGATTATTGCGTTTGGGGGACCATACTGTTTGAAGACATTATCTAACAGCAACTGTGCCACTTGTGATGCAGAAAATGGGTGTTGTAAAGCAAGAATGTGAGCATACTTGGTATATTTGTCAATGACTACCAAGATGGTATCTCGACCATGTGACTTTGGCAGCGACTCAATAAAATCCATGGTTATCGTGCTCCAAGCCTGCTCAGGGATTGGAATTGGTTGCAAAAGACCTGGGTAAGGTACGTGCTCGCCTTTGCACCTTTGACAAGTTTCACAGCTTTGCACCCAGTTGGTGACGTCCTTAGTAAGAGTTGGCCACCAAAAGTAGGCACTGACTCGTTTTATAGTAGCATTTATGCCAGAATGACCCCCCTCAGTGCCTCCATGAAGATTGTTAACAATTTGTTGCCGTGTCTCTCCTGTTTGACCCACCACTAGCTTACCTCGGAATCTGAGGTCCCCGTCCGTGAGTGAAAAATCCTTGGCTGTTTCAGGGTTGACAGCCATTTGAGTAACTACTTCCTCAAATTCCTTATCTTGTTCCCATGAATGCCTTAGTTCAAGTTTCCACTATGGGATCACTACTGTGATAGCCTGGGACTCTGCTTCTTTAAGCTGGTAGTTCTCATGTATACGAGAAAGAGGGTCTGCGACTACGTTATCTCGCCCCTTTTTATAGACTATAGAGTAGTCAAAACCCAAAAGCTTAGTTAACCATTTCTGTTGCATCAGAGTCGAGATTCGTTGGCTGAGGAGGTGTTTGATGGCCTCCTGGTCTGTCTTAATTACAAAAGGTCGTCCCAATAAGTATCCTCTCCATTTGTGTACAGCCATAACTATTGCAAGAAGTTCCTTTTCGTAGGTTGAAAGCCCCATGTTTTTCTGAGAAAATGCTTTACTAAAGTAAGCCAATGGACGCCCCTCTTGCATTAGTACCGCTCCTGCCCCTGTCATACATGCATCTGATTCCACTACAAAATCTTTTGAAAAATCGGCTACACCCAACATCGGGGTTTGGCTCATGGCTGCTTTTAACTGATCAAAAGCCCTTTGTGCTGGTTCACTCCACTTGAACGCCCCTTTCTTAAGGAGGTTTGTGAGGGGTTTACTGAGTATTCCATAATTTCGTACAAATCTGCGGTAATACCCGGTTAAACCCAAAAATCCACGTAGTGATTTGATGTTGATTGGTATAGGCCAAGATGTCATTGCTGCTATCTTCTTGCTATCTGCCTCCACTCCCTTAGCACTAATAATATGGCCCAAATACTCGACATGGTCTTGAGAAAAAGCACATTTGCTAAGCTTTACACACAAGCTGTTACTTTGAAGAATTTCAAACACTAACCTGAGGTGTTGCAAATGTTCCTCGTAGGTAGCACTGTAAATTAGAATATCATTGAAGAAAACACATACGAACTTTCCGATATAAGCTTGAAAAATCTCATTCATTACACATTGAAATGTGGCTGGGGCGTTGGTGAGGCCAAATGGCATCACCAAGAATTCATAGTGACCCAATGATGTTTTAAACGCTGTTTTATACGTGTCATTAGCATTAACTCGTATTTGATGGTAACCACTCCGTAGATCAAGTTTGCTAAACACTTTACTACCATGGAGCTGGTCGAGCATCTCCTCAATAATCGGAATCGGAAAACGATTCTTTATCGTTATGGCGTTTAGAGCCCTGTAATCCACACAAAAGCGCCACGTACCGTCTTTTTTCTTGACAAGTAGAACAGGAGATGCATAGGGAGATTGACTATGCTTGATTATCCCACTTTCTAGCATTTCCTTAACCATTTTCTCAATTTCCATTCTCTGCAGGTAAGGACACTTGTATGGATTAAGGTTAACTGGGGAGCTGCCTTCCATTATAGGGATCAGGTGGTCCTGTGACCTGGGAGGAGGTAAGCGTTTGGGTTTTTCGAATACTTGAGGAAATTTGTTGATGAGTGGTTTAACAGCTTCAGGAATTTCTGCCTTATAATTGTCATCCAGGTCTGCTACTTCTATAGCAGAAAGTTGGACCAAGAAGCAAGCCTCTGCCCCAACTGGGCCTAACTGCTCACCATCTGTCACCAATTTCACTACCTGTCCTGTCTTTTTTGATTGCTGTAAGACGACGGTCTGCTCCCTCCACTGTAGAGTCATTTGTTGTGCTGAAAAATCAAATCCAACTTGGCTTACTTGCTGCAACCATTGTATGCCTAATATGGCATCATACCCTCCTAGAGGTAAAACGAAAAAGTCTGAGGCAAACTCCGTTGAACTCATTTTCCATTTAAGGTCTGTTATCCTTCGACTACACTGGGTAATTGACCCATCTGCTAATGATATTTTCATTGTAGGGCACGTTTCTGTAGGTAGACCCAACTGCTTGACCAATGTCTGAGATAAGAAGTTATGTGTTGAGCCTGTGTCCACTAGCATGGTCATAGCCTTATTCTTGATCTTCCCTTCTAGTTTGAGGGTGTGAATTCCCTGGGTACCCTGCAGAGCATATACAGACATTCCTCCTTCATCTTTATCGTCTAAGCATATCTCTACCTCAGGTTCAAACTCTTCTTCCCCAACCATTAGGAATAGTTGAGGTTTAACACATTTATGTCCTCGAGTGTAAACCTCGTCACAGTTATAACATAACCCCTTCTCCCTTCGTTGTGCCATTTCCTGAGGTGAAATCTTTTTTATCTCTGGCCATTTGGTCTGATTACTTGCCTTTCCTGTTTCTTTAGGAAGGAAACCCCCTGTAGTGTTCGAGGTTTTTGAGGAAATTAGTGTTGTTCCCTCTGTAGCCCATTTCTGACTACTGCCTGGTGCCCTTGCAGGTACACGAACTCTTTTCTCCAACAACTCAATAAACGTCTCCTGTTCACGAGCTTTTTCCATTGCTTCAGCCAACGTTCTAGGATTATAAACATACAAGGCCTGTTGTATATCAGCTCTAAACCCACTGAGAAAACTTGACAGGTAGAAGTCATCAGTTTGTAGCATGTGCCTTGCCATCACGTAACCCCTTAACTCTTCAAATTCAGCAATGTAAGCCTTGACAGTACTGGTTTGGACCAGTTTATTGAATTTGCCCACCAAATTTTCCTGATTGCCCGATGAGAAACGTTGCAACAATTGCTCCACCAAAGTCTCCCATGTAAGGTGTGTTTGCTCTTGTTGTAAGGTATGAAACCAGTAGTCTGCCTCTCCCTCCAGATATAAAGAAGCAAACACCACCTTGGTATAGGTGTCCATTCCAGGATTTAGCGTGAAAAATTTATTAGCCTTGATCACCCAGCTTCGGGTATTATTTCCATCGAACTTGGGAAATTCAACCTTAGGTAGCTTATAAGGTGTACCCACACCAGATCTGTACAAGTTTTGATCTCCACTATGGCTAAGCGTACCCATGTAAGTTCCTAGAAGGTGGTTGGGTTGAGTTTGGTGGTTAAACGGAATAACGGGTCGAGTTGGCCCCATCGTTGTATTGAGGTAAGGCATAGATATAGGAATTGGGTTACGTGGATCTGGGTGAACCGTTGTGTGATTCATCGGGTGTGTATGGGAATTTTGTGGAAATATGGGTGTGGTATGCATGATTACAGGTGGTGTTGACATGGTTGGAAACTGATGTGACATCGTTCCTCCAAACTGAATATGGGGTGTGGCTACTTTAACGGGTGGTGTGGTATGTAAATTTGTGGACGAGGTAGAATTACGTACGGAATTACTAGGAGTTGGTGGATTACCTGTAGCCTGTGCTTTAATGGTGTCCACCAGTTCCTTGATTTGTGTTGTCAAATCACTCCTATCTGACTTCATTTCAACTGCCAGAGAATTAACTCTTCGCCCCATTTCCGATACCTGGGAAGCCAGATCTGCCATTTGTACTTTATACTCATTCTCCTTCTGTAAATTAACATTTCGCACATCTTCTAAGTGTGATTCAAGTATTTTCAGATCTTTTTCATGCTTAGCTAGAGATGGCCCAGCCATGCACTGATACCAGTTGTAACAATTGAGCTTGAATTTGTAAATTTAAGTACTGAATTGATTTGTAAATTAACAGAAAAATAAAGGTTGCAAGGAAAAAACAGGTTTCATTTCTCAGATCCTTTACAAAGAAGGTTGGTAGTGGATATATATGGATGCCAATTCCCTCCACTATTTTCTAATTAACGAAATTACAATAAAGGAAACAATTACTGCAACTTGCAACACGCTTTCCCATCACGTGAGACGCATGTGCTCCGGATATTTTCTCCTCACCATACGCTGTCGTTTCATGAATTGCCTGGTCAACATTCTTGGTCAATAAATTAATAAATAAAAACAGAGCAATTGGTTTAACGTCATTTCTTGACAGGAAGCTGGAGCATTTGGAAATGTACAATCTGAAGTGCTGCTTCAAAAGGACAAGAACACATTCACACTCAAGCAAGGATGGGCATTTCCTCGAAAAGTTTATTTTAACGGCGACGAATGCAAGCTTCCTCCCCCTGATGCATACCCAGTTTTACCCAATTCGTCGTTCCATGCAATTCAAATTCATGTCTTTTCAAGAACATTGGCATGACTCATGTGTATCATTCTCTTCATCTCCTTGTAAATATATATTTAGCACTTGGACATCTTTCAACTTTCAAGGACAGTGTCATGAGCTATTTTATTTTGAGTGCAGAACCCAAACTCTTTACTTCAACTGAATGGAGTTCAGCTATATATATTCTGTGCATCAACCTTTTTTAATCTTTTCAATTAATTTTTTTTTGACAACATCTTTTCTATTAATATTTTAAAATAATCTATACATATGATGATATGAATAGCACCTTATATTGGATAAAAGTAATTACCCAAATCGCATAATATTTGTAAATAAAATGCGAAAAAAAACAAAAATTGGTTATCCCGATATATAATTATTCCCAAATTACATCTCTTTTTGTAAATAGTATGTAAAAATAAACCAATCTCATTTGCAATTTAGTTATATCTTGAATCTTTTTTCTACTTGATTATTTAATCAGTTACTATTAATATATCGATATAATTGTTTTCAGAAAAAAAAATATCAATGTAATTGTAAATCGAAGAACTTCACCAACAGTACCAAATCGAATGTACATGTTGTAATCCGTTAATTTCAAAAATTTATATCGCCGAACCATATAGTTTTCTTTTCTCCCATAGCTTATTGGAAAATGAGGACAAAATTCAAATTCTACATTATGTTTTCTAATAAATCATCTACCGTAATGTGGATAAAAATATACACAAAAATGATGACCGATGAGAGTGACCACTAGGCAGCAGCAATATTAGAGATGCACAAAAAGTCTTTTGGTTGGGTTTTATTCGGGTTTTTAAGAACCGGACTGGGTCGGGTTTTTCAAAAAATCGGGCCGGGTCGAGCCGTGCTTTCTCTAAAATATGAGATTTGTTTTAGATCTTCGGGCTGGACCGGATCGGGTCGGGCCGAGCTTTTTTAAAAAAAAAATTATGAATATGTAATTTTTGTCCTTTTCTTCTTTTTTTTTTCTTGCAAAGCTAATATATTAATATACAATAAAAAAAAGAATCTTACAAAAGAAACAACCTCTAAAGATTTACGCACTTGAACTTCTACAATCTAGAATACATAAAAAGAGACATTACGAAACCTAATACTAAAAAATTACTAGCATAATACTTGTTTTAACATTAAACATCATTGCAACTCAACAACTTTTTACTAATAATCTGCATAATTATGACTTAATGCGACCATTAGCCATATAAATCTTCTCGTATATGACCATTTCGAGAAACACATCATCTACACTCAATTAGTCTTCTTTAAAGAAGAGTTTGTCTTGTTTATTGTTGATTCTTCCTAACCTCATGATCAATCACATTCGCTCTATTGCTAAGTTTAATATTTTTGAAATTTATTAAAAATATTATATATTTTTAGATTTTATCTATAAAAAAAATAAATTTTTATCTGGATATATTAAAAAGCCCGGGCTTTTATCCGGGCCGCTCTCTTCATATAATAATATTAAATTATATTTGTAGATAGTGAGTGAGTTTTGGTAGTTAAAGTTGTAAATGAAAGAAAGAGAAATAAGTAATATAAAAAAGAATATAGGGATAGGGGGATGGAAAATAGGGAATGGGATGTAAAGTATTTTTGATAATTTTAGGGATTTATTATTTTTGTTTGGGGATTTACTATTTTTAGTAAGAATTTAGGGATAAGGCTAAACAGAAGCTCTTTAAAGAGATTTTGTCGGCAAGTACTAGAGAGGAGAGGATCTTGAAGAATGCCGCTTACAAGGTGGCAAGAAGAATGGCTAAAAAGGCAGTGGCTAAGGCTAAAGGTGAGGCGTACGAGGAGATGTACAAGCGGTTAGACACCAAGGAAGGGGCTAATGCTATATTCAAACTAGCGAAAGCTAGAGAGAGAGGGCGGCGCAACCTGGGTCCCGTTCGATTTGTTAAGGATGATCAGGGCAATGTTTTGGTGAACGACGAGGCTATAAAGGAGAGGTGGAATGAGTATTTCTTTGAGCTTTTCAATGGTTCCAGGGGGTCAGTTTCAGAAGGAGTGCAAGGTGTTAGTCAATCTTCGACTCGAACTTTAGGTGACTGTGAGCGTATCAGCAAGGAAGAAGTCAACGGTGCCATACAGAAGATGGGTAGAGCTAAGACGGTTGGCCCGGATCAGGTACCTATTGAGGTGTGGTTGTGTTTGGGGGAGGTAGGTGCTCAATGGCTAGCACATCTATTCAACCTCCTCCTCAGAGGTGCTATGATGCCAGCGGAGTGGAGGCATAGTTTTGTGGTACCTTTTTTCAAGAACAAAGGTGACGCCCAGAGTTGTAGTAACTATCGAGGTATTAAACTTCTAAGTCATACTATGAAACTTTGGGAGAGAGTGGTCGAATGCAGGGTGAGAAGAGAGGTAGAGATCTCAGAGAACCAATTTGGTTTCATGCCAGGGAGATCGACGACCGAGGCCATTCATCTCATCTGTCGTCTTATGGAGAAGTTTAGAGAACGTCGTAAGGACCTGCATATGGTGTTCATTGACCTTAAGAAGGCGTATGATAGCATCCCTCGCGATGTTATTTGGAGGAGCCTAGAAGAGAGGAGGGTGTCGTCATTGTATGTTAGGGCGATTCAAGATATGTACTTCCAAGCGAGGACGTGCGTTAGGACCCCAATTGGCGACACTAGCTCCTTTCCAGTGGGGTTAGGGTTGCACCAGGGGTCGGCCTTAAGCCCCCTTCTTTTCGCTCTAATATTAGATGTCATGTCGCGGGGGATCCAAGATGACGTTCCCTGGTGCATGCTTTTTGCTGATGACATTGTGTTAGTGGCGGAGTCGAGGGGGGAGGTGAATGCGAAATTGGAGCTATGGAGATCTACTTTGGAGTCCCAAGGCTTGCGTGTGAGCCGGTCTAAGACCGGGTATCTCTGGTGTAACTTCAGTGGTGAGTCCAATGAGGAAGAGGTAGAGGTTAGGATTGAAGATCAGATTGTTTCGAGTACGGACATGTTCAAGTATCTAGGCTCTATCATTCAGAAGGAAGGACAAATTGAGGGTGATGTCGCCCATCGTATCAAGGCTGGGTGGCTAAGGTGGAGAGCAGCGTCAGGGGTTCTGTGCGACAAGAAAGTCCCTCTAAAATTAAAGGGTAAATTTTATAGAGTGGCAATCCGACCTGCGATGTTGTATGGTTCAGAATGCTGGGCGGTGAAGAAGACACTGGAGTGCAAGCTGGAAGCGGCTGAAATGAGAATGTTGCGTTGGTCGTGTGGACGCACTATGCGAGATAGAATCCCGAATATGGTCTTCAGGAATGAGTTAGAAGTGACGCCCATTTCAGCGAAAGTTCGGGAAGGGAGATTGAGATGGTTCGGTCATGTACGCAGGAAAGGGGATTCCGCTCCAGTGAGGAGGGTCGAGAGTATTTCGGTAATAGGGGTGAGGAGGAGAGGCAGGCCAAGGAGAACTTGGGAGGAGCAATTGAGGTTAGATCTGAAGGCTCTAAACCTAAATGAAACCATGACTACTGATAAGAGCTCTTGGAGGCGCCAGATTAGAGTCGTGGATTCGTTTTTAGGGAATGGTACTGTTGTGGAGAGTCTCAGAGTTGGGTTGTCTCGATTAGCTTTGGCTTAGTTCATTGCTTTATTTTTGTATTTGTTTTTTCTATTTGACTTTTTGCATGTGGCCTTCTTTTGTCAGGGAGCTTTGCGCAGAATCGACTTTTGCTCTCAGTGGAGAGACCAGCAAGAGGTGAGTAGTCAGTATCATCTTAAGTAAGACCCATGAGGACCAGGTCATGGGCTCAGGTATGGCATCGAACTTTTCCAATCATAAGCTTCTTTGTATATAGCACACACTATTTTTGCTGCACTCTAAGCCGGGGGTCTTCACGGAAACAGCCTCTCTACCGTAAAAAGTAGGGGCATGGTCTGCGTACATCTTACCCTCCCTAGACCCTGCTCTGAGCGGGATATACTGGGTATGTTTGGTTTGGTTTGGTTTGGGATGGGGTACGGGATGTGAATGCTCTAATAATGGGGAATGACCAAAATAGTAAGTGTAAAGATGAGACGGACGGAAGGAGTATATAATACTAAAAACTTTGCATGTGTTCTAATCGGGTTTGATACTAAAATTGGTATAGTAAAACTATTTAATATAATAATTTATTTAAAATAATAATTTCTTTTTTTATAACTTTATTAAAAGATATTTTTTTATGTCCAAGAAAAATCACTTTGAATTCTAATTGTAACATGTAGGGGTTCAGATTTAAGAAGATTAAAATAATTATTAAATCATTTTTGAAATTAAATGAACTGTATATGATTAAAAATTATACATAAATTAGATTGTTTAGTTGGCAATATCCATTTATATTATATTATTTTATTAATAATGTTATTCTAATATAACTTATTTTAAATACAGATATCTACCAATAATATATATTGTATATTATTATATATTGTATAATATATAATATATTGTATATTATTATACTAAGTAGATCACAAAAATGTAACGGAAAAGTTTTAAAAAAAAATTATCATATAATATTGAATTTTTTTATTATAAGTAGTCATTATATATGAAAATATAAAATAAACAAATAAATACTTATACAAATAAAATAATATTGGATAAATAAAAAATTGAAAATGAGGATTAAAGAATTAATGGAGGCTATAACTAAAAGTTAAAAATAAATTTTAATTAGTTATAGAAGAATGAGGAAAAAGTGATGTCAGTAACTAAATTAGAGCAAAATACATCATTGCTAATCTATACTATTATATAAATTCCGAAACATTTAAAGTTTTGGTACCTATTTTTTGGTACCAATTTTTTGGTACCTGTTTTTTGGTACTTCGTGAATTTACTTATGTACCCTTCATTATAAAGAAAAATATATATTAAAACACCTAAAATAAATTTTAACATAATATAATTAATGGTAATTAGTCGATTGCCTTTTTCATATTTACTTTTAGTTGAATATGTTACCTTTTATTACATCTTCCAATCATTAATATTACCTTTCGAATTAAAATACGTTTTCTTTTTTGTTTAAAACTAATCTTACAATCATTAATATATCTATACTATTATATAAATTCCGAAACATTGAAAGTTTTGGTACCTGTTTTTTGGTACCAATTTTTTGGTACTTCGTGAATTTACTTATGTACCCTTCATTATAAAGAAAAATATATATTAAAACACCTAAAATAAATATTAACATAATATAATTAATGGTAAGTATTCGATTGCCTTTTTCATATTTACTTTTAGTTGAATATGTTACCTTTATAAAGAAAAATATATATTACAACACCTAAAATAAATATTAACATAATATAATTAATGGTAAGTATTCGATTGCCTTTTTCATATTTACTTTTAGTTGAATATGTTACCTTTTATCATTAATATTTCCTTTCGAATTAAAATATGTTTCCTTTTTTATTTAAAACTAATCTTACAATCATTAATATATATCCGAAAATATCGTACCATATTTTTCAATTATTAATAAAATCTATACTATTATATAAAAACCGAAACATTAAAAGTTTTGGTACCTATTTTTTGGTACTTCGTGAATTTACTTACTTACCCTTCATTATAAAAAAAAATAAATACACCTAAAATAAGTAATAACATAATATAATTAATGGTAATTAGTCAAGATACTACCTTTTATAAACAACTAAAAACATCAATCGTATCACATCTTTCCATCATTAATATTTCCTTTCGAACTAAAAGTCTAAAACAAACTAAAAGTCTAAAAGACGTTACCTTTTTTAATTTAAAACAAATCTTACAATCTAAAATAAGTAATAACATAATATAATTAATGGTAAGTAGTCAAGATATTACCTTTTATAAACACCTAAAAACACCAATCACATCATATCTTTCCATCATTAATATGTCCTTTCGAACTAAAACACGTTATCTTTTTAATTTAAAACAAATCTTACAATCATTAATATATACCCGAAAATATCACATTCATATAATAAAATTAACGGTAATTAGTCGATTGTCTTTTTCATATTTACTTTTAGTTGGAGATATTACATTTTATAAACACGTAAAAACATGAATCATATCATATCTTTCGATCATTAATATTTCCTTTCGAAAATATCACACCAAAATTTTCAATTATTAATAAAATATATTAAAAATCATATACGTTGTTTATAATAAGGAAACATTATTATAATCTGTAAACATGCATGAGTATATTAAATTATAACAAATTAAAATTTAAAAAATTATTAAAATAATGATTATATAAAAACATAATTTTAATATTAAATAAAATTTATAACATAATACAAGAAACCCGTGCACTACAATACTAATAATTAATCGATTATCTTTTCAACTAAAACATGTCGAGTCTTAAGTCAATATGTTTAAGGAATGAAGTGTGCTTAAGTTTTGTGAAACTAGAATTTGAAATTATTTTGTATTTATCCTATGTAAAAATTATATATAATATGTCATCTTAAAATATGTATTCGCATAATTTTAATAAAATTATTTAAATATTTATTTATTTCGTGTATTTTCGTTTCGTGTCGTGTTCCCAAGGATAAACCCAAAACCGACACTAAATTCATCCGTATAATTTCGTATTCGTATACTTTCGTGTTTGTGTACCACAAAGGTCAACCCAAACTAGAGCGGGCAATCGGATCGTGTCGTGTACTTTCGTGTCGTGTATTTTCGTGTTTCGTGTACTTGAAGGTGAAATCCGTATCCACCCGAAACAGGATTCGTGTACTTGAATATGAAACCCGTATCCATCCGAAATGAATTCGTGTACTTTCGTGTCGTGTTTCGTGTATATATTATATAAAATTAAAAATAAAATTTAGTTAAAATTTATTAGTAAATATTATATTCATATGAAATATACATTAAATATTTTACATTTTCATATATAAATATAAATACAACTCTATAAAAATTTGTAAATATGTATATTTTTATGTAAAATATATATCCTTATAAAAAAATATTAATATATACATAAAATCTATAAGTACTAAATTATTAACATCTTTATTTCGTGTACTTTCGTGTACTTTCGTGTACCCAAAATGAAAACCCATATCCGACACTAAATCTATCGTGTAATTTCGTGTATGTTTAATATATATTCTTTGTATAGTTGTAAATTTGATGAAAGGACGCAGAATCAGTAATGCTACAACCATCAAATTGGGTACCAAATTTTGACACCAAATAATGTGGTACTAATTAGTTGGTATTTTGTGATATTTTAATTGGATGGCCTTAGCGGGCCCATTATTGTTATAACCAATCAAATTAATGTCATGTCATTTGGTGTCAAAATTTGGGAACTAATTTGGTGGTTGTAGCATTTTTCGTAAAATATATATGCAAAATTGAATCTAAAATTCAACGAAATCTCTTTATCTCTAAGATTTATACCAAACTTTAATCTAAAAATAGTATTAGAAAATGCAATAAATTCCACGAGATTTCTTTTGAATATGAGATTTTAAAGAATTATAATTCATATCTAATAATTTTTAGAAATGACAACATTATTTAGAATGGGAAAATTTTAAAGATTTGATTAAATACACCAAAATTTTAAATATTTTTCCTAAACTTTAAATCAAATACCCAAACTTTTGAAATCCAAAATAAATAAATCTCAGATTCAAAACTTGAATTCATTCCCTTATATGTCTCCTTCTACGTACATAATATTATTCTAAGTGCAGCCAACTAGTTATCTAGAAGACTAGAAGAATCAAAATATTCATGCATTTACCTCTTCTGACATCACACATATTGGCATCTATAAATACACAAGCATGAGCATACAACAGGAATAACTGAGTGCAGCGTCAAAACTCAAAAGTATTGTGTGTGAGAAAATTTACAAGTGTTTGCAAGAAAAAAGAAAAGATGTGTGGCACCACAGAGCAGGGTCATGCCATTAGACTTTCATCATCTTCTCCGGAAAATGTTTCTCCAGATACAAGGGATAATGGTGCAAGCAGGAACTTATCGTCCGATGCTGTTGTTAATCTTGATCATGACTACAAGAAATCCCGGATTTTGCAATGAACTTTAGCAACGGAATGATTTCCGTTGCAAACTGCCGACGGAATAACAACAATAAACAAGTCAATACAATTTTCTACTACAAGGTAACAGACTAGCGACAAATACTTAGCAACGGAATATTTCCGTCGTAAACGAAGGCGCGAAAACATCCCACCCTATTATTCTAACACAATTGCCACGGAAAACATTCTGTCAAGATTTTAGCAATGGTTTAGCAACGGATTTAGTGACGGGTAATAGCGACAGAATGCTTCCGTAGCTAAGGAAAATGCCACATTATCCCTTGACTGAAGTATTTTTGCAATGACTTGGCAACGGAGAAGATTACCAACGGTTAGCAACGGTTTACTTTACTGACGAATTTGCAATGGAATAAATTTGCCAACGGAATAACAACGGGCACTGTTAGCAACGACAGGACAACGGTTCCCATTAGTGACGGATTTTCAACGGATTTAGCGATGGAATAGCAACGGTATTCTGTTGTTAAAAGATCAAACTTTTTAATTTCCGTTGCTAATCTGAAGCTAATGTAGATCGGTCGTTTTTGGTTTCCGTCGCTAAGTCGTTGGTAATTGCAAACATGTAATTTAAGCTAGTAGCTCTTCTTCCATTTTTTCTTTCACACGTATCCTATCTTCTTTCGTTTTTTCTTTTCTCTCCAAAATCAAATTCCTTTTCTATTTACATCTTTCCTATTATTCCACCAAATAACACAACCTTGTTCCACATTTTAAGGTTAGTTTACTTTTATTGTTTTATAATTTCATTTTGTTTTGAATCAAAGCTCTAAAATTTCTTAAAATTTCATGATCTATAATCTCAGATTTCACTTCCCACCCTTCATCTAATCCATATTGCCGCTTGTTAATATTTAATTTCCACCCTTCATTTCACTTCCCCCTTTACTGAAATTTCACTTCCCCCAAATCAAAGTTTCATTTCCCTCGCCAAAATTTCATTTCCCCCTCTATCTTCTACGACAAGATATAACGATTTTAGTGAAGCGGAATTCTTTTAAAAAATTTACTAGATGTATTTGGTTTGGTTTTATACTGGTCAAACAGGTCAAAGTAGACTTTCCTTTTAACTGGTCTTGTCCCGAATGAAGAATCTATTTTTTTAAATTATTTTTCCGAAGTTCCAATCGTACGGATGACAAGATATAACGATTTAAGTGATATGGTAAATTTTTAAAAAATTTGCGGGATGTATTTGGTTTAGTTTGATACTGGTCAAACCGGTCAAAGTAGACCTTCCTTTTTACTAGTCTTCTCCTGAATGAAGATTCTATTTTTTTTTAATTAAATTTTTGACGTTCCAAATGTAAGGATGTCAAGATATAACGATTTTAGTGATGTGATAATTTTTTTAAAAAATCTAATAGATGTATTTGGTTTGGTTTTCTAACGGTCAAACCGGTCAAAGTATACTTTCCTTTTAACTAGTCTTGTCCCGATTGATGAATCTATTTTTTTAAATTATTTTTTTGACGTTCCAAACATAAGGGTATTAAGATATAACGACAACTAATCCCTTTTTGGTAAATTTTTAAAAACATTGTGAGATGTATTTGGTTTGGTTTGATAATGGTCAAACCGGTCAAACTAGACTTTTTTTTAATATTTTTTTTTGACTTTAAAACTTGACAAAGTAGTATATATTTTAAAATTGGGAAAAAAATTGTAACGAAAATACAATAAAACCTTGTTAAATTAATACTCGATAAATTAATGATCTCTCTAAGTTAATAATTTCTTTCGGTCCCAAGTTGAGCCAATTCAAAAAATTATCAAATTCGATAAGATAATAAGATAATAATTTTTTTGAAAACCCTATATAAATATACGGTCCCAATAATATTATAAATCAATAATTCCTTTACAATCATAAAAATATATGTATTACCCTTTTGTAAAATATGATTCTAGGGTTCTTAAAATTTGAATCTATATGAAACTCATATTTAACCATCGAATGTGGTAATTTCGTAAAGCATTAAAAAATTATTAATCAATGTTTTCGATTTCTTGGTGCTTCTTTTCGTGAAAAAAGTTAAAATATGTTGTTTTATCCTTCATATCATCTAAATATCCCATGAATATCTAATTTAAATCTCACAAATACTCATTAAATTTGTAAACAATATTTATTGAATTAATTGAATTAAGTATAAACATAAATTGTACAATTCATTCTATTTAAATGTATATAATTGAAAATTAATTTTCTTTGATATCAAAAAATCCCTATAAAATAATAATTATTAATTTATCGATTAATTAATACCTCTTTAAATTAATAGAATTCTCCGATCCCACCTATATTAATTTATAAAAATTTTACTGTAGAACAAGCGTGGATTGAAAATTTGGGCGGAAAATTTCCCCCAATAACAAAATTTCAGACACTACTTCCCCCTTAACAAAATTTCAGACTTTACTTTCCCCAAAAACTCTCTCGATCTACTCTCTCTCTCTCCCCCGACTCTCTCCAGGAACTCTCTCCAGGAACACTCTCCTGTAACAGAGTATACACATTGACTGGTCAACTCTGTTACAAGTTAATTATTTATTTATGTAATAAACTAGCGAACGGGAGTATTTTTATTGTTGTTGGACTTTCTGATTATTGGGCTGAGCCCATCTGGGATTAATGTAGTATTGGGCCTGTTAGCCCATCGGTGGACCAAGGGGATCTGATTACTTAGGGTTAGAGGAGAGATGTAAAGGGTTATGAGATGAATGATGTATTTTCTTATCTTCTCCCTTTTCCTTTTGTAATCGTGATTTGTGTTTTCCAATTGAATTAATTCCAGTAATTTACATTCCTGTCGTTTAATTTCGTTTAGTCTCTCTTTAATTCCTTGCTTCTATTATAGCTGGGGTTGAGTAAAAGGTTACAAGTGGTATCAGAGCGGTAGGTTCTCGGAAACGCTGCCGCTGAAATTTACGATGGCTGAAGGTACTCGGAAGAAGACGATGGAGGATAGGTTGGGGGCACATGACACAAAATTGGAGGAGATTAGCAGCGGATTGACAACAACCAGGGAGGAATTTACTACTCGGTTTGAGGGGATCCATGGTAGTCTCGCCGAGTTGAAGCAATTGTTGATGGATCTACAGGGTTCGAAAAAACCTGAAGAGGAAGTGGTGATACAGATTGAAGAAGGGACGGGGGTTACCATGGACAGTCATGTAGTGCAAATGGTGAACTCGCCGAGCAAGGGATCAGGTAACCAATCAAACTCTAATCCACAAGTTCCCACTACACACAACTTCACCACATATACCCTTCCATTTCCAACCAATCCACAAGGTTATCAGCCTGTTAATCCTCCTGTTAACCCATATTCCAACAATACAATGCCACAATCTCAGTTTGTTTACCCCAACACGGCTACCTCTAACAATACAGCAGGCCCGAACTACCAACTCTATGTCCCCCCAACAACCCAATACACCTACTCTACCCACACACCTCCTTTTACGCACCCGAGTCATGTCCCACCTTTAAGTCCAACTTCGGGGGCTAGGTTTGAGTCACCAAATTTTAATCCCATCCCAAAAATTGAATTTCCCAAGTTCAATGGAACAGACCCTAAGAGCTGGGTAATGAGGGCTGATCAGTACTTCGAGTTTATCCCGATGGATGATAGTAGAAAGATTAAACTGGCTGGGCTGCACTTTGAAGGGAAAGCGAGCGTATGGTTTCGTTATTATCAGGTGGGAAGGATTTTGAATAATTGGAAGACTTTTCAAGGGGATTTGATATCTAAATTTGAGGATTTAGAGACTATGGATGTTCAAGATCAGTTTAATAAACTGAAGCAATTAGGCACAGTGTTGGATTACGAAGACAAGTTTGAAGAATTGCGAGCATTAGTACTGTCAAAGAATAGGGGATTTAATGAAGAGTATTTTGTTTCGAGTTTCATAAGCGGCTTAAAGGACCACATAAAGGGATCAGTTAAGATGTTTAAACCTCAGAACCTTCATGATGCAGTGGTTTTGGCTAAACAAAAGGAAGGCAAATCTAACAAGATGACAGGTAGTAACAGTTTGAAATCAGGGTATTCCAAGTACTATGCGACGGGGGGTTTTGACACCAAACCAACTAACTTACTGGTAGCTAAACCTACATATCAAGCAGACACTAAGAAGGGCAGGTCTACTCTTAGCAGTAAGGAGTTGTTGGATAGGCGGGCCAAGGGCCAATGTTTTCACTGTGACGAGTTGTACCATCCTGGGAAAGACTGCAAAACGAAGCTCTATATGATGTTAGGCGAAACAGAAGAAGTAAATGGGGAAGATACTATTGAAGTAGACCAGGTGCTCACAGAAATGGAGGCGTTATTGAAGGAAGAGTGTACACCAGGAGAGATCTCCCTAAACGCTCTAGCAGGGAACCAGTCAATAAGCACCATAAGAATGCAAGGCAGGGTGAAAAATAGATTGGTAAACATACTCATCGATAGTGGGTCTACCCACAGCTTCATAGACCACATGCTAGTGAAACAATTGAAACTGGTTGCGGAAGTTATTCCTCCCTTATCAGTAACAGTAGCCAATGGAAGCACAACTGTTATTGATACGGCTTGTATGGCCCTCAAGTATTCCATCCAGGGGCATGATTTCTATACAGACTTGAGGGTGTATCCGCTGGGTGGTTCAGACATAATTTTGGGTGTTGATTGGTTGAGGCATGTTAACCCAGTTACGTTCGATTATAAGGCATATAAAATCAGTATAGAGCGAGATGGTAAGAGAATTGAGTTGCAGGGCAACCTTCCAAAAGGGGACATCCAATCAATCAGTAGCAAACAACTCCAAAAGATGTTTAAGAATAAGGCCCACATACCCCAGGGGTACATTTGCTTGTTATCTGGAGTTCCCGAATCACAGGAGACACAAGGTGAAGAGGTAGTATATCCACTTCAGCAACTCGTGATGGAATACCAGGATGTCTTCGAAGAGCCTAAGGGTCTACCCCCAAAGAGAAGTCACGACCATCATATTCCATTGCTAGAAGGTACTCAACCCATAAACCAACGTAGTTATAAAATTCCTTATGTTCAGAAGGCAGAAGTGGAGCGACAAGTGAAGGAAATGCTCCAGTCGGGGGTTATACAGGAGAGTACTAGTCCATTCGCGTCCCCAGTGATCCTAGTAAAGAAGAAAGACGGTACTTGGCGTATGTGTGTTGACTATCGGAAGCTTAATGAAGCCACAGTGAAGAATAAATATCCGATACCCATCATAGATGAACTGCTTGATGAGTTGAATGGGGCTAGCTGGTTCACAAAGTTAGATCTACGTTCGGGGTATCACCAAATTAGAGTGGCCAATGAGGATATATTTAAAACAGCGTTTCGCACACATCAAGGGCTATACGAGTTCAAGGTTATGCCCTTCGGGCTAACTAATGCACCTGCTAGTTTCCAATGCTTAATGAACACAGTATTCCAAGAAGAATTGAGGAAGAGCGTCTTAGTTTTCTTTGACGATATATTGGTCTACAGCAGAAGCTTAGAGGACCACATCAAACACTTACAATCAGTACTCGAACGGATGAGGGAACACCAGCTTTATGCCAAACGAAGTAAGTGCACGTTTGGGAAACAAAAACTCAAGTACTTGGGCCATATAATCTCAAGTGAGGGCGTGTCAACTGATCCCTCCAAGATCAAAGTAATGCAAGATTGGCCAACTCCTCGAAATGTCAAACAACTACGTGGCTTCCTTGGACTCACTGGGTACTACCGCAAATTTGTTAAAGATTATGGGTTGATCAGCCGTCCATTAACCAAACTGTTAAAAAAGGGAGCTTACAACTGGGGTTTCGAGGCTGAGGATGCATTCCAAAGACTCAAGGTAGCTATGACCACTACACCGGTCCTCATTCTACCAGATTACTCCATCCCTTTTACTGTAGAAACAGATGCTAGTGATGTGGGGTTAGGGGCAGTACTTATGCAGAAAGGTCGACCCATAGCTTATATCAGTAAAGCATTATCTCCGAAGCATCAATCTTATTCAACGTACGAAAAGGAGTTATTAGCTTTAGTCATGGCTACAACTAAATGGTACCATTACCTTCAAGGCAACCATTTCATCGTAAAGACAGATCACCAAAGTCTGAAGTATTTATTAGAACAGAGGTTGTCGACAATGTTGCAGCAAAAATGGCTCGCCAAGCTACTCGGTCTTGATTACGAGATTGTATATAAGAAGGGGGCCGACAACCGAGTGGCTGATGCCTTGTCTAGGTTGCCAACCCTTCAGGAGCCTGCTCAGGTCTGTGCTATATCCACAGTTCGACTTAATTGGCTACAGGAGGTAGTGGATAGCTATGATCACGATGAATTGGCTAATGATATTATGGCCAAGCTATCTACAGGGGACGAAAATAGTTCGCAGTGGCAGTACACTCAGGGGCTACTCAAATATCAAGGTAAGATATATGTGGGATCTCAAGGTGATATAAGGCGAAGAGTGCTTATTGAACTACATGATGGGGTAGTGGGAGGACACTCGGGTCAGGAAGCAACACTTAAGAGAATGAAGCAGTTTTTCTTCTGGCCTACTATGAAAAATGAGGTAACACAATATATACAGGAGTGTGATACTTGTCAGCGTGTGAAGACTGACCATCAATTTCCAGGTGGGTTACTCCAACCTCTGCCCGTGCCAAATCAAATATGGGAGGATATCTCTATTGACTTCGTCGAGGGGCTTCCCAAATCATTTAACAAAGATTGCATTATGGTAGTAATTGATCGATTCACCAAAGTGGGACACTTTTTGGCTCTTTCTCACCCCTTTACAGCAACACAAGTGGCTTAGTTATTCCTGGATAATGTGTTCAAACTACACGGCATGCCCAACTCAATTGTCTCAGATCGGGATAAAATTTTCACCAGTACTTTCTGGAAGGAGCTGTTCAGCAGTTTAGGGACACAATTACGCATGAGCTCTGCGTACCACCCACAAACCGATGGTCAAACGGAACGTTTAAATCGATGTTTAGAGCACTATTTAAGGGCAATGGCCAGTGCTCGACCAAAGAGCTGGTACAAATGGCTACCCTTAGCCCAGTGGTGGTACAACACCACTTATCACTCAGCCATACACAGAAGCCCCTATGAAGCCCTTTATGGTGTTTGTCCACGACAAATCTGCATCCCCACTGCTAATCGATCCCAAGTGGATTCAGTGGCTGAGTTTCAAATCCAACGGGAGGCTATGAACAAGGTTTTACAGGAGGCTATTGTGACTGCACAACAAAAATATAAACACTATGCCGACTCCAAGCGCAGGGAAGTTGAATTTAAGGTTGGTGATCTGGTCTTCTTAAAGCTCCAGCCGTATAAACAACTCTCGGTTGCTACTAGGAGGCATCTAAAAATGGCACACAAATATTTTGGTCCTTACCCAGTGGTTGCTCGCATTGGGACAGTGGCTTACAAGCTTCAGTTGCCTGTTGGGAGTATGATACATCCAGTGTTTCATGTTAGCTTGCTAAAGAAGAAGATTGGTAACAATGTGGGGGTCACTACTGCCTTACCACAGGTTGGCCAGGAAGGACAGTTGCTAGCATATCCAGTTAAGGTGCTCCAGAGAAAAATGGTTAAACAAGGAAACGCGACTGTAGTTCAATGGTTGGTTCAGTGGTCGAATTCAATTCCGGAGGATGCAACTTGGGAGAATGCTTTGCAACTTCAGCAACAATACCCCGACTTCGATCCTTGAGGACAAGGATCTTCTTAAGGAGAGGCCATTGTAACAGAGTATACACATTGACTGGTCAACTCTGTTACAAGTTAATTATTTATTTATGTAATAAACTAGCGAACGGGAGTATTTTTATTGTTGTTGGACTTTCTGATTATTGGGCTGAGCCCATCTGGGATTAATGTAGTATTGGGCCTGTTAGCCCATCGGTGGACCAAGGGGATCTGATTACTTAGGGTTAGAGGAGAGATGTAAAGGGTTATGAGATGAATGATGTATTTTCTTATCTTCTCCCTTTTCCTTTTGTAATCGTGATTTGTGTTTTCCAGTTGAATTAATTCCAGTAATTTACATTCCTGTCGTTTAATTTCGTTTAGTCTCTCTTTAATTCCTTGCTTCTATTATAGCTGGGGTTGAGTAAAAGGTTACATCTCCACAGTTTAACAATACACAAACACTCCATCTTCCTTTTGATTAACTACTCTCAATTCACTTTTAATTTGTTTTCTTTTGTAGGTAATTAGGGATTTGAATTTGGGGTTTCAATTGGGTATTCAATCTCTAACTGATTATGGATTTCAATTTAGGACTTTCAGTTTTGGGTTTTGTATTGTACTGTTTAGGGATTCGAATTGGGATTTTGTGTTTGGATTTTATTCTATATTATGTATACATATGTGTGTGTGTGTGTGTGTGTGTTATAGCCCTTTCATTTTATCCTGTATTATTCAGACATATATAGTTGCATACATACGTGCTTGCCTCAATGGGATGTATGTTTCATATTTCTTTGTTCTAGTATTGTTTCTTCGGTCTGAGCTGTTCTTCGAGCTTCAAAATTTCATCTAGAACTATCTTATATATTCATATTAAAGTGACGGTTTTTATTACTAAATACTAGTGATCTTCTCCCCACAGTTTTGTGGTAGTTATCAATTATCATTTTTATTATACCTTTTGAGTACTTATGAAATTTGCTCTTGTGATGTATTTGTTAATCACTTTGCACTGGATATGTAGGGCTGGCTTAAAGCAGTTGAAGTTAGATCGTTTGAAGAAATTTGAGTACTGCTTACCATGTAAGTTCATTTATATGTTCTGGTGTTAAGATTCAATAACAGAGTCATCGAAAGTTCATGTATAAGTTCATTTATGTTTTCTGGTACAGAGTCAGTGAAATGTGATAATAGTATTTTTTGCATCAACTTATGCTACAATATCATTACTTCTTTGCAGACTTACTAACTTGATTGTATTAAATGTACCTGAACTTCCAAGCTACAGGTGGATTGATTTTCTAAACAAAAGTTACTAAGGTTCAAGATCAGTATTTAGTCTATGTTAATTGAGTGGTTTGGAACCCTTTTTTTATACTAGATAGGCTGTAATGGCCTAATCTAGCTAATGGAATTTCGGGAAAGTGTTTGAATTGATAAGAGTCTTTTTTAAGTTTGTAAGTTAGTAGAGGCATGCTTCTAGCATAATGATTTGTCGTGTTTATTGGCTTTATGAACAATATATGTAAGAAAACCTCGCATAATCATATCTAGATACCTTTTATTACAGTTACAATTTAGTTTTGGTCTTTTGGATTGTGATTCAGTTTGCGGGAATGGTTGGTGCAGGATAAGGAAATTTTAGTTGCAACCATCTAGAGAATGGAAACAATGGCATTGACATCTGCATCGATTCGCCTACCGCAAGAACCAGCCAACTACGATGAAGTTTCTATGCACCAAAGTTATAATGGTACAAAAAAATATATAACATGGTTTTTATTTGAACTTGACAACGGTATATAAATTCCGTCGTTGAGCCCTTCCCTACGGCGTTTATTGCGACAAACATTTCCGTCGCCAATTTCCGTCGTTAAGCGATTTAGCTACGGAAACCAGCCATTGCCGACGGAATTTTCCGTTGCCAAAATCGGGATTTCTTGTAGTGTCAGTATGTTTGTGTTTGTGTGTGTATTTACGGTTAAATTTTTGATTAAAGATTTTCGAGTTAATATTTGACGTACCTCATGAGGAGATCCTTAGCATTGTACCTTAAAATTTTTGGAATCGACAATTACCGGGAAAAGAATTGTGTACATATATAAAGAGCTCTGTCATTATTTAATTTATAGAAAAGAATATAGTACCTTTAATATCTTATGGTGATTTTAGTTATGATTTCAAATTGATATTGATGGAGTTTATTTTTCATATTTTGAATCAGTGGGGATCCAACAGTTTTCGAGACTTACTGGAGAAATATGGGGGATAAGTGTACGGTGGTGATCCCCGGATATCAATCACTAAGCTACTTTGCTGATACGAAAAATTTGTGCTGGTTTTTGGAGCCAAAACTTGAGGAATCTATCAACAATTTGCATAATGTGGTCGGAAATGCAGTTGTCGATGATCATTACATCATTGTTGGAACAGGATCTAGTCAGCTTATTCAGGCAGCTCTCTTTGCTCTCTCACCGCCAGACCAGCCAAAGCCGGCCAGCGTTGTTTGTGCAGCTCCTTATTACTCGGTCAGCCACGTTACCCTTATTACATTTTATAAGTCACTGTTTTGAAGTTTTGAAAAATATCTGCTATGAAATGTGTCTCAGATTTAGATTAAGTAATGTTGTAGGTAACCTAACCACAAGATGTGGTCTTAATTAGAGGTTCATCGGACCATATCATATGTTGTTTATTTAGTTCATAGGATCTTAAATTAGTGTTTTATACTAAAGTCAACCGCGCAATCATACATACTCTTATATTTTTTATTTGTGTTTGTTTCCTCCAAACATGACAATTCTTGTGTTCCCCTGACCTTTCTTGCCCATATGTTGTCATGTATATTCTGAAATCCCTGAACAAAGCAAATGAGTAACGTGGCATGTATGATTAACATTCGAAGTCTGCTCTTGAGCCACATTCATGTACTTGTATATCTGCACTAGAAAATGAGCTGAGGTTCTTATGAAACAATTAAAGTAGTGCATGTTGCTGAACTTTAGATTGATATATGCAGTGTTACAAAGAGATGGCTGAATTCTTACGGTCAGGGCTTTACAAATGGGAAGGTGATGCAAACACATTCGACAAGGACGGACCATATATTGAAATGGTGACTTCTCCAAACAGCCCCGATGGTGTTTGTCGAGAAGCAGTTGTGAAGAAAGATGGAGGAAAGCGTGTTCATGATCTTGCCTATTATTGGCCTCAGTACACTCCCATTACGGCACCAGCTGATTATGATATAATGCTGTTTACCGTTTCCAAATGCACTGGACATGCAGGCTCTAGATTTGGGTACACGTACAACAAAATTCTATACTAATGGAATGCATCAATTACTTACCATGCAAACACTGGTTTCCTTATTAGTGAAAATTACAACTTAATTAGATCTTTGGTATTATGGTACAGTTGGGCTCTGGTGAAGGATAAAGAAGTGGCACAAAAAATGGTGACTTTCATGACAATCAGCACGATTGGTGTATCAAAAGAATCCCAACATAGAGCTGCAAAGATCCTGGAAGTCATTTCCAATGGCTGTGAAGATTTAAAATCTCCTAATGGAAATATTGATAACTTCTTTCACTATGGCCAAAGCATCTTGACCAAAAGATGGGACAAATTAAGGAACACTTTGAAGCACAGTCGAGTATTCAGCCTTGCTAAGTACCCCATCAAGTACTGTCACTTCACCCAAGATTTCTCCGAAGCACATCCTGGTAATTACTTAAAAACTTTTTCTGCATAATTCGATTAAGATAGACATGCATATCAAGTATCAAGATTTTCATTTCAAATTCCTGTTGCAACAGCTTTTGCATGGATAAGGTCCGAGGACAAGATAGATGATTGCGAGAAGTTCTTTAGAGGGCATAAGGTACTGACGAGAAGTGGAAGGCGGTTTGGGTCGGATCCAAAGTATGTTAGGGTTAGTATGGTGAGCAAAGAAGAAGATTTCGAGCTCTTTATAAAGAGGTTATCTTCAATCAACAATTTGAATATTATTTCTGCCGCATGAGTACTCCAGCTGGGTTTTCGTTGATCGCAAAGACATATAATTTATTGATTATTTTCTTTGTAACTTCTAGTTGGTTGAGAGCAAGATCTGAAGCCTCCTAGCAAGATTGTCTTGTGTTATGGAGAGCAACCACGTAATTTCTTTGATTATGCACTTCCTCTCCCATTCAAGACTTTACAAGGGCAATATTTTACACACAAGTGTGTGTACATAAATTGCTCGTGTTTTCTTGAAACTGAGGAGCAGGAATTAGAAGATGTAACGTCTTAATCTGGTGAAGTATGAGTTTGTTTTAGCATGTTGACAATGTGTGATTATTTATGGCGTCGCATGATTATACAGTTCTAGGTCCCCAAAAACTTGTCTAAATAATGGATATTGGGATACAAGCAAATAAACATGGGAGGGGAAATAAAAAATCCTTCTAGGAAACTTAAATGAGCATAAATCTGAGCAAAAACTCTTACCACTTAAATTGAAATAATAATTTAATTTCTCTAATCAACAGCTGAGAATGCAATAAAAAATTCCTGATCCAAAGTTATGGCAGTTGACCTCTATAAAAATAGTCACAGAAGATGGTTACGAATTGAAGAAAAATCCACCAACGTCTATTTCCTTGTTCCGACTTCTATGGACAAACTAATTTTCAGGAAAAAACTTCGAATATGCAATGTAGCCGCAAATGAAGAAGCATGGCTAAGGACTTCAAATGGTTGTCTGTTCTTTACCTCTTTCGTCACTGTCAATGGGCATGAATCTGTGATCCAGAAGTAGTTGAATCCATTCTCAGGACACCCTGATCGAGCAAAAGAATATGGGTGTTAGGTGCCTTGAATCTGTTGACCGTCGCCACTGTTGACTAGCCGGCGCCGCCGACCGCCGCCGGCGCCACTGTAGCTGCCGGATTTGACCACACCTAACCCACCTACCCCTTAGATTGTGTCTATAAATAGATATGTATGTAAGGATTGTAAATACATCTGAAAAAACCTCTGTAATCTGTTTATCCTCTCAGATCTATAAAATTATTTCTCTTCTGCATATCATCTTTATTGCTTCCGTTATAACAAATTGGTATCAGAGCTTTGGTTGAAGCTGCTGCAAAATTTTCGCCGGAATTTTTTTTAAGCTCGCTGGAATTTTTCGCCGGAGTTACTGTTCATCGTCGGAGAAGACGGCACTGTTTAGGCGGAGTTACTGTTCATCACCGGAGAAGGCGACACTGTTCATGCGGTACTGTTCATACGTCACTGTTCATACGTTACTGTTCATACGGCATTGTTCATACGGCACTGTTCACGGGTACTGTTCACAGGCACTATTCACTGGTACTGTTCACATATACGGTTCTGGGAGAAAGATGTCTGGTGGTATTAACGTTAAGGTCGAAAAATTTACTGGGAGAAATAGTTTCAGTCTATGGCAAATCAAGATGCGTGCCCTGTTAAAACAACAGGGGCTCTGGGCGCCGTTGAACACAAAAACAGCTGCTTCTACAAGCGCTGAGATGGCCATTCTAGAAGAAAAGGCACATTAAACAATTCTGTTGTGTCTTGCAGATGATATTATCACTGAAATCGCGGAGGAGGATACCGCGTCTGGTCTGTGGTTGAAGCTTGAAAGTCTTTACATGACGAAGTCTTTAACAAACAAGTTGTTGCTGACGCAACGTCTGTTCAGTCTGCGAATGCAGGAAGGTATGCCTCTTCGAGATCACTTAGATCAATTAAACACAATTTTATTAGAATTGCGTAATATTGATGTTAAAGTTGAAGATGAGGATGCTGCTTTGATTCTATTAGTTTCTTTACCATTATCGTACGAGAACTTTGTGCAATCGTTTATTGTTGGTAAAGATACTATTTCCCTAGAGAAGGTTAGATGTGCTCTTCATTCTAAAGAGCTGCGCCATAAGGCGACTGGTACAGGTGCAGATAATCATGGTGCTGGGTTGGTAGCTAGCGGGAGTACCGGACATGGAAAGTCGGGGAAGTATAAATCCAAGAAACCAGCTTCTAAGGGTTCGAGAGCTAATGATGTCTGCAATTACTGTAAAGAGAAGGGACACTGGAAATCCGACTGTCCAAAGAAAAAGAAGCAACATGATGCTGCTGCAGGAACTACTGCTGTAGCTGATGTTAATTCCGAAGAAGATATTGCTCTAGTTGTTGTCAAGGACACACATCACTCTGATGTGTGGATTCTTGATTCTGGAACGTCTTATCATATATGTCCGCGCAGGGAGTGGTTTACAACCTACGAGCGAGTAGACGGTGTCAAGATTTCTATGGCTAACAGTTTTACTTGTGAGACGGTTGGAATAGGCTCGATTAAAATTCGGACACATGATGGTAAATTCTGCACATTGAATGATGTTAGGCATGTTCCACTTATGACAAAGAATCTGATATCTTTGAGTAAGTTAGACAGCAAGGGTTTCAGTTTTCAAGGTGAAGGTGGAGTTTTACATGTCCGCAAGGGTTCTAATGTGATTCTGAAAGGTGTTAAACGTGGTACCTTGTATCTTCTTCAAGGTTCTACGTTAACAGGTTTTGTTGCTGTTGCGTCTTCGGAAATTGAAAAGGAAAATATAACCAGGTTGTGGCACATAAGGCTTGGTCACATGAGTGAAAGGGGGATGCAGATTCTGTCAAAAGCTGATCTTCTTTGTGGTCATAAGGTCACAGGTCTCGAGTTTTGTGAACATTGTGTTTTTGGAAAGCTACATCGCAACAAGTTTCCTAAAGCAATCCACAGAACAAAAGGCACACTTGATTACATCCATTCTGATTGTTGGGGCCCTTCCCGGGTGGAGTCTTTAGGGGGTCACAGATATTTTGTGTCAATGATCGATGATTTCTCAAGAATGACTTGGTTGTTCATCATAAAGCACAAAAGTGAAGCCTTCAAGGTTTTCAAGTAGTGGAAGGCGCTAGTGGAGAATCAAACATGGAAGAAGATTAAGAGGCTGCGAACAGATAATGGCATGGAATTTTGCTCGTCCGAGTTTGCAAATTTCTGCAAGAATGAGGGGATTGCTAGGCATCATACAGTTAGGGATACACCACAACAAAATGGTGTAGCAGAGCGTATGAATCAGACACTTCTGGAGAGAGCAAGGTGTATGCTCTCCAACGCTGGACTAACTAGAAGATTCTGGGCAGAGGCGGTTAGTACAGCGTGTTATTTGATTAATCGTGGACCTCACACAAGTATCCATCTCAAAACTCCTATTGAGAAATGGTCTGATAAGCCTGCTGATTACTCCAATTTAAGAGTTTTTGGTTGTACTGTTTATTATCATGTAAATGAGGGTAAATTGGAGCCACGAGCTAAAAAGGGAGTATTTGTTGGCTATGGGGATGGGATAAAAGGTTATAGAATCTGGTCTCCATCTGAAAATTGGGTTATACTGAGTAGAAACGTAGTCTTTGATGAAAATTCTATGTTTAACCCTACTGTGAAGTCTACGATTGTTTCAGAAAGTGGTGGTGTTGAGAAACAGGTGGAGCAGGAAGTCACTCAAGATGAGAGTGAACCACAACAAGAAGTTCAACAACCACAGTCAGAATCAGAATCATCAATACCAGTAGTAAATCAGCATAGTTTGGCTCTTGATCGATCGAGGAGAGCTAAGTATGGAGTGCCTCCAAAGAAATATGGTTTTGAGGATATGGTGGCATATGCACTACAGGTAGCTGAAGAAGTGGATCCTAGCTCTGATGAGCCATCCACTTACAAAGAAGCGGTGACATGTACTGAATCTATAAAATGGTTTGCTGCAATGGGAGATGAAATGGAGTCACTTCAGAAGAATAAGACTTGGGAATTAGTCAAGCGGCCTCGAGAGAGAAAGATTGTTACTTGTAAATGGGTCTACAAGAAGAAGGAATGAGAAACATCGGTTGAGGGTATCAAGTATAAAGCTCGGTTAGTAGCTCGAGGGTTCACTCAGAAAGAGGGAGTAGATTACAACGAGATTTTTTCACCAGTGGTCAGACACACTTCCATTAGGGTGCTACTAGCGATAGTTGCACATCAAAATCTGAAGCTTGAACAACTCGACGTGAAGACAGCTTTTCTGCATGGAGAGCTGGAGGAGGAGATATACATGACTCAGCCAGATGGTTTTCAGGTTCCTGGTAAAGAAGACTATGTTTGCAAGTTATTGAAGTCCTTGTATGGGCTAAAGCAGTCTCCGAGGCAGTGGTACAAGAAATTCGACAGCTATATGATAGGTATTGGCTACACCAGGAGTCCGTATGATTGCTGTGTTTATCACAGTAAGACAGCAAATGGTTCTTTCATTTATCTGGTCCTGTATGTAGATGATATGTTGATAGCTGCAGAGAACAAGTCTGATATTCAGAAGTTGAAAGGTCTCCTCAGTGCTGAGTTTGAAATGAAAGATTTGGGTGCGGCTCAGAAAATTCTGGGAATGGAGATTTATAGGGATAGAAGTAAAAGGAAGCTCTTCCTGTCACAGAAGGGATACATTCAGAAGATTTTGTCAAGGTTTGGCATGTCTACAGCAAAGCCCATAGATACTCCTAGTGCTGCAAATGCACATCTGTCTGTCGCTTTTGCACCTAAGTCCGCTGAGGAAAAAGAGTACATGTCTCGAGTTCCCTATGCTAGTGCAGTAGGAAGCTTGATGTATGCAATGGTCTACACTAGACCCGATCTTGCACAGTCTGTCAGTGTTGTTAGTAAGTTCATGGGTGATCCAGGCAAGGAGCACTGGCAAGCTGTGAAGAGGATATTTCGGTACTTAAAAGGTACGTCTGATGTTGGTCTCATTTATGGAGGTGATACTGAGTGTTTGGTAACAGGGTTTTCAGACTCTGATTATGCTGGAGATGTTGACAGTAGAAGATCTATGACTGGTTATGCTTTCACTCTGGGTGGTTCGATTTTCAGTTGGAAAGCTACTCTGCAACCTACAGTGACTTTGTCTACTACAGAAGCAGAGTACATGGCATTGACAGAAGCCGCAAAAGAAGGAATCTGGTTGAAAGGATTGGTCAGTGATTTGGGTCTACATCATGATCAGGCTACGGTATTTTGTGACAGTCTCAGTGCAATCTGTTTGGCCAAGGATCAAGTCCATCATGAGCGGACTAAGCACATAGTTGTAAGATATCATTTCCTAAGAAGTGAGACGAGAATTAAGGTGAGAAAAGTTGTTAGGAATAATTCATAAGTTGTGATGTTAAGAATAGAATTTACACATTATACTTCTTGTAATCCTGTTCTTATAAAGGATTTAGCACTTTATATAGGATTTATGTGTAAGACAGTTATCTGTACAGTTTAGTCAGGAATGAACAGTGTATCGGAGACTACATGTCAGGAACAAAGAGCAAATCCTGATGACAGTCTAATACTAATGATGATCAGATACTGATGCAAGATGAAATCCTGATATCAGTCTTGTTACTGATGATGTCATTATGGATGCTACAGAAACTGGCAAGTGCTATAAAACAGGATCGTTGTTTGAAGAACAAGCAAGAAGATATTATGAAGGAAAGAGTTTTCTATTGATGGAAACTATCGACTAGAAGGCAGAACATTGTCATGTATAGATTATATCTTTCTGTTATTAGTTGATAGGTAGCATTATAAATACTCTCTCTATATCATTGTAAAAAGTGTCGTAGTCGAACAAGCGTGTGTTGTGAGTTCGTGTGCGTAGCTCTGTATAAGGTTTGTATTCAAGAGTTCGAAACAAACAGAGAGAGAGATTTATATTGTCAGCAGCTGCTAAAGGTATTGTACACCTTTGGTAGAGTTTGTATTTGATCTTATTAATACAAACAGAGTTTGATTCATTCGTTTATTCTTGTTCATATAATCAAGCAAAAATCAGACACGATTATATAACTTGTTTTCAACCCCCCCCCTTCTACAAGTTATTCGAGTTAACAATTGGTATCAGAGCAGGTTGATTTCGAATAATCATAAAGATCTGCAATCATGTCTGGTTACAAGGATGGGAATACTAAAATTCTTATGCTCAAGAGAAACGAATATACTCTATGGGAAGTAAAGATGTTGCAACATCTGGAAGCAACAGATCCTGATTATCTTGACAAAATCAGAGATGGACCTTTTGTTCCAACAAAAGTCGTTGGACAAGCAACTGTTGATGGTGTGGTTGTTCCAGAACATACAGCAGAGAAGCCAAAATCTGAATGGTCAGATAAAGACAAGGAGAATGTTCTTAAAGATGCTAAAGTGAGAAACATATTATTCAACAGTCTTGATTCTGTTCTCACTAACTATGTTCTCTCTTGTAAAACTGCTAAGGATATATGGGACAATCTTAAGGTTCACTGTGAAGAAACTAAGCCTGTCAGGAAGAATATGAGGACATTACTTATACAACAGTATGAGTACTTTGAATCCAAGTCTGGTGAGTCACTTACTGATACCTTTGATAGGTTTACAAAACTCATCAATGAGATGGCCATGCATGGTAAATATTATGACTTGGAAGATATGAATACAAAGTTCATGAAAGCTTTGCCTGATTTCTACAATGAGAAGATATCTGCGATTGAGGAAGCTAATGATCTGGATGAGATTTCATTAGAGGCAGTATATGGAAAATTGAGAGTTTATGAACTTGACAAGCAGCAGAAGAAGAGCAGGAGTGAAGGAAAGATGAAGACTATTGCACTTACTACTCAATCTGAAGTAAAGAAGCTTCCTGAAGAACAGCATGAAGAGATTGCTGTAAAGAATTCAAGGAAGAAGAAAAGCAAAGAAAGTTCTGAGTCAGAGACTACTGATATAGACTCTGACAACAATGATTCTGAATCTGAGATGCAGGAACTCTTTGCTATGTTTGCTAAAGCTTTCAAGAAAGGTAGATTTAACAGGAGAAGATTTAGCAAAGGATCTTTTCAAAAGAAGGAGGAGAAGAGGAGTGACAAAAGCAAAAGTACAATTGTCAAGCTTGATAAGGCCAAGATCAAGTGCTTTAACTGCAGCGAGCTTGGACACTTTGCTAGTGAGTGTAAGAAGCCTAGGAATTCAGGAAAGGGTAATGCACTTATGGTCACACAGAAGGATTGGGCTGATTCCAGTGATTCTGAAGATGAATTGGATTATGA
This sequence comes from Kitagawia praeruptora, assembly GCA_037693485.1. Classification (NCBI taxonomy): domain Eukaryota; kingdom Viridiplantae; phylum Streptophyta; class Magnoliopsida; order Apiales; family Apiaceae; genus Kitagawia; species Kitagawia praeruptora. Next base: position 8,446,359 of record CM075354.1, on the reverse strand, counting down.
CAACATTGTATTGATGGCAAATGGTTCAGACAAACCTGGATCTCCAAAGAAAATTTCTCCATCCTCTGTTAAGGTATCACTTCACTCTCTTGATTCATTTGATAGCTTAAATTCTGATGAAATTAAATCTATCCATGCTGAGTTTAAGAATCTTATGACTAATTTTAGAATTCTTACTTGTGAAAGAGATGAACTTAAGATTAAGAATGATAAATTAGTTGATAGAAATAATTTTCTTGAATCTGAATTAATTCAAATGGAAGAATACAAGTTAAGTTCTGATAAAGCTAAGCATGATTATAGTGTTATTCTTGAGGCTTATGACTATGTCAGAAAAGAACTAGAGGAAGAGAGAGATGTAATTAAGACCATTAACATTTCTGGTAAAAAGACACAAAAAATCATTGAAAATGGAATTCGTGGTAAGGTTAATGGTTTAGGTTTTGATAAGGCTAGACAAGAAGAAAAAGTAGCTATTGTCAATCATGATAGTAAGGTAGAAGCTAATATATCTAAATCTGAAGGTAAGAAAATTGTTTCTGAACCTAATCATGTTAAATTTGTTGATTCAAAAGGTACCCCTGTTGTACACAAAAGGATTAACAATAGTAATTCAGATGAGAAAGTGTTAGAGAAACCTAAGAATGTAAACATAGGGTTTCTGTCTAAGTCTCAGTTGAAACAGAGATTAGATGGTCTTTCAGAGTCTAGCAAGATCAAAAGAAATAGGAATGGAAAAGAAGGTATTAACAAAGAGAATAATTACAAGAATGTACCTGATGCACCTAGGAAAAAATGCTATAAGTGTGCAAATCATAATCATTTGGCCCTAGACTGCAATCAAAAACCTTCTTGGAAAACTGAGTCCAGATTCCCCAAGACTCAGAAAATTCAATACCAACCACAAAAAGCTTGTTATCATTGTGGTAGTTTACTTCATTCTATTTACATGTGTAGAGAATATCATAAACTGTATTATGACTATTATTCCTTGAAATCTGAAACTCCTAGTCACAAACAGTTTGTGAAATTAGAGTCTAAAGTTGACTCTACAACAGGTAAAGTAAAGACAAAATTCTCAAAGCCTGTTGTTTCTAAATCTAGTAAGAAAGGATCCAATCAAAGTTGGGTCCTAAAAAATTCTAACTAGTTACTTTTTGTTTGCAGGGCACAGGAAAGAAGCATTCAATTATCTTGGACAGTGGATGCTCTGGACATATGACTGGAAAGAAGTCCCTGCTTACAAAGTTTGAGAGGAAAGCTGGCCCAGTAATATCTTTTGGAGATGGCAACAAAGGAGAAACTCTGGGATATGTCTCAATTATTTTGGGGAATGTCATCATAGAAAATGTAGCACTGGTTGAATGCTTGAAACATACTCTTTTAAGCATAAGTCAACTGGGTGATAAAGGTTACAAATCAATCTTTGACAGAGAAGGATGCAAAATCTTGAATATGCAGAATGGAGACATTGTTCTAAATGGTCAAAGACATGGTAACATATATGAAGCCAGCTTAAGTGATACATCTAAAGGAATTGTTAGATGTCTCTACAGCAAAGCAACAAGTGATGAAAGCTGGAATTGGCACAAGAAGCTCTCACATCTTAACTTCAAGAAGCTTAATCAACTTGTTAAGCACAATTTGGTGAGAGGCCTACCTCAGGCAAATTTTGTGCAAGATGGACTTTGTGATGCATGTCAGCTTGGAAAGCAAAGAAGAACCACTTTCAAGAGCAAGACTGAAAATTCAATTACTGAACCATTTCACATGCTACATCTTGATCTGTTTGGTCCAGTAAAAATTATGTCTATCAGCAAGAAAAGATATGCTCTAGTTATAGTGGATGATTTCACAAGGTTCACATGGGTGTTCTTTCTACACAAGAAGGATGAAGCTCCTCAGCAAATCATTGAACTTATCAAGAATATTCAGAATAACTCTAAGTACAAAGTTAAAGTACTTAGAAGTGACAATGGTACAGAATTCAAGAATTCTACAATGGAGGGGTTTTGTGTAGACAAAGGAATCACTCAACAGTTTTCTGCACCTGGTACACCTCAACAGAATGGTGTAGTGGAAAGAAAGAACAGGACTCTCATAGAGGCAGCAAGAACCATGCTTGCAGATGCAAAACTTCCAACCTACTTTTGGGCAGAAGCTATTAACACTGCATGTTTCACTCAAAATTGTTCCTTGGTAAATAGTCATGGAAAAACTCCCTATGAGATGATCAAAGGAAAGAAACCAAGTGTGAAATACTTTCACATCTTTGGATGCAAATGCTATGTCCTAAAAGTTCATCCAGAACAACTTGGAAAATTTGAAGCCAAATCGGATGAAGCAATTTTTCTAGGATATTCAGCATCTAAGGCCTTCAAAGTTTATAATCTCAGAACTCACATTGTTATGGAATCAATTCATGTTGCATTTGATGATAAGAAATTTGGAATTCTGCAAACTGATGAAAGCCATGACAAATTGGAATTTGAAAATCTGAAGAATTCTGAGATACTCTCCAGTGATGATGAAGGTTCTCCAGAAGAAATTTCTATTGCTTCTCAAAGGAGTGCTACTGTTGAGGGGGAGCAAATAAATCAAAGAGAACACAGTGATCATCAGGAGCAGACTAGTCTTTCAGAGTCTACTCCATCAGGAACTGATCTTTCAGAGTCTACTGAGGAAAGATCAGTAACTAGCAGCAATATGGAATCTACTGATTCTATTGATCAAAGGAGAGTTTTTGAAGGTGGAGAGAATTCTTCTACAAGAGATACCACTAACTTAGGGGGAGAGACTAGCAGAGTTAATTTACCACCTGTTAGAAAATGGACAAAGGATCATACTGAAGATTTGATAATTGGTGATCCAAATAGTGGTGTTCGAACTAGAAGATCAATTCAAAATGAATGCTTGTATAGTTGCTTTCTCTCAAAGAATGAACCTAAGAAGGTTGAAGAAGCCTTACAGGATCCTGATTGGGTAATTGCAATGCAGGAGGAGTTAAATGAGTTTGAGAGAAACAAAGTCTGGAAACTGGTACCAAGACCTAAAGATAGATCTATTGTTGGTGCAAGATGGGTTTTCAGAAACAAGCTAGATGAATCTGGTATGATTGTAAGAAACAAAGCAAGACTGGTGGCCAAGGGTTATTCCAGGAAGAAGGCATTGATTATGATGAGACCTTTGCACCTGTAGCAAGATTAGAAGCAATCAGAATGTTTCTTGCATTTGCAGCTCATTCAAAATTCAATGTAACGACCCGAAAAATTACGTGTAATTTATTATATTAAAATATATTTTTAGTTGATTTTACTGTGTGTTAGTTTATTTTTAATGCATTTAAACGCGTTATGATTTTTATTAAATAGGAAAATTATCTCATACGTGTTATGTGATTTCTGTGTATCATAGAATATTTTATTCTATTTTTCTGTAATTTTTATATTTTTAGAATACAATTATTTCGCATTTTAATTTTCGGACCCAATCCCTGTATTGTATTCCAGGCCTTATTTTCGATAAAATTATTTTTATATAATAGTGGGATATCTAAAAATGCATTATGTTGTAATTTTTGTAATATTCGTAATTTTTGGAGAATTTTGACATTTATATTATATTTGTTTAAAAATAATTTTTTTTCATTTTTATCCCATCAAAATTATTTTTAAGGCTTAATGATTTTAATTAGGGGTTAAAAATATTTTTTGGGTATTAATTTTCGATTAATATAAATAGGAATCATATTTTTTTTATTTATTAATAATTCATAAAATCAGATTTTTTATATATAAATCAATATGAAAATATATTTTCTCTCTCCTGTTCTTGAGGATCAAAGCTGAACTTGAAGGTGTTATTGATATCGGATTCTGTTGTTCTTATACTCAAATCGAAGCTCTTAGTACCCTCTTTCATAATCCATCATCAGTTTTTGTGTTGGGTAAATTTCTGATTTTCTATGAATTTTCTTTAAATATGCCGAATTAGGGTTCTTGGTCAAGAATTAGGGCTTTTTGATTTTGTGATTTTCCAGTTGATTTGATGATACATATAGCTTTAGGGGATGATATATGATTGTTTTACATCATCAATTTTATTGTTTATGTTCGTTTATGTGTTAAACGATTATTAGAGTTTTTTCGAATTTTCAAATCAATCGTCTGTAAAGTATGCTGATCGTTCGTATATTTGAAGTTGGGGGAAAGGTTTGTGATGTTATAAGCTTCAGTTTGGTACCAAAAACGTTGAGGTTGGTTCGATTTTTCTGGAAATATTGATTTATTTCGAATTTTTAATTATTAAAATTATGAATTTCTGTAAACCTGATTGTTTGGTTGATTTGATGATTCCATGTTTTATAGTAGCTCTTGCCATTCAATTTGATATATGATATGTTAGATTTTGAGTTCAATAACATAGAGAAATCGTGGTTTTAATTCTTGTTCTTGAAGTATGAATGTTCATCGGAAAACTTACTTTATTCGCCGGAATTTGATTTCTGGAAACATTCTGCTAGTTTGGTTGTTATGGGATGGTAGGTTGTTGAATTTGTGACGTTTTGGTATATAGAAAGTGACCGGTTATGTCCAAATTGAGCTCGCCGGATTTTCTTTGCCGCCGGCAACCTCCATTAATAGCCATGGAGCATTCTTGGTGTTCTTGGTGATGAATGTGTGGAGATGGTGATGAATAGTGCAGTTTGATTCAAAATTTTTCTAAACTTTTTAGAAAAATGTTTTTGGGTCATATTTTTTTATAAATTTTCTAAAATTCAGAATTCTTTTATGAATTATTATTTTAATCTCTAAAAATTAAATTAAATTAGTTATTTATTTTTAAAAAATAATTTAATTGATTTAATTAATTGATTAATTCATTTTAATTGATTAATTATATTAATTAATTATTATTAAAATATATAATTGACTTCATTGAATTTAAATCTTTTTATTATAAAAGATTTATTATTTTTATGAGTTGATTAATAAATAATTAATTTGAATATTCAATTAATTTAATTATTAATTGAATTATTCTTATTAATTGCGTATTAATTAAACCGTTTATCCGTTTTCAACGAGAAAAGTATTTCTGGAATTAGAAAAATGACCCGGTTCTTATAAAAATAGTTTTAAGTTAAAATTCAACTTTTAAATTTAGATTTACTTTTTACCAAACTTTTTTATTGAATTAGTTATATCCGATAATTAGGGTTTTGACCCGTTTTCTGTTTTAAAAATATTGGATAAAATCTTTTTATGATCTGATCAACGTGCTATGTGATTATGTGATCTACTTATTGAGTCTCTTCACGTGCAATGTGAATTATTAAGGTAGTAAGTATCGAGGGTTATGATGTAAATCGAGTTTTGATCGATATATATAGTTAATGTGTGTTAATTGTTTATATGATTTATATTATAAGATGACATTAAGAGTAGACGATGTTTTCTTTGATTTACTGGCAACGATGGTCGGATATCGTTTATTTTCACAAGGATTAATTGTTGAATATTGACTTAGGTTTGTCAGCGGAGATAAGTAGATATAAGGAAGAGGGTTGGAGATGGATGTAATATTCTTTGTGGGTTATGAGGAAGGTTGGAGATGGATGCAGTATTGTTTGTGGATTGTAATGAAGAAGGTTGGAGATGAAAGTATTGTTTGTGGAATTGCTGGTTTACTTGTGATGTGTTTTAACACCGGGAAAACGTCTATGTTCAAAGGGGACATTTCCAATTATTTTCTTCTGGCAGAGATATTGGTAAGCATGGTTAATACGTTCGAATTGAGTTTATAAGCGTTTACAAAATGTCAGAATTGTCGTTCGGAGACTGAGGTACTATCTTATGTTTGACTATAGAAGTAGACGCGCGGGCTCGATGTCAACGGATCAGACTCGTGGCAATCGCAAGAGCGTCAAATCAACGAATGATTGGAATAGAAGATTGTGATGCCGTAAGATAGAAGAAGAAGAGAATCGTATTACTTCGGTGTTACCCAATAGCTAAGGACCAGAGGCAAGTATTTTCTTGATCATCCTAAACACTTTTTATTCTCTGTTTCATTTATTCATATCATGACAAATAGTTATTGTTCAGAGCTATTTGTGATTCTTAAATATTTTTGTGCGAACACAGTTGCTTGATATTGTTACCCTTGATGTGGGAAAATTGTTTAAGATAAACTCTTCATATCCTTATTATCGTAGTAAATAATAGGGATGTGAACTGTATGTGAAACTAAGCATTTCCTGTTGAATTCGGAAATTGCTCTATTGGATTGGCAAATGGTAAAGCGTAGGAGGCCATGATGATTTCATGGTCCAGCAATATTTATTGGAAAGCGTAGGAGGCCATGGTTGCTACCATGGTCCAGCAATATTTAAGGAGGATATGGTAACCATACCATCTTCCTATAGGCTAACATTACTTGCCTATTTTGGTACCTTTATTAAAATCCGGGTTATACACACGGGTATAGAAATGTACCGGTGGTAGTATAAAGGGTCCCATTGCTTCTGAACCTGATCAGGGGGCAATGGTGGTTTTTTTTTATATATCCAATCCATATCGCCAGAATGGCTATTATATATTGTGAATTGGCAGATGATTCATTTTTATGACATGCCAAATGATTTCAGTTATGGATTTGAATTATATCACGGTTGTTGATTCAGTTTCTCTATAAACTGTTTTACATTTCAGTTGATTTTATGCCCCACTTATCCTGGTTTTATATCAAAAATTTTATACGCTTGCTGAGCATTTCTTTCGCTCATACTTGCTGTTGTAAATTCTAACATTTCAGTAAGGTAGTTTGGCGAGACGTATCCGCACATTTCAGAAAGAGAAGAATCATGATGCTATTGCGAAGATGACTTGACTCAGGATGTCTGGATTTAGAGTAAGATCTATTTTATATAATTGAGTTCTAATATTTATTATTATTATTAATGGTCTGGTTAGCCTGGTGTACTTCTTATCGAAGTTACACCAGTGGTTTAAGATTTGATCAAAGAGAATGTGGTAAAGAAGGAATGTTTTTTTTTTCTAATGGAATTTGGATTCTTGTTTCTAGCCCTATAGCCTTAAAAGATCTTGGTATGTTTGGGGTCACAAGTGTTATATTTCCAGTGTTGGACAATCACAAGTGAATGATTATTATTAAACAAATGTTTTATTTTGAGGATTTTCCCGTGACGACCAAATCTCCTGACCCCGGATTTGGGGGGTGTCACAGTTGGTATCAGAGCTGAGGTTATAGTAAACTAGAAACGAGAGTGTGTAGGAGTGTGTATAGCTAAGTAAGGAACGTCTGAGCTCATATAGAGTTCGTGTTGGACTATTGGATATAGTACCAATTAGTAAGTTAAGATTGGAGTACTCGTCTGAGATAGTTGTGCTGAACTGGATAGACCGCCTTGCGAATGGAGATGTTTACTGTGGAATCTTCAGAGATTATTACGAGTGGACGATGGCATACGATATCGATATTTTTTTAAAACGTGGAACGGAAGAAGCTTAAATTCGAATGACGAGCTATCGAAGGAATTGGCAAAGAAGACATTATGAGAGACCTTGGCAATACCTTTTCTTTCTATGAATTATTTTGATATCCCTCCTGAAGAGGTATTCGTTAAAAGATATATCTCCTATTCTAAACAGTGACATTTTGATACTTGTGTTCAATCTCCATTTTGAATCTCAATTGTTTCAGTGGTTACTATGAAACCTATTTTTAAATTTCTGAGACTTTCAACTTTTTGTTTTCTCCAATGATTAATAACCTTATTTGCAATATAGTACCACTTGTTCGGTACTTTCTTCCTGGTTCTTCTTTTCGGAAAATAACAAATTTGGAATTCCTTTCATATTTCTCTAATCCTACTGAGACGAACAACCCTATTTATAGGGGACACCAGGTATATCTGTCTGTGTGATAGAAGTTGGATGGGACGCCATCACTGGTGTGTTGTGTATTACAAGAAGGCTGATCACCTTTAATTGTAAATGTCGGAGCTAAGACACACAACGTCGGGTTCATGTGATCATATTGATCTCTCGGTTATTCTCTTATTTCAAATCAGGTTGCTTTAAAATTCATAAAATTCATAACCACAATTGTGGAACATTTGCTATGATATGGAATCTGTTCTCTTCAAAATTCCATAATCCTTGTTATCTCTACTGAATTTCAAAGGTATTCCAATCAGGTCAGAATGAGTTAATTTTGCTGAAAGAAATTAGATTAGTGATAGAATTACCGACCCAGCGGATCACGTTAACGGTTTCAAAGATATTATGTTAATGGAAAGTTGGTCGAGCCATATTTGAAGCGAATAATGATGGGTTGTAAGACTCTAGTGATAATGTCCTGGATAGAGACCATATAATTGAACTGAGATTTTGGAGAAGTTATTTACGAAGGAACACTATCCCCAGTTTTGTAAAGCAAGTGTTGATGATGAAGGAGTTAAGGAACCCTACTAGTTGCCTTAGTTGATTCCGAGGACGGAATCCTTATAAGGGGGGAAGAATGTAACGACCCGAAAAATTACGTGTAATTTATTATATTAAAATATATTTTTAGTTGATTTTACTGTGTGTTAGTTTATTTTTAATGCATTTAAACGCGTTATGATTTTTATTAAATAGGAAAATTATCTCATACGTGTTATGTGACTTCTGTGTATCATAGAATATTTTATTCTATTTTTCTGTAATTTTTATATTTTTAGAATACAATTATTTCGCATTTTAATTTTCGGACCCAATCCCTGTATTGTATTCCAGGCCTTATTTTCGATAAAATTATTTTTATATAATAGTGGGATATCTAAAAATGCATTATGTTGTAATTTTTGTAATATTCGTAATTTTTGGAGAATTTTGACATTTATATTATATTTGTTTAAAAATAATTTTTTTTCATTTTTATCCCATCAAAATTATTTTTAAGGCTTAATGATTTTAATTAGGGGTTAAAAATATTTTTGGGGTATTAATTTTCGATTAATATAAATAGGAATCATATTTTTTTTTATTTATTAATAATTCATAAAATCAGATTTTTTATATATAAATCAATATGAAAATATATTTTCTCTCTCCTGTTCTTGAGGATCAAAGCTGAACTTGAAGGTGTTATTGATATCGGATTCTGTTGTTCTTATACTCAAATCGAAGCTCTTAGTACCCTCTTTCATAATCCATCATCAGTTTTTGTGTTGGGTAAATTTCTGATTTTCTATGAATTTTCTTTAAATCTGCCGAATTAGGGTTCTTGGTCAAGAATTAGGGCTTTTTGATTTTGTGATTTTCCAGTTGATTTGATGATACATATAGCTTTAGGGGATGATATATGATTGTTTTACATCATCAATTTTATTGTTTATGTTCGTTTATGTGTTAAACGATTATTAGAGTTTTTTCGAATTTTCAAATCAATCGTCTGTAAAGTATGCTGATCGTTCGTATATTTGAAGTTGGGGGAAAGGTTTGTGATGTTATAAGCTTCAGTTTGGTACCAAAAACGTTGAGGTTGGTTCGATTTTTCTGGAAATATTGATTTATTTCGAATTTTTAATTATTAAAATTATGAATTTCTGTAAACCTGATTGTTTGGTTGATTTGATGATTCCATGTTTTATAGTAGCTCTTGCCATTCAATTTGATATATGATATGTTAGATTTTGAGTTCAATAACATAGAGAAATCGTGGTTTTAATTCTTGTTCTTGAAGTATGAATGTTCATCGGAAAACTTACTTTATTCGCCGGAATTTGATTTCTGGAAACTTTCTGCTAGTTTGGTTGTTATGGGATGGTAGGTTGTTGAATTTGTGACGTTTTGGTATATAGAAAGTGACCGGTTATGTCCAAATTGAGCTCGCCGGATTTTCTTTGCCGCCGGCAACCTCCATTAATAGCCATGGAGCATTCTTGGTGTTCTTGGTGATGAATGTGTGGAGATGGTGATGAATAGTGCAGTTTGATTCAAAATTTTTCTAAACTTTTTAGAAAAATGTTTTTGGGTCATATTTTTTTATAAATTTTCTAAAATTCAGAATTCTTTTATGAATTATTATTTTAATCTCTAAAAATTAAATTAGTTATTTATTTTTAAAAAATAATTTAATTGATTTAATTAATTGATTAATTCATTTTAATTGATTAATTATATTAATTAATTATTATTAAAATATATAATTGACTTCATTGAATTTAAATCTTTTTATTATAAAAGATTTATTATTTTTATGAGTTGATTAATAAATAATTAATTTGAATATTCAATTAATTTAATTATTAATTGAATTATTCTTATTAATTGCGTATTAATTAAACCGTTTATCCGTTTTCAACGAGAAAAGTATTTCTGGAATTAGAAAAATGACCCGGTTCTTATAAAAATAGTTTTAAGTTAAAATTCAACTTTTAAATTTAGATTTACTTTTTACCAAACCTTTTTATTGAATTAGTTATATCCGATAATTAGGGTTTTGACCCGTTTTCTGTTTTAAAAATATTGGATAAAATCTTTTTATGATCTGATCAACGTGCTATGTGATTATGTGATCTACTTATTGAGTCTCTTTACGTGCAATGTGAATTATTAAGGTAGTAAGTATCGAGGGTTATGATGTAAATCGAGTTTTGATCGATATATATAGTTAATGTGTGTTAATTGTTTATATGATTTATATTATAAGATGACATTAAGAGTAGACGATGTTTTCTTTGATTTACTGGCAACGATGGTCGGATATCGTTTATTTTCACAAGGATTAATTGTTGAATATTGACTTAGGTTTGTCAGCGGAGATAAGTAGATATAAGGAAGAGGGTTGGAGATGGATGTAATATTCTTTGTGGGTTATGAGGAAGGATGGAGATGGATGCAGTATTGTTTGTGGATTGTAATGAAGAAGGTTGGAGATGAAAGTATTGTTTGTGGAATTGCTGGTTTACTTGTGATGTGTTTTAACACCGGGAAAACGTCTATGTTCAAAGGGGACATTTCCAATTATTTTCTTCTGGCAGAGATATTGGTAAGCATGGTTAATACGTTCGAATTGAGTTTATAAGCGTTTACAAAATGTCAGAATTGTCGTTCGGAGACTGAGGTACTATCTTATGTTTGACTATAGAAGTAGACGCGCGGGCTCGATGTCAACGGATCAGACTCGTGGCAATCGCAAGAGCGTCAAATCAACGAATGATTGGAATAGAAGATTGTGATGCCGTAAGATAGAAGAAGAAGAGAATCGTATTACTTCGGTGTTACCCAATAGCTAAGGACCAGAGGCAAGTATTTTCTTGATCATCCTAAACACTTTTTATTCTCTGTTTCATTTATTCATATCATGACAAATAGTTATTGTTCAGAGCTATTTGTGATTCTTAAATATTTTTGTGCGAACACAGTTGCTTGATATTGTTACCCTTGATGTGGGAAAATTGTTTAAGATAAACTCTTCATATCCTTATTATCGTAGTAAATAATAGGGATGTGAACTGTATGTGAAACTAAGCATTTCCTGTTGAATTCGGAAATTGCTCTATTGGATTGGCAAATGGTAAAGCGTAGGAGGCCATGATGATTTCATGGTCCAGCAATATTTATTGGAAAGCGTAGGAGGCCATGGTTGCTACCATGGTCCAGCAATATTTAAGGAGGATATGGTAACCATACCATCTTCCTATAGGCTAACATTACTTGCCTATTTTGGTACCTTTATTGAAATCCGGGTTATACACACGGGTATAGAAATGTACCGGTGGTAGTATAAAGGGTCCCATTGCTTCTGAACCTGATCAGGGGGCAATGGTGGTTTGTTTTTTTATATATCCAATCCATATTGGCAGAATGGCTATTATATATTGTGAATTGGCAGATGATTCATTTTTATGACATGCCAAATGATTTCAGTTATGGATTTGAATTATATCACGGTTGTTGATTCAGTTTCTCTATAAACTGTTTTACATTTCAGTTGATTTTATGCCCCACTTATCCTGGTTTTATATCAAAATTTTTATACGCTTGCTGAGCATTTCTTTCGCTCATACTTGCTGTTGTAAATTCTAACATTTCAGTAAGGTAGTTTGGCGAGACGTATCCGCACATTTCAGAAAGAGAAGAATCATGATGCTATTGCGAAGATGACTTGACTCAGGATGTCTGGATTTAGAGTAAGATCTATTTTATATAATTGAGTTCTAATATTTATTATTATTATTAATGGTCTGGTTAGCCTGGTGTACTTCTTATCGAAGTTACACCAGTGGTTTAAGATTTGATCAAAGAGAATGTGGTAAAGAAGGAATGTTTTTTTTTTCTAATGGAATTTGGATTCTTGTTTCTAGCCCTATAGCCTTAAAAGATCTTGGTATGTTTGGGGTCACAAGTGTTATATTTCCAGTGTTGGACAATCACAAGTGAATGATTATTATTAAACAAATGTTTTATTTTGAGGATTTTCCCGTGACGACCAAATCTCCTGACCCCGGATTTGGGGGGTGTCACATTCAAGGTATACCTGATGGATGTAAAGAGTGCTTTTCTAAATGGCAAACTTGATGAGGAAGTGTATGTGGAACAACCACCTGGATTTGTTGATCCAAAGTTTCCAAATCATGTCTACAAACTTGACAAGGCACTCTATGGACTAAAGCAGGCACCAAGAGCATGGTATGAGACTTTGTCTAAATTTCTTCTTGAAAATGGCTTCACAAGAGGTACAATTGACAAAACTCTATTCTTTAGAAAGATAAAAGGTGAATTGCTTTTAGTTCAAGTTTATGTTGATGATATTATTTTTGGTTCTACTAATGAAAAGTTGTGTGCTAAGTTTAGCAAGCTTATGCAGTCTAAGTATCAGATGAGCATGATGGGTGAATTAAATTATTTCTTAGGCTTGCAGGTCAAACAGACTGAGACTGGTATTTTCATTAATCAGTCAAAGTATATCAAAGATCTTTTAAGAAGGTTTGACTTTCAAGACTGTGCAGTTGCAAAAACACCCATGGCAACAACCACTAAACTAGACTCTGATCCTAAGGGGAAGAGTGTGGATAATACTAGTTATAGAGGCATGATAGGCTCATTGTTATATCTAACTGCAAGTAGGCCAGATTTAATGTTTTCTACCTGTTTATGTGCTAGATTCCAAAGTGATCCTAAGGAATCTCATTTAATTGCAGTGAAAAGAATTTTTAGATATCTCAAAGGAACTCCAAATCTTGGTTTGTGGTATCCTAGAGAATCTGATTTCTTTCTAATTGGCTATTCAGACTCTGATTATGCAGGGTGTAAGATAGACAGGAAAAGCACTACAGGTACATGTCAATTCTTGGGAAATAGATTGATTTCTTGGGCAAGCAAGAAGCAACAATCTGTTTTAACCTCAACTGCAGAAGCTGAGTACATAGCAGCAGGCAGTTGTTGTGCACAGCTCCTTTGGATAAGAAATCAGTTGATGGATTATGGTATGACACTTAGTAATATTCCTATGTTTTGTGATAATACTAGTGCTATTAAAATTGCAGAAAATCCAGTTCAACATTCAAGGACTAAGCACATTGATGTCAGGTATCATTTTATTAGAGAACATATTGAGAATGGTACTGTGGAACTTCATTTTGTTCCTACTGACAAACATCTTGCAGATATTCTAACTAAACCACTTGATGAGACTACATTCAGTAGACTAGTAAGTGAGTTAGGAATGTTAAATTTTTAGATCTTTAACATCTGCAAATGTAGCAAGGTATGTTGTTCTTAGCTTATAGACTTGATATTCTTGTCAGGATCTATATTTGATTGTTAAATGCTTTAGTTATAACACTTTGCCTTGATAAATTTCAGTATGATAGACTTGTTAATAATCATCAGGATTAGATTTGTTATCAGGATGCTGACATCATCAGTATTGTGTCAGTATCAGGATTATGAAAATTGTTTCAGATCCTGACGTTTACTTTGTGTAGTAATCTAATTCTGTGATGTGTTAAGTCTATACCAGCAAGTTTTAATATTTGCATACTGATAATTTATACATCATTCAATAATCAAAAGACAAGTAGATAACAAGAAATTGTATTTTCATTAATTGAAATCATTACATATATGGAAATGAAATACAACATCTTTTTGTCTAAATTCTACTGATAATTCTATACTTGTTTATTGATATGAATTCTGAGGTACAGGACAAGGAGCATCTCAAGAAATCCATCAGGGGATTGAACAGCCTCGTCTACTCTTGGATTCCTTGTCTGGGCGACTTGAATGAGAGCAGCTAACTTAAATGAATAGCATCTCCATCAAGATCAACCTCAGACTCTCGGCCAAATTCTTCATCCTCAAGTTTTGAGGAGGTTAGGGGAAGATTGTATCCAACAGATGGATGTTCTAGGAGAAACCTCTGGATATTATCGGAAACCAATCCATTCATGATTAGTTCGATGAGAAGAGTTGTCTTTTCAAAGAGATGATCAAGAACAGGATGTTCATCGACTGTGAAAGATCTAAAGAATGGGTTTGAATGGAATTTTGGTTTGAAGAGCATTGTTGAGAAGAAAAGAAATTGAAAGGTTTATGAAGAATGGCATGATGAGTCTGTTTCTTTTAAAGAAAGACGTGAGAAGCTGAACAGTCACTTGGAAGTCTTAATGAAGTCAGATGCTAATTATTGCGTGTGACTGTATTTCTTGTTTTCAAGAAATATTGAATATATCTAACCAATTGATTTTTGTTCAGATTAATTGTTTATTTCTTTTTCAGATAAAAGAAAAATGCCACGTGGAAACTTCATATTAAGTCTCTGGAATCAGGATGATATTGATCAGGATTTCATGTGTGATCATCAGGATTTGAGAATTATTATCACATTGTATTTTGTGATTATTTTGATGAGAGGTCAACAGGAAAAGGAAGCTGATCAGTATTGATTATTTATACCCTGATTTATTTCATGAAAATCAATTTTGGATTTTATTTTCCAAAAATCGTGGGTAACCGCACTTTTCAGGGACTGACACCTATCAATCTACGTGTCAACGTGGGATAGTGGTCTGAAAGATTTGTGAAATATATTAGTTTTGAAACTCTAATCGTGTAATTGCTTTCTCTAATTTTACATTCTATAAAGTAAAAACCACTCTTGAGTTTTCAAAATCACTAATCCATTTCAAGAATTTTTCAAGTTCTTTTCAGATCAAAAATGGCAGCTCAAAGAAGATTACCTAAATCAGTAGCCTTCAAGTTTGGTGACTTCGATTTTATGACAAACAATCATGTAGCAGCTATCACCAACAAGGAAGGAGTGTCATCTGATTTTCATCCAATCATGGACTTTCTGGTGTATGGACCATTAAGTTATGCATTGACAACATCTCCACAAATTAATCAAGTAGCTGTTTCACAAGCTTGGGAGAATGCTGAGGTAATTGATTCTACTCAGAGTCAATCAGGTAAGATTGTTTTACATTTAGGACAAGATTCATTTGACATTACCGAATCTGTTGTTAATTCAGTACTTTGCTTACCTGTTACTGATAGTTATGCAAGTGAACCATTTGATGATAATATAAGAACTATGTTGTCTGAATTAGGTTATAGTGGACCTCTAGACAACATGAGCCAGTTGAATAGGTCTTTTCTTAGAAAGGAATGGTCTTTTTACTTTGATCAAATTGCTAAATGTTTTACTGGTAAATGTAGTTCTTTTCAGCAAATTACTTCTGTTACATCACATATTGCTTATAGTTTGCTTTATGACAGAGTAATTAACATTGGTCATATTATCTTAAGTCAGATGAGTATAAAACTTGGGTTAAGAGATCAAAACAGGAAAATGGTTTATTATCATAGATTTATGCAAATATTTATTAACCATTTTATTCCTGATGTTGAAGCTAGATTTGGTAGGGAACATTGTATTTCTTCTTATGAACAGCAAAAGAGAATTTTCTCTGACATTACAAAGAAGGACAATGAAAAGAATCTAGATGAAATACCTGCAATTCATTATCCACATCATTTTCAGGTAATTCTTAAAACTCATCTTCCTACTTTCTATAATTCTTCTTTCTTTTGTGGTGAAATGGCTCAGGAATCTCAAGAGGAGAACCCACCTGTGTCTACCCAAGTAGCCCAAAACATTATAGTCTCTGAAACATTTCAAGAACCAAATTTTGATCCACAGCCTATTGTTTCAAAGAAACCAACCTCTGGTGTTTCTCAAAAGACATCAGTTGTAAGGAAGAGAAGATTTGTTGTGTCAAGTAGTAGTAATTCTAGTGAAGATGATGATGATTTAACTCTTGCTGAGAGAGCAGAATTGAAGGCTGTAATTCAACTTTCCCTGTTAGCACAAAGAGATGAAAAACCTAGTATAACATCCAAGCCCACAACCGAATGCATACCGGACCCAACAACCTACCACAGGTCAGTCCAAAAATGCTAGCAAATTGGTATACATTAGTTGTTGACTTGTATCTATAAAGGCCCCAAACACTCTTATTCTTATCGATGTGGGATGTTACAAACACCCCCTCTTATAGGGTCGACGTCCTCGTCGAGCCCACACACAAACTTACTAAACCCGGGCAGTGCCTCTGCACTTCCGGCCGGGCAGAGCTTCGATTTAGAATTAATAGTCCGAAAAGTCGGGCTGTTACAGTTGGTATCAAGAGCAGGTTGTCCTTCGGAGTGTGTTAGGTATGGGACTAGTACATTCTCTAGGATGCGATCCTTAGGACTAGACTTTAGGAAGATGTATCACGAACTTTTTGGAGTTTAGGACTGTTGTGAATTTGGGGACCAAATTCTTTTTAAGGAGGGTAGTGTGTAATATCCCGTAATTTTTAGAATAATATTAATAAAGAATAAGAGAATAAAAAGGATTAAAATTAGATAATAAATAGGATTTAAAATTGGTTTAGCTTAATTGGGCCTAAAACATGGATCAGATTTGATTACGGAATACTAGTATGTCTGGAATTAGGGTTGTAAGACGTTATAAATACATCATATTCTTCTTCCTCATCTTTTATAACAAAATTCGTAGGGTTTTATAAACACAATTCAGCAGTCTTGTAAAATTCGTAGAAAATTCATCGTAAGTCGGAATTTGTTGATTCTGGACTTTTCGGAAAGATATTTTCGTGCTCTACAACTTTCGTTCTTTGAGTTTTCCAAGAAAACATCGTTTAGAGGGTCAAAAAGTCAAAATACAGATCTGGTCAGAATTGAATACATGATCTAGGATGATTTGATTCTTGTTTTTCCGTTTAGAGGTAAGTTTCTGATTGATTTTGCTAGTGTTTTTAAAATTTTGTATTATGTGTACGAATTTGTTATAAAAAATTGGGTCAAGTGATTATATTTTGAAGTTATACGTGTATTATTATAATATATGTGTTATGTGTAAGCAGCAATAGTCTTGGGAGTCTGATTTATGCCATGGTTTGCGAAAATATCGAATAAGAATAAGGACTGAGTCACCGGGTTGTAGTGACAGTTTTCTGAAAATTTAGGACCGTTATCACCGGGTTGTAGTGGTCGTGGTATGAATTATGATTTTCAAGTTATTGTTGTTATGTGGTATCGTATCGAATAAGAATGTGTGTATCGAAAATTATTATTTTGTGTATCGTATTGATTATCTTGTATTATATATGTGTTACTTGGCCTTACTAGTTGGATCGATTAGTTACTTGCTGGGCTTTATAGCTCATTACTTACAATTTTCAGGTTCCGTATAAGATCGAGTGGATAGCATTGCAGTTCGAGGAGCTTAGGGAGTAGATTACCTTTTAAATAGTCATTGTTAGATGCGCTTTTGTAATAATTACCTTTGTAAAAGACTTTTTGATTAATAAAACGGTATTTCCTTTTAGTTTCGATTTAGAATTAATAGTCCGAAAAGTCGGGCTGTTACAGTATGTGACAACCCGGGTCAAATCCCGAGTCTTTTTTCGAAAATCGGTCGAGTCCCGATTACGAATCCGTAATAAGCCAAAGTAAACTGACCTAAATGTCGCCAACTTGGATAGTCCACAGCCCACCACAGGCCCCCAAAAGATCATGATTTGTTGGTGCACTTAGTAGTAGTACTTTGCCTTATAAACTGAACTAAAGCCCCAAATCTCCTCGATGTGGGACTGGGGTGTTACAAACTCCCCTACTTAAACTCCTGACGTCCTCGTCAGGCCTAAACGGATATCCCATAGGTCCAAGATCGTTCCTCTCTAGCCATTGTGGGATAATACCGGCTGGCTTCGTGTCCCCACCTCCGGACCTCTGTCCATTGTGGGATAATACCACCAGCCTTCGTGTCCCCACCTCCGGCAACTTGACGAATCAAGCTTTCGAGAGTCGGCTCTGATACCATATGTGACAACCCGGGTCAAATCCCGAGTCTTTTTTCGAAAATCGGTCGAGTCCCGATTACGAATCCGTAATAAGCCAAAGTAAACTGACCTAAATGTCGCCAACTTGGATAGTCCACAGCCCACCACAGGCCCCCAAAAGATCATGATTTGTTGGTGCACTTAGTAGTAGTACTTTGCCTTATAAACTGAACTAAAGCCCCAAATCTCCTCGATGTGGGACTGGGGTGTTACACCTAGCCACAGCCAGGCTGCAGTCTCCCAAAAGGCTGTAGTTCTTAAAAAGGGATAACAGTTACTGGATACTGTCTCTCAAAAGACTGTGTCTATTGAACAAAGATCTCATCCCAAGATCACTTCTGTGTCTACACCTCTTGAGTCTTCTCAGGATAAATCTTTTGCTCACTATACCAGGAGAACAAGGAGAAAGATTCAATTGTCACCTACACACACAGAGTCTAGTCCAACTAATATCATGCAGGTCTCTACAAATGAAGCTACAATCAAGTCAGCAAATGACCATAGAGATCTGGATATTGATTCTTCATGGGAAACTACATTATCATACAGACTGGCTATGGGACTAATTTCTCTCAAAGTGAAGTTGTCAAGGCCTGTTCTAGATTTTTTGGTTGAAAGAGTACCAAAACTTTTATTTCCAGATGAATATGGACTTCTACATCAAAGACTTGACTTAATGAAGATGTATTTCTATGTATCTGTCAGAAGACAATTAGTCAAGAAATTTGGACTCTCGAAGCATGTTGCACTTCAATCACTTCATGCATATTTATTTGACAAGGATGTCATTATTGAAGATGCTTTAGCTCAAGGTGAACAACTGGAGGAAGTAGATAGAGAGAAGCAGTCAACAGAAGATACTATTGCACCAGTGGTGAATAGTAGGAAAGATCAGATCACAGTCACTGCAACATAAGAACCATCTAGTCAGAGGTTGGATGACTCAGGAGCTGTGATAGCTGATGTTGAAAGGACTTCTGTGATGACTGAGAATGCAAGTGAGATACCTTATGATATGGGAGGAATGACTTTAGTTGATTTTTCTGAAGATCAAACAAATTTTGTTCAGTCAGAGTCTATCCACCTTGAGGGTGTGTCTCAGCAAACAACACTTAAAGACGGTGATGTACTAACTATGGTGTCTAATGAAGTATTACTGAAGACATCAGAGTCTAGTAAAGAACCTGAAAGTGGTATACTGGAGCCTGTAGTCTCTGGAAGGAAAGAAGATGATTGTAAGGGTTCAGAGACTATAGCAGCTCACTCCTTGGAGAAAACCTCAAGCCACATGCCAAATGAGGAACCCTCTCTCCATGTGAGTTCAGGTATAAAAACTCCTTCTAAACCCTATTTTTCTGTTGGTCATGAGAGCACTTATCTAAATTTGAGTGATACACTTGAAAAGATGGACTTAGATCCACAAACTGAGAGGCTTGCTCCTGACCAGGCAAAAGATGAGGTAGAAAGAGTGTTGACTTTAATAAGTCAAAGTGAGAATGAGGGTATGGATGATCAACTCCATAGTGAGGAAGAGAAAATTAGGAAACCATCATTTGATTTCTGGGATCAGGTTTTTCCTGAATCTTGGTCTGAAAATTTAGGTATGGATGCTAGTACTTATTCATTCATCAAAATGTATCAGAAGAATGACCTAGCACATCACAATGCAAAGCCAGAAGTTAAAGCTCAGAAGCAAAAGGAGAGGCTTGCAGGAATCATTAACAGAAGAGGTGCCAGGATAAAGCAATCTCTTGATACATATGTACCAGATGAAGTTCCTAATGATCCTAGTGTTCCTTTGTATGTACTTCCAATATCAGCTAGAATTGAGACATCTACAGTCTCTGATCACTCTAAGGAGGAGTCAGGATTTGAAGATGTTAGTACACAGACTACTGGTGAAGGAGATGATGATTATGTTTCAGTTCCAGATCAGAAAGATGAAGATGTTGATACTTCTAATCAGGTTTTATTACTTGAATATAATACAACTAAAGCAACTTCTTCTATAAGACTTGAAGATACAGTTCTTTCTGATTCTGATACTGAAGATACTAGAAGCACTTCCAATATTGAAGTTCATTCTGATGTTTTGAAAGATATTCAGAATTCTCAAATTGCTATTCAAACAAGACTTCAATCACTTGAAGATAACCAAGTCACAATTATGGAAAATCAAGCAGTTCTGATGAATATCATTTGTTCTTTTTCTGAATCTCTTGGAATTACTATTGCTGATGTCAAAAAGGGGGAGATAAAGACAATTCAAAGACAACAACAACAACACCACCAGACTGGAGGAGATAAAGCTGGGGGAGATAAAGAGCAGACAAAGGGAAGTAAAAAGAAGAACCAGGAGTGACAGTGGTGAATCTCAGCTAGGAAGTGGTAAAGGAAGAGCAGCATTAATAGTTAAAATTCTTTCTTCTAAGTACTAGATAAATGTCTACATCTGGGAAGGAGGTACTTAACTTCATAATTCTACATTCATAAATTCTATTCTGGTTGTATTGTTATATGTTTTGACATCCACAACTTAGATTTATGCTTCAGATTTTAAAGCATAAATAGGGGGAGATTGTTAGGAATAATTCATAAGTTGTGATGTTAAGAATAGAATTTACACATTATACTTCTTGTAATCCTGATCTTATAAAGGATTTAGCACTTTATATAGGATTTATGTGTAAGACAGTTATCTGTACAGTTTAGTCAGGAATGAACAGTGTATCGGAGACTACATGTCAGGAACAAAGAGCAAATCCTGATGACAGTCTAATACTGATGATGATCAGATACTGATGCAAGATGAAATCCTGATACCAGTCTTGTTACTGATGATGTAATTATGGATGCTACAGAAACTGGCAAGTGCTATAAAACAGGATCGTTGTTTGAAGAACAAGCAAGAAGATATTATGAAGGAAAGAGTTTTCTATTGATGGAAACTATCGACTAGAAGGCAGAACATTGTCATGTATATATTATATCTTTCTGTTATTAGTTGATAGGTAGCATTATAAATACTCTCTCTATATCATTGTAAAAAGTGTCGTAGTCGAACAAGCGTGTGTTGTGAGTTCGTGTGCGTAGCTCTGTATAAGGTTTGTATTCAAGAGTTCGAAACAAACAGAGAGAGAGATTTATATTGTCAGCAGCTGCTACAGGTATTGTACACCTTTGGTAGAGTTTGTATTTGATCTTATTAATACAAACAGAGTTTGATTCATTCGTTTATTCTTGTTCATATAATCAAGCAAAAATCAGACACGATTATATAACTTGTATTCAACCCCCATTCTACAAGTTATTCGAGTTAACAAAAGTGGGTACTGCTGATAACCCAGCTGATATGCTTACCAAGCCGGTTCCACATAGCAAGTTTCAACATTGTTTGGACTTGCTAAATGTTCAGAGTTGTTGACTGCCCTTTTGAGGGCAAAATCTGAGGCAGATGAGTTTTATCTGGTACATCTGGCATTATTATAATTCGTCTGGTACATCTGTTATAATTCGTCTGGTACATCTGTTATAATGCGTCTAGTACATTTGTTATCTGTTTTTTGTGAGAGGATTCTAGTCAAGGTGGAGATTTGTTAGGTGCCTTGAATATGTTGACCGCCGCCACTGTTGACTAGCCGTCGCCGCCCGCCGCCCGCCGCCGGCGGCGCCACTGTAGCCCCCAGATTTGACCACACCTAACCCACCTACCCCTTAGATTGTGTCTATAAATAGATATGTATGTAAGGATTGTAAATACATCTGAAAAAACCTCTGTAATCTGTTTATCCTCTCAGATCTATAAAATTATTTCTCTTCTGCATATAATCTTTCTTGCTTCCGTTATAACAATGGGAAAGGGCATCACATTGGGAAACTAATGATGTAGCAAAGGTGTTAATGATCGAGTTGGTTACAAAAGGACATTGTAGTCGTTCGGGATTATATTAGGAGTATGCAAGAGGTCGTAGACACTAACATCAGTAAACAATACACTATGACTCACCATCACTACAGACTGTAATGATTATGAATCCTATAAGAAGATAATTTGAAACTGCAGACACTTTAGTGATCAGTACATCAAATACAGAAGAATTTTTTTAAAAAAGTGTAGTGAAAGCAGTTTGACTGCGTGACAGTGGGCAAGAGAGTATGCGAAGGTGCAAGGTAGAGATGAGAGCTTAGCAATGTCATGTTCTGCAGTCCATGTTTTCATAAGGTGCAGTGATTTTTAGTCTGTATGTCAGTTTGTGCTGTCATGCAGTGTCTGTGTTTACGATTGCAGGGAAAGTAAATACAACTACACAAGTAGCCATGAGGAGCCCGGAATTTACTGCTAACTTAGATGAATTAGAATCAGTTCATAAAGTTTAGAAGGCTAACAAACAAAGGCAGTCACACATGAACCTATCTGAAGTTGTTGCAGGGTGGTTATTGTAGCATAAAAAATAAATTTATACAATTCAAAAAGGCATACCTTTTGTATCATGTTCAAAGCGTTCCCATGACCTACTTGGAAATATACGTACCATGTTTGCTGCACCATGTTTGGCCAGCATTTTCTGAAAGAGGCCAGGAATTAAACTCAGATCATTGGATTTAAGAAAGTAGTTCACTGAAAACTTAATCGAATACTTAATTACTGATTCTATATCAAACCCAGAAACTAATGCATGCTTGTGAAAATCCATAGACAATTTCTCTCATGGGTTAACTGACTGACTTTAAGCACACAATGGCAATACTACTGCACAACCTAGTACAAATATAAAAATAAAAAGGATAATTACCAAAAATACCATGTTTAAAGTTTCGATTTGCAAATATACTATCTCTTTGAATTAATTGCAATTTTACTATACTTAATTTCAAAATTGCAAAAATACTACAAATTAGGTCAACCCTTCCCCCCTCCCCCATGTGCCCTCCATGTGCCGTCAGTTTCAGCCGTTTATATATATAAGAGTCAAAAAATAAGGTCAAAAATGACAATTGAAAAATGGAACATGAAATCAGAAATTTAGTTGCATGTTCAGTTGAAAGTGGTTGCCCCTGCGGGGCCGTGCAACCCAAATCAGCAACTGAATGCAACCACATGCAACTTTTTTTTAAGGTGGGATGATTTTGGTGGATTTGGGTTGCAAGGCCCTGTCAGGGGCCATATTCAACTGAATGCAATCACATTCAACCACATTCAACCAAATGCAACCCCACATGCAACTTTTTTTTTTAAGGTGGGATGATTTTGGTGGATTTGGGTTGCAAGGTCCCGCCAGGGGCAATATTCAACCAAATGCAACCACATTCAACTTGTTGAAAGTGGTTGCATTCAGTTGAAAGTGGTTGCCCCTGTGGGGCCATGGAACCCAAATCCACCAAAATAGAATCCCACCTTAAAAAAAAGTTGCATTCAGTTGCTGATTTGGGTTGCAAGGCCCCGCCAGGGGCAATATTCAACTAAATGCAACCACATTCAACTTGTTGAAAGTGGTTGCATTCAGTTGAAAGTGGTTGAATTCAGTTGAAAGTGGTTGCCCCTGCGGGGCCATGCAACCCAAATCCACTAAAATAAAATCCCACCTTAAAAAAAAAAGTTTCATTCAGTTGCTGATTTGGGTTGCATGGCCCCGTAGGGGCAACCACTTTCAACTGAACATGCAACTAAATTACTGATTTCATGTTCCATTTTTCAAAAGTGATTTTCGACCTATTTTTTGGACTCTAATATATGTGTATATATATATATATATATACACATATATTAGAGTCCAAAAATGAGGTCGAAAATGGCAATTGAAAAATGGAACATGAAATCAGAAATTTAGTTGCATGTTCAGTTGAAAGTGGTTGCCCCTGCGGGGCCATGCAACCCAAATCCACCAAAATAGCATCCCACATTAAAAAAAAAGGACACAAACGGCTTATTATAAAAGAGGAGGGAAGGGGGGAAGAGTTAGGGTTAGTATTTTTGCAATTTTGAAACTTAGTATAGTAAAATTGCAAATGGGAAAATAAATTATTTCGTCCTTAAACTATATGCTGTTTTTGGTTTAGGTCCCTGAACTATAAAAAAATATATCTGAATACCTAAACTTTTAAAATTTCTGATTGACATCCTTCCGTCAATCAAAATTTCACGGAATGAGGTGAAAATTTAACACGTTAATCTACGAGTGATTATAAGAACATGGGTGGTGAAAATTTTCGATTTCGAATTCACTAACATATCGAAATCTGCATTTTAATTTCAAGAACACAAAAAACAACTTACTAAAATCTGTCGATTTCCATATGTTAGTGAACTCGAAATTGAAAACTTTCACCACCCGTGTTTTTAAAATCAGTCGTAGATTAACGTGTTAAATTTTCACCTCATTCCGTGAAATTTTGATTGACGGAAGGATGTCAATCAGAAATTTTAAAAGTTTAGGTATTCGGATATATTTTTTTATAGTTCAGGGACCTAAGCCAAAAACGACATATAGTTTAAGGACGAAATAATTTATTTTCCCAATTGCAAATAGTTTAGTAAAATTGCAAATAGCTATTCTTAACAAAAGTAAATGTGCAAAAATTTACTTTTTCTTATTTATTTATGAAAAAAGCTCAATAAAATAAGTTCTTCAAAAAAAGTACCTCCTACCTACTTTTAGCTTAAAGCTATTTTTTTAATTTTAAATCATTTTCTGACTTATTACACAAACAAACATTTTTTAACTTAAAATCGAAAATAACTTTAAACCCAGGCTTTAAGATAAAACAAACGGGCTCTATATCAATATACAGTAGAAACTCGATAAATTAATACTCGATTATTTAATAAACTCTCTAAGATAATATTTTTGGCCGGTCCCGACTCGGGGATAGGGTGCTAAATTAATAATTCGCTAAAATTATAAGATAATACATTTTTGATAATTTCTTTAGATCCCATATAAAATATAAATTAATAATTCCTTATATGTAGCATATTACATGAATGATTTATGAAGGTTTCTTGAAAAATGACTCAATTGTCTTTTGTTTTTTGTTGAAATCAATTTCCCCTTGAATCTCGTCTCTAATTTTCTGGTAAGAACTTCTGGTGTTGTTGAGATTAAAATTTAATTATTCCGAAAAATTGGATAAAATTATTCCGAAAAATTGGATAAAACAATCTTGATTGTATTCAACCCCTTTTACAATCATATAGGGATCTAACATTATCTTTTCCAACGTTTTTTGAATCAAAATTATAATTCAACCATGCAGTGCTGCGAGATTTTTTTTGTACACTAGAGTATATATTATGAGCCCCTTTTTCTAAACTTAAAATAATGACTTATGATTCAAAGCTGTTTAAATTGATAAGTTTAAAGTGAAAATTTTAAGTTAGTATATGTTTGGGTAATTTGTATTATAGGTAACTTATGAATTATTATAAATATATTAATAAAAATAAATTTGTTAGATTGTATTTTTTAGTGATGATATTAACGTTTATTATATAAAATCACCAAAATAAAATAAGTTCTTCAAAAAAGTACCTCCTACCTACTTTTAGCTTAAAGCTATTTTTTTAATTTTAAATCATTTTATGACTTATTACACAAACAAACATTTTTTTAACTTAAAATCGAAAATAACTTTAAACCCAGGCTTTAAGATAAAACAAACGGGCTCTATATCAATATACAGTAGAAACTCGATAAATTAATACTCGATTATTTAATAAACTCTCTAAGATAATATTTTTGGCCGGTCCCGACTCGGGGATAGGGTGCTAAATTAATAATTCGCTAAAATTATAAGATAATACATTTTTGATAATTTCTTTAGACCCCATATAAAATATAAATTAATAATTCCTTATATGTAGCATATTACATGAATGATTTATGAAGGTTTCTTGAAAAATGACTCAATTGTCTTTTGTTTTTTGTTGAAATCAATTTCTCCTTGAATCTCGTCTCTAATTTTCCTTAGTATGGTAACAACTTCTGGTGTTGTTTTCTCACAACAAAAAATTGTTCAATATTATAGCCGCTTTAGTAGCTTCGTTTCGCGAAGGGGCTCTTTGTAGAACTTTCATCATCTTCTTCATCGATATCATCTTTATTAATTCCAATAACGCTTTCAATAATTTCTTCACCAGTCAACAACTGTGCAACTACATTTTCTTCTGGGTGATTGATCAGAACATCTTCGGCATCCATTGCATTGCGATAACTAAGTATTTTACTAAGTATTTCTTCATCATTCCATTGTTTGTAAACTATATAAGTATTTTACTATAAATTAATAAAATATTAATTAATATATAAATTAATAATTATTAATGTATCGATTAATTAATAACTCTTTTAATTAATAAGTTTTGAGATTCATATATGTAGAAAAGATAACTCCGCAATTATTTTTTTGATTTTGTTTTTATGATTAAAATTAAAGATTCAATTTTTATTTTAAAAAATCACAAAAAATTAGTGGATGCAATTTAAATTACATACAAAAAATCAAAATAATTACTAATTTGGAATATATGGAGTGTTATCTTAATATCTTTACTCACAAGTCAAACACATTCAACCAACCAAATTATAAACAAGATTTAACCATATTTTTTATAGAGTAAAGGCCTTATATTTATATGCCTTTTTTTTCAAAACATCACACAACTGCGTAGTCACCAGGCTTATTTTTTACCATAAAATTATAGAATTATAATAATCCATCCTTTTTTAGATTGTCAAACTGCTTTACCAAAAAAAAACCAAAAACCGCTTTACAAAAAATATAATAATCCATGCATGCACCCCTAGAAGTATAAAAACCAAAAAACCATAGTTATGTAAAGGACATCAGAATTTTATATTAGTTAACAATTGTTTTTTTTGTTAATTAGGAATATATAATAACCACCCCTCCATAAACGGAGTCGGGGAAAGAAACCATACAAACCGACTAGTACAAAGACTGCTGATGCAAGCACTGAAATGAACTACACATAAAAATCCTAGAAAGTGAAATACGAAGCCAACAAGAAGTAAACATTAGAAACTGACCATAACTACGAACATGGTACCAACGAACCGTATCATCTCCAGATCATTCCATGACAACAAAAGCACTAAAAACCTTCATGGGGTGTGTCCTTGACTACTTTGATAAGCTTGAGTGAGGTTAACTTTTTTACAACCTTTATGTCCATCATCCACCAATGTCTCATAGATCTCTAGAGATTGTTTGATAATATTTTCACTTCCATCCCAACTAAAATCAAATTGCTCAAGTATTGTAGGATCAACATTATCTCTCAAACATCTTTGATACATAGATGCCACTCTCCAACCCATTTGTGCCATAAGCAACCTCTCTTCCAACTTCGCTCCATGTGGAAAATTCTTCAAAATAAACTTCTTTTGAATCTTTACACGAATGGTTTCCATGAAGAATTGAGCAAAAAAAATTAAACCCCTAGCCACCGGTTTCTCATCACGTGTCTTCATGAAATTAAGCAATGCGTTGAAAGATATCAAGAGCTCATACGAACCATGAATTAAATCCATTCTTTTGCATTGGGCAACATCCTCCATCGGTTTATAACCATCACCAAAAGACAACTCTTTTTGATTGTCAAAGCCAAGCTCTCTTAAACGTCGACGTAGTTTCGCCGGCCTTGTCTCCATTATTGGCATTGTCTCCGTTTTTACTTTCTTTTTTCTCTTCTTGATGTCGACTTGGCCCTCGTTGGTTTCATGGGGACGTATTTCTTTCGGTTTGAATAAGTAGACAACGTGATCGGCATCATCGTAACCACCATTTTCTTTAGAATTCTTGAGGATGAATCCAACAAGATAACCATCATGAGCTCGAATTACAAGCATTATGCAATCATCATCAAAATTAAGCTTGATAAACCTAACATAGCCTTCCTCTCCTTCTACCTTTTCTTTGAAAAATCTTCTACCGATATTATCCGGAAGCAAACAAAACATATCAATCAATCTTTCGTATATACTTTCCAACTCTTTAGATTTCTTCAATAGCTCCTCCTCATTTTCCAAATCACCGGAAACTTTTATCAAGTCATCAAGCTTGATATCAACCATTAGATCATCCATTGTGAGGTTATTTGACATTTTTGATTTGTATTTTTTGTGTTAAGAATGTAAGGGTGAGTAGGTGTGTTGATGTTGCTATGCTTTTACGATTACAAACATTGGAGTTGTTGTTAGTGCTATATATAGTACCCTTGAAAAAACAATAAAAACCGTGCTAAGAAATAATTGAACATATGGCTATGCTCGAGAACCGTATCGTAGCTGTTGCTGAGCCAAATATATGAGAGAGCTGCAAATCTTTTAAATTATGATATTTGACGTGAAGTTGCTAGACTAGCCTTGATTGATTGAAAAAGGTAATCTTGGTGTGTAAATACAATAACCAACAGTTAATAGAATGCACATTTATCTCGACATATATCAAGTTCGGACCTGAATCTCTTCGTTGAAAAAATGAATATAATTCACATTCATATGACAAATTAGTGAATTTGAATTCTATTTTCAGCCTTGTATTTGACGAATTCATATAGTTACTGTGCTAGAGTATATGATCGATAATCATCGGTGCATAAATTATGTGTTCTTTCTGCATTGTTCTTACAATTCTACGATTTCTAAAATCTATACTACAATGTCATAGCCTCACAATGCACAACTAAGTCTACGACCATCTGTTTAACTATTCATTTCATGCATATATAAATTAAATGTAAAGATTGATTTTGTAGTGACTAGAATCTGCTTTGAGGACTGAGGTTAATCATGACACTCAATCTTAACAATTTACATGCACGCAAGATATCTTAGAATCCTTTCCCTGTTAAGATGAAATTTTGAATGGTTTTAAACGTAGTAGGTATTTCAGCGTTCATTGTTATGACTGCTACAATGCTACTTGTTAAACAGTGTATTCGCTAGCGTTGTTTCACATTCATGTATCCATGTGTTTGTTAGGTTGGTGCAACTTTGTAAGCCGCAGGTGTGCAGTTTTATAAAAATTTTAAAGGCAGGATGTGACTTTTCCGTAGAAAAACGAAAAAAACAACAAAAATTGAACCAACATTTGTAATGCATACAGCAAACTAAATACATACATAAAAATTATTAAAATAAAAAAATGTATTCATATTTGTGAATACAATTTTAATATATTTAATTATGTCAAATACATACATACATACATAAAATTATATTTATTTAAAATATATACCCATTATCAAATTTATCTATTACTTTAATGCCAAAAAAAATAGCAGAAATTTTAAGAAAATCATTTTTGCAATATATATGATGATTTGACTTTCTTTGAGTTTGAGCCTTCTGTGCAGGGGCTGCTCAAAATCGAAATAAAAAAGACCCGAATTGTAGGGAATGAAAATGAAAAATGAAAAATTGGATCATTTTATATTATTTAATTCTGTTTATAGCTAGGTTCGACATGAACCAAATTGAAAAATTGTAGGGAATGAAAATGAAAAATGAAAAATTGGATCATTTTATATTATTTAATTCTGTTTATAGCTAGGTTCGACATGAACCAAATTGATTATTAAAATAAATAGATATATCATATGAAATTTCAAGATTAAATAAAATATATACACACAAAAATTAATTAATCAATTATATATTAACCTACAATTATAAATTCGTTAAATTTATCGTTATTTGATTATTTTTCTTAACCAATTTATACTATATACTATTATAAGCGAAACAGGGTATATTTGTTAATTTATCGGTTTGGTACACTTTTTTGGTACACTCAATAACAACCGTTAGATTTTAAGATAAATAAATAAGAACCGTTGGATTCAATGCTAAAAGAATATTTCTTTTCTAATATTTGAAATAGGTTCCGAGTTCGAATCCCACCAATAACATATCTCTATTAAACGTATATATTATTTTATAAACTACTCTCACGCGTTTAAGATTCAATTTCCGTCAACAACATATTATTAATTATTAAAACACTATTGTTAAAAATACTATCAAACATGTATTACAATATTTTATTATCTTCAATAATTTATTTTCCTACTAATTAAAAATATATATGAAAATATGGATAATAAAACAAAAAATATTAAAAAAATACATCCGTGCATGCACACGAGTAATAAGCTATAAAGTAAAAAATTGTACAAAATTCGGAAAACACATACAATATAGAAATTTTGTATAAAAATCGGAAAAAGGTCTACATGATTAGATAAATTTCACTTTTTCTATTAAATAAAAGTTAAAAAAAAAACAATTTTTATGTGATGTTTATATGTATACGTATATATTTTAAAGTAACAATTTAAAGCAACCGTGCATCGCACGGGTTATCGGCTAGTATATAATAAGCGTAAGAGGGATCTTATCCATAAATTTGGTTTAGTCACTTTGTTTGGTCACTGTACCGCCAAAATAATCTCAACCGTCGAGTATAATAATTTTAAAAATAGACGATCAAAATTATATCATATTAAAAAGAAAATTATAATCTGAAAAGGATATAATTAAAAAGGTTGCATTAAAATTGAATTTTAAAAAGAAGTTATAATCTGAAAAAGATATAAAAGATTGTATTAGAACTGAATTTTATTTATTTATTTATTAATATTAAAAAGGTTCATATTTACTATTTAGGCTCTTTCTTGAGATATAGAAATCAGATTTAGATGATTTTACTGTCCACGCGAAACTCATAAAATTATCTTTAATTTAGTGATGATTTAACAATTATTATCCAAATGAAAACACTCAGAATATCAAAAGAAAATGTTGGGATTTATGGGTGATAGCATAGAGACAACTTAACTATATTTCCCTGTACTTAGTTTTTACTAAGTTGAACATACTATCACAACCAGAGTATGTTCTTGTAATCGAATAATTGCTGTCATGTAATAATTGTATGCTTTGTGAGAAGTTCATACATTTGTTCAAGCCTCAAGGAATACATCCAGAAGACAACAAGAATAAAAGTTACTGTCACACTCCTGACAGTAATGTTACAAGAATGTTGCAAGTCACGAGAAAGGCTACATTCGACAACAACATTGACTGAAGCATGGGACAGTAACATTCTCACACTTGACAGCAAGTGTGGAGTTCCGAAAGCAACATTGGCGGGAGCTCGTATTGTCAACTACTGAATATTCCTTTGATAGCAGACTCAGCGGTTATGGTTACTATCACACTGAATTATATGGCTTGAGTACTTTTCTCAGTCAAAGCCCGTGACAGGCTACATGTTCAAGAAACAGATTTGCTGCAACACTCTATAGATTGTAGCAGACCTGCAAAGACTACGATAGGAGCTCGAGATCAGATTCACAAGACAAGGCTGGTCAATTCAAAGAGTATGATATATCCACATCTACTAGAATTGTATTAGCTAGAAATAGAAAGAATCTAGGTTGCTTTACTTATAAGGTTTATCCTGTCTGTATAGCAATTTAGGAAAGTCACATGGGTGTGCAAATTGTAATGAGCTGCCACTTGAAAATGACAGCAGCTCAACACCCCATGCGACAGAGACAACAGAGTATCTTAGTCTACTTAAATACACATCTCAATTCTTTCAAAGGTAAGCACATTCACGAGAAACAACTTGTATCTCTCGAGACAAGAAAGCTGGAGAAACTTTTCTCTAGGTTGTAGCAACACTTCACACAAGATAAATAAAACATTTGTTTTGTGAGAAATCTCGATCCACTTGTGTTTGCATATCTCAACTGATAACTCTTAATATTTATTGTCGTTGTTTTAAAGATTGAATTGTATCAGTATTGCATTCAACCCCCCCTTCTGCAATACTCCGGGACCAACAACTGGTATCAGAGCAACCAGGTTGATATACAAATCTGAAGTTCATGACGAGTGTTAAGAAGTCAAGTGGTATCAAGATTCCAGTCTTTGATAAAGAGAACTACAATTTCTGGAAAAGAAAGATTTTGTTATTTATCAAAGCCGCCCATCCACTGTACATGAGAATCCTTGAGAACGGCCCCTTCATACCTCAGAAAGAAGTAGCTGCTGCTACTGTAAATGACGAAGTCATTCCAGCCCACTGGGTTGCAAAGAGGCCTTCAGAATACACAGAGACCGAAAAGGAGAAAGTGGTAATGTTACTCGACTTATCTTACTCGACTCTCTCACTCGACTCTCTCACTTTAGACAAAGCCATGTGTGGTAATGTCATGGGATGTTCATCTGCAAAGGAGATGTAGAGTAAGATAGAGCTGTTGTGTGAAGGAAGTGAAGAGGTTCAATAAAATCAAAGGCAAATCCTTGTATCACAATATGAAGCTTTTATGGCCAATCCGGGCGAAGAACGTACACACATGTTTGAAAGGTTCAGTAAGCTAATGGCTGAGTTGCAAATTCATGGAAAGTTCTATGATAGAAAGGAGATTAACATCAAATTTCTGCTCACTCTCCCTAAGCATCTTGAGCACAAAGTCACAGCCATAAGAGAAGGAAAAAACTTGAGTGATGTTTCTTTAGAAACTCTGTATGGTGTGCTCAAATCATATGAACATGAACTCTTTCAAAAGAGGGCTATTCAAACTGGAACCAAAAGAAAGATAAAAAAATGTCACGAGCCCTTGTAGCTCATGAACCACAAGTAGCTTGTCCAAGTGAACCCTCACAAAGTTCACAACCAACACAAGTGTCATCCTTGAAGATTGAAGAGGTGTTGGACGATGACGAGGAGAAGGTGGTTTTGCAGCTAAAAGATGTTGAAGATGAAGACTTCTACACAGTAGAAGAGATTGAAAGCATGGATAATCCAACCATGGCTTATATGGCTAAGAGATTCAAGAATATCAATTTCAGAAGGGACAAGTCATACAAGCCACAGGGTCAATCTTCTAAATTCAACAAGGGAAGTTTTTCAAAAGCCACTAGTGGTGCCACAAGAGGTGGATACAAGACAGGGTTGGTGGATAGGTCGAAGTTCAGGTGTTACAACTGCAATGAGCTAGGTCATTTTGCTACTGAGTGTAGAAGATCGAAACAGGATCAAGGAAAAGGATCTGGAAATCAGTTTAAGAGGAATCAAGGTAAAGCCTATGTGGCTGAAGGAAAAGCTAGGATGATTCTGAAGACGATGAAGAGGAAGAATTTGTAAACTTGGCCCTCATGGCTAAATCTGATGATGAAGCTTCTAGTTCCTCAACTCAGGTACCATCTCTAGTTTTACTTGATATGTCTAAAACTGAGTATAAGCATACCATTGAAGACTTAAGTGTTGAGATGTTTAACATTCATGTTAGTTTATCTGCTGCTGTTAGCACAAAATCACGCAAGTGCACGTGGTCACAAGTTATATAATTAAAGTTTGTGCCGCAAAGATCTGGTTAAGTTTTATTAAGAAAATATGCCTATGTAACAATGTATGGTTTTAATTCACTGCTAAGACAATTAACAAGAATGGAGTTTTAATTATCTAAATTAACTAGAATTCAAATTATTATTAAACTAAGAACAATTAACTAATGTGAATTAAATCTGGATTACTTATATGAGATAAAACATGGAATCCTAGTTTCATCATCTACTTCACTTAGAGTTGCAACCTTTAATTAAAATATGCGATGGTTTTGATATCTGATCGAATAACACGAAACAAGTAAAAGTTACCTCTCGGTATACTAGCATCAATCTACGCATACATCCACAAAAGAGATAGAAGATGAATAGGCACCTATTATGTTTAGACCCTATATCTCTATAGAATTTGAAAACATAAAGGTTTAAGCACAAGTTATTCACTTAGATCACATAGGGTAGCATATGATCTCTAATCATGCCACCAATCATGATGTTAGAACATCAACCTATCCTATGCTAGCATGACAAGTTCTAAATCTCAAGATCCACTCTCGTTTAGCAAGAGATTAACAATTCAATTTAGATGTTAGCTACGCATCCAAAATCATTAATATTAACCATACGAGGATGTCAAGAATTCACCACACATAAATCTTTAAGGCATGCAAACTATTAAGCTACATAGATAAATCCACTAGGATCCCATGACAACGATTAGTTCATAATTAAACCTTTCGTCACCTTGGGATTTGATGAAAACATGGTAAATAACAAGATATTAATAAAAAATAATTATATTAATAAACAAGAGTTTGAGAAAACAAATCTAGAACAAAAGATGAAGTAGATCTAGATCCGTTGCTTGTCACGAGCGTTGAATCCTTCTCTCCTTTTCTCCTTTGCAACACTAAGCTATGATATGTAATTGTATGTTGTGATGATAATTATACAATTTACAAGGGTTGTATGTGTTTATATAGGCTCTAGACATCTTGCCTAGCAAGAAATACCAAATCAGAATTATAATAGAAGTACGTTTCCTAAACTGATTCTGTTTTAAAGGAAAATTCGCAGCTGTCTTTTCTTCATTAATTATGGAACGTTCCAGCTGTAATTAGACCTCTGGACTACTTTAGAATGATAGAGAATCTCGTTATCTTCGCGTGGACAGTAAGATCGTCCAAAACTGACTTCTAGAACTCAAGATATGGCCAAAATCGTAAAAAGGGCAAAACTGGAAAATTTTCCCGCACGCGCGCCGCGCTGGGAGCGCGGATGGGGCTGAGAGCATGGCTCCAATCTTCTAAAAATGGCACTGAGAGCGCGGATGGGGCTC
Source organism: Kitagawia praeruptora (assembly GCA_037693485.1). NCBI lineage: Eukaryota > Viridiplantae > Streptophyta > Magnoliopsida > Apiales > Apiaceae > Kitagawia > Kitagawia praeruptora. The sequence goes on along the minus strand of CM075354.1, from coordinate 8,411,213 downwards.
TCGGCTCGGCCCCGATCTGCGAAAATTGATTTTTCTTCGATTTTTAAGCCTTTTCTTCCCGTTCCTTTTGCATAAGCTTCCGTCTTTCATCCTTAATGACTTGTATACTTCTTGGTAGTTGACATTAGCCTCCATTCTTCATTCCATATCATCAATCAACTCCAAAAAAATGACGGAAACTACACCTTTAATCGACATTTCTTCATCCTTGCACAATTAAACAAAACACATCAAAACTACCACAAACTTGAGGCCAAAGCAATCAATTTAAGCCAATTTGGAATGTTCCAAATGGATATAAAATCCATTTATCAGCTGCTCATGAAAAAATTGTTAACTTAACTAAACAGAATGAAACTCTCAAATCTGAAAATGAAATGTTTTTTCTTAGAACTAGTCCACTAGATTCATTAGCTCAAGAGAATACAAGATTGAAAAATGATATTGTCTGTGCTAAGGAAATAGAAGAATTCCTTAAGAACCAAATTGCATAAAATGAGTTTAAATTCAAAGCATTTAGAAACTCTTCTAAGTTACTCCAGGAATATCATGATAATCACACTGAGAATCAAAAGGTAGGTATAGGCTTCGAGTATGGTAGGATGCATGGAAAGGCAATTGTTCTTGATGATTGTGATGTTGTCAAACCTCATATTCTCAAAAGAGTTTACAAATCGATTTTCAAAAATCTTCAAGCTGATTTTGATAAAACATCCTTGTTCATCAAACAAGAGCTTCTTGATGAGAATGAGTGCATTGACATCACACTAGGCGAAGGGAAAGATAATGTCAAGTCTCCCGTGACAGAAACTTTGCCAAGCAATCAGACAGAATATTCTAAAGTAGCTGTCAACAAGGATATGACAGAAACTTCAAAAGATACTGTCAAGAGAGAACCCCAGACAGCAACTTTCAAACCTGCTGTCAAGATAGAGGGAAAGAAAGGTACTGTCAAAGGTAGCTCGACAGCAACTTCAGAACATACTGTCAAGGCAAGTGTCTACAAGCCTAAGAATAGGAATGGAAAGTTAGGAATCGACAAGAAAAATGGCTATACTTATGTTAAAGACGCCCCAAGGAAGCTTTGCAATAATTGTGGCTCATCTCAACATTTAACATTTGTTTGTAAGAAACTCAACAAAGACAAGGTTAATGCGACCAATGTTAGTGGTAACTTACATAGAACCCCCATTATGCAAAGAGAAATGGACGTCTGTAATAACATTGACTCTATGCCATGCAAGATTGTTGTTATGAGTACTTGTTTTAATCTGCCTATTCTATCTACTGAAAGATATTCCTATATGGAAACTGCTGAGACTTCTACGCCTGCCAATGTTGGTAAAAAGGCAGCATCCACTAAGAGAAAGACCAAGTCTAACTCTAAGCGATAGAATGTATATTTATATATATTTTACATGATTATATTCCTTATATTTATTGTATTTTGCATTTAATTGGATTTTTATTTAATAGATTTTAATTTTTTATTGTAGGAAGCAAGGAAATTCTAAACTTGGAAGGATTGGAGAATAAAGAGCTTAATTTGGAGATTTATTAGAAGGAAATTCGGATTTATTGGGCTACACGCACGTACTTCACTGTTTGGGCCATATCTCGAGTTATAGAAGTCAGAATTGGACGATTCAACAGCCCACACGAAGATAATTAAATTATCTATCATTCTAAGATGGTCCAGATATCATATTACAATTGGAGAGGCCCAGAATTACTGGAGAAGAGTCAACTATGAATTTTCCTTGGAAATCTATTTCGTTTAGGAAACGTACTTGTAAAATATTTTTATTAGAGACATATAAAAGATTAGATATTATAATTATTAGAGATAGAGACGTACGTATAGAGAGATAGAGGGAGGAGAGTGAGACTTTTATTTTTCTTCTTGTGCAAAGATTAAAGATTGGAGGTTTTCTTCTCTATTCTCAATAACAGATTAAGTATGTGTTCTTATTATATTATGTGTTTTGCTAGTTTAATGATGAGTGAGTAGATCTCTAATCTAGGGTTAAGTTGAACCCTAGTTATGATTGATGTATGATTTTCCCCAATTTCCCCAAATTGATTATGTTATATGCTCTTTCTTATTGAGTTGTGTTTAATTAACAATTACAAGTCAGACGTGATTATGTGTATTGTTTGAACCAATATCTATTTATCAACGAAAGTTAGATTTAGATGGTTGTGATTTATCCAATTATGACATGAACTTCTCCATGAAAATAGGTAGAACGGATTGTTAGGAAGTTAGGATGCTATGTTTAATGTCTCTGAATTGCATGATGCCATGAAAATAGGATTGATTGTAAGTTAGAGAAGCATTTAATACTCGAGAGAGATTATTGGTATTTATAGGGTGCATCTTTCCTCTTGAGTAGTACATGATTAATTGGGGTGGGAAATCATAATTGCATTGATTCATGCTAGTGGGGATACTTAATTCTAGATGTTTTTAGTTAATTGATAAATACAACATTCTTGCCTTAGTAATATTAGTTTAAAAATCTCTCAAAATTTATTGTGTTACTTGCTTAGTTGAATCGAGTCAAGAATAACTGGTGATTGATACATTTGTCTCTGTGGGATCGACTCTGACTTAACCTACTACATAGTTAGAAGGATTTGTTAGATTTATTATTTGATAGGTACGCGACAGCCTTGTCAAATTTTTGGCACCGTTGCCGGGGACAAAGCAGTGTTAGATTAGTTACTTTTTGAGTTAATTTAGCTAAGTATTTTAGTTGTGTTGCTTCGGCTATTATTCTTTTGTTATTTGATCCTTGTTTCTAGTTCTCTTGTTTCATGCACACTCGAAGTTCAGGTACCGAGGATTTATTTGCTCTTGATCCTGAAATTGAAGCTACAGCAAGAAGACAAAAAGGCGAGCGAAGAAAAAATAAGGACAAGGAAGTTATGGGTGAAACAAAAGCTAAAGCTCTCAGGGAGCATGGTATGCCAGACACTACAGGCGTACTCTCCAGTATTGTCAGACCAACAGTCACAGCTACGCACTTTGAACTCAAGCCTCAGTTCATCCAATTCATCTCCAATGTTTCTTTCGCAAGATTGTCCACTGAAAATCCTGTCGATCATCTTGAGAGTTTTCTGGAAAAGTGTGATACAATAAAGCTGACCAATGTTAGTGATGATGCTATAAAGCTGTGCTTATTTCCATTCTCTCTTCGAGATGCAGCAAAAGATTGGTTGAAAGATGAAGGACCAAACACATTCACTACTTGGGATAGTCTTGCAAAGGCGTTTCTACTAAAATTCTTCAGTCAGAAGAAGACTTCAAAGCTCAGGAATGAAATATCTAATTTTCGTCAAGAAGATGACGAGTCACTTCATGATGCTTGGAGAAAATCTAAGCGACTTCAAAGACAACGCCCTCACCATGGAATTCTTGACTGGTTGTTGATCCAAACATTCTATAATGGGTTGACACAAGAGTTCCGAAACTTTGTTGATGCATCTTCTGGTGGATCTATTATGAAGAAGAGTATTGAGGATGCGAAAGATTTGTTAGACGAGATGGCGTCTAATGATAATTATCCATACAGTGATCAAAATCATCCTAAGAAGGGTGGTAAGTATGAATAAGAGTATTGAGGATGCGAAAGATTTTATTTTTTCTTTATTATATACAAAAAATCTAACAAACGCCCCCAAAAAATAAATTTTTTAAATATATAGAATACATATATATATGTATATATAAATAACAAAGGTGAGCACACGATATCAAGTACTCAGCACAAGTAGCTTCCAACTTTGAACTTGTACCTAGTGACAATCATCTAAACTTGAAAGAACCTTAGTGGACTAAAGCCTTGGGCTCTTTTGGACCAAATATCAACGAAAGCACACAATATATAAAATTCAATCGTCCGGGTTTGCGCTATAAAGGCCATGCGCACAAGACCGACTCATGAGAGTTTCTAGAGACTAACCAAAGTCTCACAATTGCGGCCACACAACTACTCTCACATTGGTAATGATACTCCTATGGTTTTTATGATCACATTCAGCAAGCTATTTGCTTGTAGTTTGATATAAAACATCGTGTTATGTTTGTACTAACTTGGTTTTGCAGGGTATATTAAGCCTACTGATTGTTTACAGAGAATATACAAACAGCAAGCCATTTGGTGCTAGAACAGAGACAGTCCAGCAAGCCATTTCCAACAGTCAGTCACAAACAGCAAACCATTTCCAACTGCCAAAAATCCTGAAGAAAAAGATCAAGATTGATTCTCATGGATTTATTTCAGGAAATATATTGTAAGGAATCTTTATTATATAATACGTATACAATATATTCTAGAGCTCAAATCTTTTCAAATATCTTTCTTTAAAACAAATCATAAAACTTATAGGAGTTTCCTTATTTAAAAGATTTTCTTTCTTTCAAATCTCCTATACGCGTTTTATATCTATACAAATAAGAAGGGTGATGCTTTCATCGTTTCTTCTCTTTCAAACCTTCTATCAAACGGTCACAAGAACGTTGCAAAATCTCTCTAACCAATTGAATGTTAGAAATTTATTTCTAATCGTTTGAAATTGATTGATTGATTTTAGAACGTTGGTTGTGAAGCTTTATAAGGTTTCTCTTGTGCTCAATTCGTTTTTAATCAATCAGAGAAGCACACAAAGAATACACAACTCAGTTTTTCATTGCTATATCCTTTCGATTCTCTCGAGCTCTTAATATATCATATACGTGCTATATCTTAGAGAGTTCATTAGGTTTAGTTGTATTGATTCAAACATTGTATTGTTCAATTTGTATTGAATAGTTGCTGTACAAATTTGGCTTAATGTTTTGGGTGGGTCGAACTAGACTAGAGAAGGATACTTTGGAAGTATTGCTTAGAGAGTTAGTTCAGCACAGCAAACAGCAAGCCATTTGTCAGCAGGATTGGTAAGGATTAGTTGCTGGACACATTGGCTAAGGAACAAGGGTTTGGTGAACGTTGCTAGAGAAGTATACTTGGGAAGTATAGCTTAGAAAGCAAGTTCAGAAACAGGTGTTCAGCAAGCCATTTGTCAGCAGCGGGGATATAAGGGAGATATATTATTGTATCTTGTAATTGGTTTATTTCGTTGATCAATAATATATTCTCTTACCGGGTTGGTAAGGGACCAGGACGTAGACCATAGGGGTTAGGGGTTGAACCTGGCTAAAAGTCTCTGTGTTTTTTATTTTCTGTTCTTTACTTACTGCTTGCATTTAGCTTAATGTTTACAATCAGCTTACCATTTGTCTCTGCATAAAACGAAATCAATAAGCTGTTTCTGGTAATTTTCAAAATTGGATTTAGTCAAACATAGTTAGCCATTTACACCTATTCACCCCCCTCTAGGTGTGTATTTTCATTTGGTATCAGAGATTTGGTGTACTAACATTTCTGTAACAGGAAAGTACAGATCCTATCGCACCCGCTTATGTAGAAGGAGATTATTTAGACATGCCACCACTTCTCAATGGGATTGAAAATTATGATGCTTGGAAACAGAGAATGAAGGTGCTTCTCAACAGAGATGATGCAATTGAATGGAGAGTCGTTAAAAAGGGTCCATTCACTTTTCCAGACAAAGACGGCAAGCCAAAAGACGTTGACGATCTCTCAGATTCAGAATTGATAAAATAAGGCTATAATGGAAGAGCAAAGTACACATTAATATGTGGTCTTTCAGAGTCAGATTTTGATAAGGTCTCTTCATGTAGCACAGCAAAAGACATATGAAATACCTTAAAAATGCATTATAAAGCTACAACAACAAAATAGCCTGCTGATTTGAAAGATAAAAGGAAGTCAAAGGCTCCATTGACTTGGAATGATGAAAAATCTATTTCTGGTGAAGTACCAAGTGAAGAGATAATAAACTCTGCATTTGTTGGCATTGATGATATAGGAAACACGGAAGAAGTTCTTGTAGATAGTGATGTGTCTGATTCAGAATCAGATTCTAGTGAGGTAAACTCTTTTCATTCCTGGAAATCTTCTGAAAATATTATTATGGGATCACTAACAATGCAGGAATCAAAAAGTGTAACCATTGAAGAACATTTGGCACTAAAGGCTGAAATCAGCAAGCTGACTGATAAGAACGCCTATCTATCCAAAATGGTTAAAGATTTGTTGCCAAAAATGGAAGAATGAGATTCAACTTCATTAGGCAAAGCTACAGAGATCAAGGAGCTAAATGTCAAGAATAGTCATTTAGAGGCTAATATCAAGTTGCTTGAAAGAAGAAACAAGACCTTGACCGAAGAAATCAAAGAGCTAAGGTCTGATGTTAAAACTAAAGCTAAAGCATTGGAATCATACAAGATGAAGGAATCTAGTCAAGCCGAATCCTCAAAATCTGCTGAAAAGAGAGTTCAGCAAGCTGAACTTTTCAAACAGCAAGCTAAAGTGATCACCTTCCTAGAAACAGAAGTTAAAGATCTCAAGAAGGGCATGGAAACTTTTGTTCAAGGTGAAGACACTTTAAAAACAATGATGAAGAAGGCAAATATACCTTTGGTCAGAGAAGGTGTTGGTCTAAACTTTAACAAGAAAGATAAGGTGCTCAAATATGCTGGAAGGAATGGCATACCCTATGACTATGCTATGCCTTGGAAGACATGCAATAAATGTGGTGGAAAAGGACATCTGGAAAGACATTGTGTGGTTCAAGTAAATCATAAAGTGAAAACAGCTTACCAAAATGGACCAGTCAGTCGACAAATAGCTTACCAGAATGGACCAGTCAGGCGACAAACAGCATACCAGAAAGCAAATGACAGAAGACAAACAGCTTGCCATTATCAGTCTGACAGAACACAAAGGACTAGAAATCAAGCACCAAAAGTGATACAACAGTGGATCAAGAAATCTGATCTACATGCTCTTTATGTTCTATCAACAAACCATGGTGGATCTAATAAAATTTGGGTACTCAAGTAGTAAGTATGTTATCTGTCCTCGTCCATTTCTTTGAATATGATTATATTATTTTTGTGGTACTAACGAGATTCCTCTAGTACATAGATGGGACAAATATATGTATATGTATTGTAGTATGCAGGAAACAAGAAAGAAGAATACTATTATGATCAGTTGGAATGTATATTGTCTAATCAGCAAGCTATTTTCCAGTCCAGAAGAACAATTGTTATCGATAAATATCCTGGAAATGTGTTTTCAGCATGCTGAGGGAGCATTGGTTTAGGGGGAGCAACATAGTCTCTCCGATGTATTCTAGAAGTATTGATCATCGATTAAGGGGGAGCTTTTAGCTCAATCACATTTTGGAAACTCGGTTGATGATATGGAAATGCAAAAGTTTAAAGCCATTAGCTGAAAAAAAGATTTTCAGTCATACGAAGAGAGCTTGGCATGTGTACTTTGTTGTCAGCAAGCTGACAAGCGCAGAATGGGTAACGTTGGCTTACCATTTGTATCTGAACTGTTTATATGCCATTACCATGATTTGATTTTTTTTCTCTATGCTTATTCCAGACCTGGACTAATATTATTTTTGATGAATTTTTGATGGATTAAGGGGAGAAATTTAGGAGAACTTATTTGCGCTTGTTTGGTCAAGATATTCGATTTGGATATGATTAATTATGCTTGTTTATCTTGAATCTGTGTTATATCAAAATGTACTAATATGCAGGGATTTAGGGGGAGTTCTTATTTCTCCTAAATATTGTGTAATCATCAAAAAGGGGGAGATTGATACTCCTATGGTTTTGATGATCACATTCAGCAAGCTATTTCCTTGTAGTTTGATATAAAACATCGTGTTATTTTTGTACTAACTTGGTTTTGCAGGGTATATTAAGCCTACTGATTCTTTACAGAGAATATACAAACAGCAAGGCATTTTGTGCTAGAACAGAGACAGTCCAGCAAGCCATTTCCAACAGTCAGTCACAAACAGCAAGCCATTTCCAACTGCCAGAAATCCTGAAGAAAAAGATCAAGATTGATTCTCATGGATTTATTTCAGGAAATATATTGTAAGGAATCTTTATTATATAATACGTATACAATATATTCTAGAGCTCAAATCTTTTCAAATATCTTTCTTTAAAACAAATCATAAAACTTATAGGAGTTTCTTTATTTAAAAGATTTTCTTTCTTTCAAATCTCCTATACGCGTTTTATATCTATACAAATCAGAAGGGTTATGCTTTCATCGTTTCATCTCTTTCAAACCTTCTGTCAAACGGTCACAAGAACGTTGCAAAATCTCTCTAACCAATTGAACGTTAGAATTTGATTTCTAAACGTTTGAAATTGATTGATTGATTTTAGAACGTTGGTTGTGAAGCTTTATAAGGTTGCTCTTGTGCTCAATTCGTTTTTAATAAATCAGAGAAGCACACAAAGAATACACAACTCAGTTTTTCATTGCTATATCCTTTCGATTCTCTCGAGCTCTTAATATATCATATACGTGCTATATCTTAGAGAGTTCATTAGGTTGGGTTGTATTGATTCAAACATTGTATTGTTCAATTTGTATTGAATAGTTGCTGTACAAATTTGGCTTAAGGTTTTGGGTGGGTCGAACTAGACTAGAGAAGGATACTTTGGAAGTATTGCTTAGAGAGTTAGTTCAGCACAGCAAACAGCAAGCCATTTTTCAGCAGGATTGGTAAGGATTAGTTGCTGGACACATTGGCTAAGGAACAAGGGTTTGGTGAACGTTGCTAGAGAAGTATACTTGGGAAGTATAGCTTAGAGAGCAAGTTCAGAAACAGGTGTTCAGCAAGCCATTTGCCAGCAGCTGGGATATAAGGGAGATATATTATTGTATCTTGTAATTGGTTTATTTCGTTGATCAATAATATATTCTCTTACCGGGTTGGTAAGGGACCAGGACGTAGACCATATGGGTTAGGGGTCGAACCTGGCTAAAAGTCTCTGTGTTTTTTATTTTCTGTTCTTTACTTACTGCTTGCATTTAGCTTAATGTTTACAATCAGCTTACCATTTGTCTCTGCATAAAACGAAATCAATAAGCTGTTTCTGGTAATTTTTAAAATTGGATTTAATCAAACATAGTTAGCCATTTACACCTATTCACCCCCTCTAGGTGTGCATTTTCAGGTAAGTCCTCAAAGGTACTAGTGAACGGACAAGTACCTCGCAAGTTCTACCTTAAGACTTATTAAGAGTATAGAAACTCAACCTTACCGTTCACTATATGAGCGCTTCATCATCATAGGAATGGGGTAGAAGAATGTATCTATGTACAACTTCTAAAGGAGTAAAAACTCCACAAAAATGAAGGCTCTCACGCAGCTCAACAATCCATCTTGTTAATACCCTCTGACCTTCATAAGAAGAAGGGTTGCTTTCATCAAAGGATCAGACAAGTTCATTTCAGAACTCACAAAATTCATAGTAACATATCTTTTCTTCATCAAGCGTTTGACTGACTTGTACCGTATCTGCAGATGTCTATTCATTCCATCGTTGATATTTTTCTGCTCCAACATATATCAAGAACATTTTTTAGAATCACAATGTATGGAAACAGGTGGAATATTATTATGAAAAAATGTAAAATCAAGTAAGAGATTCCGAAGCCATTCAGCTTCCATGCAAGTAGTATCAAGTGCTATAAGTTCAGCTTCAGCTGTACTTCCAGCAATAACAGTTTGATTAGTGGAACCCCATTAGACAGCTGTCCACTTAACATAAAAATATAACCTGAAGTAGACTTTATGTTACGAAAATCAAAAACCTAATTAACATCAGAATATCCTTCTAAAATATTTGGATAACCAGAATACACAAGAGAATAATTTATAGAGCCTCTTAAATATTTAAAAACTCTTTTCAAAGCCTTCCAATGTTCTTTACTAGGATTACTAGTATTTCTACTAAGCCTACCAACAGCATAAGAAATATCTCGCCTAGTTCTACTGGCAATATAAAGGAGGGAACCAATCATTTGAGAATATTTTAATTGAGAAACATGTTTTCCTATATTCTTTTTAAGAGGTACATTAGGGGAATATGGAGTTGACACAGGTTTGCAATCAAAATAAATATACTTTTTAAGCATATTCTCAATCAAGTAACTTAAAGATAAATGAATACCTTTCTCACTTCTAGATATTTGCATCCCTAAAATAACATTTGCTTCTCCTAGATCTTTCACATCAAACATTGTACCAAGATAATTTTTAACATCTACTATATAGACAAAGACTTACTAAAGATCGAGATATCATCAACATATACACATAACAAAACAAACTCATTATCGATCACCTTTGAATACAAGCATCTATCAAACTCATTAGCAATAAATCTATCTTTAGTGATCACACTATCAAATTTTTCATACCAATCTTTTGGGGCAACCATAGATAGACTTAACTAATCTACAAACCTTATGTTCTTGACCTTTAACAACAAATCCTTCGGGTTGTTGCATATAAATATCTTCTTCTAATTCACCATTTAAAAACGCAGTTTTAACATCCATTTGATGAATATGCAAATTATAAATAAAAGCTAAAGCTAACAAAGTACGAATAGTAGAAATTCTAGCTACAGGTGCATAAGTATCAAAGTTATCAATTCCTTTCTTTTGTGAGAACCCTTTAGCAACTAATCTAGCCTTGTATTTATCAATGGATCCATCAGGTTTCAGCTTCTTTCTAAAAATCCATCTAGAACCTACCGTCTTACAACCTTGAGGTAAATCGGTTAAATACAAAGTATTGTTTTCCATTATTGATTGAAGTTCACTATTTGTTGTTTCTTTCCAAAAAGGAGCATCAGAAGAAGACATAGCATCATAATAAGATAAAGGCTCACCTTCAAGTAAATAAACAAGAAAATCATCACCAAAGTCTTTTTCAATTTAACTCTTTTACTCCTTCTAGGTTCATCTAAAGAATTAGACGTAGAAGCTACATCATGAAAAAAGCAAGGGGTATCAGCTATTTTAGATATTCTAGTCTTATAAGGAAACACATTTTCAAAATAAGTTGCGTCTCTAGCTTCAATAATAGTATTAGCAGAGATTTCACTAGTATTAGAATGAATCACAAGAAACCTATTAGTAACACTATCAGGGACATAACCAACAAAAATAGCATCAACCATTTGAGATCCTAATTTTCTCTTTTTAGGACCAGGAAAACTAACTTTCGCTAAACAACCCCAAACTTTTAAGTACTCGAGATTTGGAGCTCTACCTTTCCAAAATTGAAAAGGAGTAATTTTACTAGTCTTTTGAGGTACACGATTCAAAATATAACATGAAATTAATAAAGCCTCACCCCATAGATTTTCAGGAGCACCAGAATTAACAAGCATAGAGTTTACCATATTCATTAAAGTACGATTTTTCCTTTCCGCTACTCCATTGGGCTGTGGAGAGTAAGGAGGCGAAAATTCATGAATAATGCCATGTTCCTAAAAATATGAAGCCATCTTATTAGAAATATATTCGCCACCTCTATCAGACCTAAGAATTTTAATTTCTACCCCTCTCTGTTTTTCTACTTCAGCTTTATAAGTTTTAAAACAATCAAACACCTCATCTTTTATTCTAAATAAATACACATAACAAAATTTAGAATAATCATCTATAAAAGTCACACAATACTTCCTACCACCTCTTTTAGGAGTTTTATCAACTACACATACATCACTATGAATTAACTCAAGTAATGACGAGTCTTTAAAAACATTAGGAAAAGATTTCTTAACCGGTTTAGCTTGAGCACAAGTTTCACATTTAGACATAGAGTTCAATTTCATTTTTGGTAGTAAATCACTATTAGCCATTCTTGTTATAGCACCATAATTTACATGTCCAAGTCTTTCAAGCTATAAATAAGAATTTTCGATATTTAAAACAGTGGGAGATGAATTACTATTAACAACATGAGAACTCACATTCAATTTAAATAAACCATCACTAACAAAACCTTTACCAATAAAAACATCATTTTTAGAAATGACAAATTTATTAGCCTCTAAAACAATTTTATAACCAAGAACAACAAGTGTAGACCCACTAATAAGATTCCTTCTAATTAAAGGTACATGTAACACATTTTGCAAATTCAAAAATTTTCCGGATGTTAACTCTAATTTTATTCTGCCTTTACCAAATATCAGAGTTTTAGTATTATCACCAAGAATAACATTTTCACCATTTGATACTTGATAATTAGAAAGCCAAGTTCTATTCGAACAAACATGAACACTAGCTCCCGAATCTAACCACCAATCATTAGAATTCGTAACAAAATTAATAACAGGTATCGAATTATCTAATCTCAAAATATATTTGTTTGTACTTATTGCCATAATGTCAATTATATCACACAAGCGGAGTATCACTTAAAAACAGAATATTAAAACAATAAAATGAATCCAAATACACTTATATCATATACAAAATTTATAATCTAGGAAGTAACAAATTACTCTCTGAATAAATTAAAATTTATATAAAGTTGTGATTCAGTAAGCAAACAAGAATTATAATAATCTAATATGTCAAATAACTCAAGTAGACAAAAGACCAATTTGCAGCTACTTACAGAACAAAACAAACAGTTTACCAAAAACTTCCTTAGTTTGATAGAAAATTAGTACTGCGCTATAATATAAAATTGGGTAGAATAAGAAAACTAACAAATTCTAACATGGAAATAATAAACAAATTATATGTATCAAATATGACTCAAAATTAAGATTGTACACAACAAAAATTTACACGAAAAATGTTGAACACTTAAGTTGTAGTGATACAGACAAGACACAATTTGTCAAAGAGACTTGTACATAAAAATAAAACACTAATTAAATTAATCAAGATATTAAAATTAAATTACTCAACAGCAGCAGTGTAAGAACCCGAATTTTCAGTAGAATTAAAAAAAAAATTATTATGTATTGATGAAAGAATGAACAGTGATTCTGACTGCAAGGTATAAGCAGTTCTAATGAATGAATGTGAACGGGTATAGATTCCAATGATTATATGTCATGAAGAATGCAATGGGTTGACAACCTAGATTAGAATAATCTATCTCCTAAGAAATAAGATATGGCATTCCAAAGAGGAAGGAGATATTCTTGTGTCATCCAAATCGATATCTGTTATTAGTCCAGTGGTTCCGTGAAAGGGTTAAGGAACGCCCGAAAGAGAACAATGACATTTTTATAAATATAAGGAATAAAGATGGAATAAAGAATGAATAGTGTTTTTGTTGAAAATAAGAATATTATTAGACGCCGCTATATAGAAGTATTCAGAATGGATTTCTGAGTTCGTATTCATGATCCAGGGGCGAAATAAGTGTATGTAAACGACATCGGATTCAGAAAAATAGCACTTTTATTTTCTCCGAGATTTCCCTGGACACTGCAAGACTTAAGGATTTATTAAAAGGATTTATTAAAAGGATTTATTAAAAGGATTTAAATTCGAGAAGTATTAAGAAAGATGGAGATTAGTATTATAAATATTAAGAAGGTTTCCGGAAAAACCCTAACTAGAAACGGTTGAGTTATTCCTCCGAGCGATCAATGAAATCGAGCAATAACCGGACAAAAAGACAAGCAGAGAACCAAGGGGTGTGATGAGCTAGTGGAAGGTGACATAGTCACTTTATGCAAGATAAGATCAAAGAAACCAAGCTAGTTAGCAAAGAGGTACACCACAAGACACTAACACTTGCTCACATGGTAACAAATCCTTAACCAAGCCTTAACCCATCAACTTTACCATGGTTCCACCAATAAATATCTTGCATTATTGCTCACTTTATGCAAGATGAGATCAAACCAAGCACGCAAAAACTCCATCTCTTCCCCTTGAAGCTTCCATTCGGCTTTTTCAAGAAATGCAAGGGAGAAATCCCACTTCCCACCATTAAAGAATTCCAAGAAAATTTAGGTGAGCCCTATAATTCATAACTAAGATATCCTATGAATCATAGCTTCAAACTCCATTCCATTCTTGAGATATAAAATCAAGAAGGTTGAGGGTGAATAGTGATTTCAAGAACTAACTTTGTTTTTCTTGATTTCTTTGGATGATCTAAGCTTGGTAAAGGTATTCTAAGGACTATACAAGGTTCACTAAGTGCATACACACTCCAAGGAAGGTATATTCCTCATGAACCCTTAGTTTGACCTTGAGTTTTGATGATGTTCTTGATGGTTTTGGATTAGTATGGTTATGGTGATGATTAAAGCATGATTATGTAGTTAGTTTTGTTGATTAAGAGATTCAATGATTATGATGGTTAAGTAAGTTGTTCTTGGACTTGATAAGATGTAGATGATGCATATAAGTTGTTGGTTAGATCATGGTATGCCCGGTGCGGCTTGGTTTTGATGCTACGATTTTTGAAACGTTCGATTTATAGCCGTCGTAATGCCGAAATTTCGTTAACCTTAAGAAATCGTGTTTGACAGTAGCTTTAACTTACTGTCCAGTGCCGAATCTTGCATAATAAGTTAGTTCATGTTATAAGCTTCGTTTTGATATAAAGATCGTATGAAATGGACTTACGGTTTAGGAGTTATGATTAAATTCGTAAAAGTGGTTCGAAACCATAAGTGCGAGTTCGTAACTGAAATTGAACCCCCTTAAAGTGATTAATTCAGTGCCGAATCTGGGTAATTAAATATTAGAGGTCATAAGGAAGGTGTGAAAGAAAACCTCATGTCAAACAAATCGTTTTTCAATTTTATAAAAATGTTCGAATTAAGGATAAGTGCGAAGAAGCCTTTTTCAGAGGTAGCACTATTCACTAAAAAGCTCCTGCCCTGTTTTAGTGAAATCTGGAAAAATTGATCTTCTGACCAAAGTCAAACTTTGAGTTAGCTACCTTCTAGACATTCTCTAGATCATGTACGCGAAAACGGTGCATCATTGGAGTTAACGGTTATCGAGTTATGAACGTTTTAGTGAAAGAGGTGTGAATAGTAAAAATCCGCCGTTGACTGAACTTCGAAAATACCTTTCACCTATCTAGACCCGTGTTTTCGAATTGGAAATTTTATGATAAATATTACAAATACCAAAGATGATTTTAGAAGAGGTTTCATAATTAAATACATTTCTATTGATTTATTAAAAGTGTTGGAGTACGAGTCACGGAATAGTAACTCTCAGGGAAGTCAACTCTAGAGGTACTACTTTGATCACCCATTTTGGCTAGATTAAAAGAGGAATTTCGAGTCGACTAAAACGCGAAACTTGTTAAGAATTATCAAGACAACATATTGGTTCAAAGAACGAGGTTATAAATGATTAAGTAAGATATACGAAAGATCCGCATTAAGGATGGGTGGTTCGAGGTGTGTTTTGGACTAAACTTACGACTTAAGAGTTGGTTTATTAACACGGACTTAGTATGAGTCTAGAGAGACCCCGTAGTGCCTTGATTGTTAATTGCTTAAGTATTTAAGCATTCAGTTATAAGTGGATCGTATAGGGGATTAATGGAGTATTTTCTTTGACTTGTTTAGATTGTCGGACACCCTAATGGGCCCCTATTACATCCAGAGTACCAGGCAAGTTTCCAATACCTTGGAACTGTTGTTGTGATAATATATATGATTGTTGTTATACATATGCCATAGCATGCATGTCTACTTTCAAGTTAATATGGAATTACTTGTTCCCCTGAATTGTTATTGCCCTATAGACTAGATATGAATTATCAGTTATACGCCAAATTGTTTTGTTAAAACCCTTAGTGAAGGGCGTATGATATTCATTCTTTAAATATAGACCGGGAGTCGGTATTTTGAGATATAGAGATAGTCGTGGAAACCCGGAGGGATTCCAGCGACAAATTAGTATTCATTTTGAGGAATGTTAATTATAAACATTGTTTATATTTCCATAAAGTATTAATTACATGGAAATTATTTGAGGAATGTTATTTGAACATTATCTCAATCGAGAAGTACTATTTGAATATTATTTTGAATATTCATTCGAGTTTATCTATTTACTTAATATTATTTTAATATTCATTTGAGCTTCAATTATTTAAATGGATATTAGTTTCGAATATTCATTTAGAGTTTGGTTATTTAATGAATAATTACTTTGATATTCATTGGAATTTTATTTATTAAATGAATATTACTTCCAAAGGTTCATTTAAGATTTTATGTACTTGATGAATATTATTTTAAAATATTCAATTGAAGTTCTATTTACTTAAGGAATATTACTTCGAGCATTCCTTTAAAGTTTTGATTACTAAAAGAATATTATTTGGATATTCATTTAGAATATTATTTAATAAATGAATATTATTTTTCAAATATTCATTTAAGGTTTGATTTATTTAGTGAATATTATTTAAAATCTTTATTTGAGTTTATTTATTTAATGAATATTATTTTGAATATTCATTTAAAGAAGAGATTTATTTAGTAAATAATTCTATATATTCATTCGAGGACTACTTACGAGAAATATTATGATTTAATCATATTCCTTCATTATTATTGATTTAAATAAATATTCAATTAATAAATATTCTTGGAATATTTATTTAAATTCTTTTAAGTTCTTTTTATAATGAATTATATTATTAAAAGATTATCCTTCGCCTTCAGATATTATGTAAAATATTTCGGAGTCTTTTATGACTATTTTATCAAGGGGAGGTTCCCAAAACTCTATTTTCATTTAAATCTATCTTATAAGAAGATTTAAATAATCGCTCTAACCTCCAAAAACATATAAGGGGACCTCACTTGAGAGCTGTTATTTATTTGACTGCCCGGTCATATTCTTGCTAAACTATCTTTTCACTCACATCTTGATTCTTTCAAACATCAATATGA
The DNA here is from genome assembly GCA_037693485.1 of Kitagawia praeruptora. NCBI lineage: Eukaryota > Viridiplantae > Streptophyta > Magnoliopsida > Apiales > Apiaceae > Kitagawia > Kitagawia praeruptora. The sequence continues at coordinate 8,394,331 of CM075354.1, read as the reverse complement.
ATCTTTTTGGTTACCTCCTCAATGTTCGAGGGGTAAGATTGACGGAACAAGTTTATATCCATTAACAAGCATCAGCTTGGTAAATATTGGTGAAATTTTCCTTTCCAATTAGATACGACTACTTTGTGGAGTCCTATTAACAAGTACTATACTTGGGGAAAGGGGGACGAACTTTAGGTTTCAGAGTTATGGATGTTAATTGAACTAGGAGACGCGTAAGTGGCCGAGTGGCGCCGGTCCAGCAATAGCCCAACCGTTGGCTGAGGAGTTCCAGAGGGCGGTAGACAAGTAAATCCGTCGGAGCTACCTTCTACATGTAGAGAACGACTGATGAGATGCATGACATACGACTGATCATCGTAAACGTCAGGGCATCTGGCGCGGCAATGCTCCCGTATTAGTTCATCCTCCAAATTGAGAAATTTTTGCAACATTATCATTGTTGGCAGGGTTGAAAAGTGTTTGAACTGGAATTGCAATATTCTTCCTGCAAGTTCCTCTATTATGAAAATTGACAATATCTTGCTTATCTTTTGTATAACAGATATTTCCACGGAATAATTATATTTTGAGTTACCTTGTAACTTCATCTGAGACCTTATATTGGTACTACATTCGTTAATGCATGGCATATGGTATCAAAGATATTTTGAACTGTTACATATTATCACTGTTCAATTATACTTTTGGTGGGCTATTGCTCACCCTTGCTTTATTTATTTATATCACAACAACAGTTAGATCTGATGGTCGCACAAGGCGCACTTGGTGCAAGCAGGTGAAAACCGTCGGAGGATTAACCGCTGAGATCATAGCTGCCACTGTTGATTAAGAAGCTATTGGTAGGCTAGATGATTGGCTTTCAAGTATCAATGTATTTATAATATGACATATACCAATGGATGGCAAAGAGTATGTAACGGTAAAATTGTAATTCTTTGGGTTGTAAGAATTCAACCTTGGTATTATTAATATTGATGGTTACTCTGATTTCATCTCTGGGACTATAATGGGTGTGTTTTATGTTGTTGTTTCGGGTCACAAGATTGTAATTTAAATTATGTTGGTTTTATGGATGGATATTGAGACCGTAATGACCAGATCCCTGACCCCGGATCTGGGGGTGTTACAAGCAGGCCACACCAGTTAATTTTGTAAACATGAGAAATCAAGATTTCACAAGCAAATATCACATAAATATACTCCCTCCGTCCCAAAATACATGTCCCTTTTCTAAAAAACACACATATTAAGGTAAAGGTAGGTAAAGGTTGGTTGAATAATATTTTCCAACTAATACCCTTAATTAATACATTGGAAAATGAGAATAGTGTTAAGTTTGAAAAAAATCAAATTTTAGATACAATAAAGATAGGGATAGTTTTGGAAAATCACCTTAAATTTGTATTGAAAAAAGAAAAGGGACATGTAAAATGGGACAAATTCATTTTTCAAAAAGGACATGTATTTTGGGACGGAGGGAGTAATTAACAAGAGTAATATTTAAACTAATAAAAAGGATATAGATAATCTTGATTTGTGGGATGAGGCACGTAAAAATGTTGTCCTAAGGAAGTTTTGCCCCTTTTCATGCAAGGTCTTAAGTAGCAAATTCTTAACGGTACAACAACTCCTTGCGGTTTATCTTTCACCATGCACGAAAGAGTAAAAGAAAGAACGAAAAATTTTCCACTGCTCAAAAATAATTTATAAAATATATGTAAGATTCTTGTATGTTCGAATTCTCACAAATTCAATAATATAATATTAAACTAAACTAATCTCACTTTTGATATGAGTTTTGTGGAAACATTCAATGTGTATAGCAATAATAATTCTTTGCCCCCTTGCTTCGAGCTTTTAACGAAGGGTACCGCGACGTAGTTCTGGAAACGGACAACTACGAAGCATACCTCATTGTTAAAAATTTCCACCTAGTTGGAGCTCCGGCATCAGTCTATGATATAGCTTCTCAAATTGACATCAGGGCGAAGGATAAGCACTGGAAATGCAAGGTAGCATATGTCTTCCCAGCAAGAAACAAGGTCCCACGTTTCTTGGCAAGGTTAGGTCTGGAGGTTTGTGACAGACTATACACCTTTGATCGTCCAGTGGGAGGTGTTGAGGAACTTATGAACTGGGATATGGGCTTGGGGATCGATCATCCAGACTATCAAGATGTTTACATGCCTAGAGAAGCTCCTGACCCAGTAAATTTTGACATCGTGGCGAACCTATCAGACCAGTTAAATGACCTAGGTCTGGGACAAGTAGACGCTCCTCAAGTTGTCAGTCTGGACATCGCTCTTATCGCAGATGTGCTTCAGGATGGCATAGGCGCGGAGGAAGACTTCTTCCATGGAGGTGTGGTTTTCCATGAGAATCAACTGCCCCAGATTCCAGATGCCCCGCTGGAAATGGTGGATTGAGTCCAGGAACTCTCCACATCGATCTTTATGCTTTTGTTGTAGTAATATAAGCAAGGTTATCAGGTTGAATTTTCCCAAGTACCAATCTGATCAGGTCATGACAGTAGCCCTCTTTCACAGAGGCTTTTGCACTACTGTTAACCTCTAGCTGCTTGTTCTATTCATGTAACCCCCCTCAACTTTGTATCATTTTCCTGTGAAATACAATGTTTGGCTTATAAAAAAAAAATAATAATAATAGAATAATAAAACTATATGTTAAGAGCTCAGAAATCGAATGATCTTTTGATCTTGTACTAAATACCCAAAAAAGATAAACCTATTCCCCTTTATAAAAACTCAAAACAAAGAAGTAACGTCATAGTAATAATAAGTCATAAAATAGAGTAATAGCAATTAAAAAAACAAATAATTTGTAAAACAAAATTATTGAAATAAAATAAAATAAATATCAGAAAATTTAATTTTTTCTTTATTATATACAAAAAAATCTATTCCCTCTGTCCCCTCATTTCTTTACAGTTTTTTCATTGCTTGATACGTATTTTAAGGCTCCTAAAAAAAATAGTTCCATAAATTATTTTTAAAATTTTCTTTTTTTTTTCTATAAAATAGAACAATTCTATTTTTATACAAAAAAAATTTGAAAAATAAATTATGAAATTATTCACAAAATGTAACTTAAAATCCGTGCCAAAATTATGTCCCCAAGATAAAGAACCAAGGGGACAGAGGAAGTAACATTTTATTGTATTATTTGAAGTAATATGATGCAATTCGATTTAAAAAACCATTGTCTAACCACATGTATTGAACTTGTAAAAAACAACGTCTTTTAGTTTGTTCAAAAAATCAATGTCTTTAGACCTATGAGACAACACGTTTTTGGAGTTTAAAAAATAACCGTTGTATGTCGATTTGGGGCAACAGATTTTTAGCCGAGCATTGTCTGTCAAGTGTTGTCTGAAGCAATTTTCCTTGGACTAAATTGCACTGTATTGAATTTTGACCACTATAGTGCAATTTAGTTTTTTCCTTGTGGTGTTTGCCAAAATAAGTTTTAGCTCAAATTATAACTTAAAAGTTCATAAGTTGAATGTTAAGAATTCTTAACTTTCAACTTATAACTTATAACTTATTCTCGATATACGTAATATATAATATCCTTCAAATCTTCAAAATCATATATCTCTCGATCCATTCATTAGAAAATTGATATGTATATATCAAATTTCCCTGTTCATCGAGATCTATCCATTGATATCCATTGTTATATATAAAAAAACAATATTTTGAAAACTATAAAAAAAATTAACTTATAAGTTCTGATTTACCCAAACAGTCTACTGATTATAAGTTCTGATTTACCAAACACTCTACTGATTACTCTACTCATCACTTATATGACATAAGTACTTATAAGTCATAAGTTACTTATTTTAAGATACCCCAAACATACACTAAATAATCTATCAAATTTCACCTTAACATGTGTCATGCCTTCATATAATTAAAGTTACTAATTTCTGGTCGATAATGAGTGATATGTGAACAGAGAAGGTTTATTATTAAGGAGTTAAAGCCTCTGACAATGTTTAGCAATGCAGAGGTCAATTAAAAATAGAAGTCTTTTACCTTCATAATAGAGCAGCAGGCTGTCATTTTACAACCAGAAAAGACTGCAATCGTTGTGAGCTGTGCATTGTGAGGCCAATATATTTATACATACTCTTACAATCTTAACCAAATGACATCCATATAAACACAAAAAACACAAAGCTACAATGTTAAATAAGCTCGCATGAAAAAAATTATGGGTGTGAAATAGAAAAATTTTAAAAAATATTATTTTTGATTATATGACAAAGTTGCCAACTTTGAACGATTACAAACATTGGAGTTGTTGTTAGTGCTATATATAATACCCTTGAAAAAACAATAAAAACCGTGCTAAGAAATAATTGAACATATGGCTATGCTCGAGAACCGTATCGTAGCTGTTGCTGAGCCAAATTTATGAGAGAGCTGCAAATCTTTTAAATTATGATATTTGACATGAAGTTGCTAGACTAGCCTTGATTGATTGAATAAGGTAATCTTGGTGTGTAAATACAATATCCAACAGTTAATAGAATGCACATATATCTCAATATATCAAGTTCGGACCTGGTCTCTTCATTGAAAAAATGAATATAATTGACATTCATATGACAAACTAGTGAATTAGAATTATATTTTATAATTTGAACGAGTAGTATATCATAGTTTTAATATTGGTTCATATTTAATTAGAATAATTTAAATAAATTTAGATTGCTTGTATTATTGTATACATATATATTGGCCATTATTCTAGAGAGTACCTACTTATATGGAGAATATGAGATAACTACTAATTTTATATGATTCTATAGTAAAATCAAAATTTTAATTTTTGGTTCTATATAAAAAAGGTCATTTTTTTTGGTTCTATAAAAAAAAGACCAATTTGATGATTCTATGATAGAACTAAACATTTATTTTATTTTTTTTAAAAAAATAAAAAAAAATAACCTTTTTTAAAAAAAATTTATAAACTGCCTGCTGACGTCACTGCTGACGTCAGCAGTGATGTCAGCAGTGACATCAGTAGTGATGACGTGGCACTGCCACGTCAGCACTGATGACGTCACTACTGACGTGGCAGTGCCACGTAAGCACTGTTGGCGTAACTGCTGACGTGACAGTGATGACGTGGCAGGTCAGAATTTTTTTTTTAGAAATTTTTTCCCAGCAAAAATTTTTTTTAAAAAAATTAAAAAAAATTTGGTTCTACTATAGAATCAGAAAAAATTCATGGTTCTCTCATATTCTCCATATAAGGAGGTCCTATCTAGAAGGGGACTCATATTGGCCATTATACTATTAAAGACTAAATATTTAAAGTTTGGTTGGTATTGGTTTTCGGTATTATTTAAAAATAAATTAATAATACTAGCTTATAACCCGTGCAATGCACGGATTTCTTGTATTATATTATAAATTTTATTTAATATTATAATTATCTTTTTATATAATCATTATTTTTAATGATTTTAATTTGATATAATTTAATATACTCATGTTTACGGATTATACTAATGCTTCCTTATTATAAAAAACGTATACGATTTTTAATATATTTTATTAGTAATTGAGAAATTTGATGTGATATTTTCGGGTATATATTAATGATTGTAAGATTTGTTGTATATTAAATAGGTAATGATTATAAAGGAAATATTAATGATTGAAAGATATGATACGATTGATCTTTTTAGGTGTTTATAAAATGTAATATCTTCAACTAAAAGTAAATGTGAAAAGACAATCGACTATTTATCATTAATTATATTATGTTATTATTTATTTTAGGTGTTATATTTTTCTTGAAAATTATGGTGTGATATTTTCGCGTATATTTTAATGATTGTGAGATTTATTTTAAATTAAAAAGGTAATGTGTTTTAATTCGAAAGAAAATATTAATGATCGAAAGATATGATACAATTGATGTTTTTAGATGTTTATAAAAGGTAATATGTTCAAATAAAAGTAAATGTGAAAAAGGCAATCGACTAATTACCATTAATTTTATTTTATTAACACTACACCATATATTGGCTATTGCAACCAGACTTGTTAAAAAGCGTTGCTATTTCTTGAAAAGTTTTTATAAAATTAGACATATTGCAATGCTTTTCAAAACCGTTACAATTGAAGTGAAAAACCGTTACAAATTGTAAAATTTGCTATCTATTACAATGGTTTTTTAAGGCGTTGCTATAAGGCGTTGCAGTAGATATCATTATTGGACCTCAAAATTAGCGGGCTTCTCAAAATTTGATGAAAAAAATGGGTGGGCTTCTAAAATTCCCGGCCAATGAAAAATAACAAAATAAAATAAAATAAAATAAAAACAAGACACAAAGAAACAATCATTCATCTCTCTTTCATCTCTCTCTCCCTCACTCATCTCTCTCTCACTCTCATCACTACTCGACCATCTCTCTCTATCTCTCTCACCGGCATCCCTCACTTTTCTTTAATTAACCCTAATTAAACCCACATCTTATTATTTACGATTTCTCTAAATCGAAATAGAGAAGAGGGAAGCTTGAATTAACAGAAGAGGAAGCTCAAATCGTAAGTAATTTTTCGATTAATAGTTCGAACAAAGCTCGATTTAAATTTAATTGAACATTTTTTAACAGATTGGTTGCTCTTTCAGGTTGGGTCATCTTCAATTAGTAAGTTTTTGTGCTAATTTCTTTTTTTTTCCTTGTAGATTTTTGTTTGTATTTTTCAGCTTTTGTGTTTTTGTTTGTATTACTTGTGTGTAATTCTTGTTTTCTGTTTCGTTTGTATATGTCTGTGTGTCTTTGAATGAATGAAATTGAAAATTGAAAAACCCTAAATATTTGATTCGGATATAGCACAGACCTGATATTCCGGGTTATTGGGTCTACGTTCTAACAGTTATTGCTCTGTTTTCAGTTATAGACTAGCAGTAATATAGGGTTTGTACTATAGCATAAAAATGGAGTACATCGATGAAAAGATAAATGAAGGATATGGAGACTTCAGATTGTGGTAACTGCAATCTTTCTTTATTCTAATACATAAGAGCATGTCTTTTAAATTTTGATATAAAATTTCTATACTTTTACTAAATTCTTCGGGTTCAATGCAATTTCAAGGTCCTTATTTTAAGAAATCACACTGGAGTCCGGAACCAGATGTCACAGCCTCGATTATTATCATTTACTCATTGTACCACATAAGTTATGAGAAGCTATGCAGGTATGTGCTTTGACAATCTTCTTGTGAGTTCACTGTATACACAATCCTCGAGTGCCTGTAATACATTTGAGCTCCAGGAAATATGTACCAGAACTGGCAAGCCTCATCCAGGAAAACAACAAGAGTCATTCGTTGCACATCGATTTGGGTAACTCTGGGAGTCTGGGTAAAAGTCTCGAGTATAGTAGGGCATATCTGTAGATTAAAAAGAGACTACCAAAGTGGAAGTGCCAATTCTTTTTTCATTTTTCATTTATCTAAACTTTACATTCAGCTTACGACTTGATAATGATAAAAGAGGATCACAGTAATATTTTAAGATTGGGCAAATTTCTCAAGTTGAACTGTTTGTGAAACTGATATATAGTAATTATTAATGTCTATCAGATGCCGCGTATCATAGGTGGTTATGATCCATGCCTTGACGACTATGCAAAAAGTTATTACAACAAACATGATGTTCAGAAGGCACTCCATGTCAGTGAGGGTCACCATATGAAGAAGAACTGGAGCATCTGCAAGTAATTTATTGTCTCTCTTTCTGCCTTGTTTTGTTACATTTAAGCAACATGTTCCAGTGCTCATAATCTCGGGATATACAGAAAGTTTATAATTTCAAGAAGTTTATAAATCTAATTGACGATCTTTACGTTGCCTACTAAATCAAATGAATACAGTATGGACATTTTTCATGGCTGGAAAGATTCAAAAGAATCTGTTCTTCCAATTTACAAGGAACTTATAGCTACAGGACTTAGAAAATGGGTATACATGTATAGTTTTCTAATCACATAATTCGTAAAAATTTTCTTTTAAGTTCGCATTTTTAACCATTTATTATGAATGATTCAGTGGTGACACAAATGGAAGAGTACCGATTTTGTCCACAAGATACAGCTTGAACACTCTCGTGCTTCCAATCAGTAGGTCATGGAGGCCTAGGTACCATAAGAAGAAGGTAATTTTTCAGTAAGCATTATTAATTTTTTTTACTGTAGAAATAGCATACAACTCTTGTTGGTATACATAGTATTTCATATACGTGCATGTATACTGTATGCACATATCTGTATAATATCATAATATCAATAATCTGCACATAGTTCCCTGGTCAATGTAAAAAAACTCTTATTAACTGGAATTTTGGAAGGAGCTAGTGTGAAATACGTGTCTACTTCTGGAAAGGTAAGTGTGGAATATATACTATGATCCAGTTACACCCTATTGATTAGAGTACGTTTGGGTTAATATCCTTCTTAGCATGTTTGATGCCTAAGTTTCTGATGACTGAAATACAATGCTTCTTGCTTTCTTTAGTCTGTAGAGAGAGCTTTCTGGAATCATCAAAGATTGGGGATATTTGTGTGGCTGCTCGACTTGCATTTTCTCTAAAGTAAGTTTCCCAGTTATTTTTTAATTGTACAGTAAAATTTCTGAATCAACTGTAGGCTAAACTTCTTTAAGCAGGTGTTGAGTGCTCTTGAGTTTCAGATACATGCTGGTAGCAGAAGTAGACACCCCAACATACACATTTTCTTGGAGAATGGAAATCCTATTTATAGAATTATGCGGACTGCTCCTATGGATATGCTAGAGGAAGTTATAAAATGAGTAGCTGGTTCATCTGTCAACGAGCAGCGCTTTCAGAATTGGAAAGGTAAATTTGATGCATAATATATGTATTTATATATCTGATTATATATTATTTTGCTTTTTCACTTTTTAGGGAATTATAATGTTATTCAGTGCATTGACAATGTGAGGCTTTTTACTTTGCCCGTCTCATAGTCATAGTCTATAATAACTTACCAGAATTCACAAGGGTATTCATGGGGACTTTGTGAGAGAGGTGACTTGGTGTAGAACTTATCGTTTAAATCTTTCGTAGCCTTTAATATTTTTTTTGGTTCTATGCAGCATCGCTCCACCAAAACAATGATTTGCCTAAAACAGTTGACAATTTCTGCAACCAAGCCTTGAGGTTGTAGGCCGTTCAACTTGTGGATCATCTGGCTATGCTATTACTTGAGACCTGAACTTACTAAAGAATCTGGTCATGAAGACAGATGGTCGATATATTTTTATGGTTGAGAAGGTGTGAGTTCGTCACAAAAAATGATGAAGGACTCGTTGGTAGAAGTGGCATTACGAGGAGGGCAAAGAATTCTTTGGCAAAAAATGACGACAAGAAATCTAGAGAACTTGCAAGGATGAGAAGAACTTTCTACTGATGCACATGCTTGATGTGGCACATATTCATTTAATTTATATCTTATCTTTTGGTGAATGTAAACTAGGATTGTACCATGTCTATGTTGTCATTTTTGCATTTAGTCGTTAGATATTGAATGGTTATGTTGACAATATTGTCTGAATAGTTTTGGTACCAGTTTTGGGCAGGTGATAACGATGTACCAAGATACTGATTGGTGTGATGAAATACCATGTTAATGGTGGATTTCTATATGAACAAATGGGTCATGTCCATTTTTTTTATAAAAGCATTGCTATTTCCTCATAATGTGTTGTCATTTATTGTTAATTCCTTACTAAAAGCATTGCTATTGCCTCAGAATGTGTTGCCATTTATTGTTAATTCCTTACTAAAAGCATTGCTATTAAACAGAAATGTGTTGCCATTGCCACCTTAAACGTTGCAATAAATATCCAAAACAGGGTTGCTATAGCCTATTGCAATGAATTTAAATTGTTGCTATAGACTGGAAAACGTTGCTATAAAAAGTTTTTGCAATGACATTAAAGCATTGCTATATGGTACTATATTCGTTGCTATAGGGACCTATTGCAACCCAAGCAAAGTTCACGCCCAATTTTTGCAAAAGCATTGCCATAGCATCAATGGCAACGGTATTAGACCCTTTAGCAACAATTTTAAGGTGTTGCTATAGGCAATATATGGTGTAGTGTAATGTGAAAAAGGCAATCGACTAATTACCATTAATTTTATTATGTTAATCGACTAATAACCATTAATTATAACGTATTTTAATTCGAAAAGGCGTATATATTAATGATAATGATCGAAAGATATGATACGATTGATGTTTTCAGATGTTTATAAAAGGTAATATGTTCAACTAAAAGTGAATGTGAAAAAGACAATCGACTAATTACCATTAATTTTATTATATTAATGTGATATTAATGTGAAAAAGGCAATCGACTAATTAACATTAATTTTATTATGTTAATCGGATAATTACCATTAATTATAACGTGTTTTAACCGAAAAAAAATATTAATGATGGAAAGATATGATACGATGTTTTTAGGTGTTTATAAAAGGTAATATCTCGACTAATTACCATTAATTATATTATGTTATTATTTATTGTAGGTGTATTTATTTTTCTTTATAATGAAGGGTAAATAAGTAAATTCACTAAGTACAAAAAAACAGGAACCAAAACTTTCAATGTTTCGGCTTTTATATAATAGTATAGATTTAAGTATTTGTTCTAGAATCCTGTTATAATTATAACACTTATACTATTCTAATATTAACATACCAATTTGTTGATGTGTATTTTGTAGAGTTCGTTCACGCTTCATAGGGAATGACTGATATCAATACCAATTTCAAGTTTATTATCTCTTACAATCTAGAAGTGAGGAGAAATAATTGGGTGTTTTTATTAACAACTAAATTAATATAATAAACAAATAATAACTAAATAATAACTATGAGAGAAAACTATCCAAGAATTAGGTGTCTTCAATTAGTTCATATGAATGTCTAATTTATGTGATTCTTGTCAACAATCCTTCTATGTTTATAAAATCTGTTGAGTATTGAATACAGATAAAGAATATAGAGGGGGGTGAATGGATTCTTGAACTTTTTCTCATTCTTGAATCTGTGTAGCACAATATGTGTTTGTGTGTGTAGATATGCAAGTGCGGATTATGAACAACACACGACACGATATCACTTTAATCTAATATTTTAATATGTGTGAAAAACTTAACTAATCTAAAGAAGTGAGGCTGTATTCTTATAGAACATGGATACAGCCTTCTTACTCCAAATAAGGTAGTTAAACAAATTTACTTTCTAGTGTGTCTATCCTTTTTGAGTAAGCATCCAAACGGCTACAGATTTGACTTTGTAAAACTCTATTTAGATCCACTTCTTTAGCTCTTTGTCTCTTGTACATCTCTCCAAGCTTCTTTGTAGGCTTTCCAAAGTACGTTAAAGATTATGGTCCATACAGCACCTTGGCTTGTTGTAGGTTTCTGACTTGTACAATTCCTTTAGTAATTTGTCTCCAAGATTGTATTCGAGAAGTGGCTAAGTGTTTGATTCGAGAACTAGAATTGACTTGATCGATAACTCTGAGTTCTCAAATACTGCAAAGTTGACATATCGAGTCACTTCTCGAATAGATCATTTCTTCAGGAATCCTTGAGTTGTCGAATGAAGCATTTAACTTATTGAATCCCTGTGATATCGAATAGCTTTCTGAGTCTTGAGATATCGAATAGCTTTCTGAATCTTGAGATATCGAATGAACTTTGACTTGTTGACTCCTGGAGAACTCGAATGATGCTTTGACTTGTTGACTTTCTGAGTTCTCGAATAGAGCAAGTAGACATGTCGAATCTCTGAGTTGTCGAATGAGATATCGAATAGTTCATTCAGAGATATCGAACAGTTCTTTTGAGATATCGAATCCAAGACTTCTCGAATGCTAGACTTCTCGAATAGACAAATATACTTCTCGAATTGGTACTTAGGCAAATTTTTCATTTCTTCAAATCCCACCTGTGATTATTTGGTAGTCTATATCTTCTTGCTTGAGGCATGAACCTTGGAACTTCATTCAAGAATTATTCTTGACTTTAATTACAGTTACACAGGTAGAACTTGATGCCTATTACAAGTACTGAGCAAGTAGAAACTATACAACCAGAGGTTCCCTCAGTTAAGAGGTCATGTAGGTAATGCATAGCATTACACATACTTAGGCTTGTTATTATATGAGTACATGCATGTCTCTGTGATTAACAATCTCCCCCAAATTATGTGTAAGTGTGACAGCCCCAAATCCGGGGTCATGAATCCAGGCCATCACGGACCAATTTCCACTTATTAATATTCTTCTCTTGGCAGCTGGAGTATAACTGCATAATAAACTCATAATAGACTCCACACTTAAATATTAACACACACCAGTCATATGCTCAGAGAACAACATTCACCATAACAAAAGTTTAGAGTTAACAGTTATTACAAACCCAGAATCATCCTTAAATACATTGCTGAATAATACTTCGACATGAAGCATTTCAACAACCAAAAGTTTCTTACATGTTTACACACTTAATTATACATAGAGCTACCAGGACCCGTTTGCCTTTACGCTACCTCAGGAATCGATGCTAGTGCGCTCTCAGAAGGTCGCCTTCCCCCTACCCTCTTGCGGTGCGTTCTGCGTAGTCTCAGCATACCTAGCTGTATATATAGATAAGTAGCAAGAGTGAGCTAAAATAGCGCAGCAAGATAATTTCTATCAACTAACATCAAAAGAAAATAATCATCATGTATATATATTTTAATAAACAATTTTCAGATATTATGGAAGGAAATTTTATTTTCGTTCAAGACATATACTTTATAATTATCTCTATACGAAAAGAAATATATAATATTAAAATCTCAGTCTCACTTCTAATATCATATAATAACTGGAAAACAATTATAGACTTTGAGAAAAATGACATTCCTATTTAATAATACATCATCCACTTTCTATTATAAGAAAAGAAAGGTACAACAATATAATATCAATTGCTCTTCTGTATTCAGATAATAATTCACACTTCTTCTCAATATATTATCTCAAGATAACATAAAAATTTGAACCATATCTCTCATTATAATCATTCCATTTCTTTTTTTTACACAGAAATTTTATACCATAATATAAAATCAGTTTCTCTTCCATTTATAACACAATTCCTTCTTTTCATATCATTTTTCTGTTTTCAGTATAGAAATCTGAAAACCATTTTCCAAATCTTTCCTTTAAAGAAAACGTTGGGGATTTCCACTGTTGCCGAATACGTGAGCCACGATGATCAGTCGTCCTCCGTACCCGTCCCTTTTTACTACCGGTAGAAGGAGGAAGGTACACCACTACATCCCCCTGGAGGAAGGTACACCACTACATCCTCCTTCGGCAACTCTTGGGCCGAATTAAAATATTGATTGCTGGATTGTGCCACACACAGCCTCCTACGCTTTTTGTTGCTATCCCACTTTTTGTCAAATCGTTATTCCATTTACAAAATATCATTCCACATTTCCATTTTCTCGCTTTCATTTCCATATATCATTCACTCATCTCATTTCCATTCTCGCACATTATTTCTATAAAATATATATATAACATAATACTTTGATTATGACTCAGACATCTCTTCTATATTCAATGAAGTCAAATATGTTTTTGTATACACCGAGTATTCCAGTTGCTTTAGAAGTATTAAATAATAATCAATAATATCTATCACAATATTTATAAAGAATATTTTTAAAACAATATTATAAATCATATAACCCTAGATAACAGCTGATACCATTCCCCATATAACTCTAAATAATAACTGATACCATTATTTATATAACTCTAGATAACAACTGATACCATTTCTTCATATTCCCTTAATCATAAGGCATGTTCACTTCAAGCACAATCATCTCCATGTATATTCATTCCATCTTATACTCATATCCATAGTCATATTCATATACCTCTCCTTTTCATATCAATAATCACGAAAAACAAATTCTTAACAATATAGTAACAATAGCATCACATGTATATATTCCACGAAATCAAATTTCTTTAAAGATAAATAATTTCCAAGTAGGGATAGAAAAGATCTTGCCTCGATCTCTGTATCCTGGTAGTATGGCTCGTGGCTCTCCCGATGTTTCTATAACACAAGAAGGACCGTCGTTAGAATATCACATCTCTTACTCACCTTACCCTTATATAATAACACTCTTTTAATATCCCATTACTATCTCAAAAGGTTTCGAGGACTTAACCAATCTTATTCCCGATTAAAGTTTTTAACGATTTACATTCTTTCCTTAACAACCACTCTCGACTGTAAAAATCCTCATAATTCATAAGTTCCGAAATTTGACACAACGTCAGTTGCTAAGGGTTCTCTGATCACCCCATTATAACATCCCAAAGTTTCATAATTTTTAAAAATGTCTAAGTAGGTTGATCATAGCCTCAAAGTTAACACAATTACATTTTCTCGGTTTCCGAACGTCTTTCACTAAAACTGACTTTTCTCCTAAACCGTTCATCAGATTTTAACGCACTTTATATCAAAACGATCTATGAACTAAGCTCTATCATTTCATGGTCAATTGGTAACCTAGACAGTAGGGTACCGTACTGATACAGGGGTCCAAAACAGGGCAGTTTCTATCCTAACGAAAATCGGACATTATAACGGCTATATTTTCATACTTTCTAAAACATTACTCCTCCAAATCCATCATCCACCTTATACACCATCACCTACACCATGTGGTCATCTTACCAACCATGGTTACAAGCACATACTCCTTTCATATTAAATCAAAACACATATCCACAACTATATAATCAAGATTTCATGGTTTATATCACTTAACTTCTAAACTAAGCATAATCAACCATAAACTCATAATTCAAGTTAGGGTCTCAAGTAATATACCTTCCTTGTAGCTTCAACATCACTTAATAAACCTTGGGTACTCCTTAAACAACCTCAATATAGCTTGAATCAACTAAAGGAACCATGAAAACAAAGTTAACAATTCGGAGTTACTATTCATCAGCTGAAAGAACATGAAAAACTACCCCCTTACCTTGCTTTTCTGGAAAATTCTTGTGACATACGACTTGTAGCTTATCTCATGGGCTTTCTAAAAAGATATAGAACGCAAAATTTGGCTGAGAAACGAAGAAGTTATGCTTGATTTACTAACCTGCTGTCTTTTTTGCCGAAAATGATGATAATGAAGAAGATAAGAGATTTTTGTGTTTGCTTGTTCTTACCTCATCCTCTTGATAATTCTAGAGCATTATAGATGTTTATGGAAGAGTTTAGATAAATCCTTAGGTGAAATGACTACTTTGCCCCTTAACCATAATTAGTGGAAGATGATGTAACATTGATGATCTCATAATCTCTTTTGCTTTGCTTTTCTAAGTATAATGCTAAAATCTTGGTAAATGGTAATGTGGTATGTATCCTTGCCATATTACTAATCTTGGTTGTCTTGTTCCCATACTCGTCTAATTGTGGTTCGTTTCGAGTGTACCTCATTATCTCAGTTGTTTTCGAAATCATTTACAAATCCAATTTCCCTTGGTATTCTCTTAACTTAATAATCCTTTGGTTTAACCTAAATTCACTAATCCCTCAATATATAATTCTTATAATATTTCCATGCTCCTTAATATCCCATAAAAGCTTATTCGAAATCAAAATCCTCAAAATCCATATTCAGGAATTTCTGGAATCCTTCGTCATTTCGAGTCTCTTATTTTCAATATACAACACTAATATGGTTTCTGTTTATTCCTTTTCCGTTTCCATTATGGAGTACTTATATACCCTTTCTCTAAATCCTCGAAATTTACTATTTATGTGACCGCTGTAGCATTACTAAAGTTAGGGTTATTACATCCTTTCCCCCTTAAAAGGATTCCGTCCCGGAATCACGTTGAAAATATCCATGGATACCTTTCTCATCCGACACTTTCCAACTTCTATACCACATTCTTTATCCTTTATTTCTTCCATAATATCTCTATCTTGTTTGTGCAAAAATACATCAACATAAACTTGTTTGTCATTCTTCAACATGTCATTTAGCTTTTCAATAGCAGTACTTTCACTATCTTTTTCTTACAAATCTCCTCCTGTATTCAGTCATTCTATATTATTCCATTTCTCCTTCCTCTTTCGACTAACCACATTGGCCTCCCCTGAATGGTAGTGTATCTCACTATGGTTTATCTATATTTTGATCTCTATCATGACATAAAATATTAATACTACAACATTTGTATATATCACCTCTGTAAAATTTTCCAGAAAATAAGTTATAATAATATTCCTTGAAACAATTGTAAGAAAATATTGGTTATAATATATATTTCCTGTTCGTAACTATACGAGCATGTACTTTTCCTTTATCCTTAAAAATATTCTCACACCTTCTCTCATACTCTTAATCTCCTTCTATAGAGTTCTCTGACCCTTAACATATATTGATTTGGATGACATGAGAATAACTCACTTTCTTATATCACCATAGTTTACTTTCTCACAAATAGATTATTCTTATCTATATCATCAGTCCATTTACACCATTCATTGACTTAATCGATCCCTAACCAAACATTTATTCTTAAGAGGTTAAATTAGCGCGTACTTGCAATTTCCTCCGGATACCTTATCCCATATGTCTATTGTTCACTATACGCTCTTTACATCTTGCTGATCCACCTTAGTTCCTTCATGATATACTATCTATTCCACCTCTGAAATTTCCTTTTTATTATTCTCATCAAAATCTTTACCTCAAGTTTTACTCATTCCCACCTTTTGTATTAATCCTTTGAATACTTAACATCTTTAATCTCTCTCTGCTACTTAGGGTATTAGTCACAATATTGGCCTTCCATTACCAATAGTTATTGCACCTCGAATCCTTCATTAATTATCCCCACTTCCTTTGTTTATCCTTATTCTGACTCTATCCTCAAAATACACCTTACTCTCAATAGTAAATCTCAATTATATATACCTTAAAATTCCTCATATTCTTTTCTCTTACTAATCATCAAATATACCCATTTCTTCTCGCGAATTTCCTTCCTCTCTTATATCGAAGCGCTTCCAGTTCTAATTATCTCTTATTGAAATCTTCTTTGGAATCTCCAGTTCCCTTGTATAATCACGTATACTATAACCATTACTTCCATTATTCCATCCATTAATGAAATCTTCTATATTCGAAACAATTTATAGAATTTAAGAAACTTCGAATTGAAACGAACCCAGAAACAAGCAAGTGTCCCACCACAATTTATAAGATTAAGAGTTTTAAATAGCTCTTATTTGAAACAAAAGAATATTTTTGGAAATCAATATGATGGAAGAACCCGTATGTCACACAAGTGAGGGCGTCCCCTCCGACTTTCAATCACACAGACAGATCGTCCTTGTGTATACATATATGGTTGTTCCTCTTAGTTGGAATAAGAAGTATAAAGAAAATATTTAATCACGATGATGAATACCCTCTTCCAAAAATAATCTTAGGGAAATATTTTGACAAAAATAGATAAAATACAATTTTGAAACACATTCCAAAGGTACCAGAAAGTTTTGAAAAGATACCGGCACTTTTTGAATAAGAGGTGATAGATCACCCTGGATTTGCTCACCAGTGGAGGAAAATTTGAAACTCAATAATATAATTTGGCAGGGCTTTAGGAAATTTTGAAAATAGGGACCGTTAATAGACTCTGCCCAATTGCAAAACCCAATAATGGAAGGTTTTCCTTAAATACCATTTATATCTTAGACTGCGTACTTTCCAAAATTTCTCAAATTTGGCACTCACCATTTATCCTTAACCTATCGTCTGATATTCCCAATTATCGTCATTTACCTAGTCGTGACTTGGCTCAATACTTTCTGCCTTTATCCATAATAAAACACAACCTTATGATCGATATACTTACGTAATATTGATCATCTTGGCCTAACACTGCTCCGGTATCAAGGACCCTTCAACTATACTTTATAATTGTATATCCCAACATACCCTGTGTAATAACCCTAACTTTAGCCAAACTACAGTGATCACATGAATAGTAAATTTCGAGGATTTAGAGAAATGGTATTTAAGTACTCCATAATGGAAACGGAAAAGGAATAAATAGAAACCATATTAGTGTTGTATATTGAAATTAAGTGACTCGAAATGACGAGAGATTTCAGAAATTCCTGAAACATGGATTTTGAGGATTTTGATTTCGAATAAGCTTCTATTAGATGTTAAGGAGCATGGAAACATTATAAGAATTATATATTGAAGGATGAGTGAATTTAGGTTAAACCAAAGGATTATTAAGTTAAGAGAATGCCAAGGGAAATTGGATTCGTAAATGGTTTCAAAACCACTGAGATAATGAGGTACATTCGAAACGAACCACAATTAGACGAATATGGATATTAAGCAACCAAGATTAGTAATATAACAAGGATACATACCACATTATTATTTACCAATGTGATTGGCATTTTACTTAGAAAATTAAGAAATTAGGAGATTAGATCATCCAAGTGACATCACCATTCATTAACACATGTTTTAAGGGGCAAATTAGTATTTTTGCAAGGCTTAAACCACAAAATATCTTCCAAGCTTCCAATACACTCTAGAATAATCAAGATTAAGGCAAGATAAGATTAGCCAACACAAAAAAATCTCTCCCCACCCATCATCTTCATCCAATTCGAATTTCACTATTCATCAACAAAAAAATTAATTTCAAAACCCTAGTTAGAATCAACTAAAAATCAAGGGAAAAATCATGGAGGTTACTTGAGGATATATAGAGACATCCACCAAGTTTCATAACAATCAAGCATCATTTGGTAAGGTAATAAATTCATCAAAGTGATGAATGAATAGTGATGAATAGTAACTTTCTAAAACTAACTTTGTTTTTATGGTTTCTTTAGTGGATTCAAGCTAATATAAGGTTGTTTAAGGCTATCCCAAGGATTATTAAGTGTTGTTAAAGCTTCAATAAGGTATAAACACTCTTGCCCCTTTTTATATTATGATGAATATTGTTGGTTTAAGTGATTAAGTGGTGTAAAGATTAAGATTATGATGTTATAAGTGTTTGTAAGTGATTAAAGTTGATTTTGGAAGGAGTTTGCGATTGTAACCATGGCTGGTAATGAAGACCACATGGTGTAGGTGATGATTATGGTGTTTGATGATTGATTTGGAGGAGTTTGATTTTGGAAAGTATGAAATTACAGCAGTTATAATGTCCGATTTTCGTTAGAACGAAATCTGCCCTGTTTTTAGCAACTGTGCACACACGGTAGGTTACTTTCCAGCACACCAAGGGACCATGAGATGATAGAGCTTAGTTCATAGATCGTTTTGATATAAGGTGTTCGAAAACCGAGAAACTGTAATTGTATCAACTTTGAGGCTATGATCAACCTACTTAGACATTTTTAAAAATTATGAAACTTTGGGATAATATGGTAGGGTAGTCAAAGAGACATTACCAGTTGACCTTACATTAAAATTCGAAATCCATATTTTCTGAGAATTTTTACAGTTAAGTGTAGTCGTTAGGGAAAATGGCGAAAACCCCTGAAACTTCGATTGAGCTTATAAATGGTTAAGTTCTTGAGCCTTTGGGATAATAATAATACGTTAAACATATGTTGAAGTGTAAAGGGTTTTGTTATACGAGAGGGTAGTGAGTAAGAGATGCGGTATTCTAATGACGGTCCTTTTGTGTTTATAGAAATTCCGGAGGAGGAACCAGCCATACTGTCACGATACAGAAACCGAGGCAAGATTCTTCTATCCCTACTTTAAAAATTATTTATCTTCGGAATAATAATGATATCATGGAATATATTTATATATATGTGATGCTTTTGTTGCTATATTGCAAAGAATATATTCTCTTGATTGTGGGAAGTTAAAGAGAGATGGATATGTTTTCTGAAATATGAATATAGAGATGATTACGAATGGAGCGAATATGCTCTAGGGTAAAAGAGATATGAAAGAGAATGGTATCAGTTGTTATCTAGGGTTATATGGTTTATAATGCTATATTATAAACATTCTTTTTAGTGTATGTTATATACATATATTTTATAGAAATAATGTGCGAAAATGAAAGTGATATATGGGAATGGAAATGTGAAATGGTGTTGATAAATTGAATAATGATCTTATAAAAAGGGGAATTTACAACAGTAAGCGTAAGAGGCCGTGTGGAAGTTGCACAGTCCAGCACTTAATATTACAACAGTAAGCGTAAGAGGCCGTGTGGAAGTTGCACAGTCCAGCATTTAATATTACAACAGTAAGCGTAAGAGGCCGTGTGGAAGTTGCACAGTCCAGCACTTAATGTTTCATTTCGGCCCAAGAGTTGCCGAAGGAGGATGTAGTGGTAGACCTTCCTCCTGGGGGATGGTGGCAGACCTACCTCCGTCTACCGGTAGTAAAAAGGGACGGATACGGAGTGCGACTGATCATCGTGCCTCACGTATTCGGCAACAGTGAAAACCCCTACAATATTTGAATAAAGAATAAATGATAAAGTCAGATTGGTATACTGAAAAGGGAAAATGATATGAAAGATGGAATTATTGTTATAGATGAAGAGAAACTGATTTTATATTAATTTATAAAAAAATTGTTACATAAGAAGGAAATGAGAAGATGATAGTAAGAGATTTAAGTAAATATTCATATTAACCTGAAATATTACACTGAAAGATTATATTAATTGTTATATTATTTAAGAAGAGAAACTGATACTGTATTATTCTAGATTTCTTTCTTATAATAGTAAGTGGATGATGTATTATTAAATAAGAGTTTTATTTTTCCTTAAAGTTTATAATTTGGTTACTGCTTACATATGTATATACATGTATACTTGGTTACATTTTAAATTCTAGTTTACAATATTATCTTGCTGAGCTATTATAGCTCACTCTTGCTACTTATCTATATACAGCTAGGTATGCCAATACTACGCAGAACGCCCCGCAAGAGGGTAAGGGAAAGGCGACCTTCTGAGAGCTCGTTAGCATCAATTCCCGAGGTAGATGACCAGCGCAAGGGGTTTAGTGGTCTTATGTATATTAAGTGTGTAAGTGTGTAAGGTTGTAATAAATTTGGTTGTTGAAATGCTTCTTGTAGAAGCATCACTCAACAATGTACTTAAGTATGATTCTGGGTTTGTAATAACTGTTTAACTCTAAACTTTTATTATGGTGAATGTTGTTCTCTGAGCATATGACTGGTGTGTGTGTGTGTATTACAGTGGGGTCAATTGCATTAGTATTAATTAAAAAAAAAACCAAGAGATATTGATTTTGAATGGAAGTTGGTCCGTGATGGCCCAAATTCATGACCCCGGATTTGGGGCTGTCACAGTTTGGTATCAGAGCTAAGAGTCATAATGCTCAGGAACAAGAGTAATAATAATAAATGTATTAGTTATGATATAAAATTTTGAACTTCTATCAAGTTCAAGGGGGGTTTATCGAACGAAGCGTTTATTCTAAGTAGTGATTATGATTTTATAGATTATTGCTAATAAAGGTTATTATGCCAAAAGTGTTAAGTTTATGTAGCACACGAGATCGATATGAGAAAGGGAATACTTGATGTATCGGGAAGCGTACGTTAGATAACCTCGTGAGTAATCCCAGAGTGATCTATCATCTCTTATTCAAAAAGGGGCCGATATCTTTTCAAAACTTTTTGGTATCCTTGAAATGTGTTTCAAAATTGTATTAGTCAAAATATTCCTCTAAGATTATTTTCGGAAGATGGTATTTATCATTGTGATTTAAATTTTCCTCTATATTTCTTACTCCAACTAAGAGGAACAACCATATATGTATACACAAGGACGATCTGTCTGTGTGATTGAAAGTCGGAGGGGACGCCCTCACTTGTGTGACATACGGGTTCTTCCATTATATTGATTTCTCAAATATTTTTTTTTTCGAATAAAGGTTATTTAAAACTCTTAATGTTATAAATTGTTGCGGGACCCTTGCTTATATCTGGGTTCGTTTATATTTTAGGTCTCTTAAATTCTATCAATGGTTTTGAATATAGAAGATTTCATTAATGAATGGAAGCAAGGTTTAGAGTATACATGATTATACGAGGAAACTCGAGATTTTAAGGGAAATTTCAATAAGAGATAATTAGAGCTAGAAGCGTTTCGATATAAAAGAGGAAGGAATTTCGTGAGAAGAAATGGGTATATTTGAGGACTAGTGAGATAAAAGAATATGAGGAATTTTAAGGTATAATTGAGATTTACTATTGAGAGTAAGGTGTATTTTGAGGAAAAAGTCAGAATAAGGATAAACAAAGGAAGTGATATAATTAATGAAGTTTGTGTATTCTGTCTAAATTCTATTGTATTTCGATATTAAATGTTGAGATTCAAGAATATTGATATATATGAGGTGATTGACTTAAATGAAAAGGTTATTGTGCTAAAGGCACTAAGCTTATTTGTCAAAGTTGTATTATAATTAAATATTACTTGTGTGGAGTTAAAAAAATAATGGGATGCATAAATAAGGTTAACTAATGATATAGTTGTGTATATATGGAAATGATGTCTATTGTACCCTAATTTTGGGTGATTAACGAAGAATATTGTTATATACAGAATCATGCCGCCTAAGCGTAATAATAGAATGAATGCAAGGGAAAATGAGAGAGAGGAAGGAAGTCATAATAGGCAGGGTGAAAACGCTCATAATGAACAAGATCATGAGGAAGAAGAAGATGAATCAACTGGTCAACAGGGAAATCAGGGTGGTGACCCTTTTAATCAATTTATGGAACTATTGAGGCAGAATTTAGCTAATCCACAGAATCCGCCACAACCACCTGTTCTTCCCAACCAGGCAGCTAACTCTTTTCGTGCCTTTAAGTCATTAAAACCCCCAGAATTTGAGGGAACCACTAACCCAGTAGCAGCCAGGGCATGGCTGAAAGAGATGGAGAAGGCTTTTGAGATACTGAGGATAGAGGAAGATCAGAAGACAGTCTTTGCAGCCTATCTCCTAAAGGGAGAGGCAAATTATTGGTGGGAAGCTAAGAAAAATCTCGAGGGAGCGGGAGTGATAACCTGGGAGCGTTTCACTAGGGTATTTCTAGACAAATATTCCCCTAGGTACCTAGAGAACCAGATGGAAATAAAATTTTTGGAGCTAAAGCAGGAAAATCTAACAGTGGCTGAGTATGAAACGAAATTTACCGAACTGTCTAGGTTTGTTCCAGAATTCGTGCGTACTGAAGAGCAACGAGCGAAAAGGTTCCAACAAGGATTGAAACCATGGCTACGTACTAGAGTGGCACCATTTGAGTTGACTGATTATGCTGCAGTGGTCCAGAAGGCATCTATTATAGAGGCCGAGAGTGAACAAACCCAATTAGGTCGAGAGAACAAGAAAAGAAAATTTGAGGGTCCAAAAGGAGGTTCAAGTGAGGGAAGCTACTTTAATAAATTTGGTAAAGGACAAAAACCCCAGTTTGGAAAGTCAGGGAATAATAAGACTACCAGTGAGACGGTGAATCAAGGTGGTAGATCCACAGGAACCTTTCAGTCTAATCAATCGCGACCACCATTGCCAGATTGTAACACGTGTGGTAAGAAGCATTCAGGAGTGTGTAGAGTGTTAGGAATAACTTGCTTTAAGTGTGGACAAAAGGGGCATTTTCTAGACAAGTGTCCATTAGTCGATAAGAGTGACATGAAGTGTTACCAGTGTGGAAAATTAGGACACTTTGCCAGAGATTGCCGTTCCAGTGAGTCGTCCGCACCAGGACAAAGTGTGACTGCTTCAAATAGACCCACTGCCAGGGTGTACAATATGACTTTAGGAGAGGCATTGAGAAAGCCGGATACAGATACAGGTGAACATTTTTCTAGTATTTAAATTTTTAGTGTAAATGTTTGGTTAGGAATCAATGTGGTCAATAAATGGTATAGGTAGGTTGATAATCTAGATAAGGAAAATCAGTATCTGTTAGGGGTTAGAAATTCTATGAAAAGGAGAATAATAGTATTTTGGGGGTAAACCACAGACTTGTTTATATACGAACAGGAAATATATATTATAGGTAATATTTTCTTACAATTGTCTCAAAGAATCTTATTCTAGTCGGATTTCTGGAAGATTTTACAGAGACAAGATATAATAAGAGCGAAATATGTATATTTTATGTCATGATAGAGATCAACATAGGGATAAACCATAAGTGAGATACACTACCATTCAGGAGAGGCCAATGTGGTGGCCGATACCCGTAATTAAAAGAGGAATGTTGATGAATGACAAGCAAGTTTATGTTGGTGTAATTTTGCGCAAACAAGATGGAGATATTATGAAGGAAAAAGGATGGAGAAAGTGGTATAGAAGTTATAAGGTGTAGATGAAAAGGTATCTATGGACATTTCTGACGTGATTCCGGGACGGAATCCTTTTAAGGGGGGAAGGATGTAATAACCCTAACTTTAGCCAAACTACAGTGATCACATGAATAGTAAATTTCGAGGATTTAGAGAAATGGTATTTAAGTACTCCATAATGGAAACGGAAAAGGAATAAATAGAAACCATATTAGTGTTGTATATTGAAATTAAGTGACTCGAAATGACGAGAGATTTCAGAAATTCCTGAAACATGGATTTTGAGGATTTTGATTTCGAATAAGCTTCTATTAGATGTTAAGGAGCATGGAAACATTATAAGAATTATATATTGAAGGATTAGTGAATTTAGGTTAAACCAAAGGATTATTAAGTTAAGAGAATGCCAAGGGAAATTGGATTCGTAAATGGTTTCAAAACCACTGAGATAATGAGGTACATTCGAAACGAACCACAATTAGACGAATATGGATATTAAGCAACCAAGATTAGTAATATAACAAGGATACATACCACATTATTATTTACCAATGTGATTGGCATTTTACTTAGAAAATTAAGAAATTAGGAGATTAGATCATCCAAGTGACATCACCATCCATTAACACATGTTTTAAGGGGCAAATTAGTATTTTTGCAAGGCTTAAACCACAAAATATCTTCCAAGCTTCCAATACACTCTAGAATAATCAAGATTAAGGCAAGATAAGATTAGCCAACACAAAAAAATCTCTCCCCACCCATCATCTTCATCCAATTCGAATTTCACTATTCATCAACAAAAAAATTAATTTCAAAACCCTAGTTAGAATCAACTAAAAATCAAGGGAAAAATCATGGAGGTTACTTGAGGATATATAGAGACATCCACCAAGTTTCATAACAATCAAGCATCATTTGGTAAGGTAATAAATTCATCAAAGTGATGAATGAATAGTGATGAATAGTAACTTTCTAAAACTAACTTTGTTTTTATGGTTTCTTTAGTGGATTCAAGCTAATATAAGGTTGTTTAAGGCTATCCCAAGGATTATTAAGTGTTGTTAAAGCTTCAAGAAGGTATAAACACTCTTGCCCCTTTTTATATTATGATGAATATTGTTGGTTTAAGTGATTAAGTGGTGTAAAGATTAAGATTATGATGTTATAAGTGTTTGTAAGTGATTAAAGTTGATTTTGGAAGGAGTTTGCGATTGTAACCATGGCTGGTAATGAAGACCACATGGTGTAGGTGATGATTATGGTGTTTGATGATTGATTTGGAGGAGTTTGATTTTGGAAAGTATGAAATTACAGCAGTTATAATGTCCGATTTTCGTTAGAACGAAATCTGCCCTGTTTTTAGCAACTGTGCACACACGGTAGGTTACTGTCCAGCACACCAAGGGACCATGAGATGATAGAGCTTAGTTCATAGATCGTTTTGATATAAGGTGCGTTAAAATCTGATGAACGGTTTAGGAGAAAAGTCAGTTTTAGTGAAAGGTGTTCGAAAACCGAGAAACTGTAATTGTATCAACTTTGAGGCTATGATCAATCTACTTAGACATTTTTAAAAATTATGAAACTTTGGGATAATATGGTAGGGTAGTCAAAGAGACATTACCAGTTGACCTTACATTAAAATTCGAAATCCATATTTTCTGAGAATTTTTACAGTTAAGTGTGGTCGTTAGGGAAAATGGCGAAAACCCCTGAAACTTCGATTGAGCTTATAAATGGTTAAGTTCTTGAGCCTTTGGGATAATAATAATACGTTAAACATATGTTGAAGTGTAAAGGGTTTTGTTATACGAGAGGGTAGTGAGTAAGAGATGCGGTATTCTAATGACGGTCCTTTTGTGTTTATAGAAATTCCGGAGGAGGAACCAGCCATACTGTCAGGATACAGAAACCGAGGCAAGATTCTTCTATCCCTACTTTAAAAATTATTTATCTTCGGAATAATAATGATATCATGGAATATATTTATATATATGTGATGCTTTTGTTGCTATATTGCAAAGAATATATTCTCTTGATTGTGGGAAGTTAAAGAGAGATGGATATGTTTTCTGAAATATGAATATAGAGATGATTACGAATGGAGCGAATATGCTCTAGGGTAAAAGAGATATGAAAGAGAATGGTATCAGTTGTTATCTAGGGTTATATGGTTTATAATGCTATATTATAAACATTCTTTTTAGTGTATGTTATATACATATATTTTATAGAAATAATGTGCGAAAATGAAAGTGATATATGGGAATGGAAATGTGAAATGGTGTTGATAAATTGAATAATGATCTTATAAAAAGGGGAATTTACAACAGTAAGCGTAAGAGGCCGTGTGGAAGTTGCACAGTCCAGCACTTAATATTACAACAGTAAGCGTAAGAGGCCGTGTGGAAGTTGCACAGTCCAGCATTTAATATTACAACAGTAAGCGTAAGAGGCCGTGTGGAAGTTGCACAGTCCAGCACTTAATGTTTCATTTCGGCCCAAGAGTTGCCGAAGGAGGATGTAGTGGTAGACCTTCCTCCTGGGGGATGGTGGCAGACCTACCTCCGTCTACCGGTAGTAAAAAGGGACGGATACGGAGGGCGACTGATCATCGTGCCTCACGTATTCGGCAACAGTGAAAACCCCTACAATATTTGAATAAAGAATAAATGATAAAGTCAGATTGGTATACTGAAAAGGGAAAATGATATGAAAGATGGAATTATTGTTATAGATGAAGAGAAACTGATTTTATATTAATTTATAAAAAAATTGTTACATAAGAAGGAAATGAGAAGATGATAGTAAGAGATTTAAGTAAATATTCATATTAACCTGAAATATTACACTGAAAGATTATATTAATTGTTATATTATTTAAGAAGAGAAACTGATACTGTATTATTCTAGATTTCTTTCTTATAATAGTAAGTGGATGATGTATTATTAAATAAGAGTTTTATTTTTCCTTAAAGTTTATAATTTGGTTACTGCTTACATATGTATATACATGTATACTTGGTTACATTTTAAATTCTAGTTTACAATATTATCTTGCTGAGCTATTATAGCTCACTCTTGCTACTTATCTATATACAGCTAGGTATGCCAATACTACGCAGAACGCCCCGCAAGAGGGTAAGGGAAAGGCGACCTTCTGAGAGCTCGTTAGCATCAATTCCCGAGGTAGATGACCAGCGCAAGGGGTTTAGTGGTCTTATGTATATTAAGTGTGTAAGTGTGTAAGGTTGTAATAAATTTGGTTGTTGAAATGCTTCTTGTAGAAGCATCACTCAACAATGTACTTAAGTATGATTCTGGGTTTGTAATAACTGTTTAACTCTAAACTTTTATTATGGTGAATGTTGTTCTCTGAGCATATGACTGGTGTGTGTGTGTGTGTATTACAGTGGGGTCAATTGCATTAGTATTAATTAAAAAAAAAAAACTAAGAGATATTGATTTTGAATGGAAGTTGGTCCGTGATGGCCCAAATTCATGACCCCGGATTTGGGGCTGTCACACCCTGTATACTCACGAAGTTATCAAACGTACACTTCCCGATACATCAAGTATTCCCTTTCTCATATCGATCTTGTGTGCTACATAAACTTAACACTTTTGGCATAATAACCTTTTCATTTAAGTAAATGTCGGAATATCTCAGTTTGTCTTGGTCCTTAAGGTATATCTTGGCTTTACCGACAAATCTCAGTTTCACCATTTCATCTCCACAAACAATCAGTGTCTATTCATCAATCTACTTACAATATTTCTTCAAACTCCCTTAAACACAAGAAGACTTTAAATACCCTTAACTTTGGCTCACCAATCTCCTCTCCTGATACTAAAACATAAATTTTATTAGTAATAATCTATAAAATTATAATCACTACTTAGAATAAATTCTTCGTTCGATTAATCATCCTTGAACTCGATGTGAGTTCACAATATATATTATTACTGATATATTTATTATTATCACTATTGTTCCTGAGCATTATGACTCTAAGCTCTGATACCAAACTGTGACAGCCCCAAATCCGGGGTCATGAATCCAGGCCATCACGGACCAATTTCCACTTATTAATATTCTTCTCTTGGCAGCTGGAGTATAACTGCATAATAAACTCACAATAGACCCCACACTTAAATATTAACACACACCAGTCATATGCTCAGAGAACAACATTAACCATAACAAAAGTTTAGAGTTAACAGTTATTACAAACCCAGAATCATCCTTAAATACATTGCTGAATAATACTTCGACATGAAGCATTTCAACAACCAAAAGTTTCTTACATGTTTACACACTTAATTATACATAGAGCTACCAGGACCCGTTTGCCTCTACGCTACCTCAGGAATCCATGCTAGCGCGTTCTCAGAAGGTCGCCTTCCCCCTACCCTCTTGCGGTGCGTTCTGCGTAGTCTCAGCATACCTAGCTGTATATATAGATAAGTAGCAAGAGTGAGCTAAAATAGCTCAGCAAGATAATTGCTATCAACTAACATCAAAGGAAAATAATCATCATGTATATATATTTTAATAAACAATTTTCAGATATTATGGAAGGAAATTTTATTTTCGTTCAAGACATATACTTTCCAATTATCTCTATACGAAAAGAAATATGTAATATTAAAATCTCAGTCTCACTTCTAATATCATATAATAACTGGAAAACAATTATAGACTTTGAGAAAAATGACATTCCTATTTAATAATACATCATCCACTTTCTATTATAAGAAAAGAAAGGTACAACAATATAATATCAATTGCTCTTCTGTATTCAGATAATAATTCACACTTCTTCTCAATATATTATCTCAAGATAACATAAAAATTTGAACCATATCTCTCATTATAATCATTCCATTTCTTTTTTTTACACAGAAATTTTATACCATAATATAAAATCAGTTTCTCTTCCATTTATAACACAATTCCTTCTTTTCATATCATTTTTCTGTTTTCAGTATAGAAATCTGAAAACCATTTTCCAAATCTTTCCTTTAAAGAAAACGTTGGGGATTTCCACTGTTGCCAAATACGTGAGCCACGATGATCAGTCGTCCTCCGTACCCATCCCTTTTTACTACCGGTAGAAGGAGGAAGGTACACCACTACATCCCCCTGGAGGAAGGTACACCACTACATCCTCCTTCGGCAACTCTTGGGCCGAATTAAAATATTGATTGCTGGACTGTGCCGCACACAGCCTCCTACGCTTTTTGTTGCTATCCCCCTTTTTGTCAAATCGTTATTCCATTTACAAAATATCATTCCACATTTCCATTTTCTCGCTTTCATTTCCATATATCATTCACTCATCTCATTTCCATTCTCACACATTATTTCTATAAAATATATATATAACATAATACTTTGATTATGACTCAGACATCTCTTCTATATTCAATGAAGTCAAATATGTTTTTGTATACACCGAGTATTCCAGTTGCTTTAGAAGTATTAAATAATAATCAATAATATCTATCACAATATTTATAAAGAATATTTTTAAAACAATATTATAAATCATATAATCCTAGATAACAGCTGATACCATTCCTCATATAACTCTAAATAATAACTGATACCATTATTTATATAACTCTAGATAACAACTGATACCATTTCTTCATATTCCCTTAATCATAAGGCATGTTCACTTCATGCACAATCATCTCCATGTATATTCATTCCATCTTATACTCATATCCATAGTCATATTCATATACCTCTCCTTTTCATATCAATAATCACGGAAAACAAATTCTTAACAATATAGTAACAATAGCATCACATGTATATATTCCACGAAATCAAATTTCTTTAAAGATAAATAATTTCCAAGTAGGGATAGAAAAGATCTTGCCTCGATCTCTGTATCCTGGCAGTATGGCTCGTGGCTCTCCCGATGTTTCTATAACACAAGAAGGACCGTCGTTAAAATACCACATCTCTTACTCACCTTACCCTTATATAATAACACTCTTTTAATATCCCATTACTATCTCAAAAGGTTTCGAGGACTTAACCAATCTTATTCCCGATTAAAGTTTTTAACGATTTACATTCTTTCCTTAACAACCACTCTCGACTGTAAAAATCCTCATAATTCATAAGTTCCGAAATTTGACACAAAGTCAGTTGCTAAGGGTTCTCTGATCACCCCATTATAACATCCCAAAGTTTCATAATTTTTAAAAATGTCTAAGTAGGTTGATCATAGCCTCAAAGTTAACACAATTACATTTTCTCGGTTTCCGAACGTCTTTCACTAAAACTGACTTTTCTCCTAAACCGTTCATCAGATTTTAACGCACTTTATATCAAAACGATCTATGAACTAAGATCTATCATTTCATGGTCAATTGGTAACCTAGACAGTAGGGTACCGTACTGATACAGGGGTCCAAAACAGGGCAGTTTCTATCCTAACGAAAATCGGGCATTATAACGGCTATATTTTCATACTTTCCAAAACATTACTCCTCCAAATCCATCATCCACCTTATACACCATCACCTACACCATGTGGTCATCTTACCAATCATGATTACAAGCACATACTCCTTTCATATTAAATCAAAACACATATCCACAACTATATAATCAAGATTTCATGGTTTATATCACTTAACTTCTAAACTAAGCATAATCAACCATAAACTCATAATTCAAGTTAGGGTCTCAAGTAATATACCTTCCTTGTAGCTTCAACATCACTTAATAAACCTTGGGTACTCCTTAAACAACCTCAATATAGCTTGAATCAACTAAAGGAACCATGAAAACAAAGTTAACAATTCGGAGTTACTATTCATCAGCTGAAAGAACATGAAAAACTACCCCCTTACCTTGCTTTTCTGGAAAAATCTTGTGAAATACGACTTGTAGATTATCTCATGGGCTTTCTAAAAAGATATAGAACGCAAAATTTGGCTGCGAAACGAAGAAGTTATGCTTGATTTACTAACCTGCTGTCTTTTTTGCCGAAAATGATGATAATGAAGAAGATAAGAGATTTTTGTGTTTGCTTGTTCTTACCTCATCCTCTTGATAATTCTAGAGCATTATAGATGTTTATGGAAGAGTTTAGATAAATCCTTAGGTGAAATGACTACTTTGCCCCTTAACCATAATTAGTGGAAGATGATGTAACATTGATGATCTCATAATCTCTTTTGCTTTGCTTTTCTAAGTATAATGCTAAAATCTTGGTAAATGGTAATGTGGTATGTATCCTTGCCATATTACTAATCTTGGTTGTCTTGTTCCCATACTCGTCTAATTGTGGTTCGTTTCGAGTGTACCTCATTATCTCAGTGGTTTTCGAAATCATTTACAAATCCAATTTCCCTTGGTATTCTCTTAACTTAATAATCCTTTGGTTTAACCTAAATTCACTAATCCCTCAATATATAATTCTTATAATATTTCCATGCTCCTTAATATCCCATAAAAGCTTATTCGAAATCAAAATCCTCAAAATCCATATTCAGGAATTTCTGGAATCCTTCGTCATTTCGAGTCTCTTATTTTCAATATACAACACTAATATGGTTTCTGTTTATTCCTTTTCCGTTTCCATTATGGAGTACTTATATACCCTTTCTCTAAATTCTCGAAATTTACTATTTATGTGACCGCTGTAGCATTACTAAAGTTAGGGTTATTACATCCTTTCCCCCTTAAAAGGATTCCGTCCCGGAATCACGTTGAAAATATCCATGGATACCTTTCTCATCCGACACTTTCCAACTTCTATACCACATTCTTTATCCTTTATTTCTTCCATAATATCTCTATCTTGTTTGTGCAAAAATACATCAACATAAACTTGCTTGTCATTCATCAACATGTCATTTAGCTTTTCAATAGCAGTACTTTCACTATCTTTTTCTTACAAATCTCCTCCTGTATTCAGTCATTCTATATTATTCCATTTCTCCTTCCTCTTTCGACTAACCACATTGGCCTCCCCTGAATGGTAGTGTATCTCACTATGGTTTGTCTATATTTTGATCTCTATCATGACATAAAATATTAATACTACAACATTTGTATATATCACCTCTGTAAAATTTTCCAGAAAATAAGTTATAATAATATTCCTTGAAACAATTGTAAGAAAATATTGGTTATAATATATATTTCCTGTTCGTAACTATACGAGCATGTACTTTTCCTTTATCCTTAAAAATATTCTCACACCTTCTCTCATACTCTTAATCTCCTTCTATAGAGTTCTCTGACCCTTAACAGATATTGATTTGGATGACATGAGAATAACTCACTTTCTTATATCACCATAGTTTACTTTCTCACAAATAGATTATTCTTATCTATATCATCAGTCCATTTACACCATTCATTGACTTAATCGATCCCTAACCAAACATTTATTCTTAAGAGGTTAAATTAGCGCGTACTTGCAATTTCCTCCGGATACCTTATCCCATATGTCTATTGTTCACTATACGCTCTTTACATCTTGCTGATCCACCTTAGTTCCTTCATGATATACTATCTATTCCACCTCTGAAATTTCCTTTTTATTATTCTCATCAAAATCTTTACCTCAAGTTTTACTCATTCCCACCTTTTGGATTAATCCTTTGAATACTTAACATCTTTAATCTCTCTCTGCTACTTAGGGTATTAGTCACAATATTGGCCTTCCATTACCAATAGTTATTGCACCTCGAATCCTTCATTAATTATCCCCACTTCCTTTGTTTATCCTTATTCTTACTCTATCCTCAAAATACACCTTACTCTCAATAGTAAATCTCAATTATATATATCTTAAAATTCCTCATATTCTTTTCTCTTACTAATCATCAAATATACCCATTTCTTCTCGCGAATTTCCTTCCTCTCTTATATCGAAGCGCTTCCAGTTCTAATTATCTCTTATTGAAATCTTCCTTGGAATCTCCAGTTCCCTTGTATAATCACGTATACTATAACCATTACTTCCATTATTCCATCCATTAATGAAATCTTCTATATTCGAAACAATTTATAGAATTTAAGAAACTTCGAATTGAAACGAACCCAGAAACAAGCAAGTGTCCCACCACAATTTATAAGATTAAGAGTTTTAAATAGCTCTTATTTGAAACAAAAGAATATTTTTGGAAATCAATATGATGGAAGAACCCGTATGTCACACAAGTGAGGGCGTCCCCTCCGACTTTCAATCACACAGACAGATCGTCCTTGTGTATACATATATGGTTGTTCCTCTTAGTTGGAATAAGAAGTATAAAGAAAATATTTAATCACGATGATGAATACCCTCTTCCAAAAATAATCTTAGGGAAATATTTTGACAAAAATAGATAAAATACAATTTTGAAACACATTCCAAAGGTACCAGAAAGTTTTGAAAAGATACCGGCACTTTTTGAATAAGAGGTGATAGATCACCCTGGATTTGCTCACCAGTGGAGGAAAATTTGAAACTCAATAATATAATTTGGCAGGGCTTTAGGAAATTTTGAAAATAGGGACCGTTAATAGACTCTGCCCAATTGCAAAACCCAATAATGGAAGGTTTTCCTTAAATACCATTTATATCTTAGACTGCGTACTTTCCAAAATTTCTCAAATTTGGCACTCACCATTTATCCTTAACCTATCGTCTGATATTCCCAATTATCGTCATTTACCTAGTCGTGACTTGGCTCAATACTTTCTGTCTTTATCCATAATAAAACACAACCTTATGATCGATATACTTACGTAATATTGATCATCTTGGCCTAACACTGCTCCGGTATCAAGGACCCTTCAACTATACTTTATAATTGTATATCCCAACATACCCTGTATACTCACGAAGTTATCAAACGTACACTTCCCGATACATCAAGTATTCCCTTTCTCATATCGATCTTGTGTGCTACATAAACTTAACACTTTTGGCATAATAACCTTTTCATTTAAGTAAATGTCAGAATATCTCAGTTTGTCTTGGTCCTTAAGGTATATCTTGGCTTTACCGACAAATCTCAGTTTCACCCTTTCATCTCCACAAACAATCAGTGTCTATTCATCAATCTACTTACAATATTTCTTCAAACTCCCTTAAACACAAGAAGACTTTAAATACCCTTAACTTTGGCTCACCAATCTCCTCTCCCGATACTAAAACATAAATTTTATTAGTAATAATCTATAAAATTATAATCACTACTTAGAATAAATTCTTCGTTCGATTAATCATCCTTGAACTCGATGTGAGTTCACAATATACATTATTACTGATATATTTATTATTATCACTATTGTTCCTGAGCATTATGACTCTAAGCTCTGATACCAAACTGTGACAGCCCCAAATCCGGGGTCATGAATCCAGGCCATCACGGACCAATTTCCACTTATTAATATTCTTCTCTTGGCAGCTGGAGTATAACTGCATAATAAACTCACAATAGACCCCACACTTAAATATTAACACACACCAGTCATATGCTCAGAGAACAACATTCACCATAACAAAAGTTTAGAGTTAACAGTTATTACAAACCCAGAATCATCCTTAAATACATTGCTGAATAATACTTCGACATGAAGCATTTCAACAACCAAAAGTTTCTTACATGTTTACACACTTAATTATACATAGAGCTACCAGGACCCGTTTGCCTCTACGCTACCTCAGGAATCGATGCTAGCGCGTTCTCAGAAGGTCGCCTTCCCCCTCCCCTCTTGCGGTGCGTTCTGCGTAGTCTCAGCATACCTAGCTGTATATATAGATAAGTAGCAAGAGTGAGCTAAAATAGCTCAGCAAGATAATTGCTATCAACTAACATCAAAGGAAAATAATCATCATGTATATATATTTTAATAAACAATTTTCAGATATTATGGAAGGAAATTTTATTTTCGTTCAAGACATATACTTTCCAATTATCTCTATACGAAAAGAAATATATAATATTAAAATCTCAGTCTCACTTCTAATATCATATAATAACTGGAAAACAATTATAGACTTTGAGAAAAATGACATTCCTATTTAATAATACATCATCCACTTTCTATTATAAGAAAAGAAAGGTACAACAATATAATATCAATTGCTCTTCTGTATTCAGATAATAATTCACACTTCTTCTCAATATATTATCTCAAGATAACATAAAAATTTGAACCATATCTCTCATTATAATCATTCCATTTCTTTTTTTTACACAGAAATTTTATACCATAATATAAAATCAGTTTCTCTTCCATTTATAACACAATTCCTTCTTTTCATATCATTTTTCTGTTTTCAGTATAGAAATCTGAAAACCATTTTCCAAATCTTTCCTTTAAAGAAAACGTTGGGGATTTCCACTGTTGCCAAATACGTGAGCCACGATGATCAGTCGTCCTCCGTACCCGTCCCTTTTTACTACCGGTAGAAGGAGGAAGGTACACCACTACATCCCCCTGGAGGAAGGTACACCACTACATCCTCCTTCGGCAACTCTTGGGCCGAATTAAAATATTGATTGCTGGACTGTGCCGCACACAGCCTCCTACGCTTTTTGTTGCTATCCCCCTTTTTGTCAAATCGTTATTCCATTTACAAAATATCATTCCACATTTCCATTTTCTCGCTTTAATTTCCATATATCATTCACTCATCTCATTTCCATTCTCGCACATTATTTCTATAAAATATATATATAACATAATACTTTGATTATGACTCAGACATCTCTTCTATATTCAATGAAGTCAAATATGTTTTTGTATACACCGAGTATTCCAGTTGCTTTAGAAGTATTAAATAATAATCAATAATATCTATCACAATATTTATAAAGAATATTTTTAAAACAATATTATAAATCATATAACCCTAGATAACAGCTGATACCATTCCTCATATAACTCTAAATAATAACTGATACCATTATTTATATAACTCTAGATAACAACTGATACCATTTCTTCATATTCCCTTAATCATAAGGCATGTTCACTTCATGCACAATCATCTCCATGTATATTCATTCCATCTTATACTCATATCCATAGTCATATTCATATACCTCTCCTTTTCATATCAATAATCACGGAAAACAAATTCTTAACAATATAGTAACAATAGCATCACATGTATATATTCCACGAAATCAAATTTCTTTAAAGATAAATAATTTCCAAGTAGGGATAGAAAAGATCTTGCCTCGATCTCTGTATCCTGGCAGTATGGCTCGTGGCTCTCCCGATGTTTCTATAACACAAGAAGGACCGTCGTTAGAATACCACATCTCTTACTCACCTTACCCTTATATAATAACACTCTTTTAATATCCCATTACTATCTCAAAAAGTTTCGAGGACTTAACCAATCTTATTCCCGATTAAAGTTTTTAACGATTTACATTCTTTCCTTAACAACCACTCTCGACTGTAAAAATCCTCATAATTCATAAGTTCCGAAATTTGACAAAACGTCAGTTGCTAAAGGTTCTCTGATCACCCCATTATAACATCCCAAAGTTTCATAATTTTTAAAAATGTCTAAGTAGGTTGATCATAGCCTCAAAGTTAACACAATTACATTTTCTCGGTTTCCGAACGTCTTTCACTAAAACTGACTTTTCTCCTAAACCGTTCATCAGATTTTAACGCACTTTATATCAAAACGATCTATGAACTAAGCTCTATCATTTCATGGTCAATTGGTAACCTA
The DNA here is from genome assembly GCA_037693485.1 of Kitagawia praeruptora. Classification (NCBI taxonomy): domain Eukaryota; kingdom Viridiplantae; phylum Streptophyta; class Magnoliopsida; order Apiales; family Apiaceae; genus Kitagawia; species Kitagawia praeruptora. The sequence continues at coordinate 8,357,077 of CM075354.1, read as the reverse complement.
GACAGTAGGGTACCGTACTGATACAGGGGTCCAAAACAGGGCAGTTTCTATCCTAACGAAAATCGGACATTATAACGGCTATATTTTCATACTTTCTAAAACATTACTCCTCCAAATCCATCATCCACCTTATACACCATCACCTACACCATGTGGTCATCTTACCAACCATGGTTACAAGCACATACTCCTTTCATATTAAATCAAAACACATATCCACAACTATATAATCAAGATTTCATGGTTTATATCACTTAACTTCTAAACTAAGCATAATCAACCATAAACTCATAATTCAAGTTAGGGTCTCAAGTAATATACCTTCCTTGTAGCTTCAACATCACTTAATAAACCTTGGGTACTCCTTAAACAACCTCAATATAGCTTGAATCAACTAAAGGAACCATGAAAACAAAGTTAACAATTCGGAGTTACTATTCACCAGCTGAAAGAACATGAAAAACTACCCCCTTACCCTGCTTTTCTGGAAAAATCTTGTGAAATACGACTTGTAGCTTATCTCATGGGCTTTCTAAAAAGATATAGAACGCAAAATTTGGCTGAGAAACGAAGAAGTTATGCTTGATTTACTAACCTGCTGTCTTTTTTGCCGAAAATGATGATAATGAAGAAGATAAGAGATTTTTGTGTTTGCTTGTTCTTACCTCATCCTCTTGATAATTCTAGAGCATTATAGATGTTTATGGAAGAGTTTAGATAAATCCTTAAGTGAAATGACTACTTTGCCCCTTAACCATAATTAGTGGAAGATGATGTAACATTGATGATCTCATAATCTCTTTTGCTTTGCTTTTCTAAGTATAATGCTAAAATATTGGTAAATGGTAATGTGGTATGTATCCTTGCCATATTACTAATCTTGGTTGTCTTGTTCCCATACTCGTCTAATTGTGGTTCGTTTCGAGTGTACCTCATTATCTCAGTGGTTTTCGAAATCATTTACAAATCCAATTTCCCTTGGTATTCTCTTAACTTAATAATCCTTTGGTTTAACCTAAATTCACTAATCCCTCAATATATAATTCTTATAATATTTCCATGCTCCTTAATATCCCATAAAAGCTTATTCGAAATCAAAATCCTCAAAATCCATATTCAGGAATTTCTGGAATCATTCGTCATTTCGAGTCTCTTATTTTCAATATACAACACTAATATGGTATCTGTTTATTCCTTTTCCGTTTCCATTATGGAGTACTTATATACCCTTTCTCTAAATCCTCGAAATTTACTATTTATGTGACCACTGTAGCATTACTAAAGTTGGGGTTATTACAGTAAGACCCTTAGTCACAATTTCATGCATGATAACAAGCCTATCATACATAAAGATAAAACTTTGAAAAGTACAGGTATGTAGATTTGATTAAGAACATGGATAGAACTACAAGGTGAGTAATCTTACACAATATGGTGAAATACTAGCCATTCTCATTTGATTCCTTCTCCATATGTCTGGCTAGCAGGTCATCATATGCCTTCTATTTCCTTTCTTTATCCTTCCTTGCATTCTCATCCATAGCTCTTATGATTTCTGCCGAAGCATCTAGCTCTTCAAGTAGAATAGAGTTCTTGAAATCTTCAAGTACGGGCTTCAGAATGTTGTCAGGGTAGTGATTGAGTAGGTTCATTCTTATATTGACATTATCTCCATTTCTCCTCCTATACTTCACAACATAGGGGTTGAGCTGAACTCTACACAATCCTTTTGCCCTTAGCTTTTCTACTTCAACTTTCAGTCTATCAATTTCCTTCTCCCTTTCTAGCCATTTCTCAGAACACCCATTCCTTATCTTTTCAGCATGATCTCTCTTCATTTTCACAAAATCAATCAGCTCCAATCTCCATACTCTCTCCACTTTGTCTTCAGAATCCAATAATGCAATAATTTTTTCCATCTCTTATAACTTACCCCAATTTTGGCAACCCCCTTGTTTGAATTTCTTCTGTCTTCCATCAGTGTACTTGATTTCAAGGAAATCATTCACAATTGCAGCATAGTAGATTCTTTGAGCTCTTAAAAATTGCAGTTTGTCTTCATCAAAGTCTTCATCAAGTGGTTGGAGTTTCAGTCCTGGATAGATAGTTAGGGCCCTTGACTTGGATGGCTTCACTCTTCTTGCAGCATGCTTGAATTTGACCTTTTTCACTTCAATGCTAGGCAGAAACTTATGACCCTTGCTTGTAGACCATTGTAGTACTCCATTAACAGTTTGCTTTTGGAAACATACACATGGCTTCTTGAGTTGAATCTTCTTCTCTTCTTGAGGTGGCAAAACTGTTGCAGAAGCCATAGATGTAGATGTTGGTAGGTCATTACTAATAGCATTCACCCTAGACTTAGAGTCTTTTGTTGTGGTGAGATTACTGCTAGCAATGCCTAGGGCTTGCTGTTTTCCATTCTTCCTCTCATAGACTTTTCCTTGGTCATCTTCCTTCTTATCTTTGTTGTCTTTCTTCCTTTTCTTCTTGTCTTCATGATCACCCTAATCACTCCTGTGATGTCTTCTCCTTCCATCACTCTTGTCTTCATCTCTGTCTTTATCACCATCCTTGCTAGGTTTGAACTTAGCAGACTCAGGTACAATGCTGGTTGCAATGTAGGATCTGAGATAGGATATGGCTTCCAATTCTTCTGCTATTCTTATAGCCTTCTTCTTGTTTAGCTTCTCAATGATGGAAATAATGAGAGGTTTGTTCTGGAGAGTTAGGTACTGAGGAATGACCAGTTGCTTGATTTCATCAATTCTTGTTCCAGATTGATAAATGATGGTTCTAGGATTTGTAATCACTTCAGGCAGTCTTGAGGGTTGCTTATTCCTCAGATCATCATATAGGCTTTTGTTGTTCTGATTCTCATTCCTCTTCTCAATTAAGTTGATTAACTCATTTACCTCAGAGAATTTTAGTGCCTGAAGAGTCCTATAGTCCAGATGCCATATCTTGGATCTTGCTACCATCACTATCTCCTTGTACCACACACTGTCAACTTCCTTAGGCACCACAGTGAGGTAATCAATCTGCTCCTTCAAACTCCTGAGATAAAGTTGAATGTCACCAGCCTGTTCTCTAGAGACTTTCAGAAACCCCAAGAATGCATCATCATGGTAGACATTAGACTTTGCAACTTCTTGTAGCTTGGCCTCAGTAATCAACTTCACTTCTATAGGCTTGGCACTTTCAATTTTGGAGATTTGAGGTTTGTTAGATGGCATACTCCCTGCAACCACTATGGTGGTGATGGATTGCTTCTGGCCACCTGGAGTAGTGACATGCATAGTTGGTAGAGTAACCATTGGCAGAGAGGATGGTGGTTCATCAACCTTGGCTTTCCCTGTACCTGGAGGCTTGAACATAAAGTTCAGATTTGGAGGTTCTTCTTGATTGACCACCCTCATTTATGGTTTTGCCCTTCTCCTTAGGCTTCTCCCCCTTAGTTTGCTGCTCCCCCTTAAGCTTTGGTGTCCTTAAGTTCCTCTTCTCCCCCTTAGGCTTGTTGTCAGGCACAGAGGCTTTGGTAGGGGCCTTTGGGTTGGAAGAGGTGGGATTGGCAGATTCATCAGGAAGAAGGAGCCCCATGTGCTTCATCATGGCAGACAACATCAATTGTTGATGCAGAAGAACATCAGCTGTGGTGGTGGCTTGAGTGTTCAACTACTCAGTGAGAGTTGCAACTTTGTCTGTCAGATGAGCATTGGACTGTTTGAGAGAGACCACCTCCTGTTCAAGAGTTTCCACCTTGGTGAACAATTTAATGGCCTTAAAACCATATAATGATTGATCTTTCAGTCTCTGCACTTCAAACTTGGTCATCTCATGCACAGGGACCTTAGTGACTAGCTTATCTCCATACTGGTTGGCAAAGAGAGTTCTGAGCATGGTATTTGCATCAGTTGTCTGACTAGATAGTTTTTCCATCTGAGCAACCATAGTCTTGATAGACCCCTGTACCAACAACATAGAGTTGTCCATCTTGATGCACTCAGACTTGCAGAGTTGAACATCCTTGAGAACAGTATCCAGTTGAGGGAATTTGGCATCAAAGACCCTTTTTATTTCCTGCACCTCTTTGATTGTAGCTGCACACACTTCATTCACTTCTGTCTTTAGGCCCTTGCCAAGATAGTGTGCAGCTTTGAGAATGCAAGTAGGTATAATCGTAAGTCGTTATAATAACGGAATGATTGACATAACGTTGGAAGTCTAATCACCGGAAAGGAACCAATATATAAATCCATAGAAGGAAATCAAAAGTTCCAAACTGAAACAGGCCACATCTTCCTGATATCTAATCGTCCTAAAAGTCGATACATCCAAATATTAGTCTACCTACCTACTAGTCTCAAAAGGAACACTACCGTCGGAGTTAGTCGTTCCACAAAAATTGGCACCACCAAGGCCATCTGAATCTGGCGAACCGTGCATAAATTGATTGGATTTCCTGGAATTGATAAAAATAGAGTAGGCTATCCTAGATCCATGACCAAACTCATTTTTGGTAATTTAGAGACTAGAAATGATGTGGATGTAAGACTCAATATAACTCCCCACATGGAGAGTTTATTTAGGACTTACCCCCATAACATGCCAATATATGATTCAAAATCTCAGTTAGCTAAGCCCAAGCAAGTAGAGCAAAATGCTAACCTAGGGCTTGTTAACCAACCCTCTCAGCCAAATACTTTACCAAACACAGAACCACCTACATCATCCTCTCAACAGGGTGATGTCAGTAAAAAGAAGAGAAAGGAGATAGCCTTTGAACCCTTAAAAATCTTAACAGAAGCAGCATTGAATGCTGAATTAGGCTTAGGAAGTGAGGCACCTGAGTCACCCTTAAAGAGGCCAAAGAAGAAGAAGAAATCTAAAACCACCTCTTCAGTCACACAAATGGCTGAAGTTGTAAAATCAAGGGTAAACAGTTCACTAGATGTATCATCTCAATAGGGTGCATCTATAGAATCAAGCATCCTCCCCAATGCACTTTTTTGTAAAGAGTCAGCACAAGGGAGTGATAAGGCTGGCACAACACAGAGTGGAGAGTACATCACATTTGAAACTCCCTCTATTTCTCAGGGGGAGTTGCCAAAATCCATTCTAAATGACACTACTCTTCCAGAATCTAACACTCAAATTTCTTTGGAGCCTGTAATTCAAGAAATTGAAGAGCAAGGCATTGATCACCAAGAATTCTTTTCACTTGGTGAGACAATGGACTCAAGTGACTTAGTGCATGACACTTTGTTCACCACCCATGACCTCCATTTAGATGGTGAGGGAATGCAAGCTGGGGCATATCCTAATGACACCATCACAAACATAGAGGATTCACTAGTTTTCACTAGAGACTCTGTGCCTGTGTCAACTACTGTTGTAACTCATCCCACTCCTGTGGAGACAACAGTAGTAGAGTCATTCCATCTGGTTATAGAAGTTGCATCTGTAACTGAGGAGTTTAGCTTGCCTAGCTCTAGCTCTAACTTCATGTCTCAATGGATGAAGCCTGTGCAATATGATAGTGCTTCAGGATCAGGGTCTGTTCCACAACAATTTACTGTTGAATCTCTTCAAAACTTAATTGTGGATCAGATTCCTGAGTTCACAAAAATTGCTCAACACCTCCTCACTACAGACATGCCTGATCCAGACTATGAGGCCATTCTTATATGTCACAGAGATGATGTGGAAATGCAGAAGTAGAAAATAGCTGATGATGCTGAGAGAGATGGAAATTTAGATGCCTGGTTGCAAGGAAAATATGACATTGGTCTCTCAGATGGCCTCTTCCGAAATTAATCTTGTCGGTGTTACCAGTGGGCGAATAAATTGACCAAAATTTCCCTGATACTGGAAAGAAATTCAACAAAATTTGGCAAACCTTGTCTTTCTGATTATAAGAGGACGTCACTAAAGGGAGTGGAAACTAGAGCGAACCCTGTGGATGGGGTAAGGTAGCTAAGGACCAAAACGGACTGAGAAGTTCTGAGACCGACTTAAATGAAAAGGCTATTATGTGGCACGTGGGATTGATAAGAGAAATTGAAAGGAAAGGTGACCGGAAACGGTACCGAGAAGTCTATTGAGACTTATAGGGAGTAAAATTTTGAAAAGATCAGGAAAAGTATCAGGGGATTAGGATGAACGGAGTATGACAGTGCTCGAGTTGAGTGACTATGCTACCCTGGTACCTAAGATTTGCCGTGTAAGGGAAAGTAGTGAACAAATACAAAAAGACGAGATTTAAGAGTGCATGGGGAAAAAAGCATATTGATAAGCGTAACATATCCCAGATAAATTATATTCGCTATAGACGAGGGAGACACCCCACCTGCAATTGCTAGAAAAGTAATGCTATTAGCTAACCCCTAAACTCACATATCTTAGTATGGCCAGTTGGGGCCATGTCACAAAGAATTATCAAGTGACTAAACCAACGATGTCAGGACAAAGTGGGGGTTGCTTTTAACCAAGCGCTGACCGTGGGAGTTTTTGGATATAAAGAGAATTGAGATACAGGACGATGGGATTTTAGAAATACCATGGATGCATCATGACTAAGGTAAATGATCAATCTAAGTGTATAGAAATGGTCTAAGAGTGTTCAGTATTTTACAGAAATTTTGTCTGAAGCTGATATCTTGGATAAAACCAACAGGTACTAAGAGGTTCACGTTGAACTCGACCAATATCTTCCAGAACATCCTTGCTACCATTACTAAATTCTGTAAGAAAGATAGATAGACATATGTTGTCTTTAGAAGGCCATGTAGACTGGCATCCGTTTGAAAGAAGAGGTTAGCGTTAAGCTACCAATAGATTATGAAAATGAGGATGATTGGAAAGAGACCCTTATTAAGAATATTAGATTTGATTGTCAACTAAGGGATGTAAGTATTTCTTGAAAATCGAATTGAGGATAGAAATCCATAAATTAGGATGAACCTTGGAAATGCACAAAGGATGACATTACCCTAATAAAGGCATTATGAATTTGGATGATATAAGTTGGATTGACTAAGGCAACAACAACCATTAAGGATTTATTTAAAGGAGTTTCGAAAAATACATAGAGAGAACTGTTATAGGATTGATTAATGATGTTTAATATACCCTGTACCCAGAAAATACAGGAATAATGATGAGGATGACCTAAGAGATTTTACAAAGAGAAAGTAAATATTCTAAGTTTCAGGATGGAAGTTTGGTAGGAAATGTATGACATGATAATACTAATAATTCCAGATGAGGCATGTGTGAAACCATGAGGAGTTATGGATTGAACCAATAAAGGTTGAGATTATCCTAAAACAAGGAAGAACTAAGAGAAGAAATATCCTAGGTATGATTGGGAATAACTGTGATAAAGTCCACACGAAAAGGTGGAAGCAATTACTTATGGAAAAAGACTGATCTACATTTTCTCTCCTTCAGCAGAGTTTAAGGAAGAATACTTTCACCCAATAGTGATGGGAATGAGATAGAAAAATTTAAGTTGGAACAGACCTAGAAAACATTGATTGTGAGGAATTATTATTATCAGGGAAGGCCAATGAGGTGGCCGACACTTTATGTATAAAGGAGTAATTATGAATGCATATACCAAAGAGACAGAATGATATCGAGGAGAACCTTGAAGGTCATAATGTGATGGAGGATTTACATTCCTTCTGATGATTGTGCAAGAAGCAACCATAAGAATAGTTTAAGTAAACATTCGATTCCTGATGTCATCCTAAGCATATTACATACCTTAGAAGGTCTTAATTGAGGTAAACCAGGACCATGATACGAAATTGATTTAAGGTTAGCTATTAAAGCGCTACGTAAACGACAAACGATGGTGATTCAACAAAGGGCTACATTAATGTAGTGGCGATTCTTCTAAGAAATGCGATGACAATGCAAAGATAAAGATAGTGCTGGTATTGATAAGCTAAATGGCATGTTGATGAATGACAAGCAAGTTTATGTTAATGTATTTTTATGCAAACAAGATAGAGATATGCCCTGGTAATGGTGGATGATTACTCAAGGTACACTTGGGTAAAGTTCTTAGAGTCAAAGGACGAAGCCGCTCAAGAAATCATTGATCACATAAAAGTTCTTGAAATAACTCTAGATGCTCAAGTTCAATATTTGAGAAGTGACAATGGTACTGAGTTCAAAAATGCCACATTGGGAAACTTCTGCAAGGAAGAAGGCATTGTCCAACAATTCTCCACTACCAGGACACAACAACAAAATGGAGTTATAGAAAGGAAGAACAGAACTCTCATTGAAGCTGCGAGAACTATGTTGAATGATTTTAAATTACCAACATTTTTCTGGGCAGAAGCTATTAACACAACTTGCTACACTCAGAACAGAACCTTGATCAACAAAACTCATGGAAACACTCATTACTATCTATTAACAGGAAAGAAACCAACTGTCAAATATTTTCATGTATTTGGGAGAAGTGTTTCATGATGATTGACAACCATGAAAGGAAAGGAAAGTTTGATGCTAAAGCATATGAAGGCATTTTCATGGGATATAGATTCGAAAGGACTGCGTACAGAGTCTATGTCATTCATCACAAAGTCATTGAAGTAAGTGTGAATGTCACATTTGATGAAACCAAGTTCCCTGGATTACAAGAGGATAGAGAAATAGAGCCTCTAGATTTGAAAATCAAGGTTACTTGGAGGAAGAAGAAGTTGTTGCTGAAGAACCTACTTGCACTCAGACCATTGAGTTTGGAAGAGATGCTGTCAACACCAATGATGTTACTCAAACTCCAGCTCAGTCTCAACAATAACTTCCAATCATCAGAATGAGAATGAATTTGGAGATGTTGAAGAACACGAAAGAGAAAACATCAATGGTGGAGAATCAACTCCTCAAAGAGGAACTGATCAAGCAGATCAAGAAAGAAGCTTGCCTAGAGCCACTAAGTGGAACAGAGATCATGCTAGCAATCTAATCATTGGTGATCCCACTACTGGCATGAGGACAAGGAAAAATATTTCTGCTGACAGCATGTTCTCATGCTTTCTATCTCAAATTGAGCCAAAGTCAATTGATGAAGCATTGTTAGATTCAGATTGGGTGATAGTTATGCAAGAAGAGCTCATCCAATTTGAGAGAAACAATGTATGGAAGCTGGTCCCTAGACCTAAAGGGAAGTCAGTTATTGACACAAAGTGGGTTTTCAGAAACAAGCTGGATGAAAGTGGAAATGTGACAAGAAACAAAGGAAGGCTAGTAGCTAAAGGTTACTCTCAACAGGAAGGGATCGACTATGATGAAACATTTGCACCTGTTGCCAGACTTGAAGCTAGCTATTCGGATATTCCTAGCCTATGCTGCACACTGCAACTTCAAAGTGTTCCAAATGGATGTCAAAAGTGACTTTCTTAATGGGAACTAGAGGAGGAAGTGTATGTTGAACAGTGTAAGAACCCAGATTTTTGGTAGGAATTAAAACTTTTATTATATAATGGAGTATGAGTGTAATAGTGGCCCTAATAAATGATTATGGAATGGATATGGATTCCAATGTTTTTATGTAGTGAAGAATGCTATTGGTTGACAACTTAGATTAGAATAATCTATCTCCTAGAAAATAGGATATGGAGATTTCAAGCGAAGAAGAATATTCTCATGTCATCCAAATCGACATATGTTATTAGTCCACTCAGTATTGGTATTCACTTGCTTTGACTTGTGCACTGATCTTTTCAATTTACCCATTTGACAATCCTCGCACAATCCTTCTTGACAGAATTCTTGTTGAGGTAGTCCTCTCACTAAATCCTTCTTCATTAGAATATTCATATTCTTGAAGTTGAGATGGGAGAGCTTCTTGTGCCAAAGCATACTTTCACCAACTGATGCTTTATTGTAAAAACAGTAAGCCTTGTCCTTCTTCACAGAGTTTAAATCTGCAACAAACAAGCTTCCTTTCCTAACTCCTTTCAAGGAGAGGCTTCCATCGTTCTTGTGATAGATGTTACACATCAAAATATCAAAATCAACCTTGAATCCCCTGTCACTGAATTGGTTGACACTGAGTAGGTTGTGTTTCAATCCATCTACAAGAGCAATGTCTTTAATGACAACATTTCCAATTTTCAAACAGCCATATCCCACAGTGTAACCTTTGCTGCTGTCTCCAAAAGTTATGATTGGGCCGACTTTCTCCACAAAATGTGATAGCAGGGCTATATCACCTGTCATGTGCCTGGAAAATCTACTATCGATGATTCACATGACTTGCTTCTATTTCTTACCCTACAAAACAGATGATTTTAATTTACATCTGGTACCCAAACTCTGTTGGGTCCTGCAGTTATAGCATCATTGTGTATATCATTCTGTTTCACATTTGAATCAACAGTAGAATCCTCATGTTTGACTTCTTTCACAGACCACTTAGGCTTAGAGTTAGACTTGGTCTTTCTCATAGTGGATGCTGCCTTTTTACCAACATTGGCAGGCGTAGAAGTCTCAGCAGTTTCCATATATGAATATCTTTTAGTAGATAGAATAGGCAGATTAAAACAAGTACTCATAACAACAATCTTGCATGGCATATAGTCAATGTTATTACAGACGTTCATTTCTCTTTGCATAATGGGGGTTCTATGTAAGTTACCACTAACATTGGTCGCATTAACCTTATCTTTGTTGGGTTTCTTACAAATAAATGTTAAATGTTGAGATGAGCCACAATTATTGCAAAGCTTCCTTGGGGCATCTTTAACATAAGTATAGCCATTTTTCTTGTCGATTCCTAACTTGCCATTCCTATTCTTAGGCTTGTAGACACTTGCCTTGACAGTATGTTCTGAAGTTGCTATCGAGCTACCTTTGATAGTACCTTTCTTTCTCTTTGTCTTGACAACAGGTTTGAAAGTTATTGTCTTGGGTTCTCTCTTGACATTATCTTTTGAAGTTTCTGTCATATACTTGTTGACAGCTACTTTAGAACATTCTGTCTGATTGCTTGGCAAAGTTTATGTCACGGGAGACTTGACATTATCTTTCCCTTCGCATAGTGTGCTGTCAATGCACTCATTCTCATCAAGAAGCTCTTGTTTGATGAACAAGGATGTTTCATCAAAATCAGCTTGAAGATTTTTGAAAATCGGTTTGTAAAATCTTTTGAGAATATGAGGTTTGACATCATCACTATCATAAAAAACAATTGCCTTTCCATGCCTCCTACCATACTCGAAGCCTATACCTACCTTTTGATTCTCAGTGTGATTATCATGATATTCATGGACTAACTTAGAAGAGTTTCTAAATGCTTTGAGTTTAAACTCATTTTCTGCAATTTGGTTCCTGAGAAATTCTTCTATTTCCTTAGCACAAACAATATCATTTTTCAATCTTGTATTCTCTTGAATCTAGTGGACTGGTTCTAAGCAATACCATTTCATTTTCAGATTTGAGAGTTTCATTTTGTTTAGTTAACTTAGCAATTTCTTCGTGAGCAGCAGATAAACTAACATGAATGTTAAACATCTCAGCACTTAAGTCTTCAATGGTATGCTTGTACTCAGTTTTAGTCATATTAAGTAAAACTAGAGATGGTACCTAAGTTGAGGAACTAGAAGCTTTATCATCAGATTTAGCCATGAGGGCCAAGTTTACAAATTCTTCCTCTTCCTCGTCTTCAGAATCATCCTAGCATTTTCCTTCAGCCACATAGGCTTTACCTTGATTCCTCTTAAACTGATTTCCAGATCCTTTTCCTTGATCATGTTTCGGTCTTCTGCACTGAGTAGCAAAATGACCTAGCTCTTTGCAGTTGTAACACCTGAACTTCGACCTATCCACCAACCCTGTCTTGTATCAACCTCTTGTGGCACCACCAGTGGCTTTTGAAAAACTTCTCTTATTGAATTTAGAAGATTGACCCTGTGGCTTGTATGACTTGTCCCTTCTGAACTTGATATTCTTGAATCTCTTAGCAATATACGCTATGGTTGGATTATCCATGCTTTCAATCTCTTCTACTGTATAGAAGTCTTCATGTAAAATATATATAAATATACAATCTATCAAACATCCCCACACTTAGCATTTGCACGTCCTCGGGCAAATAAAGAAATAAAAACTATACTAACTAGATAACATCACTTTCGTAGATGACACAATTGCATTGAGCATATGCAACAAGCCGTTAAACCCCTAGGCAGCCCTAGTAGGACGGGTTTTGTCTCGTGAGGGTTTATAGAAGATATACCCACAAAATCAAATATTTTCAATCACCAAGTCTTAAACATGCAACAATTCATAGTACCCCACATATGCAAACCTCAATCACACAACAATTTGAGAAGATCTGAAAGTACACCACTTGCACAAAACAATCCAAGTATGCACACGTTGTCTTGACAGACAAAAATATCATGAAATAAACATCAAAGTCTCCTTCAATAAGCAAGCATGCCGTGGATAGAAATTCTCACATTGCTCTCAATTCACACAAGTGTATATGTGTTAGCATTTCACTCAAGTTCAATCAAAATATGCATGTACTACCATATGCTTGGTTGTCTACCAAATCTCCACTACTTCGTATATGTGCATGCACAAATCAAAATTGGTCTTCATTAAAGGTTGTAATGGGGCTTAGGTATGGGGTGGAATATCAAAGAAATAGGCTCACAAGTGGCTAAGCTTGATAAACTAATAGAGCATTATGTTCACTTTTAATTGTAGCACTCAACATGAATAGTAGATCATGTAAAAGATAATTAAACTTTCACAAGCATTAAACCCATAAGCACATCATTATGTACTTCCCCACTTTCACATTGCGATAAGCGATGAACAATAACTCTCATTCGATCTTCTTCAATTTTTTTTTCTTTTTTTGTTTTTTAAGATCAAGCAACCACATTATATAATTCCAACCAAAATATCAAACCTTAACGAAGAAATCCCCACACTTGCACATTCACCCGCCCTTAAGTTGAATCACTATGCTCTACTAGTAAATCAAGATAAGAATAAATAAGTAGGCTGAAAAATTATAGAGTGGTGATAATTGAAAGAAACAGATATAAGCTCAAGGGGGTTCACTAAGGATTATTTATCAAGGTACTGTTTAGGTCAATGAGGTTAATCCTAGTGCCTTTATCATTTTCATGCACACACACACAACATGTAGTCTCAACAAGGTATCAAAACAAGTTCTAGAGCAATGCTAATTGACGAACAACACACAACAAAGAAATTCGATTGATATAAAATGTATCAATCATTAATTAGGCACAAAATCTCACAAGGTGAAAGTATGCTCGACTCACTAAATTTGACTAAGAAGCATCTCAAGTTTTTAACTTTTCGAAAGCACACACAAGGAATTATCAAGCAACAAATGATTTTTATCCTATGATACAACACTCTGAATTAATCATGCAAAATTAGTCTACAAAATGTGTACTTATCTTCGCTAACATGCTTTTGACATGACAATTATATACAAAAATTTTAAATTTCTTTTTTTTCTGGATTTTTATCATATATAATTTTTTTGGATTTTTTTTATTTTTTTAAACATTAAGAACGTATCCCCACACTTAAAGGGTTCACTGTCCTCAATGAATAAATATATAATACATACATAACTAAAAGATCATAAAAACAAATACAAAAATAATATACACAGAAAGGTTAAAATACTCCCCTAGTGCCAGACCTGGGAATTCGTTCATTTCGTATACTTTCGTGTCGTGTACTTTCGTGTTTCGTGTACGTAATGCTAAATCCAAAACCGACCCGTTAAGGATTCGTTTCGTGTTCGTGTACCTTCATTTCGTGTACGTTTCGTGTCGTGTTTCGTGTAATTTTTGAATAAAAATAAAATTTTTTAAATATTAATTATTTACTAGTCGAGTCTTAAGTCAATATGTCATAAGGAATGAAGTGTACTTAAGTCTCGTGAAACAAAAATTTGAAACTATTTTGTATTTATCTTATGTAAAATTATATATAAAATATCATTTAAAAATATGTATTCATATAATTTTAATGAAATTATTTAAATATTTATTTATTTCGTGTATTTTCGTTTCGTGTCGTGTACCCAAGGGTAAACCCAAAACCGACACTAAATTCATCCGTGTAATTTCGTGTTCGTGTACCCACAAAGGTCAACCCAACCCCATAATTTACGTGTCGTTTTCGTATCGTGTACGAAATTACCGACTCTACCTAGTGCATATGCACGAAGTGCCGTCGGAAAAAAAAATTGTGAAATGAGGTCTTAAGTGCTGAAATTCCAGGCCTAACTCCATTATATAGCAATCGTAGTCCATATTCCAACAACAAAATTGTAGTAGCTCAACTGGTTGGCAGGTGCAAATAGCCTTGCTAATGGATCCCAAGGTCATGGGTTCAAATCCTTGGCCCTCAAATATTTTCTAAATATTTTTGCTAAAGACAGCCAACCTGCAGCTGACAAGCCTGACATGGCGACTACTTGACGGTGACTGCTGACCTAGCGAGCAGGTGGCGTGCTGACTTGGCGAGGTGGAAGCTGTGATGGCGCCATGCATGCAGAAGCAAGAATTAATAGGCCGAAACAGATTGGGCCATAATTAAATGCGGGCTGAATTGTTGGCCCGAAAGCATGAAGCATGATGGAGTGAATGACTTAGTGAAATTCTTCCAATTAGAATTAGGTAACAGAGGTAGGGGTGAGCAAAAAATCGAATCAGAAACCGAAATTGATGAAAATTGAACGAAAAAAATCGAAACCGAAATCTAAAAATCGATCCGATTTTAACGGTTGCGGTTCCGATTATAGGTTAAAACCGATCCGAAAAAACCCGAACCCGAATCGATTATTAAATAAATAAATTATATATATATATTTATATTTATATTTATATTTAATAAATAAACATATTTTTTGGGCATATTTTTTGGGTAAGGTTCTTTCATAAATCTTACCAAATCTGTCATTAAACTGATATTTTTCCCAGTTTTGAAAATTATGCTCTTGGTGCCTTAATGCATGCCAATTCCCAACATGTAATTGTTAAGTTGAGTGAGGCACTGTAAATTATAGAACAGAGCTTCTATTCGAAGCTGATATGAATATAAGCTAATGACCTTTCTTGGTACTTTTTTTTCCTGTGGTGTTGTTTGTCTACATTTTGCTTTTAATCTTTTAGGGTGTTGATACCTGTAGTTTGGACAGTGTTTATTTTGGTAATTTAGAGATGAAAATGGATGAAAGGTTACCCAGTAAGTGTGAATTTCCATATATCTATTTTGATGTTGATCTCATTTAAATCCTAGATCATGGCCATTAGTCTACCACTTGGGAAAGCTTTTGTATTCTGCAACTCTTTTATTTCTAAAATTGTATCTATGATTTTAGTAATTAATTATTAAAATTCTGCATGTTTCAAGTATGCAAAAGTTTCATGGTCGTAATTTTAACTTTTACGTACTTTTCATTTAAGTAAGTTATGTCGGTTTTATCATTTTTATTTGAGACGGTTTTAAAACCAAAACCGAACCGATTGCAACCGATCCGACAATTTTGAATCCGAAACCGAACCGTCGGTTTCAGTTTCGGTTTTAGATTTTAAAACCCGAAGAGTTTCGGTTTAGGTTTTACCATAAACCCGATCCGATCCGTGTTCTCCCCTAACAGACAGATGTGCACTGCAGGTTGAGGCGAGCGCACCGCAGGCAAGAGACAAACAATTGAATATTGTTTCGTCAGTAGAAACTTCTGCACCGTAGATAATATTCCACGCACTGCAGGGCGCCAGACTTGATCATGGACAGGAATTTTCATCCTGCGGGACGATTTAGCACAGCACGGTGTGCGTAAAACAGATGTTTTCGCACGGTGGGTATAATCTTCGCACCACCAAATTCTTATCACTGCTCTTAACTAAATTCCACACCCTTTCTTTTTCACTGTTTTTTTTTCGGATTAATTCCACATCATAATTTTTCAAATCAATTTTATTCCTGAAACACTTCACACAAAATCATCAAGGCACCTTGTGGGATGGGAGTAATAAAAAAAAATAATATTAGCTCCAAAAAAAATACAAAAATATTATAGAATAATACATAATACTTACAAACAAATACCTTGGGTTACCTCCCAAGAAGCGCTTTTTTTAAGGTCATTAGCTTGACCTCATTATAAATCAACCTGGTGAATGCATCGAAAGTGGAGCAACCACTTTCTCTTCAACATATTCCCTCATAACATCCCATAAAAGTTTATAATTGTTATCAACAGCCGTGTCCATCAATGTTCTTTTCCTATGCCGAGTAAACTTTAAGATTGCAACAACTAACTTTGACGTTTCCTCTCGCGAGACAAACTTATTAAGAAACTTAATAAGTAAGTCTTCCCATGTAGTAATGGAATTTGAAGGTAATGAAAATAACCAATTTTTAGCTCCATCCCTTAAGAAAAAAGGGAATAGTCGAAGTCGAATGACCTCATCAGAAACTCCATCACAATTGATAGAATCACAAATCTTCAATAAGTTTTAAATATGAGCATCAGGATCTTCAACAGATAATCCACCAAACTGAATTTCACCAATTGATTTCATTGTTGAAGGCTTCAAATCAACACTAGTGACATGTAGACCTCTCACCAAAATTGCAGGAGGCGTTGAGAGGTAATTACCAGCCTTCATATCTTGATCTCCACACAAGGTCTTCACCATAAGAACTGTATCATTATTCTTTTCAAGATCTCTTTCCTTCCTAGAAGGACTATTCAAAGAGTTGGAAAATTTAAATTCCATCTTCTCATCTCCAACTTCGAAAGAAATTTTTCCTTGCATCATATCAACTTTTGCACCAGCTGTAGCTAAGAAAGGTCTCTCAAGAATAATAGAATTTTGTGCATCTTCCTCCATCTTCATGACAACAAAATCACATTGAATAAAAAACTTTCCTACCTTAACAGGGACATCTTCAAGTACACCAAGAGGATATTTCACACTTCTATCTGCCAATTGTAGAGATATACATGTGGATTTTAGTTCACCCATCTGAAGCTTGTTACAAATCAATAAGGGCATAAGACTTACACTTGCCCAAGATCACATAATGCTCTCTTGATCTCCAAATTCCCAAGTTTCACATAAATAGAGTAGCTACATGGATCGGCTAGCTTTTTAGGAATATTGTTTTGCAAGATGGCAGTGCACTCCTCTGTTAATGAGATAGAAGAACTTTCTTCAATCTTTCGTTTGTTTAACAATAATTCCCTAAGAAACTTCCCGTAAGAAGGCATCTCCTTGATAGCATCTAGAAAAGGAATATTAAGCTCTAGCTTTTTCAAGATATCCATAAACTTCAAAAACTTTTCACCAAGCCTAGCTTGCACCAACCTTTGAGGAAAAGGAACAAGTGGTACATAAGGTCTAATCGGAGCAACAATGGGTTCCTTATTTTCTTCTATCACTTCTTGTACAACCACATTTTCAGATTGAATTTTCTCCCTGTCTCCATCGTTCAAATTATCATTACTCATCTTCATCTCTAACCCTTGCAATTCCTTGCCACTTCTTAAAGTTATAGCATTGACATGAGCTCTATGTGGTTGTTCAGTTTGACCAGGAAGTTGACCTGAAGACTTGTTAAGTTGATTAAACTGTTGAGCAATTTGAGTGATTGTATTTTCCATCAACTTGTTGTGAGCCTTTATCTCATTGATACTTGAGTCAAAGTCCTCATTCTTTTTTACTTGTGTAGAGATAAATCCTTCCAAAAGATTCTCCAAGTTAGATTTTTGTGGCTGAGCTAGTTGAAAACCTGGCGGCTGAGAAAAGTTATTTTGTGGAGGTTGAGCTTGGTTATTCCTGTAGAAGAAATTAGGATGATCTCTCCAACCTGGATTGTACGTGTTGGAGTAAGGATTATATTGTGGCCTTTGATTTTGGTTGTAAAGAGCATTTGGTTGTTCCACTGCCATTCCAGAGGGATTGTACTGACAAGCATGTTTAGTGTGTCCAACTACACCAAATATCTCACATGAGGCAACCGTGGATGAAGTACTTCTGGAATCCAATTGCTCAATCTTCTTAACCATTGCCTGTATAGTAGTATTCAACATGGTTAGAGCATCAACATCATACTTACCACCCTTCTTAGGATGATTTCGATCACTGTATGGATAATTATCATTAGACGCCATCTCGTCTAACAAATCTTTCGCATCCTCAATACTCTTCTTCATAATAGATCCACCAGAAGATGCATCAACAAAGTTTCGGAACTCTTGTGTCAACCCATTATAGAATGTTTGGATCAACAACCAGTCAAGAATTCCATGGTGAGGGCGTTGTCTTTGAAGTCGCTTAGATTTTCTCCAAGCATCATGAAGTGACTCGTCATCTTCTTGACGAAAATTAGATATTTCATTCCTGAGCTTTGAAGTCTTCTTCTGACTGAAGAATTTTAGTAGAAACGCCTTTGCAAGACTATCCCAAGTAGTGAATGTGTTTGGTCCTTCATCTTTCAACCAATCTTTTGCTGCATCTCGAAGAGAGAATGGAAATAAGCGCAGCTTTATAGCATCATCACTAACATTGGTCAGCTTTATTGTATCACACTTTTCCAGAAAACTCTCAAGATGATCGACAGGATTTTCAGTGGACAATCCTGCGAAAGAAACATTGGAGATGAATTGGATGAACTGAGGCTTGAGTTCAAAGTGTGTAGCTGTGACTGTTGGTCTGACAATACTGGAGAGTACGCCTGTAGTATCTGGCATACCATGCTCCCTGAGAGCTTTAGCTTTTGTTTCACCCATAACTTCCTTGTCCTTATTTTTTCTTCGCTCGCCTTTTTGTCTTCTTGCTGTAGCTTCAATTTCAGGATCAAGAGCAAATAAATCCTCGGTACCTGAACTTCGAGTGTGCATGCAACAATAGAACTAGAAACAAGGATCAAATAACAAGAGAATAATAGCCGAAGTAACACAACTAAAATACTTAGCTAAATGAACTCAAAAAGTAACTAATCTAACACTGCTTTGTCCCCGGCAACGGTGCCAAAAATTTGACAAGGCTGTCGCGTACCTATCAAATAATAAATCTAACAAATCCTTCTAACTATGTAGTAGGTTAAGTCAGAGTCGATCCCACGGAGACAAATGTATCAATCACCAGTTATTCTTGACTCGATTCAACTAAGCAAGTAACACAATAAATTTTGAGAGATTTTTAAACTAATATTACTAAGGCAAGAATGTTGTATTTATCAATTAACTAAAAACATCTAGAATTAAGTATCCCCACTAGCATGAATCAATGCAATTACGATTTCCCACCCCAATTAATCATGTACTACTCAAGAGGAAAGATGCACCCTATAAATACCAATAATCTCTCCCGAGTATTAAATGCTTCTCTAACTTACAATCAAGCCTATTTTCATGGCATCATGCAATTCAGAGACATTAAACACAGCATCCTAACTTCCTAACAATCCGTTCTACCTATTTTCATGGAGAAGTTCATGTCATAATTGGATAAATCACAACTATCTAAATCTAACTTTCGTTGATAAATAGATATTGGTTCAAACAATACACATAATCACGTCTGACTTGTAATTGTTAATTAAACACAACTCAATAAGAAAGAGCATATAACATAATCAATTTGGGGAAATTGGGGAAAATCATACATCAATCATACCTAGGGTTCAACTTAACCCTAGATTAGAGATCTACTCACTAATCATTAAACTAGCAAAACACATAATATAATAAGAACACATACTTAATCTGTTATTGAGAATAGAGAAGCAAACCTCCAATCTTTAATCTTTGCACAAGAAGAAAAATAAAAGCCTCACTCTCCTCCCTCTGTCTCTCTATACGTACGTCTCTATCTCTAATAATTATAATATCTAATCTTTTATATGTCTCTAATAAAAATATTTTACAAGTACGTTTCCTAAACGAAATAGATTTCCAAGGAAAATTCATAGTTGACTCTTCTCCAGTAATTCTGGGCCTCTCCAATTATAATATGATATCTGGACCATCTTATAATGATAGATAATTTAATTATCTTTGTGTGGGCTGTTGAATCGTCCAATTCTGACTTCTATAACTCGAGATATGGCCAAAACAGTGAAGTACGTGCGTGCAGCCCAATAAATCCGAATTTCCTTCTAATAAATCTCCAAATTAAGCTCTTTATTCTCCAATCCTTCCAAGTTTAGAATTTCCTTGCTTCCTACAATAAAACATTAAAATCTATTAAATAAAAATCCAATTAAATGCAAAATACAATAAATATAAGGAATATAATCATGTAAAATATATATAAATATACATTCTATCGCTTAGAGTTAGACTTGGTCTTTCTCTTAGTGGATGCTGCCTTTTAACCAACATTGGCAGGCGTAGAAGTCTCAGCAGTTTCCATATAGGAATATCTTTCAGTAGATAGAATAGGCAGATTAAAACAAGTACTCATAACAACAATCTTGCATGGCATAGAGTCAATGTTATTACAGACGTCCATTTCTCTTTGCATAATGGGGGTTCTATGTAAGTTACCACTAACATTGGTCGCATTAACCTTGTCTTTGTTGAGTTTCTTACAAACAAATGTTAAATGTTGAGATGAGCCACAATTATTGCAAAGCTTCCTTGGGGCGTCTTTAACATAAGTATAGCCATTTTTCTTGTCGATTCCTAACTTTCCATTCATATTCTTAGGCTTGTAGACACTTGCCTTGACAGTATGTTCTGAAGTTGCTGTCGAGCTACCTTTGACAGTACCTTTCTTTCCCTCTGTCTTGACAGCAGGTTTGAAAGTTGCTGTCTGGGGTTCTCTCTGACAGTATCTTTTGAAGTTTCTGTCATATCCTTGTTGATAGCTACTTTAGAACATTCTGTCTGATTGCTTGGCAAAGTTTCTGTCACGGGAGACTTGACATTATCTTTCCCTTCGCCTAGTGTGATGTCAATGCACTCATTCTCATCAAGAAGCTCTTGTTTGATGAACAAGGATGTTTTATCAAAATCAGCTTGAAGATTTTTGAAAATCGATTTGTAAACTCTTTTGAGAATATGAGGTTTGACAACATCACAATCATCAAGAACAATTGCCTTTCCATGCATCCTACCATGCTCGAAGCCTATACCTACCTTTTGATTCTCAGTGTGATTATCATGATATTCCTGGAGTAACTTAGAAGAGTTTCTAAATGCTTTGAATTTAAACTCATTTTATGCAATTTGGTTCTTAAGGAATTCTTATATTTCCTTAGCACAGACAATATCATTTTTCAATCTTGTATTCTCTTGAGCTAATGAATCTAGTGGAATAGTTCTAAGCAAAAACATTTCATTTTCAGATTTGAGAGTTTCATTCTGTTTAGTTAAGTTAACAATTTCTTCATGAGCAGCTGATAAATGGATTTTATATCCATTTGGAACATTCCAAATCGGCTTAAATTGATTGCTTTGGCCTCAAGTTTGTGGTAGTTTTGATGTGTTTTGTTTAATTTGCAGGGTTGAAGAAATGTCGATTAAAGGTGTAGTTTCCGTCATTTTTTTAGAGTTGATTGATGGTATGGAATGAAGAATGGAGGCTAATGTCAACTACCAAGAAGTATACAAGTCATTAAGGATGAAAGACGGAAGCTTATGCAAAAGGAACGGGAAGAAAAGGCTTAAAAATCGAAGAAAAATCAATTTTCGCAGATCGGGGCCGAGCCGAGAGCCCCATCCGCGCTCTCAGCGCCGTTTTTAGCAGATTGGAGCCATGCTCTCAGCCCCATCCGCGCTCCCAGCGCGGCGCGCGTGCGGTGAAATTTTCCAGTTTTGCCCTTTTTACGATTTTGGCCATATCTTGAGTTCTAGAAGTCAGTTTTGGACGATCTTACTGTCCACGCGAAGATAACGAGATTCTCTATCATTCTAAAGTGGTCCAGAGGTCCAATTACAGCTGTACCGTTCCAGAATTAATGAAGAAAGACAGCTGCGAATTTTCCTTTAAAACAGAATCAGTTTAGGAAACGTACTTCTATTATAATTCTGATTTGGTATTTCTTGCTGGGCAAGATATCTAGAGCCTATATAAACACATCCAACCCTTGTAAATTGTATAATTATCATCACAACATACAATTACATATCATAGCTTAGTGTTGCAAAGGAGAGAAGGATTCAACGATCGTGACAAGCAACGGATCTAGATCTACTTCATCTTTTGTTCTAGATTTGTTTTCTCAAACTCTTGTTTATTAATATAATTATTTTTTATTAATATCTTGTTATTTACCATGTTTTCATCAAATCCCATGGTGACGAAAGGTTTAATTATGAACTAATCGTTGTCATGGGATCCTAGTGGATTTATCTATGTAGCTTAGTAGTTTGCATGCCTTAAAGATTTATGTGTGGTGAATTCTTGACATCCTCGTATGGTTAATATTAATGATTTTGGATGCGTAGCTAACATCTAAATTGAATTGTTAATCTCTTGCTAAACGAGAGTGGATCTTGAGATTTAGAACTTGCCATGCTAGCATAGGATAGGTTGATGTTCTAACATCATGATTTGTGGCATGATTAGAGATCATATGCTACCCTATGTGATCTAAGTGAATAACTTGTGCTTAAACCTTTATGTTTTCAAATTCTATAGAGATATAGGGTCTAAACATAATAGGTGCCTATTCATCTTCTATCTCTTTTGTGGATGTATGCGTAGATTGATGCTAGTATACCGAGAGGTAACTTTTACTTGTTTCGTGTTATTCGATCAGATATCAAAACCATCGCATGTTTTAATTAAAGGTTGCAACTCTAAGTGAAGTAGATGATGAAACTAGGATTCCATGTTTTATCTCATATAAGTAATCCAGATTTAATTCACATTAGTTAATTGTTCTTAGTTTAATAAAAATTTGAATTCTAGTTAATTTAGATAATTAAAACTCCATTCTTGTTAATTGTCTTAGCAGTGAATTAAAACCATACATTATTGCATAGGCATATTTTTTGAATAAAACTTAACCAGATCTCTGCGGAACGAACTTTAATTATATTACTTGTGACCACGTGCACTTGCGTGATTTTGTGCTAACAAGTTTTTTGGCGCCGCTGCCGGGGATCATCGGTGTTTTTATTTTAGTTTATGTGCTTGTCATCAGTGGTCGTTAGCGTTCACTGACTCGGATTCTTACTTAGTTTGTTTGATTTGTGGGTTTCAGGTACTTAAGTTTGTATGCGAACACGCTTAGAAGCTCGTTTGGAAGAACTGGCGGAAGACGATCTTATAGTGGATAATAAAGAAGAGGAACTTGAGACTACTATAGAGATGGGTGACGCAGCAGCAGCAGTTAATGCTTTGAAGGAGTATTCTCAGCCGAAGATTAATGATATCCAGTCAAGTATTATCAGGCCGGCCATCACGGCTAATAACTTCGAGATCAAGCCGGGCACTATTCAGATGCTACAGAATTCGGTTCAGTTTGGGGGTGCTTCTACGGAGGATCCTAACATGCATATTCGGGACTTTATCGAGATCTGTGATACTTTCAAGTTCAATGGTGTTTCGGATGATGCTATCAAGTTGAGGCTTTTTCCATTCTCTTTGAAGGATAAGGCCAAGGGCTGGTTACACTCTCTACCACCTGGTTCCATTACTACATGGGAGGATCTTGCTCAGAAGTTTCTCACTAAATTCTTCCCTATGGCGAAAACTACAACAATAAGGAACCAGCTAACTCAGTTTCAGCAGCAATCTGGAGAGTCGTTGTGTGAGGCTTGGGAGTGATACAAGGAGATGCTTCGTAGGTGTCCACATCATGGCATGCCTGACTGGATGGTGATCAATAGTTTTTATAATGGGTTGGGAGCACAATCTAGACCTATGCTAGATGCAGCATCAGGAGGAGCTCTATGGGCTAAGAGCTATGATGAAGCTTATGAATTAATTGAGACGATGGCTGCTAATGAATATCAGAATCCAACCCAGAGGCTTTCTCAAGGCAAGGTAGCAGGTATGTTTGAAGTGGATACAGCGTCAGCTATTGCAGCTCAGTTGAAGGCTTTGACTATGAAGGTGGATTCTCTAGCAAATTATGGAGTACAGCAGGTGGCTAGTGTTTGTGAGTTATGTGCGGGCGCACATAAGACGAATCAGTGTGCTATCTCTTCTGAATCAGCACAGTTTGTGAGTAATTTCCAGAGACCTGCTGTACTAGTTCCAGCTACTTATCATCCTAGCAACATGAATCATCCCAATTTTAGCTGGAGCAACAATCAAGGAGCTCAACAAACTTATCAGTAGCAGTTTCAGGGACAGCAAGCAAAGCCATTCAATCAAGGCTATCAACAGCCTTATGCTTCAAGGGCACCATACCAACCTCCGAGATTTCAACAGCAACAGCCCCAGGCTCATGCGGGGCAAACTTCTAATGAAAAATCAGAGATGGATGATTTGAGGATGATGGTGAAGAATCTGCAAGCTTCTCAAAAGATCTTGGAGAGTCAGGTGGGACAGATTGCAAGTGCTTTATTTAGTAGGCCACAAGGAACTCTTCCTAGTGATACGGAGGTCAATCCAGGTAGGAGGGGGAACAAAGAACAGGTTAATGCAGTGACTTTGAGATCGGGAAAGGTTACAGCAGGCCCTAAATCAGTAGTTGAAGAAGATGAAGATGTTCAGAATTAGCAGGTTGAAAAATCTACAGTGCTAGTAATTGAGAAATCTGATTTAGTGGTTGATCAGCTTAATGGTGAGAAGAGCAAGAAACCTGTTGAAAAGTCTACTCCGGAGCAATATTCAAAGAATAATCAGATTTATCCACCTCCGCCATATCCTGGACGTTTGCAGAAAAGTCAAGAGAAACAGTTTCAAAAATTTATGGATGTCTTCAAGAAACTGTCTATTAATATTCCTTTTGTTGAAGCGTTGGAGCAGATGCCGAGATATGCAAAGTTCATGAATGATATTTTGTCACGAAAGAGAAGGTTATAAGAATTTAAAACAGTGGCTTTGACTGAGGAGTGTAGTGTCGTTCTGCAACAGAAATTGCCTCCTAAACGTAAGGATCCAGGAAGCTTTACAATTCCATGTACCATTGGGAAGTTATCTTTTGGCAAATGCTTATGTGATTTGGGAGCTAGTATTAATCTCATGCCCTTGTCTGTTTTCAAGCAACTTGGTCTACCGGAGCCGAAGCCAACTAATATCTCTTTGCAGTTGGCTGATAGGTCGATCACTTATCCGAGGGGTATAGTAGAGGATGTTCTGGTAAAAGTTGATAAGTTCATCTTCCCAGCTGATTTTGTTATCTTGGATTTCGAAGAAGACAAGAAGATTCCCATAATCTTGGGAAGGTCTGTTCTAGCTACGGGTCATACTTTGATCGATGTGCAAAAAGGAGAGCTTACAATGAGGGTGCAAGATCAGAATGTCACCTTTAATGTGTTCAAGGCCATGAAATTTCCGACAGAGGATGAAGAGTGTTTCAGTGTGGAAACGGTTGATACGGGTCAGAGAAAAAGTTGGATCAGTTGTTGAGTGAAAAGTCGGACACGCACATGCTAGAACATCACGTCAGTGAGTCCATTGACAGTTCTTCAATACGAGATCTCTCGAATGTCAAGCTTGGAAAACTTCCATCCCATTTGAGCTAGGTACGTCCTTTTGAATGATGAGTTAGTAATTTTTGAAGAGGGTCAAGATAATGTGTTAAGAAGGTGGATCATGGATGATGAGGTAGAAGAGTGTTCTTATCAATCAACTGTGAAGCATAAGCACCCTAGAGGTGTGAAGAAGAAAAAGAAAAAGTCGATTGGAGGAAGAGGCAAAGTGAAGTTTGATTTAGAAAAGATGTGGGAAGATAACAAGAAGGTTGTCAAACAGTGGGTGAATGGTCCTTCTGCTAAGGACAAGTCGAATGCAATCTTCGAGCCACCATGATTTGCATCATATGTGTCCGGCTAAATGACGTTAACGATAGCGCTTCGTGGGAGGCAACCCATGTGTTTGGACAATTAGGTATGTTTTCTACTATCCCTTGTATTACCTTCCATTCAATGGGGACATTGAATATTTTAAGTTTGGGGATGGTTTGGGGATGAGTATTGTATATGTAGTATTAGTGTCTCATTGTGTTCATGTAGGATATCATGCTTTGCATATTAGTCGTAATTCATGCATATATTTGTTCGTATTATTTATGTTTGTTTCATATAGGACATTATGTTATTTTTGTTTGTTTTACCATGTGAGTTCATTTTAGTTGCATTTTCATGGCATGCATTTTTCATGATTCCTTAGGACGAGCTGATTCTGATTGATAGGTGGATGTTGATTTTGGTGTGATGATGATGAGTAGAGGGCTGATTTATAGTTTCTAGGTGTGATGATGATGAGTAGAGGGCTGATTTATAGTTTCTATGAAATTGACTTGCATGTTACGGGAACAAAATTAATTACACAGTCTCATTGGGGTGCTTTTGGGCTAGGTTAGGGTCATGCCTGTTGGATGTTTTGATATTTAATCACTTGCTTATATTTAGAATTTTCGTTATTCCCTTTATAGCGTAGGAACACTAAAATCTAAGTTTGGGGGAAAACAGGAATTTCATGCTAATTGTAAATAATTGTCAATAATGGCTAGGTGTCAAATGGCTAGTAGCCGGCTCATATTTATATGAGTAGTCTAGGGTTGTAAATGAGAAAGGCTCATTCCAGATTTCAAAAAAAAAAAAAATCAGAAAGAAAGAAAAAAAAAGTCAAATTTTTTAATTGTTTATATGCAAAATTAACCAGAGTGAGCTCTTTAATACTCGAGTAATTAAGTCTGAGGGGACTTAGTCCTAGTAACCTAAAGCCTTGTGGTTTGGGATTGCTGACCTAACACTCGCTACATGGGTATTATTGTATAAGCCTTTTGGGGTCTCATTCATTGCACGGTTAAATAAGCATGCGTATTGTATATAGTATTATGTGTCATAGTAATAAAGCATGAGTTTCTGTCTACCTTGGATAAGGGTGGAGGTGTTCCTAGGTTATGAAGTGTCTACAATCTATTCTGATTATAAACCTGTGATTGTCTTGACGGAAAGCATGTATGATTTTTGACCTAATTTTGGGAGTATTTCTGGTGAGCATTGCACACACGCACGTTTCTGTTCATGTACTGTTAGTATACGGGGACTTAGTCGAGTTCTGCTTGGATTTGTTGCATTCTTTGAGATATTTGCTTGTTAGTTGGTTTTGGTGAGTTTAAAGGGGATCTTGCAATTTTCATATTAGTTGCATTCATGCATTGCATTGCATTAGGTTAAATGGATTTTGTGGGTACATTCGCTATAGGCCCTCACGAGACCTTAGTCGTCCACTAGGGCTGCCTAGGGGTTTAAAGGGCTTGTTGCATATGCCAAATGCAACCGTGATCACCTACGGAAGTGGTACTAGTTAGTTAGATAGCTTGTAATTGTTTATGCTTGAGGACAAGTATCGGTTTAAGTTTGGGGGTGTGATAAATGGATTTTATATCCATTTGGAACATTCCAAATAGGCTTAAATTGATTGCTTTGGCCTCAAGTTTGTGGTAGTTTTGATGTGTTTTGTTTAATTGTGCAGGGTTGAAGAAATGTCGATAAAAGGTGTAGTTTCCATCATTTTTTTGGAGTTGAATGATGATATGGAATGAAGAATGGAGGCTAATGTCAACTACCAAGAAGTATACAAGTCATTAAGGATGAAAGACGGAAGCTTATGCAAAAGGAACGGGAAGAAAAGACTTAAAAATCGAAGAAAAATCAATTTTCGCAGATCGGGGCCGAGCCGAGAGCCCCATCCACGCTCTCAGCGCCGTTTTTAGTAGATTGGAGCCATGCTCTCAGCCCCATCCGCGCTCCCAGCGCGGCGCGCGTGCGGGGAAATTTTCCAGTTTTGCCCTTTTTACGATTTTGGCCATATCTTGAGTTCTAGAAGTCAGTTTTGGATGATCTTACTGTCCACGCGAAGATAACGAGATTCTCTATCATTCTAAAGTGGTCCAGAGGTTCAATTACAGCTGGAACGTTCCAGAATTAATGAAGAAAAGACAGCTGCGAATTTTCCTTTAAAACAGAATCAGTTTAGGAAACGTACTTCTATTATAATTCTGATTTGGTATTTCTTGCTGGGCAAGATGTCTAGAGCCTATATAAACACATCCAACCCTTGTAAATTGTATAATTATCATCACAACATACAATTACATATCATAGCTTAGTGTTGCAAAGGAGAAAATGGGAGAAGGATTCAACGCTCGTGACAAGAAACGGATCTAGATCTACTTCATCTTTTGTTCAAGATTTGTTTTCTCAAACTCTTGTTTATTAATATCATTATTTTTTATTAATATCTTGTTATTTACCATGTTTTCATCAAATCCCATGGTGATGAAAGGTTTATCTATGTAGCTTAGTAGTTTGCATGCCTTAAAGATTTATGTATGGTGAATTCTTGACATCCTCGTATGGTTAATCTTAATGCTTTTGGATGCGTAGCTAACATCTAAATTGAATTGTTAATCTCTTGCTAAACGGGAGTGGATCTTGAGATTTAGAACTTGTCATGCTAGCATAGGATAGGTTGATGTTCTAACATCATGATTTGTGGCATGATTAGAGATAATATGCTACCCTATGTGATCTAAGTGAATAACTTGTGCTTAAAATTTTATGTTTTCAAATTCTATAGAGATATAGGGTCTAAACATAATAGGTGCCTATTCATCTTCTATCTCTTTTGTGGATGTATGCGTAGATTGGTGCTAGTATACCGAGAGGTAACTTTTACTTGCTTCGTGTTATTCGATCAGATATAAAAACCATCGCATGTTTTAATTAAAGGTTGCAACTCTAAGTGAAGTAGATGATGAAACTAGGATTCCATATTTTATCTCATATAAGTAATCCAGATTTAATTCACATTAGTTAATTGTTCTTAGTTTAATAATAATTTAAATTCTAGTTAATTTAGATAATTAAAACTCCATTCTTGTTAATTGTCTTAGCAGTGAATTAAAACCATACATTGTTGCATAGGCATATTTTCTGAATAAAACTTAACCAGATCTTTGCGGAACGAACTTTAATTATATTACTTGTGACCACGTGCACTTGCGTGATTTTGTGCTAACAGCAGCAGATAAACTAACATGAATGTTAAACATCTCAACACTTAAGTCTTCAATGGTATGCTTATACTCAGTTTTAGACATATCAAGTAAAACTAGAGATGGTACCTGAGTTGAGGAACTAGAAGCTTCATCATCAGATTTAGCCATGAGGGCCAAGTTTACAAATTCTTCCTCTTCATCGTCTTCAGAATCATCCTAGCTTTTCATTTAGCCACATAGGCTTTACCTTGATTCCTCTTAAACTGATTTCCAGATCCTTTTCCTTGATCCTGTTTCGATCTTCTGCACTCAGTAGCAAAATGACCTAGCTCATTGCAGTTGTAACACCTGAACTTCGACCTATCCACCAACCCTGTCTTGTATCCACCTCTTGTGGCACCACCAGTGGCTTTTGAAAAACTTCCCTTGTTGAATTTAGAAGATTGACCCTGTGGCTTGTATGACTTGTCCCTTCTGAAAATGATATTCTTGAATCTCTTAGCCATATAAGCCATGGTTGGATTATCCATGCTTTCAATCTCTTCTACTGTGTAGAAGTCTTCATCTTCAACATCTTTTAGCTGCAAAACCACATTCTCCTCGTCATCGTCCAACACCTCTTCAATCTTCAAGGATGACACTTGTGTTGGTTGTGAACTTTGTGAGGGTTCACTTGGACAATCTACTTGTGGTTCATGAGCTACAAGGGCTCGTGACATGTTTTTTATCTTTCCTTTGGTTCCAGTTTGAATAGCCCTCTTTTGAAAGAGTTCATGTTCATATGATTTGAGCACACCATACAGAGTTTCTAAAGAAACATCACTCAATTTTTTTCCTTCTCGTATGGCTGTGACTTTGTGCTCAAGATGCTCAGGGAGAGTGAGCAGAAATTTGATGTTAATCTCCTTTCTATCATAGAACTTTCCATGAATTTGCAACTCAGCCATTAGCTTACTGAACCTTTCAAACATGTGTGTACGTTCTTCGCCCGGATTGGCCATAAAAGCTTCATATTGTGATACAAGGATTTGCCTTTGATTTTATTGAACCTCTTCACTTCCTTCACACAACAGCTCTATCTTACTCTACATCTCCTTTGCAGATGAACATCCCATGACATTACCACACATGGCTTTGTCTAAAGTGAGAGAGTCGAGTAAGATAAGTTGTAAGTAGTCATCCGAGGCCACTTTCTCCTTTTCGGTCTCTGTGTATTATGAAGGCCTCTTTGCAACCCAGTGGGCTAGAATGACTTCGTCATTTACAGTAGCAGCAGCTACTTCTTTCTGAGGTATGAAGGGGCCGTTCTCAAGGATTCTCATGTACAGTGGATGGGCGGCTTTGATAAATAACAAAATCTTTCTTTTCCAGAAATTGTAGTTCTCTTTATCAAAGACTGGAATCTTGATACCACTTGACTTCTTAACACTCGTCATGAACTTCAGATTTGTATATCAACCTGGTTGCTCTGATACCAGTTGTTGGTCCCGGAGTATTGCAGAAGGGGTGGTTGAATGCAATACTGATAAAATTCAATCTTTAAAACAACGACAATAAATATTAAGAGTTATCAGTTGAGATATGCAAACACAAGTGGATCGAGATTTCTCACAAAACAAATGTTTTATTTATCTTGTGTGAAGTGTTGCTACAACCTAGAGAAAAGTTTCTCCAGCTTCCTTGTCTCGAGAGATACAAGTTGTTTCTCGTGAATGTGCTTACCTTTGAAAGAATTTAGATGTGTATTTAAGTAGACTAAGATACTCTGTTGTCTCTGTCGCATGGGGTGTTGAGCTGCTGTCATTTTCAAGTGGCAGCTCATTATAATTTGCATACCCATGTGACTTTCCTAAATTGCTATACAGACAGGATAAACCTTATAAGTAAAGCAACCTAGATTCTTTCTATTTCTAGCTAATACAATTCTAGTAAATGTGGATATATCATACTCTTTGAATTGACCAGCCTTGTCTTGTGAATCTGATCTCGAGCTCCTGTCGTAGTCTTTGCAGGTCTGCTACAATCTATAGAGTGTTGCAGCAAATCTGTTTCTTGAACATGTAGCCTGTCACGGGCTTTGACTGAGAAAAGTACTCAAGCCAAATAATTCAGTGTGATAGTAACGTACCATAACCGCTGAGTCTGCTATCAAAGGAATATTCAGTAGTTGACAGTACGAGCTCCCGCCAATGTTGCTTTCGGAACTCCAGACTTGCTGTCAAGTGTGAGAATGTTACTGTCCCATGCTTCAGTCAATGTTGTTGTCGAATGTAGCCTTTGTCGTGACTTGCAACATTCTTGTAACATTACTGTCAGGAGTGTGACAGTAACTTTTATTCTTGTTGTCTTCTGGATGTATTCCTTGAGGCTTGAACAAATGTATGAACTTCTCACAAAGCATACAATTATTACATGACAGCAATTATTCGATTACAAGAACATACTCTGGTTGTGATAGTATGTTCAACTTAGTAAAAACTAAGTACAGGGAAATATAGTTAAGTTGTCTCTATGCTATCACCCATAAATCCCAACATTTTCTTTTGATATTCTGAGTGTTTTCATTTGGATAATAATTGTTAAATCATCACTAAATTAAAGATAATTTTATGAGTTTCGCGTGGACAGTAAAATCATCTAAATCTGATTTCTATATCTCAAGAAAGAGCCTAAATAGTAAATATGAACCTTTTTAATATTAATAAATAAATAAATAAAATTCAGTTCTAATACAATCTTTTATATCCTTTTCAGATTATAACTTCTTTTTAAAATTCAATTTTAATGCAACCTTTTTAATTATATCCTTTTCATATTATAATTTTCTTTTTAATATGATATAATTTTGATCGTCTATTTTTAAAATTATTATACTCGACGGTTGAGATTATTTTGGCGGTACAGTGACCAAACAAAGTGACTAAACCAAATTTATGGATAAGATCCCTCTTACGCTTATTATATACTAGCCGATAACCCGTGCGATGCACGGTTGCTTTAAATTGTTACTTTAAAATATATACGTATACATATAAACATCACATAAAAATTGTTTTTTTTTTAACTTTTATTTAATAGAAAAAGTGAAATTTATCTAATCATGTAGACCTTTTTCTGATTTTTATACAAAATTTCTATATTGTATGTGTTTTCCGAATTTTGTACAATTTTTTACTTTATAGCTTATTACTCGTGTGCATGCACGGATGTATTTTTTTAATATTTTTTGTTTTATTATCCATATTTTCATATATATTTTTAATTAGTAGGAAAATAAATTATTGAAGATAATAAAATATTGTAATACATGTTTGATAGTATTTTTAACGATAGTGTTTTAATAATTAATAATATGTTGTTGACGGAAATTGAATCTTAAACGCGTGAGAGTAGTTTATAAAATAATATATACGTTTAATAGAGATATGTTATTGGTGGGATTCGAACTCGGAACCTATTTCAAATATTAGAAAAGAAATATTCTTTTAGCATTGAATCCAACGGTTCTTATTTATTTATCTTAAAATCTAACGGTTGTTATTGAGTGTACCAAAAAAGTGTACCAAACCGATAAATTAACAAATATACCCTGTTTCGCTTATAATAGTATATAGTATAAATTGGTTAAGAAAAATAATCAAATAACGATAAATTTAACGAATTTATAATTGTAGGTTAATATATAATTGATTAATTAATTTTTGTGTGTATATATTTTATTTAATCTTGAAATTTCATATGATATATCTATTTATTTTAATAATCAATTTGGTTCATGTCGAACCTAGCTATAAACAGAATTAAATAATATAAAATGATCCAATTTTTCATTTTTCATTTTCATTCCCTACAATTTTTCAATTTGGTTCATGTCGAACCTAGCTATAAACAGAATTAAATAATATAAAATGATCCAATTTTTCATTTTTCATTTTCATTCCCTACAATTCGGGTCTTTTTTATTTCGATTTTGAGCAGCCCCTGCACAGAAGGCTCAAACTCAAAGAAAGTCAAATCATCATATATATTGCAAAAATGATTTTCTTAAAATTTCTGCTATTTTTTTTGGCATTAAAGTAATAGATAAATTTGATAATGGGTATATATTTTAAATAAATATAATTTTATGTATGTATGTATGTATTTGACATAATTAAATATATTAAAATTGTATTCACAAATATGAATACATTTTTTTATTTTAATAATTTTTATGTATGTATTTAGTTTGCTGTATGCATTACAAATGTTGGTTCAATTTTTGTTGTTTTTTTCGTTTTTCTACGGAAAAGTCACATCCTGCCTTTAAAATTTTTATAAAACTGCACACCTGCGGCTTACAAAGTTGCACCAACCTAACAAACACATGGATACATGAATGTGAAACAACGCTAGCGAATACACTGTTTAACAAGTAGCATTGTAGCAGTCATAACAATGAACGCTGAAATACCTACTACGTTTAAAACCATTCAAAATTTCATCTTAACAGGGAAAGGATTCTAAGATATCTTGCGTGCATGTAAATTGTTAAGATTGAGTGTCATGATTAACCTCAGTCCTCAAAGCAGATTCTAGTCACTACAAAATCAATCTTTACATTTAATTTATATATGCATGAAATGAATAGTTAAACAGATGGTCGTAGACTTAGTTGTGCATTGTGAGGCTATGACATTGTAGTATAGATTTTAGAAATCGTAGAATTGTAAGAACAATGCAGAAAGAACACATAATTTATGCACCGATGATTATCGATCATATACTCTAGCACAGTAACTATATGAATTCGTCAAATACAAGGCTGAAAATAGAATTCAAATTCACTAATTTGTCATATGAATGTGAATTATATTCATTTTTTCAACGAAGAGATTCAGGTCCGAACTTGATATATATGTCGAGATAAATGTGCATTCTATTAACTGTTGGTTATTGTATTTACACACCAAGATTACCTTTTTCAATCAATCAAGGCTAGTCTAGCAACTTCACGTCAAATATCATAATTTAAAAGATTTGCAGCTCTCTCATATATTTGGCTCAGCAACAGCTACGATACGGTTCTCGAGCCATATGTTCAATTATTTCTTAGCACGGTTTTTATTGTTTTTTCAAGGGTACTATATATAGCACTAACAACAACTCCAATGTTTGTAATCGTAAAAGCATAGCAACATTAACACACCTACTCACCCTTACATTCTTAACACAAAAAATACAAATCAAAAACAATGGATGATCTAATGGTTGATATCAAGCTTGATGACTTGATAAATAAATTAATGACTCAGATTGAGAAAGTGCGGAAATCTGACGGTCTAAATAAATTCTACTTAAATTTTATGATTTATTTTTTGTGAAAATTTTAATTTGTTTTTAAAAAAAATAATTGTAAGAAACCTTTGTCTGAAACTAATAAATGCAATCGTTTTATTAATAAACTGTTGTCTGAATACTCTTAAATCTAAAAATCAAATATTTTTATATTCTTGACGTAATATTCGAATCCATCAATTACGATGTTATCTTTTGAATGTTGTCTATCATATTTTGTAGGGATTTGAAGCTTTCTTTATTGACGTTTACAAAATTCTTCATATTTAAGTAGATATTTAAACTCATAGACGTATTACGTAAATGATTCTGCCGGTATAAACATTCAAAGTATAACATCAACACATATATGAACGTAAAAACACGGCTGGATTCGAACCTTCGCTTCCTGGGTGTGAATACTCTCTGGACGTCGAACACCGGTCTCCATAGCTTGCAAACAACAAACAAATCAGCTGAGCTATCAGAATATTCAGTAAAAAAAGTAAACTATGTGGCTTATATTGCTACCCAGCAAAAAAATGAAATTTCTTCCCAGCGGAATTTTTTTTTCTCTTGGCCTGCAAAAAAACTGCCCAACGGAGGCTGGGCCCGCTCTCTCTATGGTTCGCCTATGCGGACGGAGGGAGGGGGGCACGGGGTGGCGGCGTCCCCCAAAAATCCGAAAATGTAAAAAAATTATATATATATATATATATATATATATATATGGGTGCCCTTCCACAAAAGGCCTACAACCACCAACTCGTACATTGCCGCAATGAACACTTGCGGCAGGAAAACTTAAAAAAAAAAAAAAAAAAAGGTTGTCGTGATGAACACTTGCGGCAGGAAAACTTTAAAAAAATTATTTTATGTGGAGTCGATCTCAGGTCCTTCACCAGAGATAACACCAACATAACCACTACACCAAATAAAATTATTTGTAATTTACTACAAAACTAAACAGTATTAAATATTTTTTTACATTTTTATACTTTTATTTTTATTATTTATTAAAATTAAAAAAATTGGTAAATTAATACATTATAAAATATAAAAATGTTTATAAAATTTTAATTATTACATAAATTTTAAATAAATTATTATAGTTTTATATTTAATAAAAGTAATTATAAATAATAAATTAATAAAAGCTGTTAATTTGAAATATAGAAACAAGTACAAATATGAAATTACGTTTTCACCCTCCAATTTTCAGCCGCAACGATACATAGCGGATGTATGAAAATCTAAAATTACTTGTTTACCCTTAAATCATTGCCGCAATGATACTATGCGGATACATAAAAATATGGAATTATTTTTTACCCTTAAATCATTGCCGCAATGATACAATGCGGATAGGAGAAGTATACAACCACCCATTGCGGTTGCCGCGACCCGAACTAACCCTAATTAAACACAGAGCTCAGGCGATTTCAGGCGATTCCGAGCGATTTACACAGAGAGCTGCGAATGTCAGGCCATCTTCCTCCTCAAGGTATCTTCTAATTGACACTTACACAAACACGCACGTAGTTATACATACACACACGCACTACTATATACATTGCTACTAGCGATTATATGTACATGGTTTGATTCGTTTTTAACTGTGGGTGGTGTTTATTTGCTTCATTTTAGTTAAAATCATGAATTAAATTGAATTATTAGGTTTCATAGTTCGAAATTTACCCATTTTTGGTTTGAATTAGTTTGAAATTAGGGCTTTTATCCTCAATTGAGTTGAAATTAGGGTTTCTCATCTTTAATTAGGTTGAATTAGCTCGAAATGCCCAATTTAGAATTAGGTTTCGAATTATTTTTCGAATTTTTATTAAAACTATGAATTAATTCAAATTATTAGGGTTTATAATTATGAAATTATAATTATAATTTTTTTTATGAGTTGTAAAAATTTTAATTCGAATTTTTGAATTATTAATTTGAATTTTTGAGTTTAAAATTCGAATTTATGAATTAATATGATTTATTAATTCGAATTTTGATTAATTAACATATTAGTACTTCATTTTATTTGATAAATGATATTCATTGTTAATTTATTCTTGTTTTAAATATGTCTTCATGGAATGATAATTTTAGCCAATTTTGGTACATGTTTATGAAATGTGCCTTATTTCTTTGATCTTGCACATTGCAGTTGCTATGGATATGCAGTGCGGGCCTCTCGATAGGTCCCTCTTGACCATGCAGGATGATCATATTAGCAGTCACATATGGCAGGGGGGTGAGCGGGAGAATTTGGATGTCCGCCAGTTGACAGCCAACCTCGGCGATTGGGTATTTGATGACACCCAGGTTAGTTTGCTGTCAGACTGGGGTTTCCGAGCGTTTACTAATCCACTCTCGATTCCCCAGAACGACATCGGATTGATCACGGCGTTGGTAGAGAGGTTTAGGCCAGAGACCAACACCTTTCATTTCCCATTTGGTGAGATCACCATCACTCTAGAGGATGTTTACATGATATTGGGATTGCCTGTTCGTGGTCGTGCTGTTACTCATACGGAGCTTTCCGCACCGCTTCCATATTGGCTAAGACGGTGGCATGATTTGAGGTTGACTGAGACCGAACGCAAAGATATGTACAAAAAAGGTTTACATTTTAGTCCATAAATTCTAATTTCTTGCATTTTAGTCCTTAATTTGTTTTATTCTTGCATGTTATACATTAAATTTTCATTTCTTTACAATTTTGGAAGATAATTATCTAGTTATTGCATTTTAGTCCATGAATTCTAATTTCTTGCATTTTAGTCCTTAATTTGTTTAATTCTTGCATGTTATACATTAAATTATCATTTCTTTGCAATTTTGGAAGATAATTATCTAGTTATTGCATTTTAGTCCATAAATTCTAATTTCTTGCATTTTAGTCCTTAATTTGTTTAATTCTTGTATATTATACATTAAATTATCATTTCTTTGCAATTTTGGAAGATAATTATCTAGTTATTGCATTTTAGAACATAAATTCTAATTTCTTGCATTTTAGTCCTTAATTTGTTTAATTCTTGCATGTTATACATTAAATTATCATTTCTTTGCAATTTGGAAGATAATTATCTACTTATTGCATTTTAGTACATAAATTCTAATTTCTTGCATTTCAGTCCTTAATTTGTTTAATTCTTGCATGTTATACATTAAATTATCATTTCTTTGCAATTTTGGAAGATAATTATCTACTTATTGCATTTTAGTCCATAAATTCTAATTTCTTGCATTTCAGTCCTTAATTTGTTTAATTCTTGCATGTTTTACATTAAATTATCATTTTTTTTGCAATTTTGCAAGATAATTATCTACGTATTGCATTTTAGCGCATAAATTCTAATTTCTTGCATTTTAGTCCTTCATTTGTTTAATTCTTGCATGTTATACCTTAAATTTTCATTTCTTTGCAATTTAGGAAGATAATTATCTACTTATTGCATTTTAGCCCATAAATTCTAATTTCTTGCATTTTAATCCTTTATTTGTTTAATTCTTGCATGTTATACCTTAAATTTTTATTTCTTTGCAATTTAGGTGGGGTGAAGCTTCATAGGTTGAGGGAAATGTATAAAAAGAAACCGAAGAATCCTTCTCCCGAGTTTATCGAGCATGATGACCTTGTGTACACCCGGGCTTATCTTTTTTACATCATTGGGGGTGTGTTGTTTCCTTCTCGAATAGAGACACCGTGCATCCTAGGTACTTCTTGACTTCATTTCTCTCTCTAGTCCTTGCAATTTATGCTTAAATTTATCTTATTCTTGCATTTCATGCCTTAAATTTCACATTTCTTGCATGTTCATCCTTAATTTCTCCAATTATTGAATTCTTACCTTAATTTGCATTTCCTGAATTTTTGCAGGTATTTACAGTTAATCCAGAATGTGCATGAGATTAAGGAGTATACCTGGGGAGCTGCAGTTTTGAGTTATTTGTTCAGGGGTTTGGCCAAGGCTGCTCAGAAGGGTGCCAAAGCTATTTGTGGGTGCACCATGCTTTTGCAGCTTTGGTCTTACGAGAGGTTGTTGCCTGGGGCACCTCAGATAGCACCTCGTATGGATTTTGTTTGGCCGAGGGCATTGGCTTGGGCTGAGCCGGTAGATGAGAGGAGGGTTAACCCCCACCACCATACAGGTCTTTATCCGGGGGACTTTGACAGCTTTCAGCTTGGTTGGCTGACATGGCAACCTTATCAGAGATTTTATAACATTTAGGATGTTTCTGTGGATTACAATATCGATTTGATGGATGCTAACTATATGGCTCTCGGTCGTGTCCCTCTAATTTGTTTTGATATCGTTGAGTATGTTATGCCAGATAGAGTCTTGTGACAGTTTGGTGTTCTACAGCATATCCCACAGGCTCCGGTTGCCATGACTTCACTGCGGACGGAGAGAGCATCTCGTTGGGTGCGGGACAATCATACAGTGACCTTGACAGATTACGTTGAGGAGTGGCATGCTTTTAATGATGGCATGATACCTATTGTCGAGGAGGGCAATTACGTGTCTATAGAGGAGTACATGTATTGGTACAGGCGCGTCAGTAAGCTAAGGATTGCTCCATTTGTGGCTGAGCATCGTGCTAAGATTGTGCCTCGTGACTGGTATCCCCAGCAGGACATGGCTGATGCTGTATGCATTCTATACCGTTATTTTTCTAATTCTTGCATTTTAGACCTTTATTTCTCCAATTCATGCATTTTAGACATTTATTTGTATAATTCTGCATTTTAGACCTTTATTTATATACTTTTGCACTTTAGACCTTTATTTATCTAATTCCTGCATCTAAATACTTCAATGCAGCTGGATTGTGGAATGAGGACATTAAATGCCATTTACAAGCGTGATCCCCTCGAGTGGTTCTTTGATATCATCATTGAGTTTTTGGCTCGTTATGATCGGATCAACACCGAGTGGAGGGGTGTTGGATTTATCAGACCTAGTTTTGATAGACCCTCTTCTGCACATGATATGGATATTGACCCCAGCGGTCCTTCATCTTCGCAGCAGCCTCCACTAGCCGTCTCTCAGAAACGTTTGCTTGAGGTAGTAATCTTTTGATACTTGTTATCTTTGAATGTAGTGGATTGAATATATGTATGATTGTTGTATATTTTATTGTAGGTTGAGACTGTTGATTCTCATGCTTCACTTACGCATGATGCCACACCTCATGTCTCTTATAAACGTCCTCGTCAGGTAGTAATCCTTAATGCTAGGTTTAATTCGAGTCACTTAGGAGGAATTATATATATAACTATATGATCGGTTCGTTGACATATAATTGCAGGTTGAGACTACAGATGCTCTTGCTACATAACCTACCCTAGTATCTATCCCGCCTATAGTCCAAGTTGAGGTATCAATCCTTAACGCTTGGTTTAACGTAAGAATTATGGAAATTAATAAGGGTATAAAATGCATGATCGGTGTATCTTGTAGGTTGAGGCTACAGCAGTTGCTCCTCCTGTTACACAGACGACCCCGGTATCTAGCCCTCCTCCTTCACAGTCTACGCCTGTATCTATCCCCCTCACGCTCATATTAATCTCTCCTTACTGTAATTTCCTTCTTATATACCAACTTTTTATATGTTCTTCGTGTTTTTATCTCATTGTGGTTGCAGGTTAGCACTATTCCTCCTGTGACAAAGCCTACCCCGGCATCTATCCCCCATCATGCTCAGATTGAGGTACTAATCTCTCCTATTTGTGATTTTCATCTTATATACCATTGATAATTGTAGTTGTAATTTGACTTTTGTTATCATAATTGTAGGCTCCAATACCATGTGAGTTGGCAGTGGATGGCAATAAGGTTGCCTATGGCATGGCTTACCCAGATGGAGGAGAAATGAGTAGGAAAATACATGGCAAGCCAATGCCTACTGGATGTCTGACAGTGTCAGTGGATAGTGGGATCCAACTAGAAGCCTTGATTCCAGTTCCAGTACCTGGTGAGATGGAGACGATCAAGCAAGCTGTTGGATCTCATGTTGCATGGCCCAAGGACTGGATCATACGTCGAAATACTGAGGTTTGTACTTCTATAAAAATAATATAAAGGTCTAAATGCAAAATTATAGAAATAAGGGTCTAAAATGCAAGAAATAGAGAAATAAAGGTCTAAAATGCAAGAAATAGAGAAATAAAGGTCTAAAATGCAAGAAATAGAGAAATAAAGGTCTAAAATGCAAAATTATAGAAATAAGGTTATAAAATGCAAGAAATAGAGAAATAAGAGTCTAAAATGCAAGAAATAGAGAAATAAAGGTCTAAAATGCAAGAAATAGACTACAGGTTGAATATGTTCAACTTTGAATATGTTCTTCATGTTTTGATCACATTGTGGTTGCAGGTTTGCCCTCCTCCTTCACAGCTTATAAAGGTTGAGACTACAGTTGAGACTACAGCATCTGCTGCTCCTGTTACACAGCCGACCCTGGGATCTAGCCATCCTCCTTCACAGTCTGTCCCCCTGATGCTCATATTGAGGTACGAATCTCTCCTATTTGTGATTTCCTTTCTTATATACCAACTTTGAATATGTTCTTCATGTTTTCATCACATTGTGGTTGCAGGTTTGCCCTCCTCCTTCACAGCTTATACAGGTTGAGACTACCGCAGCTGCTCCTCCTGTTACACAGCCGACCCTGGGATCTAGCCCTCCTCCTTCACAGTTTGTCCCCCCTGATGCTCATATTGAGGTACTAATCTATCCTATTTATGATTTCCTTTCTTATATACCAACTTTGAATGTTATTCATGTTTTTATCACATTGTGGTTGCAGGTTAGCCCTCTTTCTCCTTCTACACCCATGGTAACACCTTTATCAGACCGCCCCATCCCTCCTGGTGTCAACCTTGATGTAATAATCTTTAACTTTGAAATAACCTTGACGTATTGTATTTTGAAATGTGTATATGATTTTTGTATCTTCATCGAATGGCAGGTTGAAACCACTACTCCTGGTTCAGAGTTTACCCCAGTGGCGGGTGGACTTGTGAAGTTTGGTAGTATCAGTGGTGTTATTCCTGATAAGATAAGAGAAATGCTTGGGGTATGTATCTTGAATCATACATTCATTTTGGCTTGCTATTTTTTCCATATGCCATGAATATCCATCATGATTAGGGGTATTGACATGTATTTGCAGTTGGACACTAAAGAGGATAAATACAAGGATACGCAGAGGCGGCCTGCTTATGTATCAGGTTATATGAAGAGGCCACTGAAAAATCGGAAAATCAACTGGCTGTTTAAGCATTGGTGGGGTGAAAAACATAATTTTATTAGGAGTGTTAGTGGGATGGTTACGGAGCTTGCTTGGCAAAATGTCCAATGCCTAAAACGCGATCATGAAATAGAGTCGTCAGTTCTGGATGCATATATTGACCTGCTGAAGCTTAGGCAGAGTACATATTTTCAGCATAAAGTGCTAGGCCGTCAATGCAAGAGGTTCTTCCTTGGCATGAGTTATTTCACGACCATTGCAGCTGGGCATTGCACCGACTTGGAGGTAAATCAATTCAAATTTCTTGCATTTTAGTCCTTAATTTGGTTAATTATTCCATTTCATAACTTATTATTTGGTTAATTAGTTAATTGTTGCATTTCATAACTTATTGCATTATTATACAATTATAAAGGTCTAAAATGCAAGAAATAGAGAAATAAAGGTCTAAAATGCAAAATTATAGAAGTGAAGGTCTAAAATGCAAGAAATAGACAAATAAAGGTCTAAAATGCAAGAAATAGAGAAATAAAGGTCAAAAATGCAAAATTATAGAAATAAAGGTCTAAAATGCAAGAAATAGAAAAATAAAGGACTAAAATGCAAGAAATAGAGAAAAAAAGGTTTAAAATGCAATATTATAGAAATAAAGGTCTACAATGCAAA
This sequence comes from Kitagawia praeruptora, assembly GCA_037693485.1. Classification (NCBI taxonomy): domain Eukaryota; kingdom Viridiplantae; phylum Streptophyta; class Magnoliopsida; order Apiales; family Apiaceae; genus Kitagawia; species Kitagawia praeruptora. The sequence continues at coordinate 8,314,657 of CM075354.1, read as the reverse complement.
ATTATAGAAATAAAGGTCTAAAATGCAAGAAATAGAGAAATGAAGGTCTAAAATGCAAAATTATAGAAATAAAGGTCTAAAATTCAAGAAATAGAGAAATGAAGGTCTAAAATGCAAGAAATAGAGAAATAAAGGTCTAAAATGCAAAATTATAGAAATAAGGTTATAAAATGCAAGAAATAGAGAAATGAAGGTCTAAAATGCAAAATTATAGAAATAAAGGTCTAAAATGCAAAATTATAGAAATAAAGGTCTAAAATGCAAGAAATAGAGAAATGAAGGTCTAAAATGCAAAATTATAGAAATAAAGGTCTAAAATGCAAGAAATAGAGAAATAAAGGTCTAAAATGCAAAATTATAGAAATAAGGTGTTGAGTATTGAACACGGTAAAAGAATACAGAGGGGGGGGGGTGAATGGATTCTTGAACTTTTCTTGGGTTGAGTCTGTGTAGCAGATAAGTGCCTGTGTGTGCAGAAATTAAGGTGCGGATAAATAAACAACACAAGACACAATATCACTTTAATCTAATGTATATTAGATAAAGGTTGCTACAATCTGTGAATACAAATGGTAGTATTCTCAGCTTCGTTTTTCTCAGAGAGATATAGCTTACAGTGTATGAAAAACTTGACTCACAAAGTTACTAAGTTATGAAGTGAGGCTGTGTCCTTATAGAACATGGATACAGCCTGCTTACTACAAATAAGGTAGCTAAACAAAATTACTTTCTAGTCTGTCTATCCTTTTTGAGTAAGCATCCAAACGGTTACAGATTTGACTTTGCAAAGCCTGTCTAGATCCACTTCTTTAGCTCCTTGTCTCTTCTATATCTCTCCAAGCTTCCTTGTAGGCTTTCCAGAGCACGTTACAGATTGTGGTCCATAAAGTGCATTGGCTTGTTGCAGGTTTCTGACTTGTACAATTTCTTCAGTATTTTGTCTCCAAGAATGTATTCGAGAAGTGACTAAGTAAGTGATTCGAGAACTAGAATTGACTTGATCGATAACTCTGAGTTCTCGAATACTGTTATAAAGACATATCGAACCACTTCTCGAATAGCTCTTTTCCATCAGGATTCCTTGAGTTGTCGAATAGAACATTTGACTTATCGAATCCTCGAGTTGTCGAATAGCTTTCTGAGTCCTTGAGATATCGAATGGAACTTTGACTTGTTGACTCTTTGAGAACTCGAATACCATCTTGACTTGTTGACTTCTTGAGTTCTCGAATAGAGTAGTAGACATATCGAATCCCTGAGATATCGAATGAGATATCGAACAGTGTATTCAGAGATATCGAATAGTGTCTTGAGATATCGAATCTCTGACTTCTCGAATGCTGGACTTCTCGAATAGACAAATATACTTCTCGAATTGGTACTTAGGCAAATTCTTCATTTCTTCAAATCCCAACTGTGATTATTTGGCAGTCTTTAACTCCTTGCTTGAGGCATGAACCATGGAACTTCTTTCAAGCATTATTCTAGACTCTATTTGTACAGTTACACAACTAGGATTTGATGCCTATTACAAGTACAATACAAACAGAAACTCTACAACTAGAGGTTCCCTCAGTTAAGAGGTCATGTAAGTAATGCAAAGCATTACAAACAATTAGGCTTGTTATTAGATGAGTACAGGCATGCCTCTGTAACTAACAATCTCCCCCAAATTGTGAGTGAGACCCTTAGTCACAATTTCATGTCTGATAACAAGCCTAACATACATAAAGATAAAACTTTAAAAGTACAGGTATGTATTTTGATTGAACACATAAACGAAATTACAAGATAAATACTCTTACAGTATGATGAGGTACTAGCCATTTTCTTTTGATTGCATCTCCATTGCTTTGGCTTGTAGATCATCATATGCTTTCTGTTTCCTTTCTTTCTCCTTTCTTGCAATCTCATCTACTGCTCTCATGATTTCTGTCATAGCATCCAATTCTTCAATCATAATAGAGTTTTTGAAATCTTCAAGCACTGGCTTCAGAATGTTGGCAGGATAGTGACTGAGTAGGTTCATTCTTATATTGACATTATCTCCATTTCTCCTCCTATACTTCACCACATAGGGATCAAACTGAACTCTACACAATCCCTTTGCCCTTAGCTTTTCTGCTTCAATCTCCAGTCTATCAATTTCTTTCTCCCTTTCTAACCATTTCTCATAGCAGCCCTTTCTTATCTTCTCAGCATAATCTTTCTTCATTTTTACAAAGTCAATCAATTCCAGCTTCCATACTTTCTCCACCTTGTCCTTAGAATCCAGCAATGCAATGATTCTTTCTATCTCATACAATTTACCCCAATGTTGACAACCCCCTTGTTTGAATTTCATTTCTTTCCCATCAGTGTACTTGATTACAAGGTGATCATCCACAATTGCAGCATAGCATATCTTTTGAGCTCTTAGAAATAGCAATTGCTCTTCATCAAAGTCTTCATCAAGTGGCTGGAGCTTTAATCCTGGAATGATTGTTAGGGCTCTAGATTTGGATAGCTTCACTCTCCTTGCAGTATGTTTAAACTTTATCCTTTTGACATGGTTGCTTGGCAGAAATCTTTGACCTTGGTTGGTAGACCATAGTAGTATTCCATTAGCAGATTGCTTTCTGAAACATACACATGGTTTCTTGACTTGAATCTTCTTCTTTTCTTGAGATGGTAAGACAGTTGCAGAAGCCATAGATGTAGATTTTGCTAGGTCACTACTAACAGTATTCACCCTAGACTTAGAGTCTTGTGTTGTGGTGAGGTTACTGCTAGCAATGCCTAAGGCTTGCTGTCTTCCACTCTTTCTCACATATGTCTTACTCTGGTCATCATCTTTTTCATCCTTGTCCCCCTTTTTCTTCTTATCTTCATCACCCTTATCTCTCCTTTGATGTCTTCTCCTCCCATCACCTTTGTCTTCAGAATCATCATCCTTATTTCTCCTAGGTTGAGCCATCTCTGGAATTCCACCAGTTGCAATATAAGTTCTGAGGATATGCAGTGCCTCAATTTCTTCAGCATTTCTGGCTCCAACCTTCTTCTGAAGTTGATCAATAATAGCAATGATCAGTCTGTGATTTCTGGGGGTGAGATCATGAGGAATGACCAGTTGCTTGATATCTTCAATTCTGGTACCAGACTGATAGATAATTGTCCATGGCTTCTTGATCACTTCTGGTAGCCTTGTAGGTTGACCATTCCTCAAGTCATCAAACAGACTCTTGCTGTTGTCATTTTTCTTCTCAATGAGCTCTAGTATGGCATCTATCTCTGAGTGCTTTAAGTCTTGTAGAATCTGGTATGTTAGATGCCATATCTTTAGTTTGGACACCATCACTATCTCCTTGACCCATAAATTGTTGACTTGCTTGGGGATGACAGTGATGTAGTCTATCTGCTTCTTCACCTCCCTCAGATAAAACTGAGTGTCACCAACCTGTTCCCTTATGGCTTTCAGAAACTCCAAGAAGGCTTTATCATGATAGACATTGGAGTTAGCAACTTCTTGTAGCTTGGCCTCAGTAACAACTTTGACTTCTACAGGCTTGGCACTCTCAGCTATAGAAATTTGAGGTTTGTCAGATGGCATACTCCCTGCAACCACTGTGGTAGTTATTGATTGCTTTTGTCCTCCAGGAGTAGTGATGTGCACAGTTGGTAAGGTGACAACTGGCAAGATAGATGGAGGCTCATCTACTTTGGCTTTTCCCTTGCCAGGCACATTTTCTAGAGACTTAGTAGCCCTTTGTTGTCCACCTTCTTTGAATACTATGCCTTTCTCCCTCTTTGGCTCCCCCTTTGAATTTGAGTTCCTAGCCTTCTTCTCCCCCTTAGGCTTGTTGTCAGGCACAGAGGCTGTAGAGATGTCCTTTGGGATTGAAGATTCATCAGGTAGAGGGAGCCCCATATGCTTCATCATTGCAGCTAACATGGATTGTTGATGCAGAAGGACATCAGCTGTGGTGGATGCTTGAGTGTCCAACTGATCATTTAGCAATGCAACCTTTTCTGTGAGATGAGCATTGGTCTTGGTGAGAGTAGCTACCTCTTGCTCAAGAGTGTTGACCTTAGTGAAGAGTTCATTGGCCTTGAAACCAGATAGAGATTGTTCCTGCAGTCTCTTCACTTCATATTTAGACATTTCATGCACAGGAACATCAGTCACCAGCCTATCTCCATAGAGATTCTTGAACATTATTTTCAGCATGGCATTGGCATCTGTAGTCTGGCCAGATAGATTCTGAAATTGATGACCCAGACCTGAGACAGCATCTTTTAGCACAGCCAACCCATTGTCCACCTTAATGCATGTAGAGTTGCAGTGTTTGATGTCCTTGAGCACACTGTCCAAGTGGGGAAATTTAGCATCAAAGGCCCTCTTGACTTCTGCTACTGAAGTGGCTGTCTTATCACATACCCTGTTGACTTCAGTTTTTACTCCTTTGCCAAGATAGTGTGCAGCCTTGAGGAAACCCTTGTAGGAGTCATTGACAGCTTCATACACTTCACCAGGTGACATGGATTTTGCATTGGAGCCCAGTGAAGTGATGTATTCCTCCCTGAGATACTGAAGTGCTTCATCGAGAGTAATATCATATTTTCCTTGCAACCAGGCATCTATGTTGCCATCTCTCTCAGCATCATCAATGATCTTTGATTTCTGCACCTCCACATCATCCCTATGGCATAACAGAATAGCCTCATAGTCTGGATTGGGCATGTCTGCAGTGAGAAGGTGCTGAGCAATCTTTGTGAACTCAGGAATCTGATCCACAATTAAGCTTTGAAGTGCTTCAACCGTCAATTGTTGTGGAACAGACCCTGATCCTGAAGCACTGTCATGTTGCACAGGCTTCAGCCATTTTGACATAAAGTCAGAGCTAGAGCTAGGCAAGCTAGTCTCCTCAGTTACAGATGCAACTTCTGTAGCCGGATGGATGGACTCTACTACTGGTGTCTCCACAGAAGTGGGATGAATTACACCAGCAGTTGACACAGGCACAGAGTCTCTAGTAAAAACTAGGGGAACCTCTGTGTTTGTGATGGTGTCATTAGGATATGCCTCAGCATGCATTCCCTCACCATCTAAATGTGGGTTCTGAGTGGTGAACAAAGTGTCATGCACTGAGTCACTTGAAATTATTGGCTCATCAAGAGAAAAGAATTCTTGATGATCAATACCTTGCATCTCAGTTGCCTGAGTTGCAGGTTCCAAAGAAATTTCAGAGTTAGATTCTGGAAGAGAAGTGTGTTCTAGAGTAGATTTTGGCAACTCCCCCTGAGAGATAGAGGGAGTTTCAAAAGTGATGTGCTCTCCACTCAGTGTTGTGCCAGCCTTATCACTCCCATGTGCAGACTCTATACAAGAAGGTGCATTGGGGAGAATGCTTGATTCTATAGGTGCACCCTGTTGAGAGGATACACCTAGTGAGCTGTGTGCCCCTGATTTTACAACTTCAGCCATTTGTGTGACTGAAGAGGTGGTCTTAGTTTTCCTCTTCTTTGGCCTTTGTAAGGGTGACTCAGGTTCCTCACTTTCTAGCCCTAATTCAACAGCTAATGCTGCTGCAGATAAGATATTTAATGGTGCAGACATTACTTCCTTTCTCTTCTTTTTACTAACATCACCCTTTTGAGAGGATGATGCAGTTGGCTCAGTATGTGGGAGAGTGTTTGGTTGAGAGGGTTGGTTAGCAGGCCCTGGGTTAGCAGTTTGTTCTACTTGCTTGGGCTGTGCTAACTTAGATTTAGCATCAAATGTTGGCATGTTGTGGGGGTAAGTCTTAAACAAACTCTCCATATGGGGAGTTATGTTCAGTCTTACATCCACATCATTCCTAGTTTCCAAGTTACCAAAAATGAGTTTGGTCATGGACTTAGGATAGCCTATTTTATTTTTATCAATCCCAGGCAATTCAATCAATGAAGCATTTTTATAATTAAGTACAGATTGAATAAAGCGAGGGAAGAAAATATCAGTACCTCTCTTGGTTGTGTTCTTACCAAGTCTCCCATATAATTCTTGAAGTATGATTTGGCCAACATCTATCTTCTTTCCATAGGCCAAAGCATATCCAATTTGCTGCACAGGTGCACTGATTTGGTCAAAGCTTGATTTCCTGGCAGTGAAGACTTGAAGAAGAGTTGCAAACACATAGCTCCACTCCTTTCTCAGATTCTTTCTGTTTAGCTTTCCAAGGTTAATCCCATCTGAGTAGTTTATGAATTCGAAGAATTCCTCCAACTCTGCAGTAGTGGCCATTCTATCAAATGATTCCTGTTGTAGTCCTAGTGCTTGGTTCATGTCTGCAGTAGTGATAGTGATATCCTTATCTTGAACCTTGCAGTAGATGACATAGGATGTGATTGCATTTTCCAGGGCTACAACCTCCACAATAGCAGTATTCCAGAATTGTTCCAGAATATCGAGATATAGAGTTGGATTGGCAGAGAGTGCTTCTTTGATGTATGATTCAGCCATCCATTTCACAAAGCACTTAAAGTTTGCATTGGGTGCTTCAACATCACTAGTTAGAGCGATGAAGTTGGTGTTGAACTTTACTGTTGCCATTTGTATAAAAGAGAGAAAAGAAATTGAAGGTTGAAGAAGAAATTTGGCTTTTCGCAGTTAGGGTTTCAGGGGTTTAGAGAGTGTAGATGCTTGAGAAATCGAATGAAATGAATCGAATAGATGTGAGATTGTATAAGTATGAAGTACTTGAATTGTCGATTAGCAAACTGTTTTGTATCGACAAGTCAGGCATTCGAGAAGTAGAAAACAACTATTCGAGAAGTCAAGAATGGCTTAATCGATAACTCAAGCAGATAGAAACTCACAGCTGGCAGTTATCTAACTTAGAAATAATTCTAAATTAAATAATATGTGTTTTTATGAGTGAATTAAACTTTTAGACAAAAAGTCCAAAATCGATTAACATTCAGCGAGAATTCAGCCTTTTCAAATGATTCGAGAACTCAAATATAGTGTTCGAGAACTCAGTCATTCGAGAACTCAGTTACTATATTCGAGAAGTCAATCATTCCTCTATTCGATATCTCAGAAAGACTCTATTCGAGAACTCAAGAGTACTCTAATGAGACTTATTAGAGATGTCGAATAGTGAATCATTCGAGAAGTCTGACTTATCGAACTATACCCATCACTCATAAAAATTTGATTTTCACTATCTTTTTAAAATCTACCAGACATATTCATTGAAAAATATTCTAGCAAATCAAATAGTGATTTTCTCAAAATTTCATAGAAATTTTAAGTTAATAAAAATATGATTTTCAACATATGCAACAGATTTGAAATATTTATAAATCATATTTCAGCCAACACTTACTTCAAAAATATTGAGGATTTAGATAAAGTAAGTGTTTACTGCTGCAACAATCTAGATGATGTATTCACTTAGCCAGAATCTGAAGAATTCAGCATTCCAATCTCACTTACCAACCTTGTGAAGGTGGCTTCATCTAATGGCTTAGTGAATATATCAGCTAGTTGTTTATCTGTAGAGACATAATGCAACTCAATGGTTCCATTAGTTGCATGTTCTCTTATGAAATGATATCTGATGTCAATGTGCTTTGTTCTAGAATGATTGACAGGATTGGCAACTATAGAGATTGCACTTGTGTTGTCACACATGATTGGAATTCTTTCCAACACAAGTCCATAATCTCTAAGTTGATTTCTAATCCAAAGCACTTGAGCACAGCAACTTCCAGCAGCTATGTATTCAGCCTCAGCTGTAGAAGTTGACACAGATTGTTGTTTCTTGCTATACCAAGAAACTAACCTTTGTCCAAGAAACTGGCAGCTTCCTGAGGTGCTTTTCCTATCCACTCTGCATCCAGCATAATCAGCATCAGAGTAGCCAACCAGATTGAACCCTGTGTCCTTAGGGTACCATAATCCCAAGTTAGGAGTGCCCTTCAGATATCTAAAGATCCTTTTTATTGCAATCAGATGTGATTCCTTTGGATTTGATTGAAACCTTGCACACAAGCATGTAGCAAACATGATGTCTGGCCTACTTGCAGTGAGGTAGAGTAGAGAACCAACCATGCCTCTGTAGACTGAGATATCTACTCTCTTGCCTTTAGCATCTTCATCCAATTTAGTGGCAGTGGCCATGGGTGTCTTGGCAGGTGAACAATCTTCCAAGTCAAACTTTTTCAATAAATCCTTGATGTACTTGGTTTGACTGATAAAGATACCATCCTTCCTTTGACTGACTTGCAACCCTAGAAAGAATGTCAACTCTCCCATCATACTCATCTCATATCTGCTCTGCATGAGTTTAGAGAATTTCTCGCACAGTTTCTCATTTGTAGAACCAAAAATGATATCATCCACATAGATTTGAACTAGGATCATATCATCACCATGCTTCTTGTAAAACAGTGTCTTGTCCAATGTGCCTCGAGTGAATTGATTTTCAAGAAGGAATTGTGATAGAGTATCATACCATGCTCTTGGAGCTTGCTTAAGTCCATACAGTGCCTTAAGCAATCTGTAGACAAATTCTGGGAAATGTGGATCCTCAAAGCCAGGTGGTTGTTGCACATAAACCTCTTCTTCCAACTCTCCATTTAGAAATGCACTCTTGACATCCATTTGATAAACTTTAAAGTTTGAATGAGCAGCAAATGCCAAGAATATTCTAATGGCTTCCAATCTAGCAACAGGGGCAAATGTCTCATCATAATCAATGCCTTCCTGTTGAGAGTATCCTTTTGCAACCAACCTTGCTTTGTTCCTTATTATTACACCATCTTCATCCATCTTATTCTTCAGAACCCATTTTGTTCCAACAATGGTTCTATTCTTTGGTGCAGGCACTAGTTCCCATACTTTGTTCCTTTCAAATTGGTTCAGCTCCTCTTGCATAGCAATAATCCAATCTGGATCCAACAATGCATCATCAAGTTTCTTAGGCTCAACTTGTGATAGAAAACATCCATAGAGGCACTCATTTTGAGTTGCTCTCCTAGTCCTTACTCCTGCATTAGGATCTCCAATGATTTGCTCTGCAGTGTGTGATCTATCCCATTTCCTTGAGTGTTCAGCCTGATTCCTCATCCTTGATGTTGCTTCATCATCCTCATCATGATCATCCTCATTTCCTCCCCCTGTGAAGTTGCCATTACTCACAGGTGTGTCTTGGATGCTTGTTTCTTCACTATTGATTGGCACAAATTCTTCTCTTGTATCATTATTCACTTGAGTTTGTTGAACTTGAGTTTCAACTCTAGTTTCAGTCTCTTCATCAGAATCATCTAAATTATCAAACTTCAATGGATCTTTGTCTTCATCATTGGCTTCTTCTAGTCCAGGTAGCTTGCTGTCATCAAATGTTACATCTGTGCTTTCCATAACTTTCTTTTGACTGATGACATAAACCTTGTATGCAATTCTTTCCATAGAATAGCCAAGAAAAATTCCTTCAAATGCTTTTGCATCAAACTTCCCAACATATTCAGAATTGTCCTTAAGTACAAAGCATTTGCTTCCAAAAGTATGAATATACTTTAGTGTAGGCTTCTTTCCAGTCATCAAGTTGTAAGGAGTCTTTCCAGTGTTTTTGTTGATGAGGGTTCTGTTCTGAATATAGCATGCAGTGCTCACAGCCTCAGCCCAAAAACATGTGGGCATTTTTGCATCAAGTAACATTGTTCTAGCAGCCTCAATTAGAGTTCTATTCTTTCTCTCAACAACTCCATTTTGTTGTGGAGTCCTTGGAGCTGAGAATTGCTGAGAAATGCCATTCTCTTTGCAGAATGCTTCAAGTGTGGCATTTCTGAACTCTGTTCCATTATCACTCCTCAATGCAATCACACTTGCATTGTTTGCCTTTGCTTCCTTGTCAACTTTCTTTATATGCTCAATGATTACTTGTGGAGCCTCATCTTTTGATGCCAGAAATTCTACCCATGTATACCTTGAAAAATCATCAACCATTACCAGGGCATACTTCTTTCTTCCAAGTGACATTATGTTGACAGGCCCAAACAAATCCATATGGATGAGTTGTAGTGGCTTGGTTACAGATGTCACTGTCTTTGGCTTGTGGCTTGATCTCTTCATTTTTCCTTTTTGACAAGCCTCACACACTCCTTCTTGGCAGAATTCAAGTGTGGGCATGCCTCTCACTAACTCTCTTTTGACTAGAGAATTAATGGCCTTAAAGTTCAGGTGTGATAGTTTCTTGTGCCACAGCCAACAATCTTCATTTGATGCTTTTGAGTAAAAGCAACAAATTTTGTCCTTGTTTGCAGAGTCCATATTGGCTACAAACAGGCTACCCTTCCTTACTCCAGATAGAGCAAAATCACCAGTCTTCTTGTGGGTGATCAAACATTCATCTTTGTCAAAATTCACCTTGAATCCTCTATCAGTAAACTGACCAACACTTAACAGATTATGCTTGAGCCCCTTGACTAGTGCTACATCTTCAATGATGACATTTCCAACTTTCAGCTTGCCATATCCCAATGTGTTACCCATGCTGTCATCTCCAAAAGCAACCATTGGGCCAGCCTTTTCCTCATACTGTGATAGCAGGGCCATATCACCAGTCATATTATTTGAGCATCCACTGTCCAAAATCCACATGACCTTCTTTTCACTTTCTTTGCCCTGCAAACACAAAGGTATTACTTTTCCTTTGGTACCCAAACTAGTTTGGGTCCATGTGACTTAGAGACAGTTTTATCATAAACAACATGCTTGTTAACTTTCTTAGTGTCAGTCTTCTTGTCACTGTTGGAAGTCTTAGAACCTGAGGTCTCAGACTTAGGTGACAAAGGTACCTTCCTAGCTTTAGGAGGACTTGAAGACTTTGACCTTGTGTAGTGTGTGTGTGAATTGTGACTGATACAACCATCAATGAACTGCCTTCTCAAATTAAAACAACTAGTCATGACATTCATATTGCATGGCATACAGTCAAATTTATCACAGAAAGGTGCATCTCTATGTCTTAGAGGCACAGAACAATCATAGAAAGGCTTAGACACACTACCAACAGGTTTCTTGCATGCATGAGTTAGATGATTGGTACTGAGACAGTTCTGACAAGTTTTTCTAGGGGCATTAGGCATATAAGCATAGTTGTTATCCTTGTTAATCCCTAACTTGCCATTTCTGTTCTGTTTCTTTTTAGTCACTTCCTTTTCTGATTCACTCTTCCCAGCTGATACAAACTTAACAAACTTCTTAGGTCTTGGCCTATCAACTACTGGCTTCTTGGTCTTTGACTTGACACTCTCACCCTTAGAGGATGCTTGCTGTTCACTAGATTGTGCCTCATCCTCATCATTCAACATTTGTTTGATGAGTAAGGCATCCTCATCAATTTCAAATGTTGATTCCTTAAAAATTGGATTTTCAGTTTTTCTCAAAATGTGAGGCACTTTCTCATGAACAGCTGTGTCCTCTTCAATGACAGCATAGCCTTTCCTTTGCTTGAGAGAGTCATAGTCAAGTCCAATAGCTGCTTTGGGTTTAGCTTCAATTTTCTCACAGTAGGATTGCACTAAACCAGATGATTTCTTGAAAGTTTTAAGTTTGAATTCATTCTCAGCTAATTCATCCCTAAGAGCCTTCTCTACTTGACTAGCACATAGAACCTTATTCTCCAAATATTCAACTTCTTTCTTAAGGTTTTCTACTTGCATAGCAGTTAGCTCAAGTTCCTCATTCTTTTTGGTTAATACTTCATTTCTAGTAGACAGTTTAGCAATCTCCTCATTAGCAGCAGTCATACTAGTATGAATATTAAACATTTCAACAGATAATTGTTCAATCATGGATTTGTATTCAGAAACAGACATGTCTATTGTAGTGAGAGATGGTACCTGAGAATCAGATGAAGATGAGTCATCCTTGGAGTTGGCCATCAAGGCATAATTGCAGAATTCTTGTTCTTCTTCATCACTCTCAGAATCATCCCAACACTTTCCTTCAGCTATGTAGGCCTTACCATGTGTCTGCTTTTTCAGAAGGGCCTCATACTTAGCTTCTAGCTCAAGAAAATCTCTATCCTTCTTTTTAGGCTTCTTGCATTCACTGGCAAAATGCCCTAGGTCATTGCATCTATAACACCTTACAGATGACCTATCCACATAACCGGTTTTGAATTTATTTCTGTTTGGTTTCACAGGTGCCTTGTTCTTGTAAGCTGAATGGTTTTGGGTTTTGGGTTTGAAGGGTTGATTTCTTTTAAATCTGATGTTTGGAAATTTTCTGGCCATGAAAGCATATGAAGTATTTTCCATCCCATCAAGTTCTTCCAGAGTGTAAAACTCCTCTTCTTCTTCCTCCTTTTCCTCAACAGGTTCACTTACCCCAGCTTCAGTTTCTTCATTATCTGCCACCTCCTCTATCCTCAGTTGACTTGTAGATGCTTCTAGGTCCAGAATGGATTTGTTGACAATCAAGGCACATGATGTGTTTATCATCCTACCTTGGTTGGCTTGGATAGCCCTCTTCTGAAGCAACTCAAGTTCATGAGTCTTTAGGACTCCATAGAGTACATCATAGGTGACTTTGTTCAAATCTCTCTCTCTTAGAGAAATGACTCTTTGCTCCAGATGATTTGGTGAAGACAACAGAAATTTCATATTTAACTCCTTGGTGCTGTAAACCTTTCCATTCATCTGCAACTCAGTAACTAGCTTGTGAAACCTTTCAAACATCTCAGTAATGCTTTCCTTGGGCTGTGCCATGAAAGCTTCATACTGTGTGACCAGTATCTGTTTCCTGTTTTCTTTAACCTCATCAGTCCCTTCACACAACACCTCAATGTGATCCCACATCTCTTTAGCAGATGTGCATGATGCAATGTTTGCAAACATTGACATATCCATGGAATCAATGATGAGCAACATGAGGTGACTGTCAAGAGCAACCTTCTCCCTTTCTGACTCTGTCCACTTTGATGGATCCTTGGCCTCATAAGTTCTAGGGATTGTTAGGGTTCCAACAGTCTTCTCTGGTATCTCTTGTTGTGGAACAAAAGGACCATTCTTGAGAATCTCAGGATACAAGGGATGAGAGGCTTTGATGAACAACATCATCTTTATCTTCCAGAGGTTGAAGTTTTCTTTATCAAACTTAGGGACCTTCACTGTTCCTGTAGTCTTTGGTGTATTCGAACTCATGATCGTTTCTCTGTTTTTGAATAAACAGCCCGCTCTGATACCACTTGTTGAGTATTGAACACGGTAAAAGAATACAGAGGGGGGGGGGGGTGAATGGATTCTTGAACTTTTCTTGGGTTGAGTCTGTGTAGCAGATAAGTGCCTGTGTGTGCAGAAATTAAGGTGCGGATAAATAAACAACACAAGACACAATATCACTTTAATCTAATGTATATTAGATAAAGGTTGCTACAATCTGTGAATACAAATGGTAGTATTCTCAGCTTCGTTTTTCTCAGAGAGATATAGCTTACAGTGTATGAAAAACTTGACTCACAAAGTTACTAAGTTATGAAGTGAGGCTGTGTCCTTATAGAACATGGATACAGCCTGCTTACTACAAATAAGGTAGCTAAACAAAATTACTTTCTAGTCTGTCTATCCTTTTTGAGTAAGCATCCAAACGGTTACAGATTTGACTTTGCAAAGCCTGTCTAGATCCACTTCTTTAGCTCCTTGTCTCTTCTATATCTCTCCAAGCTTCCTTGTAGGCTTTCCAGAGCACGTTACAGATTGTGGTCCATAAAGTGCATTGGCTTGTTGCAGGTTTCTGACTTGTACAATTTCTTCAGTATTTTGTCTCCAAGAATGTATTCGAGAAGTGACTAAGTAAGTGATTCGAGAACTAGAATTGACTTGATCGATAACTCTGAGTTCTCGAATACTGTTATAAAGACATATCGAACCACTTCTCGAATAGCTCTTTTCCATCAGGATTCCTTGAGTTGTCGAATAGAACATTTGACTTATCGAATCCTCGAGTTGTCGAATAGCTTTCTGAGTCCTTGAGATATCGAATGGAACTTTGACTTGTTGACTCTTTGAGAACTCGAATACCATCTTGACTTGTTGACTTCTTGAGTTCTCGAATAGAGTAGTAGACATATCGAATCCCTGAGATATCGAATGAGATATCGAACAGTGTATTCAGAGATATCGAATAGTGTCTTGAGATATCGAATCTCTGACTTCTCGAATGCTGGACTTCTCGAATAGACAAATATACTTCTCGAATTGGTACTTAGGCAAATTCTTCATTTCTTCAAATCCCAACTGTGATTATTTGGCAGTCTTTAACTCCTTGCTTGAGGCATGAACCATGGAACTTCTTTCAAGCATTATTCTAGACTCTATTTGTACAGTTACACAACTAGGATTTGATGCCTATTACAAGTACAATACAAACAGAAACTCTACAACTAGAGGTTCCCTCAGTTAAGAGGTCATGTAAGTAATGCAAAGCATTACAAACAATTAGGCTTGTTATTAGATGAGTACAGGCATGCCTCTGTAACTAACATAAGGTTATAAAATGCAAGAAATAGAGAAATGAAGGTCTAAAATGCAAAATTATAGAAATAAGTTTATAAAATGCAAGAAATAGAGAAATGAAGGTCTAAAATGCAAGAAATAGAGAAATAAAGGTCTAAAATGCAAAATTATAGAAATAAGGTTATAAAATGCAAGAAATAGAGATTGAAGGTCTATGATGTGTTAAATTATGTCTAACCGCAAGCGCACGGTATCAGTTGTAGTAGATACTAGCAAATACGGGTCGATTCCTCAAGGAGACAGTTTCAATTTCAATTCAACTATTATCAATTGTTTCTAGTCACAAACGATTATTTGGGAATTTTATTAACTACTAATGCAAATTTAACAAAGTTTTAAATCAATTAATTAAAGGATCTAGGGCAATTCAGGTTCACCATGTTTACACCAAACAAATCACAAAAGTATAGCTTTTCAATGGGATTAAGTAATTAAAGCAATGGTTAATCTTTCTCACGCATTAACACTCTCAGAATATCTAATGATGTTTTCACACTCACCTTCAATTCCGCTAATTGTATGTAAGCCTCTAGTAGTAAAATCTTTCGATCTATTACTCCTATTGCAATCGATTAATCCATGATATTGCGCAATTACACAAATTAAGAATTATAACATATCAATCAGAATTACTCTTTACCCATCAATCTACTAATCAAATTAAGCCCAAATCATGGTGCAAACATGGCTCCCCTTAATACCCTAGAATTAAACTACTCACTCATTCTAGAAGTAAAAGCAATAATAATAATGAAAGAAGCCATGTAAAACATATAATAATAAAACAAAAGAATAAAGAATACCTCAAACTTTGTATTAACGAAGAACAATGAAGATCCAAATTAAACCAAGTGCTTAAAAAAGAAGAGATGAAGAGAGAAAAAACCAAAACCCTAGCTTTTTTTAAAAAGTAAAAGTATATGTCTTTGTCTATATCCCTCTATTTTCACGTCCTTCCTCTTTTATAATAAAACTAATTAATAAAATCTGATCTCTATCTCCTAATAAAAGTATTTTTAATATCCTAATCAATTTACAAAAAGATATCCATAATTAAATAGGATTTTCTTGTAAAATTCGTCACTTATTTTTCTCCTCTGTTTCTGGGCTCTTCCAGTTGGATTTTGATTACTGGACCACCTCTGAATTAAAGATAATTCCACAAGCTTCGCGTGGACAGTAAGATCGTCAAATTCTGACTTCTGGAACTCAAGATATGGCCCAAACAGTGTAGCACAGCCCGTGTAGCCCAATAATACGAATTTTCTCCTATTTTATCTCCAAAATAGCTCTTTTTGCTCCAAATCCTTCCAAGTTATGAATTTTTTATTTCCTACAATAAAACAATAAAATCTAGTAAACAAAAATCCAAATCAATGCAAAACACAATAAATATGAGAATAAAATCATCTAGAATATATATAAAAATATGCTCTATCAAACATCCCCACACTAAGCATTTGCACGTCCTCGGGCAAATAAGTGAAATAAAAACTAAGTCCTAACAAACATCACTTTCGTAGATGACACGATTGCATTGAGCATATGC
This sequence comes from Kitagawia praeruptora, assembly GCA_037693485.1. Taxonomy (NCBI): domain Eukaryota; kingdom Viridiplantae; phylum Streptophyta; class Magnoliopsida; order Apiales; family Apiaceae; genus Kitagawia; species Kitagawia praeruptora. The sequence continues at coordinate 8,298,561 of CM075354.1, read as the reverse complement.
AACAAGCCGTTAAACCCCTAGGCAGCCCTAGTAGGACGAGTGTTGTCTCGTGAGGGTTTATAGTGAATGTACCCACAAAATTCATCTAACCATACAAAAGATCAATGCTAACACAACACCACACACACAAGTCCTCTCATGCCACATCAACTTAAGAATCAAAGCAAACATACGATGTCTTGTTGTCGAAAGTGCAAGTATTCACGTAGTCTACTCAACCAACATGCAGAAGGTCATAAAAATTCATGTCAAGTGTAAAAATCGTTGGTAATCATGCTAAGCCCACAAAAAATACATCTTTAAGTCTAAACCTGGGATCTCCTATGCCAAAACAAATAATAACTCACCTTTCACTCAAAAACGAATATTCACTCAAGAACAAGGTTTAGTGTATCACTCAATTCCAACAAAATCATAAACACAACTTGACACTCGCAATCAATCTCACTCTCAACACAACATACATCACTGATGACAATCAAAAGGTCTTTATTCGGGTTGTAATGGGGCTAGGGACAAGGTATGTCAAGTAAAGCTAAAACAGGTTAATGTCAAAAGCTAGTACCCAACAATATAATTCATTCCATTCCCTTTCTATTAAAACCACAAATACTTCCCCACACTTGGATTTTTCAATATCCCTTATAATAACTTGACTAGTCGAATGAAGAAGGATCATACAAACATAAGAATGCTCTCAAATTTATTTTTTTTCTTATTTTTTTTCTTCTTTTTTTCTTTTTTTTTTCCCTGTGAGAGCTAAGGAATAAACACAATGATCCATAGATATTTTATGAGTTTCGACTAGCAAGCATCAACCCAAAATCAATATTCCCCAAAAGTATGATCATCAATAACCCCCCCTTTTATGAACACCTTATTACTCCCTTAAGCACGATACTAGCCTTTGACAATTTAGGTTCAAATTCAATGTAAGGCCAATAGAATAAAAAGGATAAAAGCAAGTAATGTGGTGTGTCACCGAAAGAATAGGATTAAGCTCAACGGGTTAACTAATTGATCATGTATAAAAGGTGTGGAAATATGGGAAATACGAGGTTAAACCTAAGTGCCTTTATCATCTCATCATCAAGTAATGTCATGCATTTCAAGAAAGATCTCAAGTAAGTGCTAGTAATGTAAACAACATGTGGACACTCAAGCAAACGAAAAATCATGCAAAAGATATGCATATAGGCTCAAAACTCACTTGGTGTGACAAAACATAATCAATCCCAAGTAACAAGACTCTCTAACGCACCTACTTGTACTCAAAGCATGAAAACCAAGTCATCTTGCACATATTCATGTCATTCTAATCACTTACCACATTCAATTAAGTCTACCAGCTTCAACTTGCTAGTGTAAGTGTGTGCACAAGAACAAAGCACGTCACTTCTCATACAAAAGCGTCAAGAACACAAGAATTCTACGCATGCATGGGTGTATCAAGCAAAATACAACAACTAATCAAATTGCATGGCTAGAATTATTTTTGGTATTTTTAATTTTTTAATTTTTAATTTTTTTTTTTAAGAAAAAGAAAAAAAAATTCTCTTAACATTAAGAACCCTTCCCCACACTTAAGCGGTTCATTGTCCCCAATGAACTAATGAACAAGATACAAAACTACAACTAAAAACAAAATAAAACTACACTAAAAAGAAAAGAAAGAAAACTCCCCTGGAATCAAGGTGTCGTGTGTGAAAACCACCCCTAAGTCGCTTAGGAGCCACCCACTCACCACCAACAACCACCAAGAAATATCCTACCAAAAACCACCAAGTAATATCATACCAAAAATACCCAATTAACAAGAATAATACAAATCCCACAATTTACAAGAACACAAATTCGTAATAAAAAAATAAAATAGAGAAGAGATATCCCAACTGCGAATCGAAGAGGTGAACTTGTACTAATTTTCCCCCAAACTTGAATTTTTAGAGATGTAAAGGAAGAAAATAATAAATTTTGTGTGTATGTATGGGTATATATAGACAATGGAGTGATAGGATGATTATAAAAATTTTAATGTGAAAAGGAAAAATTTTGGGTAGGGTTTAGAATTTGATATAGGATAGAAATAGGATTTAGGGATAAAAAAAAATAAAATAAAATATAAAAATAATTATAATAATAATAATAATAATAAATATGAATTAAAATAAATATAGGTTTAGAATTTTGATGGAGAGATGAGAGGTTTTGAAATTGAAATAGGAAAAGAATTAGGTGTAAAGATGATTAAATAGGAGTATAAATAGAATGGTGGGTGGAAAGTTTTTTTTTTTTTTATGTAACAGCACACTCGCACAACAGAAGACAACAGCATAGCAGCAGTGAAAAATTTCTGAAAACCCTGGATAACGCGCAGCTTGCGCGCGTGGGACGCAAACTGCGCCCAATGGAGACACGCTAGCGCAAGTTGCGTGTTAGGGGAGGCAAATTGCGCCAATACCAGTAACGCAGGTGCAACCTGTGTTACAGACCCTCAATCTGCACAGAAACGCAGGAGCAACCTGCGTTACACACCAAAAATTCGATTTTTTCGTTTTTTTTCCGTTTTTTTTTCCGTTTTTTTTAAACTAAAACACTCAATTTTTTTTTTTTAAAGAGACACAAGATGAAGGAATAATGTACACAACAAGGCTTGGAATGAACAAATAACTAAGCAATTCTACTATATATGAAAGAGAAAGAACGAAGTACTCCCCTATGCAAAAGCATGAAGTGCACCGATCCTCCAATGAAATCTTGGGTTACCTCCCAAGCAGCGCTTATTTAGAGTCATTAGCTTGACCTCCTCAAAAATACTCCGGTAAAGGCGTAATATCCACTTTCTCGATCATAAACTTGTCACCACAAAAAGTATCAAGAGTGTTAGTGATTGTCTTTATCCTGCAGAAAGTCTCCAAACAAGCATCAGTAAAATAAAATATGTCATTAATAAGCAATAGAGAGAGTGCTTGGGGCAATTTTGGAAAAATTTGTGAGAAAACAGCGATAAAATTCAACACCACGAAAATATTGAACTCCCTTGACATAAGGTGGAGGCTCTGGTGGTGGCTTTTCTCCACTCCTCACTTTCACTGGAGTCATTCGGACATCTTGGCTTATCACATCATTGGCTAATAAGACACTTCCATCTTCTCCCTCTTCTCGAGTTTGAAACGTATGAGCCACTTTGTATGGATCCTCAACCAGAATTTGAAAATATCATCTTGGAGAATATTTGTTATCACATCAACCTTGAAATAAGTGTTCTTGAGCAAAGAAGCCTTGTAAGTAGAGGCTAGATCGAGAGCAAATTTATCAATACATGGTAGCTTAGGCACAGGTTGTGGAAGAGAAACAACAACTATCTCTGTATTGCTTTCCTTTGTAACCTCATCATCAGTCACATTGTCCTTGGTAGCAGCAACATCATTGATCTCGTCATCGGTGGCATACTCCTTCTCTTTATCAATGGCCTCATCATCAACATACATAGAGAAACTATCATATTCCTGATCGCTTGTGAGATTGATAGCAATCAGGTCCTCTTCGGATCGGATAGATGATGATGGTAAATAGTCGAGCTGCTCTGTAGTAGAAGAGTTAGCCAACTGTGCAATTTGAGATTCAATCGCCAAACTTTGAGTTTCTAATTCTTTGAAACTCTTTAGCAGTTTATTCAAGATATCCCACATCTCATTTGTCTGATCAGCTTGCACATCTACGCTGGATTGAGAAACATGTAGATCTTCTTGTAGAGGAGGATATTGATATTCTTGCTGTGGCGGCTGCTCATATGACTGATAATATTGTTGCTCAAACTATTGCTGATTATGATATGAAAAATTTTGAGCACCATTGTCCTGGTAGTAGAAATCTGGTTGATTCACGCATTCTTGATCAAAAGCGTTTGAATACTGATTGTACCCATATCCTTCTTCAAAAGAATTCATTTGTCCCAACTGAGCACTCTGAGAATTATAGACATTGTAAGAGCATTCAAAACCAAAGTGACCCTGCACACCGCAAATTTGACAGAAGTTGTAAGCTTTAGGGGCCACTTGTGACATCTCATTGATACTCATTGGACGCATAGTGGGCTCTGTAGTCTTCGACATGGCAATCTCTCGAGTATGTGCCTCTACTAGGGAAGATAAGAGTGCAAAAGTATCAACTTCACCCATTGCAAACCTGTAAACTCTCAACAAAGCCAAGAAAACGTAAAATCTGCCTCAATTGGAACAAAAGTTCCAATGAGACAATGGAAACAATCTAAACAACTAAATTAAAATCAATAGAAACTCGCTGTCTCCCCGGCAGCGGTGCCAAAAACTTGATATGTTAAATTATGTCTAACCGCAAGCGCACGGTATCAGTTGTAGTAGATACTAGCAAATACGGGTCGATTCCTCAAGGAGACAGTTTCAATTTCAATTCAACTATTATCAATTGTTTCTAGTCACAAACTATTATTTGGGAATTTTATTAACTACTAATGCAAATTTAACAAAGTTTTAAATCAATTAATTAAAGGATCTAGGGCAATTCAGGTTCACCATGTTTACACCAAACAAATCACAAAAGTATAGCTTTTCAATGGGATTAAGTAATTAAAGCAATGGTTAATCTTTCTCAAGCATTAACACTCTCAGAATATCTAATGATGTTTTCACACTCACCTTCAATTCCGCTAATTGTATGTAAGCCTCTAGTAGTAAAATCTTTCGATCTATTACTCCTATTGCAATCGATTAATCCATGATATTGCGCAATTACACAAATTAAGAATTATAACATATCAATCAGAATTACTCTTTACCCATCAATCTACTAATCAAATTAAGCCCAAATCATGGTACAAACATGGCTCCCCTTAATACCCTAGAATTAAACTACTCACTCATTCTAGAAGTAAAAGCAATAATAATAATGAAAGAAGCCGTGTAAAACATATAATAATAAAACAAGAGAATAAAGAATACCTCAAACTTTATATTAACGAAGAACAATGAAGATCCAAATTAAACCAAGTGCTTACAAAAGAAGAGATGAAGAGAGAAAAAACCAAAACCCTAGCTTTTTTTAAAAAAGTAAAAGTATATGTCTTTGTCTATATCCCTCTATTTTCACGTCCTTCCTCTTTTATCATTTACATGTGTAGAGAATATCATGAACTGTATTATGACTATTATTCTTTGAAATCTGAAACTTCTAGTCACAAACAGTTTGTAAAATCATAGTCTAAGGGTGACTCTGCAACAGGTAAAGTAAAATCAAAATCTTCAAAGCCTGTTGTTTCTAAATCTAGTAAGAAAGGATCCAATCAAAGTTAGGTCCTAAAAAATTCTAACTAGTTACTTTTTGTTCGCAGGGCACAGGAAAGATGCATTCAATTATCTTGGACAGTGGATGCTCTGGACATATGACTGGAAAGAAGTCCCTGCTTGCAAAGTTTGAAAGGAAAGCTGGACCAGTAATATCTTTTGGAGATGGCAACAAAGGAGAAACTCTGGGATATGGCTCAATTGTTTTGGAGAATGTCATCATAGAAAATGTAGCATTGGTTGGAGGCTTGAAACATACTCTTTTAAGCATAAGTCAACTGGGTGATAAAGGTTACCAATCAATCTTTAACAAAGAAGGATGCAAAATCTTGAATATGCAGAATGGAGACATTGTTCTAACTGGTCAAAGACATGGTAACATATATGAAGCCAGCTTAAGTGATACATCTAAAGGAATTGTTAGATGTCTCTACAGTAAAGCAACAAATGATGAAAGCTGGAATTGGCACAAGAAGCTCTCACATCTCAACTTCAAGAAGCTTAATCAACTTGTTAAGTATAATCTGGTGAGAGACCTACCTCAGGCAAATTTTGTGCAAGATGGACTTTGTGATGCTTGTCAGCTTGGAAAACAGAGAAGAACCACTTTCAAGAGCAAGATTGAAAATTCAATTACTAAACCATTTCACATGCTACATCTTGATCTGTTTGGTCCAGTAAACATTATGTCTATCAGCAAGAAAAGATATGCTCTATTGATAGTGGATGATTTCACAAGGTTCACATGGGTGTTCTTTCTACACAAGAAGGATGAAGCTCCTCAGCAAATCATTGAACTTGTCAAGAATATTCAGAATAGCTCTAAGTACAAAGTCAAAGTACTTAGGAGTGACAATGGTACAGAATTCAAGAATTCTACAATGGAGGGGTTTTGTGTAGATAATGGAATCACTCAACAGTTTTCTGCACCTGGCACACCTCAGCAGAATGGTGTAGTGGAAAGAAAGAACAAGACTCTCGTAGAGGCAGCAAGAACCATGCTTGCAGATACAAAACTTCCAACTTATTTTTGGGCAGAAGCTATTAACACTGCATATTTTACTCAAAACTGTACCTTGGTAAATAGTCATGGAAAGACTCCCTATGAGATGATCAAAGGAAAGAAGCCAAGTGTGAAATACTTTCACATCTTTGGATGCAAATGCTATGTCCTAAAAGTTCATCCAGAACAACTTTAAAAATTTGAAGCCAAATCGGATGAAGCAATCCTTCTAGGATATTCAGCATCAAAGGCCTTCAAAGTTTATAATCTCAGAACTCACATTGTTGTGGAATCAATTCATGTTGCTTTTGATGATAAGAAATTTGGAATTTTGCAAACTTATGAAAGCCATGACAAATTGGAATTTGAAAATCTGAGGGATTCTAAGATACTCTCCAGTGATGATGAAGGTTCTCCAAAAAAAATCTCTATTGCTTCGCGAAAGAATGCTACTGTCGAGGGGGAGCAAATCAATCAAGGAGAACACAGTGATCATCAGGAACAGACTACCTATACAGAGTCTACTCCATCAGGAACTGATCCTTCAGAGTCTACTGAGGAAAGATCAGTATCTAGTAGCAGTATTGAATCTACTGATTCTACTGATCAAGGGAGAGTTTCTGAAGGCAGAGAAAGTTCTTCTACAAGGGATACCACTAACTTAGGGGGAGAATCTAGTAGAGGCAATCTACCGCCTGTTAGAAAATGGACAAAGGATCATACTGAAGATTTGATTATTGGTGATCCAAATAGTGGTGTTCGAACTAGAAGATCAATTCAAAATGAATGCTTGTATAGTTGCTTTCTTTCAAAGAATGAACCTAAGAAGGTCGAAGAAGCCTTACAGGATCCTGATTGGGTAATTGCAATGCAGGAAGAGTTAAATGAGTTTGATAGAAACAAAGTCTGGAAACGGGTACCCAGACCTGAAGATAGATCTATTGTTGGTGCAAGATGGGTTTTCGGAAACAAGCTAGATGAATCTGGTATGATTGTAAGAAACAAAGCTAGACTGGTGGCCAAGGGTTACTCTCAAGAAGAAGGCATTGATTATGATGAAACCTTTGCACCTGTAGCAAGATTGGAAGCAATCAGGATGTTTCTTGCATTTGCAGCTAATTCAAAATTCAAGGTATACCAGATGGATGTAAAGAGTGCTTTTTTAAATGGCAAACTTGATGAGGAAGTGTATGTGGAGCAACCACCTGGATTTGTTAATCCAAAGTTTCCAAATCATGTCTACAAACTTGACAAGGCACTTTATGGACTAAAGCAGGCACCAAGAGCATGGTATGAGACTTTGTCTAAATTTCTTCTTGAAAATGGCTTCACAAGAGGTACAATTGACAAAACTCTATTCTTTAGAAAGATTAAAGGTTAATTGCTCTTAGTTCAAGTTTATGTTGATGATATTATTTTTGGTTCTACTAATGAAAAGTTGTGTGTTAAGTTTAGCAAGCTTATGCAGTCTAAGTATCAGATAAGCATGATGGGTGAACTAAATTATTTCTTAGGCTTGCAGGTCAAATAGACTAGACTGGTATTTTCATTAATCAGTCAAAGTATATCAAAGATCTTTTAAGAAGGTTTGACTTTCAAGACTGTGCAGTTGCAAAAACACCCATGGCAACAGCCACTAAACTAGACTCTGATCCTAAGGGAAAGAGTGTGAATAATACTAGTTATAGAGGCATGATAGGCTCATTGTTGTATTTAACTGCAAGTAGACCTGATATAATGTTTTCTACCTGTTTATGTGCTAGATTCCAAAGTGATCCTAAGGAATCTCATTTAATTGCTGTGAAGAGAATTTTTAGATATCTCAAAGGAACTCCAAATCTTGGTTTGTGGTATCCTAGAGAATCTGATTTCTCAATAATTAGCTATTCAGACTCTGATTATGCATGGTGTAAGATAGATAGGAAAAGCACTACAGGTACTTGTCAATTCTTGGGAAACAGATTAATTTCTTGGGCAAGCAAGAAGCAACAATCAGTTTCAACCTCAACTGCAGAAGCTGAGTACATAGCAGCAGGCAGTTGTTGTGCACAGCTCCTTTGGATAAGAAATCAGTTGATGGATTATGGTATGACACTTAGTAATATTCCTATGTTTTGTGATAATACTAGTGCTATTAAAATTGCAGAAAATCCAGTTCAACATTCAAGGACTAAGCACATTGATGTCAGGTATCATTTTATTAGAGAACATATTGAGAATGGTACTGTGGAACTTCATTTTGTTCCTACTGACAAACAGCTTGCAGATATACTAACTAAACCTCTTGATGAGTCTACATTCAGTAGATTAGTAAGTGAGTTAGGAATGTTAAATTTCTAGATCTGTAAAATCTGCAAAAGTAGCAAGGTATGTTGTTTTCAGCTTATAGACTTGATATCTTATCAGGATCTATATTTAATTGTTAAATGCTTAAGCTGTAACATTATACTTTGATAAATTTCAGTATGATAGACTTGTTAATAAACATCAGGATTAGGATTGCTATCAGTATGCTGACGTCATCAGTATTGTGTCAGTATCAGGGTTTTGAGTTTCTGTTTCAGATTCTGACGTTCAATTTAAGTAGTGATCTAATTCTGAGTTGTGTTAAGTCTATACTAGCAAGTTTTCATATATGCATACTAATAATTTACACATCATTCAAATAAGTCAATAAGCAACAAAGGCAAGTAGATAATAAGAAATTGTATTTTCATTAATTGAAAGCATTACATACATGAAAATGAAATACAACATCTTTTTGTCTAACTTCTACTGATAATTCTATTCTTGTCTAAAGTTGTTACTATTCCTAGTCTTCTGAGATACAGGACAAGGAGCATCTCAAGAAATCCATCAGGGAATTTGTTCTTGGATTCCTTGTCTGGGCGACTTGAATGAGAGCAGCTAACCTAAATGGATAGCATCCCCATCAAGATCAACCTCAGACTCTCAGCCAAATTCTTCATCCTCAAGTTTTGAGGAGGTTAGAGGGTAATTGTATCCAACAGATGGATGTTTCAAGAGAAGGTTCTGGACATTAGGTGAATCCACTCTAACTATGTCTAAATCGATGGGAAAAGTCATTTCTTCAAAGAGACGAACTATGAACCTTTGATAATAAAAAAAATTGTTCATCGTCTGTGAGGAATCGGAAGATTGGATTGAAGGTCATTGTGTTTGATGGAAGCTCTGTGTTTACAGAGAGGTTTTGTGTGTTTTTGGAGTTAGAAAAGGCAGAAGACATCAAGGGGTTATAAAGGAAAGTGGGAGAAGCTAGATTTGGTAGGGAACATTTTGTTTCTTCTTATGTACAGCAAAAGAGAATTTTCTCTGACATTACAAAGAAGGACAATGAAAAGAATCTAGATGAACTACCTGCAATTCATTATCCACATCATGTTCAGGTAATTCTTAAAACTCATCTTCCTACTCTTTACAATTCTTCTTTCTTTTGTGGTGAAATGGCTCAGGAATCTCAATTGGAGGAGAACCTGTAACACCCCCAGATCCGGGTCAGGGATCTGGTCGTTACGGTCTCAATATCCATCCACAAATCCAACATAATTTAAATTACAACCTTGTGACCCAAAGCAACAACATAAAACACACCCATTATAGTCCCAGAGATGAAATCATAGTAACCAACAATATTATTAATCACAAGTTTGAGTTCTTACAACCCAAAGAATTACAATTGTACAATTACATACTCTTTGCCATCCATTAATATATACCATAATATAAATACATTTGATGCTCAAATGCTAACAACTAGCCTACCAGTAGTTGCATCCACAGCAATGGTAGCTATGACCTCAGCGGTTAATCTTCTGATGACTGACACCTGCCTATGCTGGGTACACCTTGAGCGGCCATCTGATCTAGCTGTTGTTGTGATATAGATAAATAAAGCAAGGGTGAGCAATAGCCCACCTAAAAGAATATAACTGAACAGTAATAATATATAACAGTTCAAATATCTTTGATACCATATGCCATGCATTAACGATCGTAGTATCAATATAAGGTATAAGATGAAGTTATAAGGTAACTCAAAATATAATTGTTCCGTGGAAATATCTGCTATGTCAAAGATAAGCAAGATATTATCAATTTTCATAATAGAGGAACTTGCAGGAAGAACATTGCAATTCCAGTTCAAACACTTTTTAACCCTGCCAACAATGATAATGTTGTAGATATATTCCCAATTTGGAAGATGAACTAATACGGGAGCTTGCCGCGCCAGGAGCCACAACATTTATGATGATCAGTCGTATGTCATGCTCCTCATCATTCGTTCTCTACATGTAGAAGGAAGCACCGACGGATCGCCCGCCCTTTGGAACCCCCGGCCAATGGTTGGGCCATTGCTGGACCGGCACCACTCGGCCAATTACGCGTCTCCTAGTTCGAATAACATCCATAACTCTGAAACATAAAGTTCGTCCCCCTTTCCCCAAGTATAGTACTTGTTGATAGGACTCCACAAAGTAGTCATATCTAATTGGAAAGGAAAATTTCACCAATATTTCCCAAGCTAATGCTTGTTAATGGATATAAACTTGTTCCATCAATCTTACCCCTCGAACGTTGAGGAGGTAACCAACAAGATTCATATCGATGTTTGAAAGAATCAAGATGTGAGTGACAAGATAGTTTAGCAAGAACATGACCGGGCAGTCAAATAAATAACAGCTCTCAAGTGAGGTCCCCTTATATGTTTTTGGAGGTTTGAGCGAGTATTTAAATCTTCTTATAAGATAGATTTAAATGAAAATAGAGTTTTGGGAACCTCCCCTTGATAAAATAGTCATAAAAGACTCTGAAATATTTTACATAATATCTTAAGGTGAAGGATAACCTTTGAATAATATAAATCATTATAAAAAAATCAAAAGAATTTAATTAAATATTCCAAGAATATTTATTAAGTCAATAATAATTACGAAATATTATTAAATCATAATATTGCTCGTAAGTACTCCTCGAATGAATATATAGAATTATTTACTAAATTAATCTCTTCTTAAATGAATATTCAAAAAAATATTCATTAAATAATTAAACTTCAATAAATATTTAAAATAATATTTACTCAATACATCAAACCTTAAATGGATATTTGAAAATAATATTCATTTAACAAATAACATTCCAACTGAATATCCAAATAATATTCATTAAACAAATAATATTCTAAATGAATATCCAAATAATATTCATTAAACAAATAATATTCTAAATGAATATCCAAATAATATTCATTAAACAAATAATATTCTAAATGAATATCCAAATTATATTCATTTAGTAATTAAAACTTTAAACGAATATTCGAAATAATATTCCTTGAGTAATTAGAACTTCCAAAGAATACTTTTAAAACAATATTTATCAAGTACATAAACCTTAAATGAATATTCGAAAGTAATATTCATTTAATGAATAGAATTCCAATGAATATCAAAGTAATTATTCATTAAATAATCAAACACTAATGAATATTCAAAAATAATATTCATCTAATATTCCTCGACTGAGATAATACTCAAACAACATTTCTCGAAAGATTTCTAAGTAGTTGATACTTTTATTGAAATATAAATAATGTTTAATAATTACATTCCTCAAAATGAATACTACTCTGTCGCTGGAATCCCTCCGGGTTTCCACGACTATCTATATATCACAAAATACCGACTCCCGGTCTTATATTTAAAGAATGAATATCATACGCCCTTCACTAAGGGTCTTACCAAAACAATCATACTTATAACTGATAATTCGTATATAGTCTATAAGCCAATATCAATTCAGGGAACAAGCATATCAATAGACTTGAAAGTAGGCATGCATGCTATGGCATATGTATACAACAATCATCATATATATTATCACAACAACAGTTCCAAGTATTGGAAACTTGCCTGGTAATCCTGTAGGGGTAGTGTGCCTCGTGTCAATCCAATGATCTATAAATAGTCACAATAACCGAGATCAATCACTTAACATTTCGAAGGTTAAGTATAACTTAACTTAAGTCATGTAAGTTTAGTCCAAAACACACCTCGAACCCATCCTTAATGTCGGATCTTTCGTATATCTTACTTAATCAATTATAACCTCGTTCTTTGCACCAATATGTGGTCTTGATAATTCTTAACAAGTTTCGTGTTTTAGTCGACTTGAAATTCCTCTTTTAACTTAGCCAAAAAGGGTGGCCAAAGTAGTACCCCTAGGGTTGACTTTTCTGATAATCACTATTCCGATACTCGTACTTCAATACTTTTAATAAATCACTGGAAACGTATTTAATTACAAAACCACTTCTAAAATCATCTTTGGTATTTGTAATATTTATCATAAAATTTACAATTCGAAAACACGGGTCTAGATAGGTGAAATGTATTTTCGAAGTTCAGTCAACGGCGGATTTTCACTATTCACACCTCTTTCACTAAAACGTTCATAACTCGGTAACCGTTAACTCAAATGACGCACCGTTTTCGCGTACATACTCTAGAGAATGTCTATAAGGTGGCTAGCTCAAAATCTGACTTCGGTCAGAAGATCAATTTTTCCAGATTTACGAAAACAGGGCAGGAGCCTTTTTAGTGAATAGTGCTACCTCTGAAAAGGGCTTCTTCGCACTTATCCTTGATTCGAACATTTTTATAAAATTGAAAAACGATTCGTTTGACATGAGGTTTTCTTTCACACCTTCCTTATGACCTCTAATATTTAATTACCCAGATTCTCCACTGAATTAATGAATTTAAGGGGGTTCAATTTCAGTTACGAACTCGCACTTACGGTTTCGAACCACTTTTACGAATTTAATCATAACTCCTAAACCGTAAGTCCATTTCATACGATCTTTATATCAAAACGAAGCTTATAACATGAACTAACTTATTATGGCAGGATTCGGCACTGGATAGTAAGTTAAGGCTACTGCTATGCACGGATTTCAAGGGTGGACGAAATTTTGGCATTACGACGGCTATGTTTATACGTTTTCCAATTTTCTAACTATCCAATAACCATAGTTTATCACTCCAAACAATACATGCATGTTATTTATCATTGAACTAAGGCCAAGCAATGCCTTTCCGTTCATACAAACCACTTTAACATATATAAAAGCCCAATCATAATCTTAAGGTCCTAAACATGCATATAACCTCTAAACTCCAAAAAAAAACTCAAAGCAAAGACTAGGATTCTTGAAGTTTATACCTTCCTTGGAGTGTGTATGCACTTAGTAAGCCTTGTATAGTCCTTGTATAGCCTCCATGAAGCTTGGATCATCAACCAAAATCAAGATCCAAGAATTTTGTTCTTGAGGTTACTATTCATCCTCCACTTTGATGATTTTCTTAACTAAGCTAGGAGGGGATTTTGAGGCTAAGATTTCTAGGAGATCTTTGTTATGATTTATAAGACTCACATGATTAATCTTAGAATTGTTGAATGGTGGGAGGTGGGGTTTGGTTTTTGTTAAAAACCAACCGAATGGTTTTGAAAGGAAATGGGGAGGATGAAGTTTTTTGCTTGGCTTGGTCTTGATCTCATCTTGTAAAAGTGACCAATAATGCTAGATATTTGTTTGGTTAACCATGGTCTAGTTGATGGGTTAAGGCTTGGTTAAGGGTTTGTTACTATGTGAGCAAGTGTTGGTGTTTTATGGTGCACCTCTTTTCCAACTAGCTTGGATGCTTTGGTCTTATCTTGCATAAAGTGATTATGTCACCTTCCATTAGCTCATCACACCTCTTGGTTCTCTGCTTGTCTCCTTGTCCGTTTATTGCTCAATTCGTTGATCGTTTGGAGGAATAACTCAATCGTTTCTAGTTAGGGTTTTACCGGAAACCTTCTTAATATTAATACTATCATTCTCAATCCTCCTTTATAACTCTTGAATTTAAATTCCTTAATTCCTCTTAATAAATCCTTAAGTCTTTCAGTGTCCAGGGAAATCTCGGAGAAAATAAAAGTGCTGATTTTCAGAATCCGATAACTTTTACATACACTTATTTTCCCCTCGGATCACTAATACGAACTCAGAAATCCATTCCGGGTACTTCTATATAGCGTCATCTCATAATATTCTCATTTCCACCAAAAGCACTATTCATTCTTTATTCCATTTTTATTCCTTATATTTATTAGAATGTCCTTGTTCTCTTTCGGGCGTTCCTTAACCCTTTCACGAAACCACTGGACTAATAACAGATATTGATTTGGATGACACAAGAATAATCTTTCTTGGAATAATATAACTTATATCCCTAGGAGATGGATTATTCTAATCTATGCTGTCAACCAAAAGCATTCTTCATGACATATAATCATTTAAATCTATACCCATTCACATTCATTGGTAATACCTTGTAGTCGGAGTCACCGTTCATTCTTTCATCAATATATAAAAAGTTTTAATTCTACTGAAAATTTGGGTTCTTACAGAACCCGCCCGTGTCTACCCAAGTAGCCCACAACTTTATAGTCTCTGAAACAATTCTAGAACCAAATTTTGATCCACAGCCTATTGTTTCAAAGAAACCAAACTCTGATGTTTCTCAAAAGACATCAGTACGTTGTAAGGAAGAGAAGATTTGTTGTGTCAAGTAGTAGTAGTAGTTCTAGTGAAGATGATGATGATCTAACTCTTGCTGAGAGAGAAGAATTGAAGGCTGCAATTCAACTTTCTAAGCTAGGACAAAGAGATGAAGCACCTAGTCACAGCCAGGCTGCAGTTTCTCAAAAGGCTGTAGTACTTAAAAAGGGAAAATAGTTACTGGATACTGTCTCTCAAAAGACTGTGTCTATTGAAAAAGGATCTCATCCCAAGATCACTTTTGTGTCTACACCTCTTGAGTCTTCTCAGGATAAATCTTTTGCTCACTATACCAGGAGAACAAGGAGAAAGATTCAATTGTCACCTACACACACAGAGTCTAGTCCAACTAACATCATGCAGGTCTCTACAAATGAAGCTACAATCAAGTCAGCAAAATGACAATAGAGATATTGATATTGATTATTCATGGGAAACTACATTATCATACAGAATGGCTATGAGAGTAATTTCTGTCAAAGTGAAGCTATCTAAGCCTGTTCTAGATTTTCTAATTGAAAGAGTACCAAAACTTTCATTTCCAGAAGAGTATGGACTTCTACATCAAAGGCTTGACTTAATGAAGATGTCATTCTATGTATCTGTTAGAAGACAATTAGTCAAGAAATTTGGACTCTCGAAGCATGTTGCACTTCAATCACTTCATGCATATTTATTTGACAAAGATGTCAGTATTGAAGATGTTTCAGCTCAAGGTGAACAGCAGGAGGAAGTAGCTAGAGAAAAGCAGTCAACAGGAGATACTATTGCACCAGTGGTGGATAGTAGGACAGATCAGATCACAGTCACTGCAACACAAGAACCATTCAGTCAGAGGTTGGATGACTTAGGAGCTGTGATAGCTGATGCTGAAAGGTCTTCTGTGATGACTGAAATTGCAAGTGAGAAACCCTATGATATGGACAGAATAACTTTGACTGATTTTCTTGAAGATCAAACAAATATTGTTCAGTCAGAGTCTATCTACCTTGAGGGTGTGTCTCAGCAAACAACACTTAAAGACGGTCAAATACTAACTGTGGTGTCTAATGAAGTATTACTGAGGACATTAGAGTCTAGTAGAGAACCTGAAAGTGGTATACTGGAGCCTGTAGTCTTTGGAAGGAAAGAAGATGATTGTCAGGATTCAGAGACTATAGCAGCTCACTCCTTGGAGAAAACCTCAAGCCCCATGCCAAATGAGGAACCCTCTCTCCATGTGAGTTCAGGTATAAAAACTTCTTCTAAACTATATTTTTCTGTAGGTCATGAGAGCACTTATCCAAATTTGAGTGATACACTTGAAAAGATGGATATTGATCCACAATCTGAGAGGCTGGCTCCTGACCAGGCAAAAGGTGAGGTAGAAAGAGTGTTGACTTTAAAAAGTCAAAATGAGAATAAGGGTATGGATGATCAACTCCATAGTGAGGGAGAGAAAATTAGGAAACCATCGTTTGATTTCTGGGATCATGTTTTTCCTGAATCTTGGTCTGACAATCTTGGTATGGATGCTGGTACTTATTCATTTATCAAGATGTATCAGAAGAATGACCTAGCACATCATAATGCAAAGCCAGAGGTTAGAGCTCAGCAGCAAAAAGAGAGGCTTGCAGGAATCATTAACAGAAGAGGTGCCAGGATAAAACAATCTCTTGATACATATGTACCAGATGAAGTTTCTAATGATCCAAGTATTCCTTTATATGTACTTCCAATATCAGCTCGAATTGAAACATCAACAGTTTCCGATCAATCTAAAGAGGAGTCAGGATTTGAAGGTGTTAGTACACAGAATACTGGTGAAGGAAAAGATGGTCATATTTCAGTTCCAGATCAGAAAGATGAAGATGTTGATACTTCTAATCAAGTTTTATTACTTGAATATCATACAACACAGGCAACTTCTTCTACAAGACTTGAAGATATGGTTATTTCTGAATCTGATTCTGAAGATACTAGAAGCACTTCCAACATTGAATTTCATTCTGATGTTTTGAAAGATATTCAGAATTCTCAAATTGTTATTCAATCAAGACTTCAATCACTTGAAGATAACCAAGTCACTATTATGGAAAATCAAGCAGTTCTAATGAATCTCACATTTGTTCTGTTTCTGAATCTCTTGGAATTAATGTTGCTGATGTCAAAAATAGGGAGATAAAGACGATTCAAAGACAACAACAACAACAACAGACTGGGGGAGATAAAGAGTACCAGACTGAGGGAGATAAAGAACAAACAAAGGGAAAGAAAAAGAAGAACTAGGAGTGACAGAGGTAAATCTTAGCAGGGAAGTGGTAAAGGAAGAGCAGCATTAATAGTTAAAATTCTTTCTTCTAAGTACTAGATACTTTGTCTACATCTAAAGAAGGAGGTACTTAACTTACTTCATGATTTTTGAATTCATAAATTCTATTCTGGTTGTATTGTTATATGTTTTGACATCCACAACTTAGATTTATGCTTCAGATCTTAAAGCATAAATAGGGGGAGATTGTTAGGAATAATTCATGAGTTGTGATGTTAAGAATAGAATTTACACATTATACTTCTTGTATATCCTGATCTTATAAAGGATTTAGCACTGTATATAGGATATATTTGTAAGACAGTTATCTGTAGAATTTAGTCAGGAGTGAACAGTGTATCGAGGACTACATTTCAGGAGCAGAGATCGAATCCTGATATAACAAGTCAAATATTGATCAAGTACTGATGGATGATCAGATCCTGATGCAAGATGAAATCTTGATATCAGTCATGCTACTGATGATGTCATTATGGATGCTACAGAAACTGGCAAGTGCTATAAAACAGGATCTTTGTTTAAAGAACAAGCAAGAAGATTTCGTGAAGGAAAGAATTTTCTATTGATGGAAACTATCAACTGGAAGAGAGAACATTGTCATGTTTAGATTATATCTTTATGTTATTAGTTGATAGGTAGCATTATAAATACTCTCTCTATATCATTGTAAAAGAGAGTTGAGTTCAGGAGGTTTTTATTCGAGAGTTCGAAACAAACAAAGAGAGAGATTTATTTTGTCAGCAGCTGCTAAAGGTATTGTACACCTTTGGTAGAGTTTGTATTTGATTTCATTAATACAAACAGTTTGATTCTTTCGTTTATTCTTGTTTATTTAATCGAGCAAAAAACCAGATACGATTATATAACTTGTATTCAACCCCCCCTTCTACAAGTTATTCGAGTTAACAAGTTCTCTCATTTCTCTCGCATAATCTCTCTCTATCCCTCTCAAGTTCATCTCTCTCACTCTCGGTAATTCATTATTTCTTCACAGTATCCAGACATTTCGAGGTGATTTAAAGATTTAATCAAGCTTCCTGTTCACCTTGGAGAACCGTTGTTGCTTGTAAGTAATTGTAATGTGGTATGTTGAGCCTATATTAGTTAATACAAATTTTTATTTGTTTATAAGTGTTGCTTGTTGTTTTTAAGAAATATTTTGATTATAAAGCTTGTAAATTATTGTTGTTCTTGTTTGTTTTCGGTGTTGGTGACCTGGTTATGGTTGTTGGTTTCTGGGTGATGATGTTTAGATGAGGATTAAGGAGTTCATGAGGGAAGTAAGGTTGTGGGATTGAAGAAGGTGGAGAGGGGAGGCTAAGAGTGAATAAGAGAGGAGGGTGGTTCTGTGTGTGTGTGTTTCTGGGGTCCCTGGTTGTAGTGATTAAGGGAGAACAGGGGAGGAAGTTTAGAGGCTGTGCAAGTGGTGTGAGTCATGTCCGGGTGTTGTGTGTGTTCGTGTGTATACCATCATGTGTGTTGGTGTGTTTTGAGACCATGATGATCTGAGAAGACAGGGGAGACAGATGGGAGTAACTGGGAGGTGGTGTATGTGTTCTAGAGTGCAGGTCTGATGTTTGTGATTTATGTGCGTTTTGTGTGTTTGAATGCAGGGCAAGTGTGGGTATGTTGACAAACAAGAGTGTGAGTGTGAATATACAAGCGTGTGTGTGTTCAAATGTGGGTATAGGTTAAGTGTTATGTGTGTATGTGAACTGTGATGGTGTGTGTTGAGCCGAGACAGAGTAGAAAGAGAGAAAGAGAAATAAGAAGAATAAAAGAGTAAGATGGAGATTTGATTATTTTAATTAGCAAATTGGTATGGTGATAAATTTAGAGAATGAGTTAAATAAATTGGTGGAAAATATTGTAATTTTGTAAGAAAACGTAAACGGTAGAAGATAGAAGATTAAATAGTTATGAGATTCAGAAAAATGACTTAAATAGAGACTTTGAGGATTTTTATAAATTAGGTAAAAGGTACTTTTCGTGGAGAGTAAATTTATTTGGCTTTGGGATAATATTAGAAGTTTATTGGAGATTTTTATTTGATTTAAGGATGAAGAACAATGGAGTTATTGATTTTACGAGATAAATTGATTACTAAATGGTCCTTTCTAAGGAATAAAGAGTGTTTTGATTAATTAAAATACTTTCTGAACTCGGAAAATTGTGTATAATATATGGACGCGATTGTATTTAGATGTACTATTTGTTTAGATGGATTTCATTTGGAGATTCGGAAGAGAATATCCTATTTTAGAGAAAGGCACCGAATAAGGAAATTGTGTCTAGTCTTAATACCTGTGTTGTGATTGGTGGTTTAAAGAGAGTTAAATTTTATGATTTTGTTGTGATTGTATTAAAAGATGTGTTTAAATTGTTATAAGTGTCATAACTTGTGCACTTGTAAAAAATGTGGAAATGTTATACAATGTTAGTACATTAAATTGAGACTGATTTTGTTAATAGGTCGCTAATAGTATGTTCAATGTGCCACTTGCATATATGATCTTGTTTGATTGCGTGTTATTATTGTCAAAAATAATTAGATGGTATAAGTAAATACTTTATCCTGAGGTCTTTCCATTCACACCTCGAGGAATAAAAATGTATGTCATGATACCCAGGTGAGGAACTTAGGGGGACCGAAGGGAGCCCCGGTCCCCGCCAACTGCGGAATAACCCCAAAATTTTAAAATTTACTATCAAAAAATTTGTGTTTATTTTACATGTGGTTAAGGAGATAATGGTTATTACTGATCTACTTTGTCGAGCATTACAACAAAAGTCTCAAGATATTTTAAATGCCATGCATCAGGTTTCTACTACAAAGATGTTGATTCAAAAATTGAGAAGTGATGGTTGGGAGAGTCTCTAAGAAAATGTGAGATCATTTTGTGAACGACATACTATCTTGATTCCGGATATGAATGCTCTATACTTTGATGTGCTTAAATCTCTTCGTCGGCAAGGAAAACAAAAGCAAATGGTGACAATGGAACATCATTACCGAGTAGAAATCTTTACTGTTAGATCTAAATAAATAACCAGAATCATCTTATGCAATATTATGCCAACAACATGTTGGTGCAGTGGTTGAGCCATTGGCCTCCTTTGAAGGAGGTCAGGGGTTCGACTCCTGCGTGTGCGTGAGTTTCTTAGTTAATTTGTATTAGGTTTCCTTTCTGTATTTGTATTTCTGTATTTGTAATTCTGTAATAGGCCGAGGGTCCTTGGGAAACAGCCTCCCTATTGTATAGGGGCATGGTCTGCGTACATCTACCCTCCTCAGACACCACTTTGAGTGGTATTATAACTGAGTATGTTTGGTTTGGTTTGGTTTATCTTATGCAATATTATCAAGGTTACACGATAAAACTGTAGTACGGAAATGTACCTGATTCCATGATGATAGATTATGTATACGGATTCGGGACTTGATCTTCCACAGACTTGATTCGCCTCTAGCCGTATCTCTCTCTGGCTGATCGGAATAGAGGAGTAGAGGTTGTGAATAGCCTTGGGGACCAAGACCCTACTATGTTCTTTATATAGTACTCTAATTAGACCCCATTAACTCTAATCAGATTACTATTGGGTATTACACATTACAAAGCCCATACCGAATAAGATGTTATTGGACACTTTATTTTAGATCACTTAATTAGTCCAAATAGAATAAACATTAAATATAATTGTCTTTAATTTGTAAGCCCACAAATTATTATTAGATTATAAAAAATAATCTAACAATCTCCCACTTGGGCTACAAATTGTTCCAAACAACAATTACATTCAATAACCATAAGTGCGCACAAAACTGTTTATTCTTTAGAAAACATCTTCCTTAATCAATCTGGTCCATCTCATATATAAACATGAAACCAAAGCGACCTTCATCACATTGTCGTAACTGGATCCTCAATGATCACCACATAAATATATTCAATGACATAGATCAAGTATGGATGTGTAACTGGAAATTACATGCAATGTGATCTCAATCATGCCTATTTCCAATTTGTCCTTAATACCTTAGTGAGATCAATCTTTTTTCTTTCAAACTTTATGTCAAAACCACAATTGAAAGAGACAGCTCATATTGAGCAATAGAGAGAATAAAATAAATAACTTTATTCTGCAGAATACTCAAAAACACAAATATCACCATAGTGTCAATAAAAACTGAGTACCTAATATAAGAATAAAACAAAAAACTCCCACTAAAACTAAATATTCTCCAATGAGACAACACCCATATGAGTAGTATGCCAAAAAAAACTTTATGGTGTTAAAAACTTTAGTAAGTAAGTGGGTCTGCTAGCATAGAATTTGTTCTTATATACTCAATAGACACTAATTGATATTGCATTCTCTCTACAATGACTTGATATTTAATGTCTATCTGTTTAGACATAACAAAAAAAACTTAACCAGAAGTAGATTTTCTTGTATCTACACAACCAACATAATCAGAATCAGAATACATAATGATCTCCAAATTTTCCGATTTCTGTTAAACGAGCATGTAATATTTTTGTTCTTTGCAAGTACCTTATAACCCATTTAATTACAATCCAATGATCCATTCCAGGGTTACTTGAATATCTGCTTAACATACCCATAATGAATGCCAAAACCGGCAGGGTACTAACCATACATAAGACTCCCAATAGCCGAAGTATAGGGAATGTTCTGCATCTCTTTTCCTTCAAGATCATTCTAGGACACTGTTTGAGACTAAACTTATCTCCTTTAGCAACAGGAATACTTTACTCCCACTGAATGTGTGATATATCCAAAAGTGCCATTATTGTCTCTACTAGAGGATCTACTAAGTGGCACTTCATCTTGAGTTTGTTGAGTTTGCTCTTCTTGAGCATCATCTTGATTTTGAGTAGGAAACTGTACAGGTATATCCACATTGTTATCTTGAACTACATGAGTCAAAGAAACTGATTCTTCCTCAAAGACAACATCCCTGACTTTTATCTTCCCCCTCAAACTCAACATCCTCAAGAAATCTAGCATTTCCCGTTTCGAAAAAAACTTTACCAAAGGATCATAAAACCTGAAACCCTTTATTTTTTCAGGATACCCAACAAAATAACAACTAACAATTCTTGAGTCCAGTTTATTTTCATGCGGCTTGTAAAGCCTTGCCTCAGCTGGACAACCCCACAAAAAATAATTGATTGACCACAATTCATAAGGGGTTTTAGCTATTGCTTTTTAGGTACTCTATTTAGTATGTAGGCTGCAGTCTTAAGTGACGTTGTTCACCGGATCCGTCATACCGACCATAGTACTCACCACCACGATCAGATCTGACAGCTTTAATACACTCAATGCACTCAATGCATACATTAAGGTCTGAATAATCAAGAGATTCAAGTATTCCATGTGACACAAGTCTCTCTAGTCTCCCTTTAGAGATATGTCCTAAGCGCTTATGCCATAACATAGCAGAATTCTCTCTTGATAATCTTCGTTTTCTACCTCTTGATGTTACTTGCAAGGTTTCATTATGTGAAGCAATTGTATTTAGTAAATATAAATTATCAATCAAAGAACCAGTCGCAACTAAAGAAAAATTAAGAAATAGACTAAATTTATTATCTCCAAATGAACAAGAGTAATCGTATTTGTCCAAAACAGAAATAGAAAACCAAATTCCGTCTAAATGACGGTACTACATAAGTCTCTCTTAATTCAACAAAATGACCAGTCTCAAAAAACAATCTAAAAATGTGCCAATAGCTTCAACCTGAACTGTATTGCCATCACCCACATAGATGAATCTTTCATCATCACTTGGTTTCCGGCTCCAAATGCAACCCTGCATAGAAATACTTGTGTGAGTAGTAGCACCAGAATCTACCCACCATGTATTACTAGGCACAAAAGTCAAATTAACTTCAGAACAAACATAAGTGAAAAATCTACCTTTCTTTATACGCCATGCAGCGTATTTGGGACATTCCTTTTTCACATGCCCAGATTCCTTACAAAAGAAACAAGTTACAGCTTGATCCTGAGTCTTTTGTTTCTTAAGCTGTGATTTTCCCACTGCAGTCTCATTATCTTTAGTCCTCTTTCGGTGATTAGCCTTTGAGGTAGTTGCAACATGAGCACTTTCAGTCTTCCTCTTGCACACAATGTGAAATGAGCTCATTCAGAGTCCACTTATCCTTCTGAGTATTATAACTCACTATAAATTGACCGTATTGTGCAGGAAGAGAGATGAGTACCAAATGCACAAGCAAGTCATCAGACAATTCAAGCTTTAGTGCCTTAAGTTTTGAAGCGATGTTAGACATCTCCATAATGTACTCACAAATATTTCCTTGAGCTTTATACCTCATCTGAACAAGATCAGCCAAAAGCTTACTTGTCTCAGCCTTTTCGTTTTTTGCAAAACGCTTTTCAAGCTCATCAAGGAAATCCTTAACAGATACCTCATCGGAGTCATCAGACATACCGCCCCTGAATGCTTCAGGAATGCTGCGCTTTATCATCATTAGACTTAAGCGATTCGAACGCTCCCACTTTTCAAAGTTCAATTTATCAGTATTAGAACTTTCATCCATAAGAGAAGCAGGTTGTTCTTTCCTTATAGCATAGTCTAAATCCATGCAGCCAAGAACTAATAGAACGTTCTCTTTCCAGCTCTTAAAGTTTGTGCCGTTAAGCACGGGAATGGAGTTCATGTTGGCAGTTATATTAGCAGCAGATGCATTAACTAGCAATTTGGAACAAAAAAATATATAAGCTCGCATAATGGAAATTCATGTCATATGCATACATAATAGCACACAAAAAAACATGAATTTAAATACTATAGTGTGTGTGTGTGGGCCCATTCAAACAAGATACCTAGCACAACATTAATATTTAGTCTTTGGACAGAAATATTAACTTGCAAGTGGTACTCTCCACGCAGAAATCAAATATTAATAATAAATTCGGTCAAGCAATAACCTTCCTTTGGGCCGGTTTATTACTCACATGAAAAATTTATAATTATAACATATTTATTCCCGCACGTATATTCATTATTTGGCCATTAAATAATCTTCCTTTGGGCCGATTATTATAACGCATAAATAATAAACATACACATCCTAATATTTCAAAATAAATAAATCTACACATAAATATCACTTTGGCAATATTTTGCTTCAACTCACTTATTCACGAAATAAAAGGACAAGAAAATTTGTTTTTCTTTCTTTAAAAAAAAAATGTGCCCAAATCCGTAGTATTGTAAACAATATTAAAAACAAACACCAAATATTTTAATATATTTACAACCATGTTACAAGTCATTAAGAAAATTTCAATAAAAAAAATTTCACCGAATACAACTTGTAACTTGAATTGAAAACTAACAGGACTTGTACAACTTATGTTACATGATATAAGCAATTCAATTCATAAAACATGTAGTAATCCTTGCGGTACTCATTAAACAAGAAATTTAACACCACAATATTAACAACATATGCATGAGCTGAATTAGTTAACTGGCCAAGATCAAATCATGTGAACACCGTAAAACATGATTGCATGATACGTGGAAAAAAAACTTCTTCTTGCACATATTAATCACGTAAACATGTAAACCAGCATAAAGTATACATCATGTCCTTTAACAACATAACATGATTCACTTTATTCATCATGATTCAATTTATTCATGTACACTAAATTGAGTAATACACATGATTAACCTGACTTGTTTTGATACGTAACATGCAGTGGCCATACATTGATGTTAAAAAAAACTGATCATGCAAAACAGGTCATGAATTAAATCGACCTCTCATATGTATTGTACACAAAGAAAAACACAATCCTCTCGGACCCAACAGGGATTACAACTCTTCGCTAATCATCCAACTAATATCTATGTAGTCAAAAATTAACAGAAGCAAGGTGTCCGACTAATGCATTCGAATATTTGGTGACTACTTGACTTCTATCAATTGTGGATGATTAGTAGGATGGTATATGCACAACGAAAGTTGGTGTGTATCAGTTTAGTGCATCTAATCAGTAATCAATTCTGTCACATACTGGGCTAAAGGGCATAAGATTCTAGATGAAGTAGTAAATGAAATTGAAATCCCATGTTTGTTTATTATAAAGTTAATCCTTAAGTTATTTTCTCGTAATTGGCTTAGTTGGTAATTAATCATTAGTGATATCAAAACCAATATTGTGATTGTCTTAGCAGTGAGTGTAAATCATAAGCTGGTGCATAAGTGAACATAACGAACAATTTGAGTCTCTGTGGGAACGAATCCTATTTACTCTATATTACTTGTTGACCACGTTCTATTGCGTGAATAAGTGCGAACAAGTTTTTGGCAGTTTGAAGATGAGCCATACAGTCCAGGGGGAATTCAGCAGCAACAGGGGCAACAATTTCAGCATCAGTATGCCCCAATGCATCAACACTTTCAACCTCCTGAATTTCAGCAGCAGCAATTTCAGACTTGGTCTATCCAACAGTCGACCGAAGAAGCTGAATTAGAAGAATTGAGGTTGATGGCTAAAAGCAATGCATTGTCTCTCCAGAGAATAGGAGATCAGATTGGTCAAATTGCAAATGCATTACAAACATTGAATCATATTGCAAGTGACACAGAAGGCCTAGCTGTAGAGGAGGAGGACAAGAACCTTCCTATCAGTCTTGACTGGCCTTTCTTAGCCACGGGTGAGACCATGATCGTAGTTCATGAAGGAGAGTCTGAGGGCAAAGATGGGGAAGAAGCAGAACATGAAGCTAATAAGGAAGCAGAGCCGGAGGCAAACCAATCAGAAAATTCAGAATGTACAGAAAATTCGATTCTGAATAATCAGCCGCAACCACTTCCTTTGCAATCTCAAAATTTTGAAGAATCAGCCCAAGATCAAAAAAATTCCAAGGCTCAAGCGGCTATGTTATTTCCTTCGAAGGATGAAGGGGGTCTCAGTGTGGAAGATGATGAATTAGAAGAGCATGTTCAGTTGTTGAATGCCGCTCCTTTGCAATCTGACTTCGACCAGTTGGAGGCCGAAGAGGAAAAGAGCATCACTCCCGTTGACAAATCTACTCCGGAGAAGACTACAGAGATCATCCAAATCGATTTTCCTCCTCCATATCCACAAAGGCTTCAGAAGCAAACTCTAGCCATGAATTTGCCGGCGGAGGATGAGGAGTGTTTTAGCTTGAAGTTGGTTGATGCAGGGCAGAGTAAAAAGTATGACACGGAGAAGGAGAAGGCAAAGCATGGCCAACTGAGGATTACAGTGCCTTGGTTAATGGGGCTACGTATTCCACATAAGTTGCTTGGAGTGGAAGATCTCTGGAATTCTCAGGTGCGCCTTAAGCCATCATTTGAAGGAGCTCCCGAACTTGAGCTGAAAAACATTGCTAGTTCACCTGGGGTATGTTTCTTGTAATTCAAATCCTTTGCTTGCTATTGTTATTGCTGCTAACTTTTCAGGTAGGCGGGGGAATGTTGTTAAGAGATCTTGTGAGGAGCGAATACGGGTAAAGCTTGTCGTTGAAGATGTCGCTCCAGAAAAGATCATTAAATGGCCTTATAGAGATGCGGTGTAGAAAATTTTCGAGATGAAAATTGTGGCCAAGTCTAGCTAAAGACGTTAAAGAAAGGCGCTTCGTGGGAGGAAAACAACAGTTGTGTTGGAGACACCATGTCTATCCACCACCAGACACACCACCCGAGGAGGGTGGAGATGCCGGCATGTAGGGGAGTATCTCTTGTACCCTTTTAATTTACCTTCAATGAGGACATTGCAATTTTTAAGTTTGGGGGTGATTTTATGGTATTAAGAGTCATTGCATTGCATATAGTTGCATACTCATGCATATTCATGTTAGTAATTGTGCATTTAGTTTTGCCATGCCATTTAGAGTGCATTTAGGATGCCATGTCATATAGATTTATTTAGGAGTGTAATATCATTTTGTTCATGCATATCACATTATTCCACTTGAGTGGCTGTTTCTGGCTCGATAGGTCGACGTTAATTTGGGTGTGATGACAATGAATAGAGGGTTGATTTAAGTACTTATGAAATTGACTTGCGTGTGTCGGGAACACAATCTTTTCACAGTCTCACTGTTTGCTCTTGGGCTAGATCGAGTCATACCTTGTTTGGCTGTTGAGATTTAATCACCTATTTATATCTAGAATTTTCGTTATTCCCTTGATGGCGTAGGAGCACTTAAGTATAAGTTTGGGGAAAAACAGGGATTTCATGCTAGTTGTATTAATTGTCAAATAATGGCTAGGGTCAAATGGCTAGTAGCCGGCTCATATTTGATATGAGTAGTCTAGGGGGGGAGATAGTGCACCCATATGAAAAAAAAAAGAAAAAGAAAAGGCAAGAAAAAGAGTCAAAAGAAAAAAAAATAGAAAAAAAAGAAAGAAAAAAAAGGAAAAAAAAAAGAGAGTTGTGAGAATAAAAAAAATGAGGGATTGTGAGAGTGTGTGTATGCTAATTGGCTAGGGTGAGCTCTTTAGTACTCGAGCAAGTAAGTTCGAGGGGAATTTATGCCTAGTGACCTAAGACTTTTCCGGTCTGGGATCCACTAACCTAACGCTCGCTACAAGGGTGCTATTGTATAAGCCTTTAGGGGTCTCACTCATTGCACAGTCAAAAGCATGTGTGTTTTGTGTTTTGTGATGTTTTATGTAGTAAAGCATGAGTCCTTGTCTACCTTAAATGATGATGGCGGTGTCTTTGAGTCATGGAGTGTCTAAAGTCTATTCTGTTTATAAACATGTGATTGTCTTGGCGAAGAATTGGTTATGCCTTTTATCTAGTTTCAAGAGTATATCTAGTGAGAAATGCACACACCACGTTTCCGAGCATGTATTGTTAGTATACGGGGCCTTAGTCGAGCTCTGTTTGGAGTTGTTGCATTCTTTGAGGCGTTTGCTTGTTGAGTTGGATTTGGTAACTTTTGTGGGATCATTGCATTAGGACATGTTCGTAGTATCATGACATTTCATTTTTAGTTTTATTCATGCATCATTTTAGGTTGAGTTTGCATTGCTTGAGGACAAGCAACGGTTTAAGTTTGGGGGTTTGATAAGTGGATTTTATATCCACTATTTACCTTCCGTTTGGACTTTAATCGTTTGCAAGTTCTCAAGTTTCGTTGTCATTTAATATGTTTTTATGTAAATTGTGTAGGTTTAATCGTGAAGGCATTATGGTGCTAAATTGACGTTATGGTGGTGTGAATTGAATTTAAAAAGCTTGTGGAAGAAAATCAGAGCAATTAGCATGTCAAGTAGAAGAAGCTTGTGAGCAAGTCCAGGAAGGTTGAGGCGCTCTTGCGCGCCATCTTGGAGCAACAGCGCTCGAAGGGAGAGGCTTCCAGGGACAACCAAGCGCAGCTGCGCTCCAGAGGGCGCTGTTGCGCGGGTTCAGGAGGCGCAATTGCGCTAGTTCAGGCGCAATGGCGCTAGTAGTGTGTGCGTTTCCAGGAGGCGCAAGGCGCAGCGGCGCTAGGCAAGGCGTAGCGGCGCCCGTGCGCGTCAGAATATTTTCAGCATTGTTCCAGAAATTGTTTCGGTCATAACTTGAGTTCTAGACATCGGAATTGGGCGATTCAAAAGCCCACGCGAAGAGGAGAGAAAGCTCTGCAATTCTAGATAGGGAGTTGGAGGCGCTCTTGCACGTTTTCAGGCGCTCTAGCGCTTGTTGGGGCGTTGTTGCCCCGTGTGGTGCATGCCTGTTGGGTCGTTTTCTACCGGGTCAAAACTTGTTGGGCCTATTTATTTTTGGGCAGCTATATATATGTTGAAAACCCTAAAAACACATCTATCTAGCGAGTAGCAATCTCTAGTTTATTTTATCATCAACATTGTAGCCAAGAACAATTTCAAGATACATCTCCAAGCTAGTGACAAGCAAGGAGTAATCTTTGGAACTTTTGTATTCTTCTACTTTGGGGAGTTATTTCTGAACCTTATTTTCTCTCTTCTTTTAATTATTTGTTGTTCTAGAATTATGTTATCAATTGAACCCATGATGGCGATTAGGTCAATTATGGGCTAATTAGTTATCATGGGGTTTTAATGGATTTTTCTATGGAATCTAGTAATTGAGTGTTATTTATGCCTTGGTGTGTGATTGATTGTATTGATTGCCTAGTATGTTTATGCTTATTCGTTATAGGTGAGTCGCGAACACCTGTAATTGTTTGTTTAATCCTGTTGAATGCGAAAGTGGATCTAGGGTTTAGAACAATTCATGCTAGCATAGGTTTTTGCATGTGAAGAACATGTATTAATTTGTGGTGTAATTCTAACCGTCTTGCACTGACTATGTGGTTTTATGGATGCTTGATTTTAAAGCGATGTGTGTTCAATTGCTATAGACATATAGGGACTACACATATTTGGTGACTACTTGACTTCTATCAATTGTGGATGATTAGTAGGATGGTATATGCACAACGAAAGTTGGTGTGTATCAGTTTAGTGCATCTAATCAGTAATCAATTCTGTCACATACTGGGCTAAAGGGCATAAGATTCTAGATGAAGTAGTAAATGAAATTGAAATCCCATGTTTGTTTATTATAAAGTTAATCCTTAAGTTATTTTCTCGTAATTGGCTTAGTTGGTAATTAATCATTAGTTAAATCAAAACCAATATTGTGATTGTCTTAGCAGTGAGTATAAATCATAAGCTGGTGCATAAGTGAACATAACGAACAATTTGAGTCTCTGTGGGAACGAATCCTATTTACTCTATATTACTTGTTGACCACGTTCTCTTGCGTGAATAAATGCGAACAAGTTTTTGGCAGTTTGAAGATGAGCCATACAGTCCAGGGGGAATTCAGCAGCAACAGGGGCAACAATTTCAGCATCAGTATGCCCCAATGCATCAACACTTTCAACCTCCTGAATTTCAGCAGCAGCAATTTCAGACTTGGTCTATCCAACAGTCGACCGAAGAAGCTGAATTAGAAGAATTGAGGTTGATGGCTAAAAGCAATGCATTGTCTCTCCAGAGAATAGGAGATCAGATTGGTCAAATTGCAAATGCATTACAAACATTGAATCATATTGCAAGTGACACAGAAGGCCTAGCTGTAGAGGAGGAGGACAAGAACCTTCCTATCAGTCTTGACTGGCCTTTCTTAGCCACGGGTGAGACCATGATCGTAGTTCATGAAGGAGAGTCTGAGGGCAAAGATGGGGAAGAAGCAGAACATGAAGCTAATAAGGAAGCAGAGCTGGAGGCAAACCAATCAGAAAATTCAGAATGTACAGAAAATTCGATTCTGAATAATCAGCCGCAACCACTTCCTTTGCAATCTCAAAATTTTGAAGAATCAGCCCAAGATCAAAAAAATTCCAAGGCTCAAGCGGCTATGTTATTTCCTTCGAAGGATGAAGGGGGTCTCAGTGTGGAAGATGATGAATTAGAAGAGCATGTTCAGTTGTTGAATGCCGCTCCTTTGCAATCTGACTTCGACCAGTTGGAGGCCGAAGAGGAAAAGAGCATCACTCCCGTTGACAAATCTACTCCGGAGAAGACTACAGAGATCATCCAAATCGATTTTCCTCCTCCATATCCACAAAGGCTTCAGAAGCAAACTCTAGCCATGAATTTGCCGGCGGAGGATGAGGAGTGTTTTAGCTTGAAATTGGTTGATGCAGGGCAGAGTAAAAAGTATGACACGGAGAAGGAGAAGGCAAAGCATGGCCAACTGAGGATTACAGTGCCTTGGTTAATGGGGCTACGTATTCCACATAAGTTGCTTGGAGTGGAAGATCTCTGGAATTCTCAGGTGCGCCTTAAGCCATCATTTGAAGGAGCTCCCGAACTTGAGCTGAAAACATTGCTAGTTCACCTGGGGTATGTTTCTTGTAATTCAAATCCTTTGCTTGCTATTGTTATTGCTGCTAACTTTTCAGGTAGGCGGGGGAATGTTGTTAAGAGATCTTGTGAGGAGCGAATACGGGTAAAGCTTGTCGTTGAAGATGTCGCTCCAGAAAAGATCATTAAATGGCCTTATAGAGATGCGGTGTAGAAAATTTTCGAGATGAAAATTGTGGCCAAGTCTAGCTAAAGACGTTAAAGAAAGGCGCTTCGTGGGAGGAAAACAACAGTTGTGTTGGAGACACCATGTCTATCCACCACCAGACACACCACCCGAGGAGGGTGGAGATGCCGGCGTGTAGGGGAGTATCTCTTGTACCCTTTTAATTTACCTTCAATGAGGACATTGCAATTTTTAAGTTTGGGGGTGATTTTATGGTATTAAGAGTCATTGCATTGCATATAGTTGCATACTCATGCATATTCATGTTAGTAATTGTGCATTTAGTTTTGCCATGCCATTTAGAGTGCATTTAGGATGCCATGTCATATAGATTTATTTAGGAGTGTAATATCATTTTGTTCATGCATATCACATTATTCCACTTGAGTGGCTGTTTCTGGCTCGATAGGTCGACGTTAATTTGGGTGTGATGACAATGAATAGAGGGTTGATTTAAGTACTTATGAAATTGACTTGCGTGTGTCGGGAACACAATCTTTTCACAGTCTCACTGTTTGCTCTTGGGCTAGATCGAGTCATACCTTGTTTGGCTGTTGAGATTTAATCACCTATTTATATCTAGAATTTTCGTTATTCCCTTGATGGCGTAGGAGCACTTAAGTATAAGTTTGGGGAAAAACAGGGATTTCATGCTAGTTGTATTAATTGTCAAATAATGGCTAGGGTCAAATGGCTAGTAGCCGGCTCATATTTGATATGAGTAGTCTAGGGGGGAGATAGTGCACCCATATGAAAAAAAAAAAAGAAAAGGCAAGAAAAAGAGTCAAAAGAAAAAAAAATAGAAAAAAAAGAAAGAAAAAAAAAAGGAAAAAAAAAAAGAGTTGTGAGAATAAAAAAAATGAGGGATTGTGAGAGTGTGTGTATGCTAATTGGCTAGGGTGAGCTCTTTAGTACTCGAGCAAGTAAGTTCGAGGGGAATTTATGCCTAGTGACCTAAGACTTTTCCGGTCTGGGATCCACTAACCTAACGCTCGCTACAAGGGTGCTATTGTATAAGCCTTTAGGGGTCTCACTCATTGCACAGTCAAAAGCATGTGTGTTTTGTGTTTTGTGATGTTTTATGTAGTAAAGCATGAGTCCTTGTCTACCTTAAATGATGATGGCGGTGTCTTTGAGTCATGGAGTGTCTAAAGTCTATTCTGTTTATAAACATGTGATTGTCTTGGCGAAGAATTGGTTATGCCTTTTATCTAGTTTCAAGAGTATATCTAGTGAGAAATGCACACACCACGTTTCCGAGCATGTATTGTTAGTATACGGGGCCTTAGTCGAGCTCTGTTTGGAGTTGTTGCATTCTTTGAGGCGTTTGCTTGTTGAGTTGGATTTGGTAACTTTTGTGGGATCATTGCATTAGGACATGTTCGTAGTATCATGACATTTCATTTTTAGTTTTATTCATGCATCATTTTAGGTTGAGTTTGCATTGCTTGAGGACAAGCAACGGTTTAAGTTTGGGGGTTTGATAAGTGGATTTTATATCCACTATTTACCTTCCGTTTGGACTTTAATCGTTTGCAAGTTCTCAAGTTTCGTTGTCATTTAATATGTTTTTATGTAAATTGTGTAGGTTTAATCGTGAAGGCATTATGGTGCTAAATTGACGTTATGGTGGTGTGAATTGAATTTAAAGCTTGTGGAAGAAAATCAGAGCAATTAGCATGTCAAGTAGAAGAAGCTTGTGAGCAAGTCCAGGAAGGTTGAGGCGCTCTTGCGCGCAATCTTGGAGCAACAGCGCTCGAAGGGAGAGGCTTCCAGGGACAACCAAGCGCAGCTGCGCTCCAGAGGGCGCTGTTGCGCGGGTTCAGGAGGCGCAATTGCGCTAGTTCAGGCGCAATGGCGCTAGTAGTGTGTGCGTTTCCAGGAGGCGCAAGGCGCAGCGGCGCTAGGCAAGGCGCAGCGGCGCCCGTGCGCGTCAGAATATTTTCAGCATTGTTCCAGAAATTGTTTCGGTCATAACTTGAGTTCTAGACATCGGAATTGGGCGATTCAAAAGCCCACGCGAAGAGGAGAGAAAGCTCTACAATTCTAGATAGGGAGTTGGAGGCGCTCTTGCACGTTTTCAGGCGCTCTAGCGCTTGTTGGGGCGTTGTTGCCCCGTGTGGTGCATGCCTGTTGGGTCGTTTTCTACCGGGTCAAAACTTGTTGGGCCTATTTATTTTTGGGCAGCTATATATATGTTGAAAACCCTAAAAACACATCTATCTAGCGAGTAGCAATCTCTAGTTTATTTTATCATCAACATTGTAGCCAAGAACAATTTCAAGATACATCTCCAAGCTAGTGACAAGCAAGGAGTAATCTTTGGAACTTTTGTATTCTTCTACTTTGGGGAGTTATTTCTGAACCTTATTTTCTCTCTTCTTTTAATTATTTGTTGTTCTAGAATTATGTTATCAATTGAACCCATGATGGCGATTAGGTCAATTATGGGCTAATTAGTTATCATGGGGTTTTAATGGATTTTTCTATGGAATCTAGTAATTGAGTGTTATTTATGCCTTGGTGTGTGATTGATTGTATTGATTGCCTAGTATGTTTATGCTTATTCGTTATAGGTGAGTCGCGAACACCTGTAATTGTTTGTTTAATCCTGGTGAATGCGAAAGTGGATCTAGGGTTTAGAACAATTCATGCTAGCATAGGTTTTTGCATGTGAAGAACATGTATTAATTTGTGGTGTAATTCTAACCGTCTTGCACTGACTATGTGGTTTTATGGATGCTTGATTTTAAAGCGATGTGTGTTCAATTGCTATAGACATATAGGGACTACACATATTTGGTGACTACTTGACTTCTATCAATTGTGGATGATTAGTAGGATGGTATATGCACAACGAAAGTTGGTGTGTATCAGTTTAGTGCATCTAATCAGTAATCAATTCTGTCACATACTGGGCTAAAGGGCATAAGATTCTAGATGAAGTAGTAAATGAAATTGAAATCCCATGTTTGTTTATTATAAAGTTAATCCTTAAGTTATTTTCTCGTAATTGGCTTAGTTGGTAATTAATCATTAGTTAAATCAAAACCAATATTGTGATTGTCTTAGCAGTGAGTGTAAATCATAAGCTGGTGCATAAGTGAACATAACGAACAATTTGAGTCTCTGTGGGAACGAATCCTATTTACTCTATATTACTTGTTGACCACGTTCTCTTGCGTGAATAAGTGCGAACAATAATCTAACATTTACAGCTGCCATAGATCAACAATTACAGGAGCTAAACAATAGATTCAGTGAACAAATGACGGAGCTTTTCATTTTAAGTGCATCACTAAGTCCTAGGGATGGTTACAGGTCTTTCAATATAGAGAACATTTGCAAGTTAGCTGAAAAGTTTTATCCAGAAGATTTTTTGGGAGATGAAAAAATCCATCAACAGTGTGAACTACAACATTATGGGTTAGATGTTCCGGTTCTTCCAGATTTGAAGAATCTGTCTACTCTTGGTGATTTATGTCATGGATTGGTAACCAGAGGGAAAGCTGACATGTATCCATTAGTTGATAGACTATTAAGGCTAGTCTTGACTCTTCCAGCATCTACTGCAACATCTGAACGAGCTTTTTCTGCTATGAAAATTGTGAAAACAAGTCTTCGCAATCGAATGGAAGATGAATTTCTTAGGGATTATTTGATAGTGTATATTGAAAAGGAGATTGCGGAGACCATTTCTACCGAGGAGATCATTGATCCTTTTTATTTGATGAAAGAAAGGCGCGCACATCTCAAATAAATCGGTATGTTTTCTACTTTTATTTATTTTGGTCCCCCCATGTTAGATTCCTGGTTCCGCCCCTGATGATACCCATATGATTGGGGAGTTAAGTCGTATGTCCTTATTATATTCTGTACTAAATGATGACTTGTAGTATATATATGTATATATATATATATATATATATATATATACATATTTTTGTATCGCTGGGTTAGACGTGTTACTTAGAAGGTTTATGTAAACAAGCTAAGGTACTGTGAGATATTGTGAGATACTATGAAGTACTAAGTCGATACTATATTCTTATTTAGGTTCGAGTTGTAGGCTTGATAAAGAGCCGATACACGTGAAGATGGAATTTTGAGAAGAAAGATATTTATCGAAGTTGACAAGTGTGTTCGTATCGAGACTGGCGAGTTATAGAAGAAAAATGGACGTATAAAGAAGTAGAGACGGATGTAAAGTGAACAACGAGTTGATATGTTAGAATTGGAAACTTCGTGTATTGAGGCAAGTTATACTATCTATCACTTATCGTTCAAGTGATGTGAAATATCCTGTGTTGTTCACTTGTTCTTTCAAATTCCTTCTTGCAAGTATTTATACTATCCATATTGATATTGAATGATGTGAATCTGTCTCTATTATTTATAAGATTTTCTTCCAAATCATTTTGCTAGGGTCTACACCCCTTTCTTTTGTTTCATGTGACTCGAACCCCGTATCAAAATTCAGATTTCTTGAACTTCTTACAAATTGTTGTCTAAATTATTATACCTTACTGACATTCCTTTTTAATTATTGTTGAACCCTTTATACCTTATTATTTATTTCTTATAAATTATTATTGAAACACTTGTACCTTGCTTATTCTTATAAATACCCTATTATTTACCCTGTTTCTTGTTAAACCATAAACTTGACTTATAATTTATGCCTTGCTTTATCTTAATCTTTTTCCTTATGCTTTTTCCTTTAAACCATGCCAGTGAAACCAGATTTCATAAACCTTGAATTAAATTCTAGAACCCTAACCCTTGTTTTGGTTCTTTATTAACTAAAGACTCTTCATTGATTTATAATCAGTGCAGTAATCTAATTTCTCATTTGAACTTCAGATTCCTTTATTTCATGAGTTCCTTATAAATTGCTGTGCAAATTCTAGAATCTTAATATTGTTCCGTTATTAAATTGATTTATGTTTCCTTGTTGATATATGATTCTACCTTACTGAACCATACCATGTTTAGTTTAATCTTGTTGTTTTGCTACTTATGATTCCTTATACCTATTGCTTCCCTGATCCTCAGTCTTTATAATGGTAAATGAAAATGGATTAATTAACTAAAGATGTTTTTAAAATTCCTTATACTGGGCTGATCTGTTATCAGTGAGCATAAAGGACTTAAAAGCGAAATGTTTTAAAAAAAATTTGAAGACTTTAATGTGGGGGACTCCGTAAAAATGTTTTCTACGGATTCCTTCAGATTGGAGGCGTAAGAGGCTAGGGTGGTCCTAGTCCAACATTGTTTTTTTTAGCGTAAGAGGCTAGGGTGGTCCTAGTCCATCATTAAAGGCCAATTTGTTGCCTAATTGGGAACCCAATTTCAAGGTCTAGAGAGACTTCGTGTCCGGTATGGGGACTCTACGTGGCTGATCAACCGTATTGTCCGATATTAAGGGAAAAAAACTCCAATCAACTTAAATGTTTTTAAAAGGTTTTATGAAAAGTATGTTTTAAAAATGGAATGGTTTTATTAAAAGGAATCTTTTAGTGAAAAGTGATGAAAGAAAGAAATGTTTTGATAAGATATATATGTTTCAAGGTAAATGGACATGAGTTTTGAAATTGCGGATATTAGAGTTAAATGTTTTCTATCTTGATTAAACTTGAGAACTCAGTAAAATAATGAGATCAAGGATGGATAGAAGTTTCCCAGTTATTCCCTTCGCGAGTAACATTGTACGTTGAAAGTGAAGTAAGAATGATTGGGGGATTTCTTGATATTCTTTTTCTCAAAGTTTTATCTGAGGCAGTGATGGTTTGTAGTAAATGGAAATTTTTTTTTACTCTATGATGGAAAGTGAATGATCTTTTGAGATAAAGTATTCATTGATATTGTTCATCAATGAATTATCGTAATATTGTTGTTTCATTATATTATTAACTTGCTGAGCGTTCTTTGGCTCACTCTTGCTTTGTTTTACCTAACTCTTTGCAGTTAGGTTTAACGAGTATCTACTACATTTATCCCTGCGAATGAGAACGATGAGGCATTCTATACAGGATAGATTTCGGAGCTAGAGCGGGTAAGAACAGATTGAGATTGAGCTATACGAATTAGATGCTATATTAATTTGTATTAGAGCAGAGATAGAAGTTGTAATAATTTGTATTAATTAGATTCTTGTTTCATACCATAACCTGGAATCGATCCTCGGTGAGGAATCGTTGGTGTATTATGTTAGGAATAATTCATAAGTTGTGATGTTAAGAATAGAATTTACACATTATACTTCTTGTAATCCTGATCTTATAAAGGATTTAGCACTTTATATAGGATTTATGTATAAGACAGTTATCTGTACAATTTAGTCAGGAATGAACAGTGTATCGGAGACTACATGTCAGGAACAAAGGGCAAATCCTGATG
Organism: Kitagawia praeruptora; assembly: GCA_037693485.1. Taxonomy (NCBI): domain Eukaryota; kingdom Viridiplantae; phylum Streptophyta; class Magnoliopsida; order Apiales; family Apiaceae; genus Kitagawia; species Kitagawia praeruptora. The sequence goes on along the minus strand of CM075354.1, from coordinate 8,260,813 downwards.
ACGGTCTAATACTGATGATGATCAGATACTGATGCAAGATGAAATCCTGATATCAGTCATGTTACTGATGATGTCATTATGGATGCTACAGAAACTGGCAAGTGCTATAAAACAGGATCATTGTTTGAAGAACAAGCAAGAAGATATTATGAAGGGAAGAGTTTTCTATTGATGGAAACTATCGACTAGAAGACAGAACATTGTCATGAATAGATTATACCTTTCTGTTATTAGTTGATAGGTAGCATTATAAATACTCTCTCAATGTCATTGTAAAAAGTGCGAATGTGCGTAGCTCTGTATAAGGTTTGTATTCGAGAGTTCGAAACAAACAGAGAGAGATTTGTATTGTCAGCAGCTGCTAAAGGTATTGTACACCTTTGGTAGAGTTTGTATTTGATCTTATTAATACAAACAAGAGTTTGATTCATTCGTTTATTCTTGTTCATATAATCAAGCAAAAATCAGACACGATTATATAACTTGTATTCAACCCCCCCCCCCCTTCTACAAGTTATTCGAGTTAACAATTGGTATCAGAGCAGGTTGATTTCGAATAATCATAAAGATCTGTAATCATGTCTGGTTACAAGGATGGGAATACTAAAATTCCTATGCTCAAGAGAAACGAATATACTCTATGGGAAGTAAAGATGTTGCATCATCTGGAAGCAACAGATCCTGATTATCTTGACAAAATCAGAGATGGACCTTTTGTTCCAACAAAGGTCGTTGGACAAGCAACTATTGATGGTGTGGTTGTTCCAGAACATACAGCAGAGAAGCCAAAATCTGAATGGTCAGATAAGGACAAGGAGAATGTTCTTAAAGATGCTAAAGTGAGAAACATATTATTCAACAGTCTTGATTCTGTTCTCACTAACTATGTTCTCTCTTGTAAAACTGCTAAGGATATATGGGACAATCTTAAGGTTCACTGTGAAGGAACTAAGCCTGTCAGGAAGAATATGAGGACATTACTTATACAACAGTATGAGTACTTTGAATCCAAGTCTGGTGAGTCACTTACTGACACCTTTGATAGGTTTACAAAACTCATCAATGAGATGGCCATGCATGGTAAATATTATGACTTGGAGGATATGAATACAAAGTTCATGAAAGCTTTGCCTGATTTCTACAATGAGAAGATATCTGCGATTGAGGAAGCTAATGATCTAGATGAGATTTCATTAGAGGCAGTATATGGAAAATTGAGAGCTTATGAACTTGACAAGCAGCAGAAGAAGAGCAGGAGTGAAGGAAAGATGAAGACTATTGCACTTTCTGCTCAATCTGAAGCTAAGAAGCTTCCTGAAGAACAGCATGAAGAGATTGCTGTAAAGAATTCAAGGAAGAAGAAAAGCAAAGAAAGTTCTGAGTCAGAGACTACTGATATGGACTCTGACAACAATGATTCTGAATCTAAGATGCAGGAACTCTTTGCTATGTTTGCTAAAGCTTTCAAGAAAGGAAGATTCAACAGGAGAAGATTTAGCAAAGGACCTTTTCAAAAGAAGGAGGAGAAGAAGAGTGACAAAGGCAAAAGTACAATTGTCAAGCTTGATAAGGCCAAGATCAAGTGCTTTAACTGCAGCGAGCTTGGACACTTTGCTAGTGAGTGTAAGAAGCCTAGGAATTCAGGAAAGGGTAATGCACTTATGGTCACACAGAAGGATTGGGCTGATTCCAGTGATTCTGAAGATGAATTGGATTATGACAACATTGCATTGATGGCAAATAGTTCAGACAAGCCTGGATCTCCAAAGAAAATTTCTCCATCTTCTGTTAAGGTATCAATTCACTCTCTTGATTCATTTGATAGTTTAAATTCTGATGAAATTAGATCTATCCATGCTGAGTTTAAGAATCTTATGACTAATTTTAGAATTCTTACTTGTGAAATAGATGAACTTAAGGTTAAGAATGATAAATTAGTTGATAGAAATAATTTTCTTGAATCTGAATTAATTCAAATGGAAGAATACAAGTTAAGTTCTGATAAAGCTAAGCATGATTATAGTGTTATTCTTGAGGCTTATGACTATGTCAGAAAAGAACTAGAAGAACAGAGAGATGTGATTAAGACCATTAACAATTCCAGTAAGAAGACTATAGAAATCTTTGAAAGTGGAATTCGTGGTAAGGTTAATGGTTTAGGTTTTGATAAGGCTAGACAAGAAGAAAAAGTAGCTATTGTCAATGATGATAGTAAGTTAGAAGCTAACACATCTAAATCTGAAGGTAAGAAAAGTGTTTCTGAACCTAATCATGTTAAATTTGTTGATTCAAAAGGTACCCCTGTTGTACACAAAAGGATTAACAATAATAATTCAGATGAGAAAGTGTTAGAGAAACCTAAGAATGTAAACATAGGGTTTCTGTCTAAGTCTCAGTTGAAACAGAGATTAGATGGTCTTTCAGAGTCTAGCAAGATCAAAAGAAATAGGAATGGAAAAGAAGGTATTAACAAAGAGAATAATTACAAGAATGTACCTGATGCATCTAGGAAAAAATGCTATAAGTGTGGAAATCATAATCATTTGGCCCTAGACTGCAATCAAAAACCTTCTTGGAAAACTGAGTCCAGATTCCCCAAGACTCAGAAAATTCAATACCAACCACAAAAAGCTTGTTATCATTGTGGTAGTTTACTTCATTCCATTTACATGTGTAGAGAATATCATGAACTGTATTATGACTATTATTCTTTGAAATCTGAAACTCCTAGTCACAAACAGTTTGTGAAATTAGAGTCTAAGGTTGACTCTGCAACAGGTAAAATAAAACCAAAATCTTTAAAGCCTGTTGTTTCTAAATCTAGTAAGAACGGATCCAATCAAAGTTGGGTCCTAAAAAATTCTAACTAGTTACTTTTTGTTTGCAGGGCACAGGAAAGAAGCATTCAATTATCTTGGACAGTGGATGCTCTAGACATATGACTGGAAAGAAGTCCCTGCTTACAAAGTTTGAGAGGAAAGCTGGCCCAGTAATATCTTTTGGAGATGGCAACAAAGGAGAAACTCTGGGATATGGCACAATTGTTTTGGGGAATGTCATCATAGAAAATGTAGCACTGGTTGAAGGCTTGAAACATACTCTTTTAAACATAAGTCAACTGGGTGATAAAGGTTACAAATCAATCTTTGACAGAGAAGGATGCAAAATCTTGAATATGCAGAATGGAGACATTGTTCTAACTGGTCAAAGACATGGTAACATATATGAAGCCAGCTTAAGTGATACATCTAAAGGAATTGTTAGATGTCTCTACAGCAAAGCAACAAGTGATGAAAGCTGGAATTGGCACAAGAAGCTCTCACATCTTAATTTCAAGAAGCTTAATCAACTTGTTAAGTACAATTTGGTGAGAGGCCTACCACAGGCAAATTTTGTGCAAGATGGACTTTGTGATGCATGTCAGCTTGGAAAACAAAGAAGAACCACTTTCAAGAGCAAGACTGAAAATTCAATTACTGAACCATTTCACATGCTACATTTTGATCTGTTTGGTCCAGTAAACATTATGTCTATCAGCAAGAAAAGATATGCTCTAGTAATAGTGGATGATTTCACAAGGTTCACATGGGTGTTCTTTCTACACAAGAAGGATGAAGCTCCTCAGCAAATCATTGAACTTATAAAGAATATTCAGAATAACTCTGAGTACAAAGTTAAAGTACTTAGAAGTGACAATGGTACAGAATTCAAGAATTCTACAATGGAGGGGTTTTGTGCAGAAAATGGAATCACTCAACAGTTTTCTGCACCTGGTACACCTCAACAGAATGGTGTAGTGGAAAGAAAGAACAGGACTCTCATAGAGGCAGCAAGAACCATGCTTGCAGATGCAAAGCTTCCAACCTACTTTTGGGCAGAAGCTATTAACACTGCATGTTTCACTCAAAACTGTACCTTGGTAAATAGTCATGGAAAAACTCCCTATGAGATGATCAAAGGAAAGAAACCAAGTGTGAAATACTTTCACATCTTTGGATGCAAATGCTATGTCCTAAAAGTTCATCCAGAACAACTTGGAAAATTTGAAGCCAAATCGGATGAAGCAATTTTTCTAGGATATTCAGCATCTAAGGCCTTCAAAGTTTATAATCTCAGAACTCACATTGTTATGGAATCAATTCATGTTGCATTTGATGATAAGAAATTTGGAATTCTGCAAACTGATGAAAGCCATGACAAATTGGAATTTGAAAATCTGAAGAATTCTAAGATACTCTCCAGTGATGATGAAGGTTCTCAAGAAGGAATTTCTATTGCTTCTCAAAGGAATGCTACTGTTAAGGGGGAGCAAATAAATCAAAGAGAACACAGTGATCATCAGGAGCAGACTAGCCTTTCAGAGTCTACTCTATCAGGAATTGACGTTTCAGAGTCTATTCCATCAGGAACTGATCTTTCAGAGTCTACTGAGGAAAGATCAGTAACTAGCAGCAATATGGAATCTACTGATTCTATTGATCAAAGGAGAGTTTTTGAAGGTAGAGAGGATTCTTCTACAAGAGATACCACTAACTTAGGGGGAGAGACTAGCAGAGTTAATCTACCACCTGTTAGAAAATGTACAAAGGATCATACTGAAGATTTGATAATTGGTGATCCAAATAGTGGTGTTCTGTTATGCAAAATTCACGCAAGCGCACGTTGTCACAAGTAATATATGATTAAATCAAGTTCGTTCCCACAGAGATCTGGTTATGGTTTTAATTCAGTAAACGCACCTATGCAACAGTGTATGGTTATTATGCACTGCTAAGACAAATAACAAATATGGGATTTAACTATCTAAATTAACTAAAAAACAAATTAACAAAACTACGAATTAACTAACTAACAAGAATTAAAATCTAATTATGTCTGCAAGAAAAACCATGGAATCCTAACTTCATTAAATACTTCGCTTAGATCTGACGCCTTTAATCACTATATGCAATGGTTATGATATCTGATCGGATAACACGAAAAGAGTAAAAGTTACCTCTCGGTATACTAGTACCAATCTACACATACATCCACAAAAGAGATAGAAGATGAATAGGCACCTATTATGTTTAGACCCTATATCTCTATAGAATTTGAAAACATAGAGGTTGAAGCACAAGTTATCCACTTAGATCACATAGGGTAGCATAATATCTCTATTCATGCCACAAATCATGATGATTAACATCAACCTATCCTATGCTAGCATGGCAAGTTCTAAATCTCAAGATCAACTCTCGTTTAGCAAGAGATTAACAAATTAGATGTTAGCTACGCATCTAAATTCAATAAGCACAACCATACGAGGATATCAGATATACATCACACACAGATCTTTAAAGCATCAAGATACTAAAGCTCCATAAATAAATCCGTTAGAATCCCATGACAACGATTAGTTCATAATCGAACCTCTCGTCATCATGGGATCTGATGAAACCATGATAAAAACAAAGTATGAAAAGATACAAATAAATCTAAGTAATTGATATGTAATAATTCTACTCCTAATGATGATAATCTTTATGATACAATTTACAAGGGTTGGATGTGTTTATATAGGCTCTAGACATCTTGCCCAGCAAGAAAATACCAAAACAGAATTATAATAGAATTTCTGCAAGATACGTTTCCTAAACTGATTCTGTTTTTTAAGGGAAATTCGTAGCTGACTTTTCTTCTGTTTTCCAGAGCCGTTCCAGACGTAATTGGGCTTCTGGACCACCTTAGAATGATAGAGAATCTCGTTATCTTCGCGTGGACTGCTTACGGGCTGAAAACAGACTTATAGAACTCAAGATATGGCCCAAATAGTGAATCTCACGCGTGCAGCCCAATAAATCCGAATTTAAATAAATTAAATCTCCAAAAACGACAAAAACATCCACCATAATCAACATCCTTGTAAATCTGCACAACTAAACAAAACACATCAAAACTACAAGAAACTTGAGCCCAAGACAATCAATTTAAGCCGATTTAGAATGTTCCAAGTGGATATAAATCCACTTATCACACCCCCAAACTTAAACCGATGCTTGTCCTCAAGCATAAACAATTACAACTAACTAACTAACTAGTACCACTTCCGTAGGTGATCACGGTTGCATTTGGCATATGCAACAAGCCCTTTAAACCCCTAGGCAGCCCTAGTGGACGAGTAAGGTCTCGTGAGGGCCTATAGCGAATGTACCCACAAAATCCATTTAACCTAATGCAATGCAATGCATGAATGCAACTACTATGAAAATGCAATTAATCTAATCTACCATACCTTCAAATCCTCTCATGCCATATCAACTTAAGAATCAAAGTAATAACGCAATGTCTTGGTGTCGAAAGTGCAAGTATTCACATAGTCTACTCAATGAACATGCATAAGTTCTCACAAGCCCATGTCAAGTGTAAGAATAAGTTAGTAAACATGCTAAGCCTACAAGAGTACATCTTTGAGACAAAACTCGGGATCTCATACGCAAAAACAAGCAAACACTCACAATCCACTCACAAAAGAATTTTCACTCAAGAACAAGGGTAAGTGTATCACTCAATTCCAACAAAATCATAAACACGCTTGACATTTGGTATCAATCTAACTCTTAACACAACATACATCAATGACGATAATCAAAAGGTCTTTAATTGGGTTGTAATGGGGCTAGGGACAAGGTATGTCAAATAAGCCAAAACAGGTGTAGTGTCAAAAGCTAGTAAGTACCATAATAAATCACACACAACACCCTATTTTCCCCCCACATAATTTTACTAAGACAAACACTCGACTAGTCGACTGAAATAGGATCACAACAAACACAAACATGCTCTCATAATATATATTTTTTTTCTCTTTTTTTCTCTTTTTTTCTTTTTTTTCCTTTTTTTTCATTTTTTTTTCTTTTTTTTTCGAGAGCTAAATAGAACACAAACAATAAACAATAACAATAACAATGATCCAATAATTTATTACATATGTCGACTATCAAGTACACAAACCCAATTTCAATATTTCCCCCAAAGTACGACCAACAATAAACCCCTCCTTGCACACCTTATTACTCCCTTAAGCACTCTACTAGCCTTTGACAATATGGGTTCAAATTAATGTAAGGCCAATACAAGAAAAAGGTCTAGGCAAGTAATGTGGTATGTCACCGAAAAAATAGGATTAAGCTCAACGGGTTAACTAAATGATCATGTAAATATGGTGTGGTAATATGGGAAAATATATGGTTATTCCTAATTGCCTTTATCATTTTAATCGTCAAATAATGTCATGTGTTTCAAGAAAGACCTCAAACAACTGCTAGCAATGCAAACAATCCGTGGACACTCAAGCAAACGAATAAATTGCAACAAATATGCAATATGGCTCAAAAGCTCACTTGGTGGAAAAACATACTCAATCCCAAGCAAAAATCTCTTTAACGCATCTACTTGTATTCAAAGCATGCAAACTAAATCATCTTGCACATATTCATGTCCTTCTAATCACTTACAACATTCAATAAGTCTACTAGCTTCAACTTACTAGTGTATGTGTGTGCACAAGAACAAAGCATATCACTTCTCAATCAAAAGCGTCAACAACACAAAATTCCTATCAAGCATGGGTGCAAATGCAAACTATTATGAACTCACATGATATACAAACATAAAACAGAATGTCCTATATGAAACAAACGTAGATAACACGAACATAAATGCATAATTTACTACTACTAATATGCAAAGCATGAAATCCTACATGAACAAATAATACAACAACAACTACTAATCCCTCAAACAACCCCCAAACTTAAAATATTCAATGTCCTCATTGAATGGAAGTAAATACAAGGGATAGCAGAAAACATACCTCAGCATCCTAGTCCTCCTCGGATGAATCTGGTGGAGGATATTGCACACGAGCTCCAGAGACTGACCACCTTGCCTGAATACTACAAAACCCACAATTGACAAGAACACAAATTCGTAATAAAAATAAGATTAGAGAAAAAGATTTACCCAATACGAATCAAAGAGGTGAACTTGCAATTAATTCCTCTTTAGAATTGAATTTTAGAGATTTAAATAAAATAGAAGAGGAATTGGATGTGTATGAATAATAATAATAATAATAATAATAATAAATAATAATAATAATAATAATAATAAAGATAATAATAATAATAAAGAAAATAATAATATAATAATATAATAATAATAATAATAATAATAATAATAATAATAATAATAATAATAACAATAATAAATAATAATAAATAATAATAAATAATAATAATAATAATAATAATAATAATAATAATAATAATAAGAAATAAGAATTAGAATAGAAATAGGTTTAGAATTTTTGGAGAAAAGATGGGGGTTTTGGAATTGAAATAGGAAAAGAATTAGAGAGAATGGGGTTATAAATAGAATGGGGGTTAAAAAGAATTTTTTTTTTTTTTATATGTAAGCACGGTAAACAGTAGACAGAACAAGGAGCAGACATGAAAAAAACTTTTTCTGATCTCCTGGAACCAACGCAGCACGCGCGCGTGGAAGGCAGTTTGCCTCTAATACAGACACGCTAATGCAACTTGCGCCTCAGGGGGCAAGCTGCCTCCATTCCAGTTGCGCAGGCGCAAGTTGCGCAACAGGGGCGCAATTTGCCCTGTAACGCAGGTTGCTCCTGCGTGACACACCAAAAATTCGATTTTTTTTTTTTTTTTTTTTTTTTTCAACACTCAAAATTTTTTTTTTTTTCCTATACTAATGCATGGGTTGCCTCCCACGAAGCGCTTCTTTAACGTCAATAGCTTGACGTTACTTCCAAGTTTCCATTAAGGATGATAATAGTTCGCCTAGTCCTCTCTTCGCAATACTTCATCATCATCTCGGCGGCATACTTTCTGCTCCTTCTCCTCGCTTGACCTATTCAAGTAACAACCATGTCCTCTTCCAATGCCTTCATCTGTTGACCCAAAATCTGACAATTTGTAGAACAACACTCGGGCTTCGCTTGAATATAATGGAGGAGGGTAAATGTAAATTGCTGAAGCCTTTGGTTCCTCAACGAGAACTTCCTCCATTGGCTCTAATGCGCTACCTCCATCTTTAAACTCTGAGACAAGTAGAAGACCTGCATCTTTCTCATGATCATCAACCTCTTGGTTCGCACATACCCATTCTTGAAATTTCTGTAGCCCAACAGTGTCTTCTAGATTCGCACATAACAATTCTTGAAATTTGCGTAGCTCATCAGTGTCTGTCTCAAATAGTGCCCTTTCCAAATCATCCACCTCACTAGCTTGATCACATTCCTCACATGGCTTATGAACACTCTCCTCCTCTTGGAATTTGTCTTCTTCAATTAAGCATGCAGTACCTTGCTCCAAGTCATCAATATTTTCTGGAATTGCTTCTGGTATGAATTGTTGATTTTCTTGTTCCAAGACTCTCAAAACTTGAGCAGCTAATGTCCCCATAGATTTGATAAGCTTCTCATTATTCTCTGCAAGCATCCTAATCTCCTTCCTAATCTCCTTCAAATCATCATCTGATTGATAAGTAGGAGTAGGTTGCTGATGTTGAAACTCTTCACTACCAAAGACATATGACATATCTGGAACATCTTGCTGGTACTGTTGAGGATAGTATTGAAAATATGGTTGTTCCTCATAACTGACATATGGATCAACTCCTCCGTAGTAACAATATTGTGAGGGATCATGAACACCCAAACACTGCTCACATGGCTGAGGCTGTTGAATACCACCTTGGTTGCTCCAGCACTGATACGTCTCATGTGCACCCGCACATAGCTCACAAACACTAGCCACCTGCTGAACTCCATAGTAAAAATCCATCTTTCTCTGACAAGTACCTGAAACACCAACTAACTACAAGAATAGATGAGAAAAAGAAATCTGAGTCAGTGAACTCTAACGACCACTATTGACAAGCACATAAACCAAAAATAAAACACCGATGATCCCCGGCAGCGGCGCCAAAAACTTGTTATGCAAAATTCACGCAAGCGCACGTTGTCACAAGTAATATATGATTAAATCAAGTTCGTTCCCACAGAGATCTGGTTATGGTTTTAATTCAGTAAACGCACCTATGCAACAGTGTATGGTTATTATGCACTGCTAAGACAAATAACAAATATGGGATTTAACTATCTAAATTAACTAAAAAACAAATTAACAAAACTACGAATTAACTAACTAACAAGAATTAAAATCTAATTATGTCTGCAAGAAAAACCATGGAATCCTAACTTCATTAAATACTTCGCTTAGATCTGACGCCTTTAATCACTATATGCAATGGTTATGATATCTGATCGGATAACACGAAAAGAGTAAAAGTTACCTCTCGGTATACTAGTACCAATCTACACATACATCCACAAAAGAGATAGAAGATGAATAGGCACCTATTATGTTTAGACCCTATATCTCTATAGAATTTGAAAACATAGAGGTTGAAGCACAAGTTATCCACTTAGATCACATAGGGTAGCATAATATCTCTATTCATGCCACAAATCATGATGATTAACATCAACCTATCCTATGCTAGCATGGCAAGTTCTAAATGTCAAGATCCACTCTCGTTTAGCAAGAGATTAACAAATTAGATGTTAGCTACGCATCTAAATTCAATAAGCACAACCATACGAGGATATCAGATATACATCACACACAGATCTTTAAAGCATCAAGATACTAAAGCTCCATAAATAAATCCGTTAGAATCCCATGACAACGATTAGTTCATAATCGAACCTCTCGTCATCATGGGATCTGATGAAACCATGATAAAAACAAAGTATGAAAAGATACAAATAAATCTAAGTAATTGATATGTAATAATTCTACTCCTAATGATGATAATCTTTATGATACAATTTACAAGGGTTGGATGTGTTTATATAGGCTCTAGACATCTTGCCCAGCAAGAAAATACCAAAACAGAATTATAATAGAATTTCTGCAAGATACGTTTCCTAAACTGATTCTGTTTTTTAAGGGAAATTCGTAGCTGACTTTTCTTCTGTTTTCCAGAGCCGTTCCAGACGTAATTGGGCTTCTGGACCACCTTAGAATGATAGAGAATCTCGTTATGTTCGCGTGGACTGCTTACGGGCTGAAAACAGACTTATAGAACTCAAGATATGGCCCAAACAATGAATCTCACGCGTGCAGCCCAATAAATCCGAATTTAAATAAATTAAATCTCCAAAAACGACAAAAACATCCACCATAATCAACATCCTTGTAAATCTGCACAACTAAACAAAACACATCAAAACTACAAGAAACTTGAGCCCAAGACAATCAATTTAAGCCGATTTAGAATGTTCCAAGTGGATATAAATCCACTTATCATGTTCGAACTAGAAGATCAATTCAAAATGAATGCTTGTATAGTTGCTTTCTCTCAAAGAATGAACCTAAGAAGGTTGAAGAAGCCTTACAGGATCCTGATTGGGTAATTGCAATGCAGGAGGAGTTAAATGAGTTTGAGAGAAACAAAGTATGGAAACTGGTACCAAGACCTAAAGATAGATCTATTGTTGGTGCAAGATGGGTTTTCAGAAACAAGCTAGATGAATCTGGTATGATTGTAAGAAACAAAGCAAGACTGGTGGCCAAGGGTTATTCTCAGGAAGAAGGCATTGATTATGATGAGACCTTTGCACCTGTAGCAAGATTGGAAGCAATTAGAATGTTTCTTGCATTTGCAGCTCATTCAAAATTCAAGGTATACCAGATGGATGTAAAGAGTGCTTTTTTAAATGGCAAACTTGATGAGGAAGTGTATGTGGAACAGCCACCTGGATTTGTTGATCCAAAGTTTCCAAATCATGTCTACAAACTTGACAAGGCACTCTATGGACTAAAGCAGGCACCAAGAGCATGGTATGAAACTTTGTCTAAATTTCTTCTTGAAAATGGCTTCACAAGAGGTACAATTGACAAAACTCTATTCTTTAGAAAGATAAAAGGTGAATTGCTTTTAGTTCAAGTTTATGTTGATGATATTATTTTTGGTTCTACTAATGAAAAGTTGTGTGCTAAGTTTAGCAAGCTTATGCAGTCTAAGTATCAGATGAGCATGATGGGTGAATTAAATTATTTCTTAGGCTTGCAGGTCAAACAGACTGAGACTGGTATTTTCATTAATCAGTCAAAGTATATCAAAGATCTTTTAAGAAGGTTTGACTTTCAAGACTGTGCAGTTGCAAAAACACCCATGGCAACAGCCACTAAACTAGACTTTGATCCTAAAGGGAAGAGTGTGGATAATACTATTTATAGAGGCATGATAGGCTCATTGTTATATCTAACTGCAAGTAGGCCAGATATAATGTTTTCTACCTGTTTATGTGCTAGATTCCAAAGTGATCCTAAGGAATCTCATTTAATTGCTGTGAAGAGAATTTTTAGATATCTCAAAGGAACTCCAAATCTTGGTTTGTGGTACCCTAGAGAATCTGACTTCTTCCTAATTGGCTATTCAGACTCTGATTATGTTGTGCACGGCTACTTTGGATAAGAAATCAGTTGATGGATTATGGTATGACACTTAGTAATATTCCTATGTTTTGTGATAATACTAGTGCTATTAAAATTGCAGAAAATCCAGTTCAACATTCAAGGACTAAGCACATTGATGTCAGGTATCATTTTATTAGAGAACATATTGAGAATGGTACTGTGGAACTTCATTTTGTTCCTACTGACAAACAGCTTGCAGATATTCTAACTAAACCACTTGATGAGACTACATTCAGTAGACTAGTAAGTGAGTTAGGAATGTTAAATTTTTAGATCTTTAACATCTGCAAAAGTAGCAAGGTATGTTGTTCTTAGCTTATAGACTTGATATTCTTGTCAGGATCTATATTTGATTGTTAAAAACTTTAGCTATAACACTTTGCCTTGATAAATTTCAGTATGATAGACTTGTTAATAATCATCAGGATTAGATTTGTTATCAGGATGCTGACGTCATCAGTATTGTGTCAGTATCAGGATTATGAAAATTGTTTCAGATCCTGACGTTTATTTTGTGTAGTAATCTAATTCTATGATGTGTTAAGTCTATACCAGCAAGTTTTAATATTTGCATACTGATAATTTATACATCATTCAGTAATCAAAAGACAAGTAGATAACAAGAAATAGTATTTTCATTAATTGAAATCATTACATGGAAATGAAATACAACATCTTTTTGTCTAATTTCTACTGATAATTCTATACTTGTCTATTGCTATGAATTCTGAGGTACAGGACAAGGAGCATCTCAAAAAATCCATCAGGGGATTAAACAGCCTCGTTTGCTCTTGGATTCCTTGTCTGGGCGACTTAAATGAGAGCAGCTAACTTAAATGAATAGCATCTCCATCAAGATCAACCTCAGACTCTCGGCCAAATTCTTCATCCTCAAGTTTTGAGGAGGTTAGGGGAAGATTGTATCCAACAGATGGATGTTCTAGGAGAAACCTCTGGATATTATCGAAAACCAATCCATTCATGATTAGTTCGATGAGAAGAGTCGTCTGTTCAAAGAGATGATCAAGAACAGGATGTTCATCGACCGAGAAAGATCTAAAGAATGGGTTTGAATGGAATTTTGGTTTGAGGAGCATTGTTGAGAAGAAAAGAGATTGAAAGGTTTATGGAGAATTGCATAAGGCGTCTGTTTCTTTTAAAGAAAGACGTGAGAAGCTGAACAGTCACTTGGAAGTTTTAATGTAGTCAAACGCTAACTATTGCATGTGACTGTATTTCTTGTTTTCAAGAAATATTGAAAATATCTAACCAATTGATTGTTGTTCAGATTAATTGTTTATTTCTTTTTCAGATAAAAGAAAAATGCCACGTGGAAACTCCATATTAAGTCTCTGATGATATTGATCAGGATTTCATGTGTGACCATCAGGATTTGAGAACTATTATATTTTTAAATCACATTGTGTTTTGTGATTATTTTGATGAGAGGTCAACAGGAAAAGAAAACTGATCAGTATTGATTATTTATACCCTGATTTATTTCATGAAAATCAATTTTGGATTTTATTTTCCAAAAATCGTGGGTAACCGCACTTTTCAGGGACTGACACCTGTCAATCTACGTGTCAACGTGGGATAGTGGTCTGAAAGATTTGTGAAATATATTTGTTTTGAAACTCTAATCGTGTAATTGCTTTCTCCAATTTTACATTCTCTAAAGCAAAAATCACTCTTGAGTTTTCAAAATCGCTAATCCATTTCAAGAATTTTTCAAGTTCTTTTCAGATCAAAAATGGCAGCTCAAAGAAGATTACCTAAATCAGTAGCCTTCAAGTTTGGTGACTTCGATTTTATGACAAACAATCATGTAGCAGCTATCACCAACAAGGAAGGAGTGTCATCTGATTTTCATCCAATCATGGACTTTCTGGTGTATGGACCATTAAGTTATGCATTGACAACATCTCCACAAATTAATCAAGTAGCTGTTTCACAAGCTTGGGAGAATGCTGAGGTAATTGATTCTACTCAGAGTCAATCAGGTAAGATTGTTTTACATTTAGGACAAGATTCATTTGACATTACTGAATCTGTTGTTAATTCAGTACTTTGCTTACCTGTTACTGATAATTATGCAAGTGAACCATCTGATGATAATATAAGAACTATGTTGTCTGAATTAGGTTATAGTGGACCTCTAGACAACATGAGCCAGTTGAATAGGTCTTTTCTTAGAAAAGAATGGTCTTTTTACTTTGATCAAATTGATAAATGTTTTACTGGTAAATGTAGTTCTTTTCAGCAAATTACTTCTGTTACATCACATATTGCTTATAGTTTGCTTTATGACAGAGTAATTAACATTGGTCATATTATCTTAAGTCAGATGAGTATTAAACTTGGGTTAAGAGATCAAAATAGGAAAATGGTTTATTATCATAGATTTATGCAAATATTTATTAACCATTTTATTCCTGATGTTGAAGCTAGATTTGGTAGGGAACATTGTGTTTCTTCTTATGAACAGCAAAAGAGAATTTTCTCTGACATTACAAAGAAGGACAATGAAAAGAATCTAGATGAAATACCTGCAATTCATTATCCACATCATTTTCAGGTAATTCTTAAAACTCATCTTCCTACTCTCTACAATTCTTCTTTCTTTTGTGGTGAAATGGCTCAGGAATCTCATTTGGAGGAGAACCCACCTGTGTCTACCCAAGTAGCACAAAACATTATAGTCTCTGAAACAATTCAAGAACCAAATTTTAATCCATAGCCTATTGTTTCAAAGAAACCAACCTCTGGTGTTTCTCAAAAGACATCAGTTGTAAGGAAGAGAAGATTTGTTGTGTCAAGTAGTAGTAATTCTAGTGAAGATGATGATGATATAACTCTTGCTGAGAGTGCAGAATTGAAGGCTGCAATTCAACTTTCTCTGTTAGCACAAAGAGATGAAAAACCTAGTCACAGCCAGGCTGCAGTCTCCCAAAAGGCTGTAGTTCTTAAAAAGGGAAAACAGTTACTGGATACTGTCTCTCAAAAGACTGTGTCTATTGAACAAAGATCTCATCCCAAGTTCACTTCTGTGTCTACACCTCTTGAGTCTTCTCAGGATAAATCTTTTGCTCACTATACCAGGAAAACAAGGAGAAAGATTCAATTGTCACCTACACACACAGAGTCTAGTCCAAGTAATATCATGCAGGTCTCTACAAATGAAGCTACAATCAAGTCAGCAAATGACCATAGAGATCTGGATATTGATTCTTCATGGGAAACTACATTATCATACAGACTGGCAATGGGACTAATTTCTCTCAAAGTGAAGTTGTCAAGGCCTGTTCTAGATTTTCTGGTTGAAAGAGTACCAAAACTTTTATTTCCAAATGAATATGGACTTCTACATCAAAGACTTGACTTAATGAAGATGTATTTCTATGTATCTGTCAGAAGACAATTAGTCAAAAATTTGGACTCTCAAAGCATGTTGCACTTCAATCACTTCATGCATATTTATTTGACAAGGATGTCATTATTGAAGATGCTTCAGCTCAAGGTGAACAACTGGAGGAAGTAGATAGAGGAATGCCGTCAACAGAAGATACTATTGCACCAGTGGTGAACAGTAGGAAAGATCAGATCACAGTCACTGCAACACAAGAACCATCTAGTCAGAGGAAGGATGACTCATGAGCTGTGATATCTGATGTTGAAAGGACTTCTGTGATGACTGAGAATGCAAGTGAGATACCCTATGATATGGGAGGAATGACTTTGGTTGATTTTTCTGAAGATCAAACAAATTTTGTTCAGTCAGAGTCTATCCACCTTGAGGGTGAGTCTCAGTAAACAACACTTAAAGACGGTGATGTACTAACTATGGTGTCTAATGAAGTATTACTGAAGACATCAGAGTCTAGTAAAGAACCTGAAAGTGGTATACTGGAGCCTGTAGTTTCTGAAAGGAAAGAAGATGATTGTAAGGGTTCAGAGACTATAGCAGCTCACTCCTTGGAGAAAACCTCAAGCCACATGCCAAATGAGGAACCCTCTCTCCATGTGAGTTCAGGTATAAAAACTTCTTCTAAACCCTATTTTTCTGTAGGTCATGAGAGCACTTATCTAAATTTGAGTGATACACTTGAAAAGATGGACTTAGATCCATAATTTGAGCGGCTGGCTCCTGACCAGGCAAAAGGTGAGGTAGAAAGAGTGTTGACTTTAGTAAGTCTAAGTGAGAATGAGGGTGTGGATGATCAACTCCATAGTGAGGAAGAGAAAATTAGGAAACCATCATTTGATTTCTGGGATCAGGTTTTTCCTGAATCTTGGTCTGAAAATTTGGATATGGATGCTGGTACTTATTCATTCATCAAAATGTATCAGAAGAATGACCTAGCACATCATAATGCAAAGCCAGAAGTTAAAGCTCAGAAGCAAAAGGAGAGGCTTGCAGGAATCATTAACAGAAGAGGTGCCAGGATAAAGCAATCTCTTGATACATATGTACCAGATGAAGTTCCTAATGATCCTAGTGTTCCTTTGTATGTACTTCCAATATCAGCTAGAATTGAGACATCTACAGTCTCTGATCACTCTAAGGAGGAGTCAGGATTTGAAGATGTTAGTACACAGAATACTGGTGAAGGAGATGATGATCATGTTTCAGTTCCAGAACAGAAAGATGAAGATGTTGATACTTCTAATCAGGTTTTATTACTTGAACATCATACAACTCAAGCAACTTCTTCTACAAGACTTGAAGATACAGTTCTTTCTGATTCTGATACTGAAGATACTAGAAGCACTTCCAATATTGAAGTTCATTCTGATGTTTTGAAAGATATTCAGAATTCTCAAATTGCTATGCAAACAAGACTTCAATCACTTGAAGATAACCAAGTCACAATTATGGAAAATCAAGCAGTTCTGATGAATCTCATTTGTTCTGTTTCTGAATCTCTTGGAATTAATGTTGCTGATGTCAAAAAGGGGGAGATAAAGATAATTCAAAGACAACAACAACAATACCACCAGACTGAGGGAGATAAAGCTGGGGGAGATAAAGAGCAGAAAGAGCAGACAAAGGGAAGTAAAAAAGAAGAACCAGGAGTGACAGTGGTAAATCTTAGCTAGGAAGTGGTAAAAGAAGAGCAGCATTAATAGTTAAAATTCTTTCTTCTAAGTACTAGATAAATGTCTACATCTGGGAAGGAGGTACTTAACTTCATAATTCTACATTCATAAATTCTATTCTGGTTGTATTGTTATATGTTTTGACATCCACAACTTAGATTTATGCTTCAGATTTTAAAGCATAAATAGGGGGAGATTGTTAGGAAAAATTCATAAGTTGTGATGTTAAGAATAGAATTTACACATTGTACTTCTTGTAATCCTGATCTTATAAAGGATTTAGCACTTTATATAGGATTTATGTATAAGATAGTTATCTGTACAGTTTAGTCAGGAATGAACAGTGTATCGGAGACTACATGTCAGGAACAAAGGGCAAATCCTGATGACGGTCTAATACTGATGATGATCAGATACTGATGCAAGATGAAATCCTGATATCAGTCATGTTACTGATGATGTCATTATGGATGCTACAGAAACTGGCAAGTGCTATAAAACAGGATCGTTGTTTGAAGAACAAGCAAGAAGATATTATGAAGGGAAGAGTTTTCTATTGATGGAAACTATCGACTAGAAGACAGAACATTGTCATGAATAGATTATACCTTTCTGTTATTAGTTGATAGGTAGCATTATAAATACTCTCTCAATGTCATTGTAAAAAGTGCGAATGTGCGTAGCTCTGTATAAGGTTTGTATTCGAGAGTTCGAAACAAACAGAGAGAGATTTGTATTGTCAGCAGCTGCTAAAGGTATTGTACACCTTTGGTAGAGTTTGTATTTGATCTTATTAATACAAACAAGAGTTTGATTCATTCGTTTATTCTTGTTCATATAATCAAGCAAAAATCAGACACGATTATATAACTTGTATTCAACCCCCCCTTCTACAAGTTATTCGAGTTAACATATTAAGTTTATTTGTATTTGTTAAATGGGAATTTGGTTTCGGTTGAATTACATGTGGATACTCCGATTTACGAATACTTCATGCCGAAATTTTCTAAAATTCCCCTGTATCAAAGTCTATTTTATTATAAAAAAAAAGAGCATATTTTTAGTATTGGGAAGTCGGGGCGTTACAGACATAACATTTTACAATGATCAGTCGCATGTTATGCTCCCCACCTCTTGTTCTCTACATGTAGAAGGAAGAACCGATGGATTTACTTGTCTACCGCCCTCTGGAACTCCCTCGGCCAACGGTTGGGCCATTTGCTGGACGGAGCCACTGGGTCACTTACGCGGCTCCTAGTTCAAATAACATCCATGAATCTGAAACGTAAAGTTCGTCCCTCTTTTCCCAAGTATAATACTTGTTGATAAGACTCCACAAAGTAGTCGTATCTAGTTGAAAAGGAAAATTCACCAATATTTCCCAAGCTATTGCTTGTTAATGGATATAAACTTGTTCCATCAATCTTACCCGTCGAGTGTTGAGAAGGTAACCAAAAAGACTCATATTGATGTTTAAAAGAATCAAGATGTGAGTGACAAGAATAGTTTCAAAAGGTTTATGACCGGGAAGTCAACAAGATAAATAACATTTCTCAAGTAAGGAACCCTTATAATTTGCAAGTTAGATTTGAATGAGGAATGGAATTTTGAGAACCTTTCTTGATAGTAGTATTAATAACAAGACTCCGAAATAATTTACATAATATTCGAAGGTCGAAGATAATATTTGAATGAAGTAAATCATTTTTTAAACGAGTTAGAAGAACTAAATAAATATTTCAAAGAATATTTATTAAGTCATAAATATTGAAGGAATAATCTTAATATAAAATATTACTCGGAATAATCCTCGAATAAATATTCACAAATAATATTCATTGAATAATTAATGAATATTTAAATTAATAATACTTATCAAATAAATAAAACTCGAATGAATATTCGAAATAATATTTAATGATCAAATGAATATTTGAAATAATATTCAATGAATAAATTCCAAAGGAATATTCGAGATAATATTCGATAAGTGGATCAACTTTAAATGAATATTAGAAATAATATTCATTGACTACATAAAGTGCAAATGAATATTTGAAATATTATTTATTGAATAAATAATGGAGAAATATTTACTTAAATATTCTCTCCGGAATAATCAAGATATATCAAGAAATACTGATTCCCGGTCTATATTGGAAGAATGAGACTCAAATGCCCTTTTTCTAAGGGTCTTAGCAATATCCGGCTTATAACTGATACGTTATCTATCTAGCTTATAAGCTAACGATAAATTAGGAAACAAGTATAATAATATAACTTGAAAGTAGTCATGCATGCTATGGCATATGTATCAGAAAACAACAGATATATATATTATCACGACAACAGTTCCAAAGTATTGGAAACTTGCCTGGTAATCATGTAGGGCCGTAGGGGTAGTGTGTCTCGGGTCAATCCGGTGATCTATCAATAGTTACAATATTCGAGGTTAATTACTTTACACTTCGAAAGGCTAAGTATGCACTTTACTTATGCTAAAACACGTTTTCAAATTAGCTCGTTATGCACCCTTTTAGTGTACTCTTCTTATCACCGATATGATCCCGCACTTGCTCGTTATTAAGGCATGTCATTACACTTACAATTGGAATATACTCAAGTCGTATAAGTTCTAAGGTCGGTCGTTTACGAACCAAGATTATACCTCAAGTTTTATCGCCCGTTTTCTAAGTGAGTTACCAAAGTTATAACCAAGTGTACTTTTAAAGGGGTTCATTCGCACTTAACCTCGATTCGAACATTTTTATAAATTGAAAAATGATCCGTTTGACATGAGGTCCTCTCCCACACCTTCCTTATGATTCCTAACATTTAACTACCAAGATTCACTACTTAATTAATCACGTTAAAGGGGTTCAATTTCAGTTACAAACCCGCACTTACGGTTTCGAACCACTTTTACGATTTTGACCATACTCCTAAACCGTAAGTCCGTTTGCTTCGATTCTTGTGCCAAAACGATCTATGACTCCAGATCTAAAAGGGTATGTCATATACTTGTCACGGTCAGGGACCTATAGCTACTGTGATGCACGAATTCTTAAGGTCTAGCGAAAATCGGGCATTACGACGGCTATGTTTACACGCTTTCCAAAATTTTACATTATGATCAATCATCAACCAAGTCACACCGGACATACCAACATCTTACAATTCCATAAACATCTCATTCTACCAACATGTTCATCATCATAATCACCATATTACTTAGATCAACTAAACTATCTATATAATCATGCTCACATGCTTGCAATAATCATTATAATCATAATTAACAAATCTCAAAACGACCAAGAACGTCATAAATCTCAAAATTAGATCTAGGGTTCTTAAGAGATTTATCTTCCTTGGAGTGTGTGCTATCCTTAATGAACCTTGTATGATCCTTAGAACTCCTTAACAACCTTAAACTACAAGAAACATCAAGAATATACTTAGAGATTTTTGGAATTGCTATACCCCAGCTGAAAGAACATGAAAAATGAGGGCCTTACCGAGCTTTTCTGAACAAGACTTCTGAAGGAGAGTTGTAGAGAATCTTAATACCTTTCCAAAAAGCTAAAGAACACCAAATTTCATTGAGAAATTAAGGAGATATGGACGTTTGAAAATCGTCACGGAAACTGTCAAGAATCTGGACAGTTCGGTTTCTTCACTTGGGGAGGATATTTGAATAGGCTATACTCATTATATTGCCATTAAATTTTGAGTGATTGTTTCCCATGGAGTGGAGAAGCTATGGTTAAAATCTGGTGATTTTTAAAGCTCTAGATCTTGAGATATGAATTTTTCTTTCATGGTGGTTCTTGCTGGGCAGTTTGAAGAAAATGGAGAGAGATGGAGTTGCTTGGCTTTTCTTTTAGTTTAATCTCATCTAATCTTGTATTATTGCTAGTCTAAGAAAATATCAAGGCCATAAAGCTAATTTAATAAAGGTATGAGGTCATGGATGATGTTTTTGGAGTGGACAAGTGTTGAGTTTGTGTGGTTGGATGAGAAGATTATGCTAAGTACTTGGCTTGTTCTCTAAGTGTGCTAGTTACTCTTGTAACTACTTAGTTACTTGGTCATATCCACTTGCACATGCATGCATCTTGATCCTCTGCTTGTTCTTTGTTCGGTTATTGCTCAATTTCATTGATCGTTCGGAGGAATATCTTAATTGTTTCTAGTTAGGGTTTTACCGGAAACCTTCTTACTAATAATACTACCATTCTCAATCCTCCTTTATAATTCTTGGATTTAAATTCATTAAATAAATCCTTAAGTCTTTCAGTGTCCAGGGAAATCTCGGAGAAAATAAAAGTGCTATTTTTCTGAATCCGATATCGTTTACATACACTTATCTCACCCCTAGATCATGAATACGAACTCAGAAATCCATCCTGAATACTTCTATATAGCGTCGTCTAATAATATTCTCATTTCCATCAAAAATACTATTCATTCTTTATTCTCTTTTTATTCCTTATACTTATAAAAAATGTCCCCATTCTCTTTCGAGCGTTCCTTAACCCTTTCACGGAACTACTGGACTAATAACAGATATCGATTTGGATGACATAAGAATAACCTTCCTCTTTGGAATTACTATATCTTACTTCCCTAGGAGACAGATTATTCTAATCTATGTTTTCAACCAATAGCATTCTTCATGGCATATAAACGTTCGAATCCGGATCCATTAAATATTCGTTCTTTAAAACCACTACTACATCGCAGTCGTAACCACTATTCAGTTCTACATTAATATGTAATAAAAGTTTTTAATTCTACCAAAAATCGGGGTTCTTACATTGTGTATCTCATAAGTGTTACACTCATATACGTTCTAAGTGTATCACTCCACACCTATAGCAGTACATATAGTCACACATATTCAAAGTAAGTGTTTCACTCCTCACTTAGAATATATATTTTTCACTTTCCTCACTTGTGTTTAATTATATTTTCTTCACAGCACTAACACTTGCTTGTACTGATTAAACAATCATTTGTGTACTTGCAAAAATATAAGATCACCATAGCTCCTTCATGAGAAGTCATTGGTGGTGCAATGGGGTTTCGTGAATCCCCGTCCTCTATTGAATCTATCAAAATATTTGATTTTAATAACTGAATTGCTTCAGAGATAGACTCAATGAGTTGCTGACTATTTCAAGATGATCAATTCCATTTATGAATCCAGATATGTTCCATCTGGGGAGGTAGACAAGGATCTAGATTTAGCATTTGATCCAAGTTTCCTCCGGATGCTTGTGAAGGTACTTGATTCATGTCAGAATCATCAATCATTCTTTATTTCTTTCTTAAAATGAAAGTTTAGAATAATTGCAACTGTGAATTCATAAATATTTATAGTATATACATATTTACAGGGTTACAGACATGGCAAAACATAATGAAAACATATTTTCAAGAGTTTGAATTTAGTAGATAAATTCACAAGTGTTTCAATTAATAAACACTTGTCATTTTATTTAAGATCAACAAGGAGTGTAAAATGGAACCTAATCTGGAGTGCTATTTAACATTCCTAGTTCACCAATGAACTTGGTATGAGTTGCCTCATCAAGTGGTTTTGTAAAAACATTTGTTATTTGATCTTCTGTAGGGACAAAATGTAATTCCACAGTACCATTCATTACATGCTCTCGAATAAAATGATACATGATATCTATGTGCTTTGTCCTCGTGTGCTGAATAGGGTTGTTGGAGATTGCTATGGCACTTGTATTATCACAAAATATTGGAATTTGTATAGCCAATTAAGTTAAAGCCGGATTCTTTAGGGTACCATATACCTAGATTAGGTGTACCCTTAAGATATCTCAAGATTCGTTTTACCGCAACGTGGTGTAAATCTCTAGGATCCGCTTGGAACCTTGCACATAAGCATGTTGCATACATAATGCCTGGTCTACTTGCAGTGAGAAAAAGAAGTGAGCCAATCATACCTCTATAGCTGGTGATATCTACCTTTATTGAGTTTTTACAATCACTGATAGAGTATATATTTATATGTATTTTTTTATGATTTTTATTCCCATCTTAATTATAATTTGCATTTAGTTGGATCTTTATTAATTAGTTTATAATATTTTATTGTAGGAAGCATGGAATTCTAAATTGGAAAGGATTGGAGCTAAATTACAATTAAATTTGTATTAATTGGGTCGCACGCGCATGACTCATTATTTGGGCTGTATCTTGAGTTCTGTACATCGGATTTCGGCGATTAAGTAGCTCACGCGAAGATAACGAGATTTTCTTCCATTCTAGGCAGACCCAGATACCAAATTACACTTGGAGCAGCCCAAGATCATATGGGAAAAGTCAACTACAAATTTTGACTTTAGAAACCTATTCAATTTTGGAAAGCCATGTATTATTCTGATAGAGATTAAAAATACTCTTGGTATTAGATAATAATTATTAGACATATCACACACGTATCCATAGCCACCGAGAGGAGAAGCCAAGATGAGGAGAGGGAGGACTTTATGCTTGGAGATTTAGACATCAACAACATAGGATAATTCTTCTTTCCCTATACTTTGTATTGTATTTTAATCTCTTCATGTATCTTACGATTTTTATTATGGTTATGGTTGGCTAGATCTTTATTGTTGGATGGTTGTTTTGAAGCCCTAAACCTTATGACAATTATACAGTTTTGATCCTTATTCCTTTGGGATCAGGAGATTTGGTCAAATCTTTAGACGTTCATCATTGCAAATTAAAATGAGTTATTTTTCTTAAAATACTTTGAAGTTACTTATGACTGGGCTGATCTATTATCAGTGAGTCGAAGGTACTTTGGAGTAAAGGTTTTTGAAAGGATTTAAGTATTAAAATGTTTTACAAATTTAAAAAGGGTTTTCTAAACCTTAATGTTTTCAGAATGTATTTTTATAAAATGTAAGGAACTCTGTCACAATGGTTTCTACGGATTCCTGATGATTGGAGAGGTGTGAGCGAACGGGTAATGCCGGTTCCGCCTGTTTGTGTATATTGTGGTGTAGTTCTGGTTTGTCAAGTCCGGAACCTTTATAGGCCAATGTGTTGCCACTTGGGAACCCAAGTTATCATAATGAAAGGATTAATGTCTAGAGGGACTTCATGTCCGTTATGGGGACTTTATGGGCTGATCACCCGTATTGTCTGTTGTGTGAAAACCTCCAATCACTTTTATAAAATGTTTTATTTATAAGACTATGAAATGAAATTGGTTTACTATTGGAAATGTCAGTTGCTTTACACATATTTCATTATCAACTGTTGCTTTACCTTTCAATTGATATCCTGTTGTTACCAAGTGCCAGTATTATTCTATTGCTTCCACTCATATCATTCTACCATCTCGTTTTTTGGGCTTGCTAGCGGCCCAACAAGTGGTATCAGAGCTTCAGGTTATAACGATAAAAAAAAAACAATCTCAATGGGCTCGAGAATGGATCCAAGAAGAGGCAGATGGGCTATCCCAGGATAGGCTTAAGGAGGAGCACGTGGGCTTTCCAATATGGGCCTAGGGGGAGCCAAATAGCCAGATGAATTTCTGCTATGGGTCAAGGGGGAGCCAGATCACACAGAAGGAGGCAGATTCGACAGGTGTCGAGCGCGATGTGTGAAGGGGGAGATTGTTGGGAGTTGTCCCACATCGTTTGTGGGAAGGGCGGATTGCTAGTTAATAAGCAGCCAGTTCACTCCATTAGTATGAGGCCTTTTGGGAAGTGCCCAAAAACAAATCCGTGCGGGCTGGGCCCAAAGCGGACAATATCATACTATTGTGGAGTTAAGGCATGCTTAGCAAGCCTGTTAGGAATAATTCATAAGTTGTGATGTTAAGAATAGAATTTACACATTATACTTCTTGTAATCCTGATCTTATAAAGGATTTAGCACTGTATATAGGTTTTATGTGTAAAACAGTTATCTGTATAGTTTAATCAGGAATGAACAGTGTATCGGAGACTACATGTCAGGAACAGAGAGCAAATCCTGATGACGGTCCAATACTGATGGTTGATCAGATACTGATGCAGTGTGCAGATCCTGATATCAGTCGTGTTACTGATGATGTCATTATGGATGCTACAGAAACTGGCAAGTGCTATAAAACAGGATCGTTGTTTGAAGAACAAGCAAGAAGATATTATGAAGGAAAGAGTTTTCTATTGAAGGAAACTATCGACTAGAAGGCAGAACATTGTCATGTATAGATTATATCTTTCTGTTATTAGTTGATAGGTAGCATTATAAATACTCTCTCAATATCATTGTAAAGAGTGTGAGGCGTGAGACGAAATTGTGAGTTCGTGTGCGTAGCTCTGTATAAGGTTTGTATTCGAGAAGTTCGAAACAAACAGAGAGATATTTGTATTGTCAGCAGCTGCTAAAGGTATTGTACACCTTTGGTAGAGTTTGTATTTGATCTTATTAATACAAACAAGAGTTTGATTCATTCGTTTATTCTTGTTTTTATAATCAAGCAAAAATCAGACAGGATTATATAACTTGTATTCAACCCCCCCCCCCCCCCCCCTTCTACAAGTTATTCGAGTTAACAATTGGTATCAGAGCAGGTTGATTTCGAATAATCATAAAGATCTGCAATCATGTCTGGTTACAAGGATGGGAATACTAAGATTCCTATGCTCAAGAGAAACGAATATACTCTATGGGAAGTAAAGATGTTGCATCATCTGGAAGCAACAGATCCTGATTATCTTGACAGAATCAGAGATGGACCTTTTGTTCCAACAAAGGTCGTTGGACAAGCAACTGTTGATGGTAAGGTTGTTCCAGAACATACAGCAGAGAAGCCAAAATCTGAATGGTCAGATAAGGACAAGGAGAGTGTTCTTAAAGATGCTAAAGTGAGAAACATATTATTCAATAGTCTTGATTCTGTTCTCACTAATTATGTTCTCTCTTGTAAAACTGCTAAGGATATATGGGACAATCTTAAGGTTCACTGTGAAGGAACTAAGCCTGTCAGGAAGAATATGAGGACATTACTTATACAACAGTATGAGTACTTTGAATCCAAGTCTGGTGAGTCACTTACTGATACCTTTGATAGGTTTACAAAACTCATCAATGAGATGGCCATTCATGGTAAATATTATGACTTGGAGGATATGAATACAAAGTTCATGAAAGATTTGCCTGATTTCTACAATGAGAAGATATCTGCGATTGAGGAAGCTAATGATCTGGATGAGATTTCATTAGAGGTAGTCTATGGAAAATTGAGAGCTTATGAACTTGACAAGCAGCAGAAGAAGAGCAGGAGTGAAGGAAAGATGAAGACTATTGCACTTACTGCTCAATCTGAAGTAAAGAAGCTTCCTGAAGAACAGCGTGAAGAGATTGCTGTAAAGAATTCGAGGAAGAAGAAAAGCAAAGAAAGTTCTGAGTCAGAGACTACTGATATGGACTCTGACAACAATGATTCTGAATCTGAGATGCAAGAACTCTTTGCTATGTTTGCTAAAGCCTTCAAGAAAGGCAGATTCAACAGGAGAAGATTTAGCAAAGGACCTTTTCAAAAGAAGGAGGAGAAGAAGAGTGACAAGAGCAAAAGTACAATTGTCAAGCTTGATAAGGCCAAGATCAAGTGCTTTAACTGCAGCGAGCTTGGACACTTTGCTAGTGAGTGTAAGAAGCCTAGGAATTCAGGAAAGGGTAATGCACTTATGGTCACACAGAAGGATTGGGCTGATTCCAGTGACTCTGAAGATGAATTGGATTATGAAAACATTGCATTGATGGCCAATAGTTCAGACAAACCTGGATCTCCAAAGAAAACTTCTCCATCCTCTGTTAAGGTATCACTTCACTCTCTTGATTCATTTGATAGCTTAAATTCTGATGAAATTAGATCTATCCATGCTGAGTTTAAGAATCTTATGACTAATTTTAAAATTCTTACTTGTGAAAGAGATGAACTTAAGGTTAAGAATGATAAATTAGTTGATAGAAATAATTTTCTTGAATCTGAATTAATTCAAATGGAAGAATACAAGTTGAGTTCTGATAAAGCTAAGCATGATTATAGTGTAATTCTTGAGGCTTATGACTATGTCAGAAAAGAACTAGAAGAAGAGAGAGATGTGATTAAGACCATTAACAATTCCAGTAAGAAGACAATAGAAATCTTTGAGAGTGGAATTCGTGGTAAGGTTAACGGTTTAGGTTTTGATAAGGCTAGACAAGAAGAAAAAGTAGCTATTGTCAATAATGATAGTAAGGTAGAAGCTAACACATCTAAATCTGAAGGTAAGAAAATTGTTTCTGAACCTAATCATGTTAAATTTGTTGATTCAAAAGGTACCCCTGTTGTACACAAGAGAATTAACAATAGTTATTCAGATGAGAAAGTGTTAGAGAAACCTAAGAATGTAAACATAGGGTTTCTGTCTAAGTCTCAGTTGAAACAGAGATTAGATGGTCTTTCAGAGTCTAGCAAGATCAAGAGAAATAGGAATGGAAAAGAAGGTATTAACAAAGAGAATAATTACAAGAATGTACCTGATGCACCTAGGAAAAAATGCTATAAGTGTGGAAATCATAATCATTTGGCCCTAGACTGCAATCAAAAACCTTCTCGGAAAACTGAGTCCAGATTCCCCAAGACTCAGAAAATTCAATACCAACCACAAAAAGCTTGTTATCATTGTGGTAGTTTACTTCATTCCATTTACATGTGTAGAGAATATCATGAACTGTATTATGACTATTATTCTTTGAAATCTGAAACTCCTAGTCACAAACAGTTTGTGAGATCAGAGTCTAAAGTTGACTCTGCAACAGGTAAAATAAAGGCAAAATCTTCAAAATCTGTTGTCTCTAAATCTAGTAAGAAAGGATCCAATCAAAGTTGGGTCCTAAAAAATTCTAACTAGTTACTTTTTGTTTGCAGGGCACAGGAAAGAAGCATTCAATTATGGACAGTGGATGCTCTGGACACATGACTGGAAAGAAGTCCCTGCTTACAAAGTTTGAGAGGAAAGCTGGCCCAGTAATATCTTTTGGAGATGGCAACAAAGGAGAAACTCTGGGATATGGCTCAATTATTTTGGGGAATGTCATCATAGAAAATGTAGCACTGGTTGAAGGCTTGAAACATACTCTTTTAAGCATAAGTCAACTGGGTGATAAAGGTTACAAATCAATCTTTGACAGAGAAGGATGCAAAGTCTTGAATATGCAGAATGGAGACATTGTTCTAACTGGTCAAAGGCATGGTAACATATATGAAGCCAGCTTAAGTGATACATCTAAAGGAATTGTTAGATGTCTCTACAGCAAAGCAACAAATGATGAAAGCTGGAATTGGCACAAGAAGCTCTCACATCTTAATTTCAAGAAGCTTAATCAACTTGTTAAATACAATTTGGTGAGAGGCCTACCTCAGGCGAATTTTGTGCAAAATGGACTTTGTGATGCATGTCAGTTTGGAAAGCAAAGAAGAACCACTTTCAAGAGCAAGACTGAAAATTCAATTACTGAACCATTTCACATGCTACATCTTGATCTGTTTGGTCCAGTAAACATTATGTCTATCAGCAAGAAAAGATATGCTCTAGTTATGGTGGATGATTTCACAAGGTTTACATGGGTGTTCTTTCTACACAAGAAGGATGAAGCTCCTCAGCAAATCATTGAACTCATCAAGAATATTCATAATAACTCTGAGTACAAAGTCAAAGTACTTAGGAGTGACAATGGTACAGAATTCAAGAATTCTACAATGGAGGGGTTTTGTGCAGACAATGGAATTACTCAACAGTTTTCTGCACCTGGTACACCTCAACAAAATGGTGTAGTGGAAAGAAAGAACAGGACTCTCATAGAGGCAGCAAGAATTCTATTAACACTGCATGTTTCACTCAGAAGCTATTAACACTGCATGTTTCACTCAGAACTGTACCTTGGTAAATAGTCATGGAAAGACTCCCTATGAGATGATCAAAGGAAAGAAACCAAGTGTGAAATATTTTCACATCTTTGGATGTAAATGCTATGTCCTAAAAGTTCATCCAGAACAACTTGGAAAATTTGAAGCCAAATCGGATGAAGCAATTTTTCTAGGATATTCAGCATCTAAGGCCTTCAAAGTTTATAATCTCAGAACTCACATTGTTATGGAATCAATTCATGTTGCATTTGATGATAAGAAATTTGGAATTTTGCAAACTGATGAAAGCCATGACAAATTGGAATTTGAAAATCTGAAGATTTCTGAGATACTCTCAAGTGATGATGAAGGTTCTCCAGAAGGAATTTTTATTGCTTCTCAAAGGAATGCTACTGTTGAGGGGGAGCAAATCAATCAGAGAGAACACAGTGATCATCAGGAGCAGACTAGTCTTTCAGAGTCTATTCCATCAGGAATTGACGTTTCAGAGTCTACTCCATCAGGAACTGACCTTTCAGAGTCTACTGAGGAAAGATCAGTAACTAGCAGCAATATGGAATCTACTGATTCTATTGATCAAAGGAGAGTTTTTGAAGGTAGAGAGAATTCTTCTACAAAAGATACCACTAACTTAGGGGGAGAGACTAGCAGAGTTAATCTACCACCTGTTAGAAAATGGACAAAGGATCATACTGAAGATTTGATAATTGGTGATCCAAATAGTGGTGTTCGAACTAGAAGATCAATTCAAAATGAATGCTTGTATAGTTGCTTTCTCTCAAAGAATGAACCTAAGAAGGTTGAAGAAGCCTTACAGGATCCTGATTGGGTAATTGCAATGCAGGAGGAGTTAAATGAGTTTGAGAGAAACAAAGTTTGGAAACTGGTACCAAGACCTAAAGGTAGATCTATTGTTGGTGCAAGATGGGTTTTCAGAAACAAGCTAGATGAATCTGGTATGATTGTAAGAAACAAAGCAAGACTGGTGGCCAAGGGATATTCTCAGGAAGAAGGCATTGATTATGATGAGACCTTTGCACCTGTAGCAAGATTGGAAGCAATCAGAATGTTTCTTGCATTTGCAGCTCATTCAAAATTCAAGGTATACCAGATGGATGTTAAGAGTGCTTTTCTAAATGGCAAACTTGATGAAGAAGTATATGTAGAACAGCCACCTGGATTTGTTGATCCAAAGTTTCCAAATCATGTCTACAAACTTGACAAGGCACTCTATGGACTAAAGCAGGCACCAAGAGCATGGTATGAGACTTTGTCTAAATTTCTTCTTGAAAATGGCTTCACAAGAGGTACAATTGACAAAACTCTATTCTTTAGAAAGATAAAAGGTGAATTGCTTTTAGTTCAAGTTTATGTTGATGATATTATTTTTGGTTCTACTAATGAAAAGTTATGTGCTAAGTTTAGCAAGCTTATGCAGTCTAAGTATCAGATGAGCATGATGGGTGAACTAAATTATTTCTTAGGCTTGCAGGTCAAACAGACTGAGACTGGTATTTTTAATCAGTCAAAGTATATCAAAGATCTTTTAAGAAGGTTTGACTTTCAAGACTGTGCAGTTGCAAAAACACCCATGGCAACAGCCACTAAACTAGACTCTGATCCTAAGGGGAAGAGTGTGGATAATACTAGTTATAGAGGCATGATAGGCTCTTTGTTATATCTAACTGCAAGTAGGCCAGATATAATGTTTTCTACCTGTTTATGTGCTAGATTCCAAGGTGATCCTAAGGAATCTCATTTAATTGCTGTGAAGAGAATTTTTAGATATCTCAAAGGAACTCCAAATCTTGGTTTGTGGTATCCTAGAGAATCTGATTTCTTTCTAATTGGCTATTCAGACTCTGATTATGCAGGGTGTAAAATAGACAGGAAAAGCACTACAGGTACATGTCAATTCTTGGGAAATAGATTGATTTCTTGGGCAAGCAAGAAGCAACAATCTGTTTCAACCTCAACTGCAGAAGCTGAGTACATAGCAGCAGGCAGTTGTTGTGCACAGCTCCTTTGGATAAGAAATCAGTTGATGGATTATGGTATGACACTTAGTAATATTCCTATGTTTTGTGATAATACTAGTGCTATTAAAATTGCAGAAAATCCAGTTCAACATTCAAGGACTAAGCACATTGATGTCAGGTATCATTTTATTAGAGAACATATTGAGAATGGTACTGTGGAACTTCATTTTGTTCCTACTGACAAATAGCTTGCAGATATTCTAACTAAACCACTTGATGAGACTACATTCAGTAGACTAGTAAGTGAGTTAGGAATGTTAAATTTTTAGATCTTTAACATCTGCAAAAGTAGCAAGGTATGTTGTTCTTAGCTTATAGACTTGATATTCTTGTCAGGATCTATATTTGATTGTTAAATGTTTTAGCTATAACACATTGCCTTGATAAATTTCAGTATGATAGACTTGTTAATAATCATCAGGATTAGATTTGTTATCAGGATGCTGACGTCATCAGTATTGTGTCAGTATCAGGATTATGAAAATTGTTTCAGATCCTGACGTTTACTTTGTGTAGTAATCTGATTCTGTGATGTGTTAAGTCTATGCTAGCAAGTTTTGATATTTGCATACTGATAATTTATACATCATTCAGAAATCAAAAGACAAGCAGATAACAAGAAATTGTATTTTCATTAATAAAAATCATTACATGGAAATGAAATACAACATCTTTTTGTCTAAATTTCTATTCTATACTTGTCTATTGATATGAACTCTGAGGTACAGGACAAGGAGCATCTCAAGAAATCCATCAGGGGATGAAAGCCTCGTTTGCTCTTGGATTCTTTGTCTGGGCGACTTGAATGAGAGCAGCTAACTTAAATGTATAGCATCCTCATCAAGATCAACCTCAGACTCTCGGCCAAATTCTTCATCCTCAAGTTTTGAGGAGGTTAGGGGAAGATTGTATCCAACAGATGGATGTTCTAGGAGAAACCTCTGGATATTATCGAAAACCAATCCATTCATGATTAGTTCGATGAGAAGAGTCGTTTGTTCAAAGAGATGATCAAGAACAGGATATTCATCGATCAAAAATCTGGAAAATGGGTTTGAAGGGATTTTTGGGTTGAGAAGCATTGTTGAGAAGAAAAGAAATTGAAAGGTTATGGAGAATGGCATAAGGCGTTTGGTTCTTTTAAAGAAAGACGTGAGAAGCTGAGCAGTCACTTGGAAATCTTAATGAAGTCAAATGCTAATTATTGCATGAGACTGTATTTCTTGTTTCAAGAAATATTGAAAATATCTAACCAATTGATTTTCTGTTCAGATTAATTGTTTATTTTCTTTTTCAGATAAAAGAAAAATGCCACGTGAAAAACTCCATATTAAGTCTCTGATAATATTGGTCAGGATTTCATGTGTGATCATCAGGATTTGAAAATCATATTTTTAAATCACATTGCATTTTGTGATTATTTTGATAAGAGGTCATCATGAAAAGGAAGCAGATCAGTATTGCTTATTTATACCCTGATTTATTTCATGAAAATCAATTTTGGATTTTATTTTCCAAAAATCGTGGGTAACCGCATTTTTCAGGGACTGACACCTGTCAATCTACGTGTCAACGTGGGATAGTGGTCTGAAAGATTTGTGAAATATATTTGTTTTAAAACTCTAATCGTGCAATTGCTTTCTCTAATCTTACATTCTCTAAAGCAAAAATCACTCTTGAGTTTTCAAAATCACTAATCCATTTCAAGAATTTTTCAAGTTTCTTTTCAGATCAAAAATGGCAGCTCAGAGAAGATTACCTAAATCAGTAGCCTTCAAGTTTGGTGACTTTGATTTTATGACAAACAATCATGTTGCAGCTATTACCAACAAGGAAGGAGTGTCATCTGATTTTCATCCAATCATGGACTTTCTGGTGTATGGACCATTAAGTTATGCATTGACAGCATCTCCACAGATTAATCAAGTAGCTGTTTCACAAGCTTGGGAGAATGCTGAGGTAATTGATTCTACTCAGAGTCAATCAGGTAAGATTGTTCTACATTTAGGACAAGATTTATTTGACATTACTGAATCTGTTGTTAGTTCAGTACTTTGCTTACCTGTTACTGATAGTTATGAGAATGTACCATCTGATGATAATATAAGAACTATGTTGTCTGAATTAGGTTATAGTGGACCTCTAGATAACATGAGCCAGTTGAATAGGTCTTTTCTAAGAAAGGAATGGTCTTTTTATTTTGATCAAATTGCTAAATGTTTTACTGGCAAATGTAGTTCTTTTCAACAAATTACTTCTGTTACATCTCATATTGCTTATAGTTTGCTTTATGACAGAGTAATTAACATTGGTTATATTATCTTAAGTCAGATGAGTATTAAACTTGGGTTAAGAGATCAAAACAGGAAAATGGTTTATTATCATAGATTTATGCAATTGTTCATTAACCATTTTATTCCTGATGTTGAAGCTAGATTTGGTAGGGAACATTGTGTTTCTTCTTATGAACAGCAAAAGAGAATTTTCTCTGATATTACAAAGAAGGACAATGAAAAGAATCTAGATGAAATACCTGCAATTCATTATCCACATCATTTTCAGGTAATTCTTAACACTCATCTTCCTACTATCTACAATTCTTCTTTCTTTTGTGGTGAAATGGCTCAGGAATCTCAATTGGAGGAGAACCCACCTGTGTCTACCCAAGTAGCCCAAAACATCATAGTCTCTGAAACAATTCAAGAACCAAATTTTGATCCACAGCCTATTGTTTCAAAGAAACCAACCTCTGGTGTTTCTCAAAAGACATCAGTTTTAAGGAAGAGAAGATTTGTTGTGTCAAGTAGTAGTAGTAATTCTAGTGAAGATGATGATGATTTAACTCTTGCAGAGAGAGCAGAATTGAAGGCTGCAATTCAACTTTCTTTGTTAGCACAAAGAGATGAAAAACCTAGTCACAGCCAGGCTGCAGTCTCTCAAAAGGCTGTAGTTCTTAAAAAGGGAAAACAGTTACTGGATACTGTCTCTCAAAAGACTGTGTCTATTGAACAAAGATCTCATCCCAAGATCACTTCTGTGTCTACACCTCTTGAGTCTTCTAAGGATAAATCTTTTGCTCACTATATCAGAAGAACAAGGAGAAAGATTCAATTGTCACCTACACACACAGAGTCTAGTCCAACTAATATCATGCAGGTTTCTACAAATCAAGCTACATCTATGTCAGTATTTGACAAGAGAGATCTGGATATTGATTCTTCATGGGAAACTACATTATCATACAGACTGGCTATGGGACTAATTTCTCTCAAAGTGAAGTTGTCAAGGCCTGTTCTAGACTTTTTGGTTGAAAAAGTACCAAAACTTTTATTTCCAGATGAATATGGACTTCTACATCAAAGACTTGACTTAATGAAGATGTATTTCTATGTATCTGTCAGAAGACAATTAGTCAAGAAATTTGGACTCTCGAAGCATGTTGCACTTCAATCACTTCATGCATATTTATTTGACAAGGATGTAATTATTGAAGATGCTTCAGCTCAAGGTGAACAACTGGAGGAAGTAGATAGAGGGAAGCAGTCAACAGAAGATACTATTGCACCAGTGGTGAATAGTAGGAAAGATCAGATCACAGTCACTGTAACACAAGAACCATCTAGTCAGAGGAAGGATGACTCAGGAGCTGTGATAGCTGATGTTGAAAGGTCTTCTGTGATGACTGAGAATGCAAGTGAGATACCCTATGATATGGGAGGAATGACTTTGGTTGATTTTTCTGAAGATCAAACAAATTTTGTTCAGTCAGAGTCTATCCACCTTGAGGGTGTGTCTCAGCAAACAACACTTAAAGACGGTGATATACTAACTATGGTGTCTAATGAAGTATTACTGAAGACATCAGAGTCTAGTAAACAACCTGAAAGTGGTATACTGGAGCCTGTAGTTTCTGAAAGGAAAGAAGATGATTGTATGGGTTCAGAGACTATAGCAGCTCACTCCTTGGAGAAAACCTCAAGCCACATGCCATATGAGGAACCCTCTCTCCATGTGAGTTCAGGTATAAAAACTCCTTCTAAACTCTATTTTTCTGTAGGTCATGAGAGCACTTATCTAAATTTGAGTGATACAGTTGAAAAGATGGACTTAGATCCACAATTTGAGCGGCTGGCTCCTGACCAGGCAAAAGGTGAGGTAGAAAGAGTGTTGACTTTAGAAAGTCAAAGTGAGAATGAGGGTATGGATGATCAACTCCATAGTAAGGGAGAGAAAATTAGGAAACCATCATTTGATTTCTGGGATCAGGTTTTTCCTGAATCTTGGTCTGAAAATTTGGGTATGGATGCTGGTACTTATTCATTCATCAAAATGTATCAGAAGAATGACCTAGCACATCACAATGCAAAGCCAGAAGTTAAAGCTCAGAAGCAAAAGGAGAGGCTTGCAGAAATCATTAACAGAAGAGGTGCCAGGATAAAGCAATCTCTTGATACATATGTACCAGATGAAGATCCTAATGATCCTAGTGTTCCTTTGTATGTACTTCCAATATCAGCTAGAATTGAGACATCAACAGTCTCTGATCACTCTAAGGAGGAGTCAGGATTTGAAGATGTTAGTACACAGAATACTGGTGAAGGAGATGATGATCATGTTTCAGTTCCAGAACAGAAAGATGAAGACGTTGATACTTCTAATCAGGTTTTATTACTTGAATATCATACAACTCAAGCAACTTCTTCTACAAGACTTGAAGATAAAGTTCTTTCTGATTCTGATACTGAAGATACTAGAAGCACTTCCAACATTGAAGTTCATTCTGATGTTTTGAAAGATATTCAGAATTCTCAAATTGCTATTCAAACAAGACTTCAATCACTTGAAGATAACCAAGTCACAATTATGGAAAATCAAGCAGTTCTTATGAATCTCATTTGTTCTGTTTCTGAATCTCTTGGAATTAATGTTGCTGATGTCAAAAAGGGGGAGATAAAGACAATTCAAAGACAACAACAACACTACCAGACTGAAGGAGATAAAGATAAATCTAAAGCTGGGGGAGATAAAGATCAGACAAATGGTAGTAAAAAGAAGAACCAGGAGTGACAGTGGTGAATCTCAGCTAGGAAGTGGTAAAGGAAGAGCAGCATTAATAGTTAAAATTCTTTCTTCTAAGTACTAGATAAACGTCTACATCTGTGAAGGAGGTACTTAACTTCATAATTCTACATTCATAAATTCTATTCTGGTTGTATTGTTATATGTTTTGACATCCACAACTTAGATTTATGCTTCAGATTGTAAAGCATAAATAGGGGGAGATTGTTAGGAATAATTCATAAGTTGTGATGTTAAGAATAGAATTTACACATTATACTTCTTGTAATCCTGATCTTATAAAGGATTTAGCACTGTATATAGGTTTTATGTGTAAAACAGTTATCTGTATAGTTTAATCAGGAATGAACAGTGTATCGGAGACTACATGTCAGGAACAGAGAGCAAATCCTGATGACGGTCCAATACTGATGGTTGATCAGATACTAATGCAGTGTGCAGATCCTGATATCAGTCGTGTTATTGATGATGTCATTATGGATGCTACAGAAACTGGCAAGTGCTATAAAACAGGATCGTTGTTTGAAGAACAAGCAAGAAGATATTATGAAGGAAAGAGTTTTCTATTGAAGGAAACTATCGACTAGAAGGCAGAACATTGTCATGTATAGATTATATCTTTCTGTTATTAGTTGATAGGTAGCATTATAAATACTCTCTCAATATCATTGTAAAGAGTGTGAGGCGTGAGACGAAATTGTGAGTTCGTGTGCGTAGCTCTGTATAAGGTTTGTATTCGAGAAGTTCGAAACAAACAGAGAGATATTTGTATTGTCAGCAGCTGCTAAAGGTATTGTACACCTTTGGTAGAGTTTGTATTTGATCTTATTAATACAAACAAGAGTTTGATTCATTCGTTTATTCTTGTTTTTATAATCAAGCAAAAATCAGACAGGATTATATAACTTGTATTCAACCCCCCCTTCTACAAGTTATTCGAGTTAACAAAGCCCAACAAGGTTATTGTTGGAAGCCAGCTTTATTTCTGTTAATAATAGTTTATTTAGAAGTTGTTACTTCACTATTCACTTGCTGAGCATTTTTGGCTCACTCTTGTTTTATTCATCTAATATTTCATCTAGACTTAAGAATGGTCTACCTACGTCTTATAATTCGAACGAGTGTGGCAAGGAATTCTATTCAAGTTAGATTTCAGAGTCAGCATGGACACGTACAGTATTGGACTTCGCTTCTAATAAGAAGGTATAATAGTTATAATAGTGTTGTAATTTAGATTCTTGTTTCATACTATAACCTGAGATCGATCCTTGTTGAGGGGTCATCTGTATAATTAAGTTCTACTTAATTGTATTGGTTGTGGCACCAAATCTGGACCCCAGATTTGGGGCGTCACACTTGGTTGTTACGCATGTTGCCTTCTTCCTATCGTGATTGCTGTCCTCTACCAAATCCAGCATTCCTAAAAGTGCCTACGTCTCTTCCACGATTATAAGCTGTGTTTCTTGGTTTTTGGTTGTGAGTCCTAGGGGTCCAGTTTTTATTGCTTTTCTTCGACCACTCTTCCTGAGTTAGAAGTAATTTTCCACCAGAAATGCCAATGCTCTCTGTTTGACCCCTCATTCTTTCCTCATGTGCCTTGAGTCTACCCACAACTTCATCAACAGTCATCGTCTCCATATTGCCAAATTGCTCAATTGTTGAAGCAATCTGCAAGAATTTAGAAGGCATTGCTCATAAAAAAAAATTCACAACATAAGATTCCTCCATGGTTTCACCTAAAATGCGGATATTGGTCACAATCCCATTTACCTTCATGCAAAACTCTTCTAACTTGTCACCTTCTTTCATGTTCAGTGATTCCAATTCCGCCTTTAAGGTTTGCACCTTTGCCGTCTTGACCCTTTCAGCTCACATACACATCAGTTTCAATGCCTCCCATGCCTTCTTCGCGGTCTTTTTCTCAGCAATCGACAAGAGCATATCTTCAGGTATTCCTTGATAGATAGCTGCAAGTGCCACCTTATCCGTCTTGGCTTCAACTACACCTTTAGGATCAGCCTGCTCTACAGCTTCCTAAACGCCTTGCGCCTGCAAAACGACTTAAATAAAAACCCAATATATAAATGTTTGTAGTGCAAACTTGCCCTGCTATTTGGCTGCATTTGAGCTTACCTCACCCAAACTCTTTATTTCCACTTAAATTTGTATTGAGCTAGGATTTTTTGCGTAAGTGCTCAACCGAATCGGTCAACAAAATACTACTGAGTATTACTATATCGGCCCTTACTTCATTCACTATTAACTGAGATTTACAATTTGAAATCTTATTAATTAGATTTACATTTAGCATGGATTATTGGGTTAAAACTTTTCTATATCTCTACTTATATTTGGATCATTTTAGAAGATCCAATCCTTCGTAGGAGATTAAGATTTTTGGTATATGACACGAGTCCTTCAAAATAACGATTGTTCTAAATAGTCTACTATATTCAAATTTTTAGAGTATGTTTCAAATGGTAATATTAGACCATATATTCAAATGGTAATAGTCCTTCAGACTTCTATGATTTACTAAGTATTCAGATATGTCAGCTTTAGACTTCTATGATGATTTTTTAACTATTCAGACATGTCATCATAATAAATTGCATATACACATAAAATAATTGTATTAAAGGAAACTATACCTGCTTCACTCTAAAAGGGGTTGAGTTGGCACAGTGGTAAGTGCCCAATTCGTGAACCGTGAGGTCACGGGTTCGACTCCTGCCGGGGGTCAAAAAACCGGAAACAGTCTCTCTACCTTTGTGTAGGGGCATGACTGCGTACATCCTACCCCCCTCAGACCCTGCTCATGCGGGATATACTGAGTACGTTTGGTTTGGTTTGGTTTTTATACCTACTTCACTCTATCGGCACTTGAATATTTCCTTTAGCATATCCACCACACACCATAGTTTCAAATAATTTTTTAAGCTGTTAAATACCTCACAATTTAATAATGTAACTAAATAATGATATCAGAAGAACATATTACATAATTAATAAATAAATAAATAATGTGATATTAAACAATAAAATTAACTACAAACTATATCTATAAATAAAAAAAGGCTATATTAGGAGTTAGGACTAGACCTAGCAAATTGGGTTTGTATCCGAAAAACCGATCCAAAATTCATGGAACCGATATCCGATTTTATATCCGAAATTTACCAAATCTGAAACGATCCGATCTAAACCGAAATCCGATCCGATATAGTCAAATCCGATTATTATCCGAAAACCGATCTCATCCGATCCGAAAATTACCCAACCAAATATCTAACCGATAATAATCCGAAATACTTGATCCGATGATGATCTGAAACCGATCAAATACGAGTATACGACTACTAAAACCCAAATTTCGATCAACTAAACATTTTCCGACGAGTCAAAACAAATTTGAAAAAATCAAAATTTAATACATACATATATATATATATATATATATATATATATATATATATATATATATATATATATATATATATATATATATATATATACACGAGCATGCGACGATATATACAATAGTCAAAACAGAAAATTAAAAGGAAATTATAATAATTGATAACTGCAACCCAATAATTTTTCGACGAAGTAAAAAGTACCCAAAAAATTATGAAATTAATACCTAAGCATAAATAAATATCGATATACAACCATGCAGGCTCAAAATCATCAAAAACTCCATCAAACCTTCAAATTGAATTAAATTCCAAATATTACCCAGGAAAATATTTGTTCGAAATAAGAAAATATTTATATCAATGTATAGAGCTCGATTTGTAGAACACATACATATGTAAATCATTAATTAAAAATTGGGCTATGTATACATATATTATATACTAGCTTAAAGCTCGTGAAAAAAATATATTTAAAACATATAAAAATTAATATAAAAATTCCCAAAAAATCTCAAATATTCAGAAAAATATTCTTTACTAGAATATGATTTTCTTAAATATTTATTTCCAAACATTAATTTTGCAGAATTTCTAAATGACTTTAAATATTTAATATAATATCTAATTTTGTAGAATTTATTCGTATTTTTCATTTTTTCGATGATTTAATCATATCGATAATAATATCGTATCTTATTAACTTATCATAATAATATTTTTTTGATGATTGAACAGAGAAATTAGTATTCAACTATATATTTGACTAGTACTACTAACCGGTGGTTTGTCCCGAATTATTGTTTCTATTTTTTTAAAAATATTCATCGACGATCCAACCGTACGGATGCAAATATATATCTAATTTAGTGATACTCCCAAAATTTTAAAAAAATAAAAAATTAATTTGGATAGTGAAATTAGTAGTCAACTATTGATTTGACTAGTACTGTTAACTAGTACTTTGTCCCAAATTGTTGTTTCTATTTTTTAAAAAATATTTATCGATGATCCAACTGTACGGATGTCAATATATTTCTAATTCAGTGATATTACCAAACTTTTAAAATTAAAAAAATAATTTGGATAATGAAATTAGTAGTCAACTATTGATTTGACTAGTACTACTAACCAGTGGTTTGTCTCGAATTGTTGTTTCTATTTTTTAAAAAATATTCATCGACAATCTAACCGTACAGATGTCAATATATATCTGATTTAGTGATACTCCCAAAATTTTAAAAAAATAACAAATTAATTTGGATAGTGAAATTAGTAGTCAACTATTGATTTGACTAGTACTACTAAATAGTACTTTGTCCCAAATTTTTGTTTCTCTTTTTTTAAAAATATTTATCGACGATCCAACTGTACGAATGTCAATATATATCTAATTTAGTGATATTACCAAAATTTTAAAAATTAAAAAATTAATTTGGATAGTGAAATTAGTAATCAAATATTGATTTGACTAGTACTACTAACTAGTACTTTGTCACAGATTGTTATTTCTATTTGTTAAAAATATTTATCTACAATCCAACTGTACGGATGTAAATATAAATCTAATTTAGTGATATTTCCAAAATTTTAAAAATTAAAAAATTAATTTGGATATTAATATTAGTAGTCAACTATTGATTTGACTAATACTACTAACTAGTACTTTGTCCCATATTATTGTTTATATTTTTTTAAATATATTTTTGATAAGTGGATTTGATATCCACTTAGAGCGTTCCATATCGGCTTAAATTGATTGACTTGGACTCAAGTATGTTGCATTTTTTATGTGTTTTGAGTAGTTGTGTAGGGTTGTAACTATCGTTTGGAGTTGGTGTTTCTCGTCAATATTATAGTGGAATTAAGCATTGGAATGAAGATTGGGAACTTGTTTTAAGTTACCAAGGAGTTTCATATGACTTGGGATTGGAGAAAGCGGCTAATGCAAAAGAAACGGGAAGAAACGGAGCGAGAACGAAGGAGAACTGCAGAAAAATCAAACCGGGCAGCCAGCTTCGCGCAGGGAGCGCGTGGTACGCGCAGGCAGCGCGTGAAGCAGATTGTTGGGCGTAGGGTGCGCGTGGTGGGCGCTGGAAGGAAGGCTGTTGCGGCGGAAAAACTCAGTTTTCTACCCTATTTCGAATTGAAGATGTATTTTAAGTCTATTCTTGTTGGACAAGACTTCTAGGGCCTCTAAATACACATTGTATCATTGTAATCATATGATAACTTAGAATAAAAACAAAGGGAGAAGAGAGAGACTTGGAGAAGGATTCCCAAAGCTCGTGACAAGCAACGGAGATCTAGTTTTCTACCCTATTTCGAATTGAAGATGTATTTTAAGTCTATTCTTGTTGGGATTTGTTTTCTTAAAGTCATACTCTAGTTTATTCATAATCTTTAATACTTTGTTTATTATCATGGTTTCATTAGATCCCATGATGACGAGCGGTTCGATTATGAACTAATCGTTGTCATGGGATTCTAACGGATTTATCTACGTAGCTTATTAGTTTGTTTGCTCTAAAGATTTGTGTGTGATGAATTCATGATATCCTTGTATGGTTGTGCTTATTCTTCTTGGATGCGTAGCTAACATCTAAGTTGTATTGTTAATCTCTTGTGAAGCGAGAGTGGATCTTGAGATTTAAAACTTGCCATGCTAGCATAAGATAAGTTGATGTATGAGTGACATCATGATTTGTAGCGTAAATAGAGATATATTATGCTGCCCTATGTGATCTTAATGGACAACTTGTTCTTTAACCATTATGTTTTCAAATTCTATAGAGATATAGGGTCTAAGCATAATTGGTGTCTATTCATCTTCTATCTCTTTTGTGGATGTATGTTTAGTTTGGTATTCGTATACTAAGAAGTAGCCTACACTTGTTTCGTGTTGTTCGATCAGATATCATAACCATCACATCCTTTGATTAAAGACATCAACTCTAAGCGAAGTATTTAATGAAGTTAGAATTCCATGTTTTCTCTCGCATAAGTAATTCGATTTTATTTCTTATTAGTTAAGTAATTCTTAGTTTTGTTAATTTGTTTCTTAGTTAATTATAGTTAATCAAAACCCAATCTTGTTATTTGTCTTAGCAATGAATAAAAACCATACATTGTTGCATAGGTGCATTAACTGAATTGAAACCTAAACTAGATCTCCGTGGGAACGAACTCAACTTTATTCTATATTACTTGTGACCGCGTACGCTTTCGTGAATTAGTGCAAACAATTTTTCGCTGATCCAAATACACAGATGATAATATCTAATGATTTTAGTTATATGCATATTTTTATAT
Source organism: Kitagawia praeruptora (assembly GCA_037693485.1). Taxonomy (NCBI): domain Eukaryota; kingdom Viridiplantae; phylum Streptophyta; class Magnoliopsida; order Apiales; family Apiaceae; genus Kitagawia; species Kitagawia praeruptora. The sequence continues at coordinate 8,217,363 of CM075354.1, read as the reverse complement.
AAAAATTCAAATTAATCTTGTATGATTTTTTTAAATAAACCACTGTTATTCTCCCTCACTCTATCGTTAATGTACCAAGTTGAGAAGAATTAATTTTTTTAATCATAATTACTATTCCAATTTTTTTTACATGTAATATGTTATCCTAAAACACACATATTTTTTTTATATTTTTTAAAAATTAGTAGACATTTATTTTATATTTCTGAAACTATTAAGTAAATGAAAATTCGATGTTTTCTTATTGTATTTAACATTTCTTGATAATTTTTAAATCTATACTATTACATAAATTCCAAAACATTAAAAGTTTTGGTACCTGTTTTTTGGTACGTCGTGAATTTACTTATTTACCCTTCATAACAAATAATTAAAACACCTAAGATAAATAATAACACAATATAATTAATGGTAATTAGTCGATTGCCTTTTTCACATTTACTTTTAATTGAAGATATTGCCTTTAATTAATACCTAAAAACATCAATAGTATCATATCTTCCAATCATTAATAATTCCTTTCCAATTAAAACACGTTACCTTTTTGATTTAAAACTAATCTTACAATCATTAATCTATACTATTATATAAATTCCGAAACATTAAAAGTTTTGGTACCTGTTTTTTGGTACGTCGTGAATTTACTTATTTACCCTTCCTAACAAAGAATTAAAACACCTAAGATAAATAATAACATAATATAATTAATGTTAATTAGTCGATTGCTTTTTTCACATTTACTTTTAATTGAAGATATTACCTTTAATTAATACCTAAAAACATAAATAGGTACATATCTTCCAATCATTAATATTTCCTTTCCAATTAAAAAACGTTACCTTTTTTATTTAAAACTAATCTTACAATCATTAATCTAACTATCTATACTATTATGTTAAAGCCGAAACATTAAAAGTTTGGTTGGTTGGTACCTATTGATTTTATTAATTTACCCTTACTTAATAACAAATAAAATTCATCCTATTAACTAATCAATTTCCAATTTCAGGTAAAACGTATTATCTATTCTATATTTCAATAACTAAATAATTTTCTTTTTCAGAAAAAATACAATATCTTTTATCTTTTATCTAACTATAATTTCTCCTTTACTAATCAATTTTCCTTTTCAGGTTATATTACCTTTTCTATTTTTCAACAACTAAATAATTTCCCTTTTCTGGAAAAATACAATATTTTGTATATTTTAACTAAACAAAATTTCTCCTTTTTAAAAAATACTACGAGCAATTTTATTTAATAAAATAACATAATTATATTATAATACTAATAAATATTCAATTATCTTATTCAGTCAAAACACGTTACCTTTCCTCTTTTCTCAAACTAAAATCGCTTTTTTCCCAATTATATCATGGACAGTTACCTTACTAAAATTTTTTCTTTTTTTGGTAACTAAAATTTCTCCTTTTTTTCTTGCTAAATAAAATTTCTCTTTTTTAAAAATACTACGAGCAATTTTGTTTAATAAAATAATATAATTATATTATAATTACTATTAACTAATCAATTACCTTTTTCAGCCACCATGCATGTTACCTTTTCTCTTTTCTCTAACTAAAATTTCTTTTTTTTTCCAATTATATCACGCGCAGTTACTTTTTCAGCCAAAACACGCTACATTTTCTCTTTTCTCTAACTAAAATCTCACTTATTCTAATTATACCACGGGCGGATCTATTTAATAAAAATAAAATAATAATATTATAATACTAATAAATAACTGATTACCTTTTCAACTAAAACGTATCTTTTTTTCCATTTTTTCTAAATAAATTCCCTTTTTTCTAGAAATATCATGGGCAACATTAATTTCTCATTTTATAAAAACACTACAAGCAATTTTATTTAGTTATATAAGATAATTAAATTATAATTACTATAAACTAATCAATTATCTTTTTCACCTAAAATATGTCACCTTTTTAATTTTCACGTTACCTTTTATATTTTCTCTAACTAAAATATATTCTTTTCCAATTATATTAGGGGTGGTTTTAATTTATAAAATAAAATAATAATATTATAATACTAATAATTAATCGATTACTTTTTTCTGCTAAAACATATCATTTTTTCTATAGTTTCTAACTAAAATCCCTCTTTTTTCTAGAAATATCACGGACAACATTAATTTCTCCTTTTGTTAAAATATTACGAGCAATTTTATTTAATAAAATAACATAATTAAATTATAATTTCTATGAACTAATCAATTACCATTTTCACCTAAAACATGTTACCATTTTAATTTTTTCTAACTAAGAACTCTCTTTTTACAACTACGAGCCCGTTTTCAAAAAAGTAGCTCCTACCAACTTTTTACTTAAGGTGTTTTTTTACTTTAAGTCAATTTTTGACTTATTACACAAACAACCATTTTTCAAGTTAAAGTAGAAATTGGCTTTAATCCGGGCTTAAAAGGCATACACAAATGGGCTGGGCATTCTATTTTAAAAAAAAAATTATAATTATTAATAATTAATTGATTAACTTTTTCAACTAAAACCTACAATTATTTATGTATTATTTAACTAAAATCTCTCCTTCTCTAAAAATATAACCGATAACATTTATGTAATTATTATCAAATCATCTCATTTAAAAATTTAAGCCTCCAAAATTCATGTTTTAACAAAAATAATTCAAATCAATGAAAACTTTTAGGAAAAATTCATGAGTTGTGATGTTAAGAATAGAATTTACACATTATACTTCTTGTATATCCTGATCTTATAAAGGATTTAGCACTGTATATAGGATATATTTGTAAGACAGTTATCTGTAGAATTTAGTCAGGAGTGAACAGTGTATCGAGGACTACATGTCAGGAGCAGAGATCGAATCCTGATATAACAAGTCAAATACTGATCAAGTGCTGATGGATGATCAGATCCTGATGCAAGATGAAATCCTGATATCAGTCATGCTACTGATGATGTCATTATGGATGCTACAGAAACTGGCAAGTGCTATAAAACAGGATCTTTGTTTGAAGAACAAGCAAGAAGATTTCGTGAAGGAAAGAATTTTCTATTGATGGAAACTATCAACTGGAAGACAGAGCATTGTCATGTTTAGATTATATCTTTCTGTTATTAGTTGATAGGTAGCATTATAAATACTCTCTCTATATCATTGTAAAAGAGAGTTGAGTTCAGGAGGTTTGTATTCGAGAGTTCGAAACAAACAGAGAGAGAGATTTATTTTGTCAGCAGCTGCTAAAGGTATTGTACACCTTTGGTAGAGTTTGTATTTGATTTCAATAATGCAAACAGTTTGATTCATTCGTTTATTCTTGTTTATTTAATCGAGCAAAAAACCAGATACGATTATATAACTTGTATTCAACCCCCCTTTACAAGTTATTCGAGTTAACAATTGGTATCAGAGCAGGTTGATTTCGAATAATCATAAAGATCTACAATTATGTCTGGTTACAGGGATGGGAATACTAAAATCCCTATGCTCAAGAGAAACGAATATACTCTATGGGAAGTAAAGATGTAGCATCATCTGGAAGCAACAGATCCTGATTATCTTGACAGAATCAGAGATGGACCTTTTGTTCCAACAAAGGTGGTTGGACAAGCAACTGTTGATGGTGAAGTTGTTCCAGAACATACAGCAGAGAAGCCTAAATCTGAATGGTCAGACAAGGAGAATGTTCTTAAAGATGCTAAAGTGAGAAACATATTGTTCAACAATCTTGATTCTGTTCTCACTAACTATGTTCTCTATTGTAAAACTGCTAAGGATATATGGGACAATCTTAAGGTTCACTGTGAAGGAACGAAACCTGTCAGGAAGAATATGAGGACACTACTTATACAACAGTATGAGTACTTTGAATCCAAGTCTGGTGAGTCACTAACTGACACCTTTGATAGGTTTACAAAACTCATTAATGAGATGGCCATGCATGGTAAATATTATGACTTGGAGGATATGAATACTAAGTTCACGAAAGCCTTGCCTGATTTCTACAATGAGAAGATATCTGCAATTGAGGAAGCTAATGATCTTGATAAGATATCATTAGTGGCAGTATATGGAAAACTGAGGGCTTATGAACTTGACAAGCAGCAGAAGAAGAGCAGGAGTGAAGGAAAGATGAAGACTGTTGCACTTACTGCTCAATCTGAATCAAAGAAGCTTCCAGAGGAACAACATGATGAGCATGCTGTAAAGAACTCAAGGAAGAAGAAAAGCAAAGAAAGTTCTGAATCAGAGACTATTGATATAGACTCTAACAACAGTGATTCTGAATCAGAGATGCAGGAACTCCTTGCTATGTTTGCTAAAGCTTTCAAGAAAGGAAGATTCAACAGGAGAAGATTTAGCAAAGGACCTTTTCAAAAGAAAGAGGAGAAGAAGAGTGATAAAAGCAAAAGTACAATTGTCAAGCTTGATAAGGCCAAGATCAAGTGCTTTAACTGCAGCGAGCTTGTACACTTTGCTAGTGAGTGTAAGAAGCCTAGGAATTCAGGAAAGGGCAATGCACTTATGGTCACACAGAAGGATTGGGCTGATTCCAGTGATTCTGAAGATGAATTGGATTATGACAACATTGCATTGATGGCAAGTGTTTCAGACAAACCTGGATCTCCAAAAAAAACTTCTCCATCTTCTATCAAGGTATCACTTCACTCTCTTAATTCATTTGATAGCTTAAATTCTGATGAAATTAGATCTATCCATGCTGAGTTTAAGAATCTTATGACTAATTTTAGAATTCTTACTAGTGAAAGAGATGAACTTAATGGTAAGAATGATAAGTTAGTTGATAGAAATAATTTTCTTGAATCTGAGTTAATTCAAATGGAAGAATACAAGATAAGTTCTGATAAAGCTAAGCATGATTATAGTGTTATTCTTGAGGCTTATGACTATGTCAGAAAAGAACTAGAGGAAGAGAGAGAGGTGATTAAGACCATTAACAATTCTAGTAAAAAGACTCTAGAAATCTTTGAAAGTGGAATTCGTGGTAAAGTTAATGGTTTAGGTTTTGATAAAGCTAGACAAGAAAAGGAGATAGCTATTGTCAGTGATGATGGTAAAGAAGAAACTAGCACATCTAAATCTGAAGGTAAGAAAATTGTTTCTAAACCTAATCATTTTAAATTTGTTGATTCAAAAGGTACCCCTGTTGTACACAAAAGAATTAACAACAGTAATTCAGATGAGAAAGTGTTAGAGAAACCTAAGAATGTGAATATAGGGTTTCTGTCTAAGTCTCAGTTGAAACAGAGACTAGATGGTCTTTCAGAGTCTAGCAAGATCAAGAGAAATAGGAATGGAAAAGAAGGTATTAACAAAGAGAATAATTACAAGAATGTACCTGATGCACCTAGGAAAAAATGCTATAAGTGTGGAAATCCTAATCATATGGGTTTTAGACTGCAATCAAAAACCTTCTTGGAAAACTGAGTCCAGATTCCCCAAGACTCAGAAAATTCAATACCAACCACAAAAAGCTTGTTATCATTGTGGTAGTTTACTTCATTCTATTTATATGTGTAGAGAATATCATGAAATGTATTACGACTATTATTCTTTGAAATCTGAAACTCCTAGTCACAAACAGTTTGTGAAATCAGAGTCTAAGGTTGACTCTGCAACAGGTAAAGTAAAATCAAAATCTTCAAAGCCTATTGTTTCAAAATCTAGTAAGAAAGGATCCAATCAAAGTTGGGTCCTAAAAAATTCAAACTAATTACTTTTTGTTTGCAGGGCACAGGAAAAATGCATTCAATTATCTTGGACAGTGGATGCTCTGGACATATGACTGGAAAGAAGTCCCTGCTTGCAAAGTTTGAAAGGAAAGCTGGCCCAGTAATATCTTTTGGAGATGGCAACAAAGGAGAAACTCTGGGATATGGCTCAATTGTTTTGGGGAATGCCATCATAGAAAATGTAGCACTGGTTGAAGGCTTGAAACATACTCTTTTAAGCATAAGTCAACTGGGTGATAAAGATTACCAATCAATCTTTGACAAAGAAGGATGCAAAATTTTGAATATGCAGAATTAAGACATTGTTCTAACTGGTCAAAGACATGGTAACATATATGAAGCTAGCTTAAGTGATACATCTAAAGGAATTGTTAGATGTCTCTACAGTAAAGCAACAAATGATGAAAGCTGGAATTGGCACAAGAAGCTCTCACATCTCAACTTCAAGAAGCTTAATCAACTTGTTAAGTATAATCTGGTGAGAGGCCTACCTCAGGCAAATTTTGTGCAAGATGGACTTTGTGATGCTTGTCAGCTTGGAAAACAGAGAAGAACCACTTTCAAGAGCAAGACTGAAAATTCAATTACTGAACCATTTCACATGCTACATCTTGATCTGTTTGGTCCAGTAAACATTATGTCTATCAGCAAGAAAAGATATGCTCTAGTGATAGTGGATGATTTCACAAGGTTCACATGGGTGTTCTTTCTACACAAGAAGGATGAAGCTCCTCAGCAAATCATTGAACTTGTCAAGAATATTCAGAATAGCTCTAAGTACAAAGTCAAAGTACTTAGGAGTGACAATGGTACAGAATTCAAGAATTCTACAATGGAGGGGTTTTGTGCAGATAATGGAATCACTCAACAGTTTTCTGTACCTGGAACACCTCAGCAGAATGGTGTAGTGGAAAGAAAGAACAGGACTCTCGTAGAGGCAGCAAGAACCATGCTTGTAGATGCAAAACTTCCAACCTATTTTTGGGTAGAAGCTATTAACACTGCATGTTTTACTCAAAACTTTACCTTGGTAAATAATCATGAAAAGACTCCCTATGAGATGATCAAAGGAAAGAAGCCAAGTGTGAAATACTTTCACATCTTTGGATGCAAATGCTATGTCCTAAAAGTTCATCCAGAACAACTTGGAAAATTTGAAGCCAAATCGGATGAAGCAATCTTTCTAGGATATTCAGCATCAAAGGCCTTCAAAGTTTATAATCTCAGAACTCACATTGTTATGGAATCAATTCATGTTGCATTTGATGATAAGAAATTTGGAATTTTGCAAACTGATGAAAGCCATGACAAATTGGAATTTGAAAATCTGAGGGATTCTGAGATGCTCTCCAGTGATGATGAAGGTTCTCCAGAAAAAATCTCTATTGCTTCTCGAAAGAATGCTACTGTCGAGGCGGAGCAAATCAATCAAGGAGAACAAAGTGATCATCAGGAACAGACTAGCTATACAGAGTCTACTCCATCAGGAACTGATCCTTCAGAGTCTACTGAGGAAAGATCAGTATCTAGTAGCAGTACTGAATCTACTGATTTTACTGATCAAGGGAGAGTTTCTGAAGGCAGAGAAAGTTCTTCTACAAGGGATACCACTAACTTAGGGGGAGAATCTAGTAGAGGCAATCTACCGCCTGTTAGAAAATGGACAAAGGATCATACTGAAGATTTGATTATTGGTGATCCAAATAGTGGTGTTCGAACTAGAAGATCAATTCAAAAAGAATGCTTGTATAGTTGCTTTCTTTCAAAGAATGAACCTAAGAAGGTCGAAGAAGCCTTACAGGATCCTGATTGGGTAATTGCAATGCAGGAAGAGTTAAATGAGTTTGAGGGAAATAAAGTCTGGAAACTGGTACCAAGACCTAAAGATAGATCTATTGTTGGTGCAAGATGGGTTTTCAGAAATAAGCTAGATGAATCTGGTATTATTGTAAGAAACAAAGCTAGACTGGTGGCCAAGGGTTACTCTCAAGAAGAAGGCATTGATTATGATGAGACCTTTGCACCTGTAGCAAGATTAGAGGCAATCAGGATGTTTCTTGCATTTGCAGCTCATTCAAAATTCAAGGTATACCAGATGGATGTAAAGAGTGCTTTTCTAAATGGCAAGCTTGATGAGGAAGTATATGTGGATCAACCACCTGGGTTTGTTGATCCAAAGTTTCCAAATCATGTCTACAAACTTGACAAGGCACTTTATGGACTAAAGCAGGCACCAAGAGCATGGTATGAGACTTTGTCTAAATTTCTTCTTGAAAATGGCTTCACAAGAGGTACAATTGACAAAACTCTATTCTTTAGAAAAATAAAAGGTGAATAGCTTTTAGTTCAAGTTTATGTTGATGATATTATTTTTGGTTCTACTAATGAAAAGTTGTGTGCTAAGTTTAACAAGCTTATGCAGTCTAAGTATCAGATGAGCATGATGGGTGAACTAAATTATTTCTTAGGCTTGCAGGTCAAACAGACTGAGACTGGTATTTTCATTAATCAGTCAAAGTATATCAAAGAACTTTTTAGAAGGTTTGACTTTCAAGACTGTGCAATTGCAAAAACACCAATGGCAACATCCACTAAACAAAACTCTGATCCTAAGGGAAAGAGTGTGGATAATACTAGTTATAGAGGCATGATAGGCTCATTGTTGTATTTAACTGCAAGTAGACCTGATATAATGTTTTCTACCTGTTTATGTGCTAGATTCCAAAGTGATCCTAAGGAATCTCATTTAATTGCTGTGAAGAGAATTTTTAGATATCTCAAAGGAACTCCAAATCTTGGTTTGTGGTATCCTAGAGAATCTGATTTTTCACTAATTGGCTATTCAGACTCTGATTATGCAGGGTGTAAGATATACAGGAAAAGCACTACAGGTACATGTCAATTCTTGGGAAACAGATTGATTTCTTGGGCAAGCAAGAAGTAACAATCAGTTTCAACCTCAACTGCAGAAGCTGAGTACATAGCAGCAGGCAGTTGTTGTGCACAGCTCCTTTGGATAAGAAATCAGTTGATGGATTATGGTATGACACTTAGTAATATTCCTATGTTTTGTGATAATACTAGTGCTATTAAAATTGCAGAAAATCCAGTTCAACATTCAAGGACTAAGCACATTGATGTCAGGTATCATTTTATTAGAGAACATATTGAGAATGGTACTTTGTATTGCTAAACTTTGTCTAAATTTCTTCTTGAAAATGGCTTCACAAGAGGTACAATTGACAAAACTCTATTCTTTAGAAAAATAAAAGGTGAATTGCTTTTAGTTCAAGTTTATGTTGATGATATTATTTTTGGTTCTACTAATGAAAAGTTGTGTGCTAATTTTAGCAAGCTTATGCAGTCTAAGTATCAGATGAGCATGATGGGTGAACTAAATTATTTCTTAGGCTTGCAGGTCAAACAGACTGAGACTGGTATTTTCATTAATCAGTCAAAGTATATCAAAGAACTTTTTAGAAGGTTTGACTTTCAAGACTGTGCAATTGCAAAAACACCAATGGCAACATCCACTAAACTAAACTCTGATCCTAAGGGAAAGAGTGTGGATAATACTAGTTATAGAGGCATGATAGGCTCATTGTTGTATTTAACTGCAAGTAGACCTGATATAATGTTTTCTACCTGTTTATGTGCTAGATTCCAAAGTGATCCTAAGGAATCTCATTTAATTGCTGTGAAGAGAATTTTTAGATATCTCAAAGGAACTCCAAATCTTGGTTTGTGGTATATATCCTAGAGAATCTGATTTTTCACTAATTGGCTATTCAGACTCTGATTATGCAGGGTGTAAGATAGACAGGAAAAGCACTACAGGTACATGTCAATTCTTGGGAAACAGATTGATTTCTTGGGCAACCAAGAAGTAACAATCAGTTTCAACCTCAACTGCAGAAGCTGAGTACATAGCAGCAGGCAGTTGTTGTGCACAGCTCCTTTGGATAAGAAATCACTTGATGGATTATGGTATGACACTTAGTAATATTCCTATGTTTTGTGATAATACTAGTGCTATTAAAATTGCAGAAAATCCAGTTCAACATTCAAGGACTAAGCACATTGATGTCAGGTATCATTTTATTAGAGAACATATTGAGAATGGTACTGTGGAACTTCATTTTGTTCCTACTGACAAACAGCTTGCAGATATACTAACTAAACCACTTGATGAGTCTACATTCAGTAGATTAATAATTGAGTTAGGAATGTTAAATTTCTAGATCTGTAAAATCTGCAAAAGTAGAAAGGTATAGACTTGATATCTTATCAGGATCTATATTTGATTGTTAAATGCTTAAGCTGTAACATTATACTTTGATAAATTTCATTATGATAGACTTGTTAATAAACATCAGGATCAGGATTGCTATCAGTATGCTGACGTCATCAGTATTGTGTCAGTATCAGGATTTTGAGATTCTGTTTCAGATCCTGACGTTCAATTTAAGCAGTGATCTAATTCTGAGTTGTGTTAAGTCTATACTAACAAGTTTTCATATATGCATACTGATAATTTACACATCATTCAAATCAGTCAATAAGCAACAAAGACAAGTAGATAATAAGAAATTGTATTTTCATTAATTGAAAGCATTACATACATGAAAATGAAATACAACATCTTTTTGTCTAACTTCTACTGATAATTCTATTCTTGTCTAAAGTTGTTACTATTCCTAGTCTTCTGAGATAAAGGACAAGGAGCATCTCAAGAAATCCATCAGGGAATTTGTTCTTGGATTCCTTGTCTGGGCAACTTGAATGAGAGCAGCTAACCTAAATGGATAGCATCCCCATCAAGATCAACCTCAGACTCTCAGCCAAATTCTTCATCCTCAAGTTTTGAGGAGGTTAGAGGGTGATTGTATCCAACAAATGGATGTTTCAAGAGAAGGTTCTGGACATTAGGTGAATCCACTTCAACCATGTCTAAATCGATGGGAAAGGTCATCTCTTCAAAGAGACGAACTATGAACCTTTGATAATAAAAAAATTGTTCATCGTCTGTGAGGAATCGGAAGATTGGATTGAAGGTCATTGTGTTTGATGGAAGCTCTGTGTTTACAGAGAGGTTTTGTGTGTTTTTGGAGTTAGAAAAGGCAAAAGACATCAAGGGGTTATAAAGGAAAGTGGGAGAAGCTGAACAGTCATTGTGAAATATTCAATGTATCTGCGTAAATATCTATGCGTATGACTGATCCTTTCATATTTCCAAGATATTTTGACAATCTAACAAAATATTTTTGTTTGGATTATTGATGTTCTTTTCAGGTTAAATTCTAAAATTGCCACGTGGAACTCCATTTAATCTCTGAAATCAGGATGATGGTGATCAGGAAAACTAAAGTGATTTCATCAGGATTGGTGACTAATTTTATTATTCTTAATCACATTGAGAATTGTGATTATCTTGGTGAAAAAGATCACATTAGAAAATGAAGCTGATCAGTATTGATTTTATTTTAATTTTACCCTGATTTATTTAATTGAAATCAATTTAGGATTTTATTTTCCAAAAATCGTGGGTAAATTGCATTTTTCAGGGATTGACACCTGTCAACCTACGTGTCAACGTGGGTTAGTGGGTCTGAAGGATTTTTGAAATGTATCTTAATTTTGAGACTCTGATTGTTTATTGCTAACCTTTAATTCGTATTTTCAAAGGCAAAAACATTCATTCAAGTGCTCAAAATCACTAATCAATTTCAAAATTTCTCAAGTTCTTTTCAGATCAAAAATGGCAACTCAAAGAAGTCTATCTAAATCAGTAGCTTTCAAGTTTGGTGACTTTGATTTTATGACTAACAATCATGTTGCAGCAATCACCAGCAAGAAAGGAGTATTAGCTGATTTTCATCCTGTGATGGACTTTATGGCTATTGGATCTTTGAGTTATGCATTGATAGCATCTCCAGAAATAAATCAAGCTGCTGTTTCACAAGCTTGGGAGAATGCTGAGGTAATTGATTCTACTCAGAGTCAAGCAGGTAAAATTGTTCTACACTTAGGACAAGACTCATTTGATATTACTGAATCTGTTGTTAATTCAGTACTTCACTTACCTGTTAGTTTGAATTATGAAAATGTACCATCTGATGATGATGTTAGAACTATGTTAGCTGAGTTAGGTTATTCTGGACCTTTAGATAACATGAGCCAGTTTAATAGATCTTTTCTTAGGAAAGAATGGTCTTTCTTCTTTGATCAAATTGCAAAATGTTTTACTAGTAAATGTAGTTCTTTTCAGCAAATTACTTCTGTTACTTCACATATTGCTTACAGTTTGCTTTATGACAGAGTAATTAACATTGGTCACATTATCTTAAGTCAGATGTGTATCAAACTTGGGTTAAGAGATCAAAACAGGAAAATGGTTTATTATCATAGATTTATGCAAATGTTTATTAACCATTTTATTCCTGATGTTGAAGCTAGATTTGGTAGGGAACATTGTGTTTCTTCTTATGTACAGCAAAAGAGAATTTTCTCTGACAATACAAAGAAGATCAATGAAAAGAATCTAGATGAACTACCTGCAATTCATTATCCACATCATGTTCAGGTAATTCTTAAAACTCATCTTCATACTCTTTACAATTCTTTTTTTTTTGTGGTGAAATGGCTCAGGAATCTCAATTGGAGGAGAACCCACCTGTGTCTACCTGTAACACCCCTATATTTGTATGTTAATTTAAAGAATACTTTAATTCATCAATTGCCCAAATACTTGAAAAGAATATGTGCATGCAAATTCCTTTTACGCATTTAAAAGAAAGTTGTGCTTAATTGTGTAAGTTTATTTTTCTAGATTTTATGATAATTGAGGGTCAATTTCTTCTTCTGTTATTTTTTTTTATTTATTTGCATTTAAAGTGCTTACATGTCCTGCTTGATCAAACTGCTTCTCCTAGTTTCACATGTGTGCACTAGTATTTACGAATGATTAGTTAGTGTGACTTGAAAATATTGTAATTTTTTTATGCATGTTTGTCAAGCATTTTACTTTAATTTTGTAGTTTTAATTATTTGGTGTACAAATCATTTGAACTAGTGAAGTTATGTCATAATCATGGTAAATATATATATGTGACCTTCTGTTTTGTTTAGAAATGTAATGGTGACCTTTTTTGATTTTTATTAAAACATAACTCCTAAGAATTAATTAGAGTATTTAATAGTGATCAGTTACATTGTATGTGATATTAGCTAATGTGATTCAAAGCTATAAAACTTCTCATCATTTTATTATCATTTCCTAGTTACAACAATTTCTTTTTTATTAGCATATATATCACTTATAT